>JARQOD010000006.1:135598584-135724660 GCA_033576555.1 Oophaga sylvatica
AAAATAAACATTTACTTTTCTTTTGCAAAAATTTTCTTTGGACCTATTTTTTTTTTTACTTTCGCAAGGGTAACAGGAGAAAATGGACCATACATTTTGTTGTGCAATTTCTCTTGAGCATGCCGATACCCCATAGGTGGTGGAACTTTACTGTTTGGGCGCACAGCAGGGCTTGGAAGAGAAGGAGCGCCATTTGACTTTTTGAATGCAAAATTTGATGGAATAATTAGCGGACACCAGGTCGCGTTTGAAGAGCCCTTGATGTGCCTAAACAGTGGAAACCCCAGACAAATGACACCATTTTGGAAACTATTCCCCTTTGGGACCTTATCTAGATGTGTATTGAGCACCTTAAACTCTCAGGTGCTTCACAGAAGTTTATAATGTTAAGCCGTGAAAATAAAAAAAAAATCAAATTTTTCCCACAAAAATCTTTTTTAGCTCCAAATTTTGTATTATCACGAGGGCAAAAGGAGAAAATGGACCCCAAAGTTTGTTGTGCAATTTCTCCTGAGTTCACCGATACCCCCATATGTGATCGAAAACTACTTTTGAGGCACAGTGCAAAGCTCAGAAGAGAAGTAGCGCCATATTACAGTGCAGATATTGCTGCACTTGAGTTGCCATATTACATTGACAGAGCCCCTGAGGTGCCAGAACAGCAGAATCCCCAATAAGTGACCCCATTTATTTGATCCCTTGCTGATTTTGTAAGTTTGGCCACTGACAAAGACATGAACAATCAATAATTTTAAGGGTAGGTTAATTTTAACATTGAGAGATAGAATATCAAAAATAAAATCCAGAAAATCACATTGTATAAATTATATAAATTTATTTGCATTTTGCAGTGAGAAATAAGCATTTGATCCCCTACCAACCATTATGAGTTCTGGCTCCTACAGACCAGTTAGACTCTCTTAATCAACTCGTTACCTGTATTAAATACAGTTGTCTTACATAGTCACCTTTATAAAAGACTCCTGTGCACAGACTCAGTTAATCAGTCAGACTCTAACCTCTAACATATTGAGCTCTTTGGCATTAACTCGCCATGTTTGGAGGAAGAGAAATGCTGCATATGACCCAAAGAACACCGTCCCCACTGTCAAGCATGGAGGTGGAAACATTATGTTTTGGGGGTGTTCTCTTCTAAGGGCACATGACTATTTCACCGCATCAATGGGAGAATGGATGGAGCCATGTACTGTAAAATCCTGAGTGACAACCTCCTTCCCTCCAACAGAACATTAAAAATAGGTTGTGGCTGGGTCTTCCAGCAAGACACAATGATCCAAAATATACAGCCAAGGCAACAAAGGAGTGGCTCAAAAGAAGCACATTAAGGTCATGGAGTGGCCTAGCCAGTCTCCAGACTTTTTTTGTAATTCTTTATTTAATTTTTAAAATAAAGCAGGTAAAAGGTATACAGGTATTTGCAGTTCTCACAATACAGAATGGAAATATAACATTACAAAAAGTTCCACAGACATCTAATGATGGCTTTGCAAATTAAAGTCAGCAGGTAATTCCGTTGTGAGCACCCTGTAATGTGAATCAAACTTATTAATAACAGTAATAACATACAACAGGTATAGACAGGAGACTGATCCTTCAGATCATAGATCTGGGTCCAGAGGAAAAGTATCCAAACTGCTTTGACGGGAAGGCAGGTGGGCCTCTCAGAGTGACAATTTCTGCTTAAAGAAATATGGAATGAGAAAATACGAAAAATCGGTAATATAGACTAGACAGGGGCTTCTGAATTAGTTGGTGGGCTCGACCACTGCGGCGCCGGACTGAGGGGGGGGGGAGTCTATTATAACTACTGTTGGAACCAACTTGAGTGCATTTTGGGATATATACTCTGATTCTAAGGGGGGGGCGGGAGTTACTGACCCAGGGAAGCCAAGTTTTAACAAATCTATACAAGTCTATCTATACAAGTGATCTGATTTGAGAGGAGAAGAGAAATTTGGAGGCGAGGCAGGGCATCCCAGAGGCCGTAAACATCTTCATAATCGGGGTCTAGTAGCCGTGGTATAATTTTTAGTGGAATATTGTCTAGGAATAGACAATGAGGGAATTTATTTGGGATGAGGGAGCGTCTAATAGCTAATGTGTTTAAGGTAATTTCGTCAAGCATGTGAGAAGGGAGGACATTGGAGGACCAAAGATAGATCTCGGCCTTGTTCCCTAATAGGATGTGTTCTAAATTTAATCTTGCATTGTCTGAGCTAAGTTTAATTAATTTAATCCAACGGGCGAGGTGTATAGCGTTGTAGTATGCTTTAAGATCAGGGAGACCTAGACCTCCGATTCCTTTTGGCAGGGAGAGGATTTTTAAAGGGATCCTGGCCCTTTTATTTCTCCAGACAAAATTTGTGATTAGTTGATTTGCAGTAAGAAAAAACGAGTTAGGGAGAGGGATAGGGACCATGTTCATGACATAGAAAATTTTGGGGAATATGTAAGATTTAATCACGATTATCCTTCCTATCCAAGATAAATAGAGAAGGTCATAAAATTTGAGTAGAGTTTGTAACGTATCTAAAAGAGGCAAGAAGTTTTATTTGTACAAGAAAGATGGATCAGCAGTTAAAAAGATCCCAAGGTATTTTAGTTTTTCTGGGGGCCACTTGAAAGGTGTTTCTTTTTTGAGTTCGGAGACTTATGCATCAGTTGCCGAAACATTTAGAACTTCAGACTTGCTCAGATTTATTTTAAAATTAGAGACAATCCCAAACTCAGTAAGCAGGCTCAAAAGTCTGGAAAGCTTTTTTTGGATTTGAAGTCAGAATTAGGAGATCATCGGCGAAGGCATCTGTCTTAGTTTCCAACCGTTAGACCTTTTATGTCTTCTTCCTGTCTAATTTTCTGAATCAGGGTTTCTTTTACTAGCACAAAAAGAGAAGGGGAGAGAGGACAGAGAGAGGACAGCCCTGCCTAGTTCCATTTTTTATTTCAAAAGGATCTGAAAATATCCCGTTCACCTTGACCTTGGCAGTTGGAGTCACATATAGAGTCATAATAGCATCTATGAAGGAGGGCGGGAAGGCAAATTTTTGCAAAGTGCACACCATGAAGTTCCAGCTAACTCTATCGAAAGCCTTCTCGGCATCAGTAGATAGAATAGAGAGTGGAATCCCTGAGCGTCTGGCATAGGCGATAGCATGGAGGATTCTTGAAGAGTTATCTTTACCCTCCCTTCCCCCCACGAAACCAACCTGATCAGGGTGAATAAGCTTTCCCAAGATTCCTTTAATTCTGGAGGCCAGTATCTTTGCCCACAGTTTTATGTCATTATTGAATCGTGAAATAGGTCGATAATTACTATAAAGGCTGTCGTCTTTCCCCTCCTTCGGGAGCCAGTCTCCAGACATTAATCCATAGAAAATTTATGGAGGGAGTTGAAGTTCCGAGTTGCCAAGCGACAGCCTCAAAATCTTAATGATTTAAAGATGATCTGCAAAGAGGAGTGGACCAAAATTCCTCCTGACATGTGCGCAAACCTCATCATCAACTACAAAAAACGTCTGACTGCTGTGCTTGCCAACAAGGGTTTTGCCACCAAGCATTAAGTCTTGTTTGCCAGAGGGATCAAATATTTATTTCTCACTGCAAAATGCAAATAAATTTATATAATTTATACAATGTGATTTTCTGGATTTTATTTTTGATATTCTATCTCTCAATGTTAAAATTACGTACCCTTAATACCCTTAAAATTATAGACTGTTCATATCTTTGTTAGTGGGCAAACTTACAAAATCAGTAAAAGATCAAATATTATTCCCTTCACTGTATTGACACCACTGGTGTGTCACAGACTTTTATACCATTGGGCAGTGAAGAAAAAATAATTTACAATTTTACTACCAAGATTGTAAGTTAGCCCCAAGTTTTACATTTTCACACTGGGAAATGGGTAAAAATGGCACCAGAATTTGTCCCACAATTTCTGTTGAATGTAGAAATACCCCATATGTGGCTGTACAGTACTACTTTGCCATACGGAGAGACTCAGGAGGGACAGAGTGCTATTTGCCACCTAGAGCGCAGATTTTCTTAGACTAGTTTGCAAATTCCATATAAAGAGACCCTAAGTGCTAGAAAAGCAGAATACCCCATCAAGTGACCACATTCTGTTTTCCAGAAACAAACAACTGTGAATTGCTGAGTGAAAATTGCAAACTGCCGTTGTAGTGACCAGTACTTTGTAGTGACCAGTACGTTGCAGTCACCAGTACGTTATGCCGAGCTCATGCTTCTGGAGACACGCTGCTGTAAATTAGGCGGGCTCTCATCATTACAGAAATGCCAAGCATGTGGGCACTAAATGTTCTTTAGGCACACTGGGGCTCAGAAGGGAGGGGGCATTTGGATTTGGGAGTAGAGAATTTGCTGAATTTCTTTTGGGGAGTGAGGAGCCATTTAGCATTTCCAGAGTCTTTGTACTACCAGTAACTTGGAAGCCCCCTATATTTCTATTAACAGATGACAGATCTGAGTGGGGACTTGCTTTTTTTGTGGATTGAGTTGAAGCTTTTTTTGGAAATATTTTACATAATATTACTTTGTAATACTTACTTTGAGGTTTCCATCTAAATCTCTGAGTGACGTGACAGATGAAACCCCCGAGAGATCCATTCACTATAATGAGGCAGCAGAGTTACTCTGGACTCCATCTGGCCTCTGTTCAGCGGTGTCCTTTTCAGAAGAACACAAAACTGTGGCCGACGGCACTTTTATGCAATCATAAAAAGACAGACACCGCCAGATCACAGGTCCTATGGAGTCTACAGTGCTTCCATGTGCCTCATTATAGGGAATTTACCACAGGGGGTTATGTTTGAATCACGTATTTCAGAGATTTACACGGAAATCCTGGTGTAAGCACTCAGCGCAGAGCACAGGATAAATGTGCGCCGAGCCTTACTGCGATCTTTAGGAGGCAGAATGAAAAAATCAACATCATGTGAAGAATTGGTTTTATTTATTTTTTATGCCATTCCTCGTGCAGTATAAGTGATTTGTTCTTCGGTGCGATTACAGCAGTACCAGATTTATATCTGTTTCTTATGTTTGGCAGCTGTCACACACTAAAAGATGCTTTTTATTGTCAAAACTAGTTTTTGCATCACCATATTTTGAGAGCTACAATTTTTCCATATTTTGGCCCACAGAGTCAAGCGAAGGCTTGGTTTTTGCGGGATGAGATGACGTTTTTATTGGTACCATTTTCGGGCACATGACATTTTTGATCACTTTCTATATTAATTTTTGGGAGACAGAATGAACAAAAACCAGAAATTCAGGAATTGCTTTTTGTTTTTTATACCGTTCGACGTGTGGTAAAATTGGTAAGACAACTTTATTCTTTGGGTCAGTACGATTACAGTGATACCTCATTTATATAGTTTTTTTATGTTTTGGCGCTTTTACACAATAAAAACTATTTTATAGAAAAAAATAATTCTTTCTGCATCGCTTTATTCTGAGAGCTATAACTTTTTTATTTTTCTGCTGATGCAGCTTTATGGCAGCTTGTTTTTGCGGTATAAGATAACGTTTTCAGGGTAAATTTTTATTTACATCCGTCTTTTTGATCGCGTTTTATTGCACTTTTTGTTCGGCAGTATGATGGTAAAGCATTGTTTTTTGCATTTTTTTTTACAGTGTTCACTGAAGGGGTTAACTAGTGGGACCGTTTTATAGAGCAGGTTGTTACGGATGCGGCGATACAAATTTTGTGTACTTTTCTTGTTTTTTTAATTTACTTGTTTTACTAGAGATGAGCGACTTTGCCTCCAGGAGAGTCGAGTCGGGTTTCAGACCACCCGACTTTCATAAAAGTCAAGTCGAACGAAATCGGCCGACTATCGGGAAAAGTCGAAGGTCCGACTGAAACTCGACCGAAACCCAAAGCAAGTCAATGGGGAATAAAAGTCGGCAGGGAGTGGAGCACAGTAAACACACCTACAGTGGCCATTTCAATGCCAACCACATCAATTCTTATTACTTAAGCTTGTCAACCTTAATTACCTTTATAATAATAGTAACGCGTTGAAAACTGGGGGTTATTTGGCTAAAGTTGTGGGGGGTCAAGGCTGGCTCCAGGTTTTCGTGGGCCCCGAGCCAGAGTCTCAGTGGGCCCTTTAACACATACCACAATTCATGATGCTCTGATACGGCAGAGAAATATAGGTATAGTACAATGCCAAATACTTCACTTCTTACACTACATGAGTGATATCTATTGTAAATTCTACAGTACAATAGCTCAAAAACCGGACAGTATATTCCTCCATACAGTATTATGGCCACCACATAGTGCGCCATACAGAATAATGAGCCCCATATATTGCTCCATAAATAATTTGTCCCATATAATGTTCCATACAGTATATTATGAGCTCCACATAATGCTACAGTATATGATGGTCCCCATATAATGTGCCATACAGTATAGGACGGTCCCCATAGAGTAGAATGAGCCCCACATATTGCTCCATACAGTATAATGAGTCGCATATAAAGCTCCATACAGTATATGATGGGCCCCATATGTTATGATAAAGCAATGACTACCAATCCAGTGAAATTATTCAAAAAGCAGGGTAGGATCTATTCTAAAAAATAACTTTTAATAATATTATATTAAAATCAAGAGAAACCCAAAGTGACATATAAAGACACACAAAAAAACACAAAAAGACAAAAATTGGTACTCAGCCAATTCCTATAAGGCCGGGATCACACATGCGAGACACACGGCTGAGTCTCGCATGTGAAATCCCAGCTCTGGCGCCGGCACTCAGGAGTGGAGCGAGCGGCTGCATGTAGTTATATGCAGCCGCTCGCTCCACTCCTGAGTGCCGGCGCCAGAGCTGGGATTTCACATGCGAGACTCAGCCGTGTTTCTCGCATGTGTGATCCCGGCCTAACACAGTAAACCACAAGGGGCATGTGTCAAACAAAGCCCCCATAAAGAAGTTAGTTAATGAAGTGTATCGCTTTTATGATCCAAACTTTATAAATATATATATTGGAACGATCTCACCTCATCTGCTGTTTTTCAGCCTCATAGAGCCATAGGTTTCTGTTCACATTGGGGGAAGGTTTCATATATCATTTACCTTCATTTCAATCACCCCACCAGAAATAATTACACAATTTCTAAAATTGCCCCATATGATACTTTCCCGACGCGTTTCGTTGTCATAACTCATCAGGGGAATAGTAAAGTTGTAGCCTGGTGGAATATAAATTAACCACCATTCTGCATGGGGAAAAATGGATGCCTCTTATTTTTTCCCCATGCAGAATGGTGGTTAATGATAAATGATATATGAAACCTTCCCCAATGTGAACAGAAACCTATCCTACCCTGCCCCATATATTACTCCATACAGAATGGGCTCCATATAATGCTCCATACAGAATAGGCCCCATATGTGCTCCATATGATGTTCCATACCCTATATGATGCCCCATAAATAATGAACCCCATATGATGCTCCAGTATATGATGAGCCCCATGGATGATGCTCCAGTGTATGATGGGCCTATATAATGCTCCATATATAATGGGCCCCATATGATGCTCCAGTGCAGTGTATAATGGGTCCCGTATATGATGCTCCATTGTATTATGGGCCCCGTATATGATGCTCCAGTGTATTATGGGCCCCATTTATAATGCTCCAGTGTATGATGGGCCCCATGGATGATGCTCCAGTGTATGATGGGCCTATATAATGCTCCATATATAATGGGCCCCATATGATGCTCCAGTGTATAATGGGCCCTGTATATGATGCTCTAGTGTATGTGTCATGTGTGCATTGCCACGAAGATCGTCGCGGTTGCACATTTTGACTTCTCACAGCTGAGCTGCTGTTTCTTTGTGTTTGGCAGCTAGGGAGTTAATTCTGTCTGTGCTCGGTGCTGGGACTGGGTGCAGTTTCTCCCGGCTGCAATTGATTATTTGTTGATTGGTTTCCTTTAAATTCCTGGTTGTCTGCTTGGGGAGTTGCCAGTGAAACCTTCATGCAGACCACAGATAGGAATGAATCTGTATAGACTTTAGTTGTGAGCTCCTTAGTTGTTCTAAGCTCAACTTGGTTAGAGTTTATTTCCCAGACCATTTATGTTCCTTTGGTGTTTGAGTGTGTATGCAAGCGAGTGTTATCCTGTCTGTCTTATATGTCTAATCTGTGTATTTAGCTGAGATCAGCCCATATCCCTTTGGTGGTAGTCAGGATCCTTCTTAGGACTGATTACAGGGTTCAGGGTCTGATAGGAGACAGGGTCAGGTTGGAGACTTGGACCTCTGAACCATTATCAGTACCTTCAAGGTGAGGGATTAGTTAGGACCCCAGTTTAGGGTCAGGTTAGATCCCGGTCCACCTCTTTCCTGTTTCAGCTCATCAAGTCCTCAAGATTAACCCTGAGTTCAGCAGATATCGTGTCAGGTAAATCTATTCTATACTTACATGCTGATGTTGCTATACTAGTTGTTGTATAGAGTGTTGTTCCTGTATTAATAGTTTACTGACATTGTATACATATCATTAGACAGCGTGACATTTTCACTGGCCATAAAAATTATCTCCAGTTACCATGGATCCAGTAGCCCAGCTGGCTCTGCAGTTGCAGGGATTATCCATGGAGCTGACGGACATTAAGTCCAAAGTTTTGTCTCCCCTGGAGCAAACCAGAGTTGAACCTAAAGTAGCTCTCCCGGACAGGTTCACTGGTGGGCGAGACAAATTTTTCACCTTCCGGGAGGCATGTAAATTGTATTTTCGGCTTCGGCCTCAATCATCAGGGAGTGAGGAGCAGAGAGTGGGAATTGTTATCTCACTTCTGCAAGGGGACCCTCAATCCTGGGCATTTTCCCTTCCTCCGGGATCCCCGGCTCTACTGTCTGTAGATCAATTTTTTACTGCCCTGGGATTGGTATATGATGACCCAGCTCTTAGGAGCCAGTTTTGTCATGGGCTTTCTGATAAATTAAAAGACGTTTTGGCTCAGTATGAGTCTCCTCCTTCTCTGGAGGCTGCTATGGCCTTAGCTATCCGTACTGATAGACGGCTTCGGGAGAGGGGTGAGGTAACCCCACTCCCTGTTGTTTCTCCACCTACCACTAAAGTCCCTTATGTTGAGGTTCCCCTTGTCTGTTCGGATGAGCCTATGCAGTTGGGAGGGACATCATTTCGTAGGAGGGGATTGGCGGTACGCCGCAGGACTAGAAGATGTTTTTTCTGCGGGAAAAGGGACATTTTGTTGGAGAATGTCCATCCCGTGCCTTGTTGAGCCAAAAGTCGCCGGAAAACTGTTAATCCCAGGTTGTGTGGTGGACGACAACCTGGGAGTATGTATTTCATCCGCCAGTTCTTCTCAGTTCCTTGTACCAGTGGAGGTGGTAGTTGGTACTAGAGTGGAGAGATTGTCTGTTCTTCTTGATAGTGGTTCCGGGGCTAATCTGGTTGACGCTCAGTTTGCTCAGGCTCAAGGTATGCATCTGAGTGTATTGGTCAAACCGATCCCTATATTCTCCATTGACGCCAGGCCTCTCGGCCAAGGTAGCTTTGTTCATGAGGTTCATAACATTGACCTTCGGGTAGGGGCAATACATAGGGAACAATTATCTTGTTATGTGTTGGAGGGTCTACCTACTCCCATTGTGTTGGGACTTCCTTGGTTGGTTAAACATAACCCTGTGATTAATTGGCAGTCCAGAGAGATAAGCCAATGGGGTGAGTTTTGCAAAAGCAACTGCATGAACACAGTCATCAGTGCGGTCGTGCCTAGTACATTGCCTCCTTTTTTGGAGGATTTTGGGGATGTTTTCTCTGAGGAGGGGTGTCAGGAGTTGCCTCCTCATCGCGTGTATGACTGCTCTATTAATCTCCTTCCTGATGCTAAGTTGCCTAAAGCTAGGTTGTATAATCTTTCTGGTCCTGAGAGGCAGGCTATGAAAGATTATATTTCTGAAAGTCTGGCCAAAGGGCATATTAGACCTTCATCTTCCCCAGTAGCCGCGGGGTTCTTCTTTGTGAAGAAGAAAGATGGAGGCCTACGCCCTTGCTTGGATTTCCGCGAACTTAATCGGATTACTGTTCGAGATCCGTATCCACTCCCTCTTATTCCTGATCTCTTCAATCAAATTGTTGGCGCCAAATGGTTTTCTAAATTGGATCTCAGGGGGGCGTATAATCTGATTAGGATAAAAGAGGGGGATGAGTGGAAAACGGCGTTTAACACGCCGGAGGGACATTATGAGAACCTAGTCATGCCTTTTGGTCTGACTACTGCACCAGCAGTATTCCAACATTTTGTTAATGACATTTTTCGTCACCTTGTGGGGCTGTTTGTGGTTGTATATTTGGATGACATTTTAATTTACTCGCCAGATCTTGTGTCTCATCAGGAGCATGTGAGACAGGTGTTGCAGATCTTGCGAGACAATAAACTATACGCCAAACTGGAGAAGTGTGTATTTGCCGTACAGGAACTTCAGTTTTGGGGTTTTTTGGTGTCAGCCTCCGGTTTCCGTATGGACCCTGAAAAGGTGAGAGCAGTGCTTGAATGGGATCAGCCAGGGGATCTTAAGGCTCTGCAGCGTTTTTTGGGGTTTGCTAACTACTACCGGAAATTTATTTGTAATTTCTCATCTGTCGTCAAACCTCTCACTGACATGACAAGAAAAGGGACGGATTTTTCTAAATGGTCGGACAAAGCTTGCCAAGCCTTTTCCTCTTTGAAGAAATGTTTTGCTTCGGCACCCGTTCTCATCCAACCAGATGCATCTCAGCCGTTCATTGTGGAGGTGGATGCGTCTGACGTAGGGGTGGGTGCTATATTGTCCCAGGGTCCGTCCCCTGGTAAATGGCATCCGTGCGCTTTCTTTTCTAAGAAATTGTCGTCCGCCGAAAGGAATTATGATATCGGCAATAGGGAACTTTTGGCCATTAAGTTAGCTTTTGAAGAATGGCGTCACTTTTTGGAGGGGGCAGTCCACCCGGTTACCGTTATTACTGATCACAAGAACCTGTTGTATTTGGAATCCGCTAAGCGTCTGAATTCCAGACAAGCTCGATGGTCGTTGTTTTTTACCAGGTTTAATTTTGTCGTCACTTATCGCCCGGGGTCTAAGAATGTAAAGGCTGATGCCTTGTCTCGCAGTTTCCCAGGAGCCGGGAAAACGGATGACCCGAGTCCTATCCTTCAGGAGGGGGTGGTAGTGTCGGCTGTATTTTCTGAGCTTGAGGAGGAGGTGTTAGAGGCTCAGGGGGACGCCCCTGCAGGACCTCCAGGGAGACTGTTTGTCCCAAATCTGTTGAGACAAAAGGTTATTGAGGCACATCATAATTCTGCTCTAGCAGGACATCCAGGGAGTAAGGCTACTTTAGATCTCCTTTCTCGCCGGTTTTGGTGGCCTAATGCTAATAAAGATGTTATAACTTTTGTCGCGTCATGTGGGGTGTGTGCTCGCTCTAAAACCCCTCATACCCGTCCATCTGGGACCCTTTTACCCTTGAAACTTCCGGAGCGTCCATGGACTCATTTATCTATGGACTTCATTACGGACCTTCCTCCGTCGTCAGGGAATACTGTCATACTGGTGGTTGTTGACAGGTTCAGTAAGATGGCACATTTCGTTGCTCTTCCTGCACTCCCTAATGCTAAAACTCTGGCGCAGGTGTTCATTAGGGAGATCGTTAGACTTCATGGGTTGCCTTCTGATGTGGTGTCAGATAGGGGGTCTCAGTTTGTGTCCAAATTTTGGAGGGCATTTTGTTTACGTCGGGGGATGCAATTGTCATTTTCCTCGGCTTTTCATCCGCAGACCAATGGTCAGACAGAGCGTCTGAATCAGAGCTTAGAGACATATCTCCGGTGTTTTGTCTCAGAGAACCAAGAGGACTGGTCTTCTTTCTTGCCTCTGGCAGAGTTCGCTCTTAACAACAGGCGGAGCGAGTCCACTGGTAAGTCCCCGTTTTTTGGGGCATATGGTTTCCATCCCCAGTTTTGTACTTTCAATGGGGGGGGCCCTTCTGGGGTTCCTGAGGAGGAGCGTTTCTCGTCGTCACTTGCTTCTGTGTGGAGAGGTGTATTGAATAATCTGAGTGCGATGGGGAACCGTTACAAACGTATGGCTGATAGGAGGAGAGTTTCTGGTCCAGATCTGAATGTGAACGATCTGGTATGGTTGTCTACCAGGAATATAAAACTTAAGGTGCCATCCTGGAAACTGGGTCCCAGATTCATCGGGCCGTACAGGATCAGTTCCATAATTAATCCTGTGGCATTTCGTCTGGACCTCCCTCCTACGTTTAAAATTCATAATGTGTTCCACAAGTCATTACTTAAAAGGTATGTGGCACCAGTCATACCGTCACCTCTACCTCCTCCTCCTGTGTTGGTCAATGGTAACTTGGAATTTCAAGTATCAAAGATCATTGACTCACGTCTGAATCGCCGGTCCCTTCAGTACTTGGTGCATTGGAAGGGGTATGGTCCAGAGGAGAGGACGTGGGTCCCTGCGTCTGATGTTAACGCAGATCGTTTGGTTCAGACCTTCCACAGAACTCACCCGGGTAGGCCTGGCCCTGAGGGTCCGGAGGCCCTCGTAGAAGGGGGGGTACTGTCATGTGTGCATTGCCACGAAGATCGTCGCGGTTGCACATTTTGACTTCTCACAGCTGAGCTGCTGTTTCTTTGTGTTTGGCAGCTAGGGAGTTAATTCTGTCTGTGCTCGGTGCTGGGACTGGGTGCAGTTTCTCCCGGCTGCAATTGATTATTTGTTGATTGGTTTCCTTTAAATTCCTGGTTGTCTGCTTGGGGAGTTGCCAGTGAAACCTTCATGCAGACCACAGATAGGAATGAATCTGTATAGACTTTAGTTGTGAGCTCCTTAGTTGTTCTAAGCTCAACTTGGTTAGAGTTTATTTCCCAGACCATTTATGTTCCTTTGGTGTTTGAGTGTGTATGCAAGCGAGTGTTATCCTGTCTGTCTTATATGTCTAATCTGTGTATTTAGCTGAGATCAGCCCATATCCCTTTGGTGGTAGTCAGGATCCTTCTTAGGACTGATTACAGGGTTCAGGGTCTGATAGGAGACAGGTGTCATGTGTGCATCGCCACGAAGATCGTCGCGGTTGCACATTCTGACTTCTCACAGCTGAGTTGCTGTTTCTTTGTGTTTGGCAGTTAGGGAGTTAATTCTGTCTGTGCTCAGTTCTGGGACTGGGTGCAGTTTCTCCCGGCTGCAATTAATTATTTGTTGATTGGTTTCCTTTAAATCTCTGGTGGTCTGTTTTGGGAGTTGCCAGTGAAATTCTTCATGCAGACCACAGATAGGATTGTATCTGTATAGACTTAAGTTAAAGAGCTCCTTAGTTGTTTTAAGCTCACCTTGCTTAGAGTTTAATATCCCAGATCATTGATGTTCCTTCTGTGTTTGAGTGTGTATGCAAGTCTGTGTTTTCTCCAGTCTGTCTTATATGTCTAATCTGTGTATTTAGCAGAGATCAGCCCATATCCCTTTGGTGGTAATCAGAATCCTTCTTAGGACTGATTACAGGGTTCAGGGACTGATAGGAGACAGGGTTAGGCTGGAGACTTGGACCTCTGAACCATTATCAGTACCTCCAAGGTGAGGGATTAGTTAGGACCCCAGTTTAGGGTCAGGTTAGACCCCGGTCCTCCTCTTTCCTGTGACAGTGTATCAAGTCCTCAAGATTAACCCTGAGTTCAACGGATATCGTGTCAGGTAAATCTATTCTATATTTACATGCTGATGTTGCAAATCTATATGTTGTATAGAGTGTTGTTCTTTTAAGAATAGTTTACTGACATCGTACACATATCATAAGACCGCGTGACATTTTCACTGGCCCATAAAATTATTCCCAGTTGCCATGGATCCAGTAGCCCAGCTGGCTCTGCAGTTGCAGGGATTATCCATGGAGCTGACGGACATTAAGTCCAAAGTTTTGTCTCCCTCGGAGCAAACCAGATTTGAACCTAAAGTAGCTCTCCCGGACAGGTTCACTGGTGGGCGAGACAAATTTTTTACCTTCAGGGAAGCATGTAAATTGTATTTTCGGCTTCGGCCTCGATCATCAGGGAGTGAAGAGCAGAGAGTGGGAATTGTTATCTCGCTCCTACAAGGGGACCCTCAATCCTGGGCATTCTCCCTTCCTCCGGGATCCCCGGCTCTACAGTCTGTAGATCGATTTTTTACTGCCCTGGGTTTGGTATATGATGACCCAGATCGGGTCTCTCTTGCTGAGACAAAATTACGTAAGATACAGCAGGGAGATCGTCCGGCAGAGGAATTTGCTTCTGAGTTCCGTAGATGGGCCACAGATACTCAGTGGAATGACCCAGCTCTTAGGAGTCAGTTTTGTCATGGGCTTTCTGACAAATTAAAGGACGTTTTGGCTCAGTATGATTCTCCTCCATCACTGGAGGCTGCTATGGCCCTAGCTATCCGTACTGATAGACGGCTCCGGGAGAGGTGCGAGGTAACTCCGCCCCCTGTTGTTACTCCACCTACTACTAAAGTCCCTTATGTTGAGGTTCCCCTTGTCTGTTCGGAGGAGCCTATGCAGTTGGGAGGGACATCATTTCGTAGGAGGGGATTGGCGGTACGCCGCAGGACTAGAAGGTGTTTCTTCTGCGGGAAAGAGGGACATTTTGTTGGGGGATGTCCATCCCGTGCCTTGTTGAGCAAACTGTTAATCCCAGGTTGTGTGGTGGACGACAACCTGGGAGTATGTATTTCGTCCGCTAGTTCTTCTCAGTTCCTTGTACCAGTGGAGGTGGTGGTTGGTACGAGAGTGGAGAGATTTTCTGTTCTTCTTGATAGTGGGTCCGGGGCTAATCTGGTTGACGCTCAGTTTGCTCAGGCTCAAGGTATGCATCTGAGTGTATTGGTCAAACCGATCCCTATATTCTCCATTGACGCCAGGCCTCTCGGCCAAGGTAGCTTTGTTCATGAGGTTCATAACATTGACCTTCGGGTAGGGGCAATACATAGGGAACTATTATCTTGTTATGTGTTGGAGGGTCTACCTACTCCTATTGTGTTGGGACTTCCTTGGTTGGTTAAACATAACCCTGTGATTAATTGGCAGTCCAGAGAGATAAGCCAATGGGGTGAGTTTTGCAAAAGTAACTGCATGAACACAGTCATCAGTGCGGTCGTGCCTAGTACTTTGCCTCCTTTTTTGGAGGACTTTGGGGATGTGTTCTCTGAGGAGGGGTGTCAGGAGTTGCCTCCTCATCGCGTGTATGACTGCTCTATTAATTTACTTCCTGATGCTAAGTTACCTAAAGCTAGGTTATATAACCTTTCTGGTCCTGAGAGGCAGGCTATGAAAGATTATATTTCGGAAAGTCTGGCCAAAGGGCATATTAGACCTTCATCTTCCCCAGTGGCCGCGGGGTTCTTCTTTGTGAAGAAAAAAGATGGAGGCCTACGCCCTTGCTTGGATTTCCGCGAACTTAATCGGATTACTGTTCGAGATCCGTATCCACTCCCTCTTATTCCTGATCTCTTCAATCAAATTGTTGGCGCCAAATGGTTCTCTAAATTGGATCTCAGGGGGGCGTATAATCTGATTAGGATAAAAGAGGGGGATGAGTGGAAAACGGCGTTTAACACGCCGGAGGGACATTATGAGAACCTTGTCATGCCTTTTGGTCTGACTACTGCACCAGCAGTATTCCAACATTTTGTTAATGACATTTTTCGTCATCTGGTGGGGCTGTTTGTGGTCGTATATTTGGATGACATTTTAATTTACTCACCAGATCTTGTTTCTCACCAGGAGCATGTGAGACAGGTGTTGCAGATCTTGCGAGACAATAAACTATACGCCAAACTGGAAAAGTGTGTATTCGCCGTACAGGAACTTCAGTTTTTGGGTTTCTTGGTGTCAGCCTCCGGTTTCCGTATGGACCCTGAAAAGGTGAGAGCAGTGCTTGAATGGGATCAGCCAGAGGATCTTAAGGCTCTGCAGCGTTTTCTGGGGTTTGCTAACTACTACCGGAAATTTATTTGTAATTTCTCATCTGTTGTCAAACCTCTCACTGACATGACAAGAAAAGGGACGGATTTTTCTAAAGGGTCGGACAAAGCTTGCCAAGCTTTTTCCTCTTTGAAAAAATGTTTTGCTTCGGCACCCGTTCTCATCCAACCAGATGCATCACAGCCGTTCGTTGTGGAGGTGGACGCGTCTGACGTAGGGGTGGGTGCAATATTGTCCCAGGGTCCGTCCCCTGGTAAATGGCATCCGTGCGCTTTCTTTTCTAAAAAATTGTCGTCCGCCGAAAGGAATTATGATATCGGCAATAGGGAACTTTTGGCCATTAAGTTGGCTTTTGAAGAATGGCGTCACTTTTTGGAGAGGGCAGTCCACCGGTCACCGTCTTTACTGATCACAAGAACCTGCTGTATTTGGAATCTGCTAAGCGTCTGAATTCCAGACAAGCTCGATGGTCGTTGTTTTTTACCAGGTTTAATTTTGTTGTCACTTATCGCCCTGGATCTAAGAATGTTAAGGCGGATGCCTTGTCTCGCAGTTTCCCAGGGGCCGGGAAAATGGGTGACCCGATTCCTATCCTTCAGGAGGGGGTGGTAGTGTCGGCTGTATTTTCTGAGCTTGAGGAGGAGGTGTTAGAGGCTCAGGGGGACGCCCCTGCAGGACCTCCAGGGAGACTGTTTGTCCCAAATCAGTTGAGACAAAAGGTTATTGAGGCACATCATAATTCTGCTTTAGCAGGACATCCAGGGAGTAAGGCTACTTTAGATCTCCTTTCTCGCCGGTTTTGGTGGCCTAATGCTAATAAAGATGTTATAACTTTTGTCGCGTCCTGTGGGGTTTGTGCTCGCTCTAAGACCCCTCATACCCGTCCGTCTGGGACCCTCTTACCCTTGAAACTTCCGGAGCGTCCATGGACTCATTTATCTATGGACTTCATCACGGACCTTCCTCAGTCGTCAGGGAATACTGTCATACTGGTGGTTGTTGACAGGTTCAGTAAGATGGCACATTTCATTGCTCTTCCTGCCCTCCCTAATGCTAAAAACTCTGGCGCAGGTGTTCATTGGGGAGATTGTGAGACTTCATGGGTTGCCTTCTGATGTGGTGTCAGATAGGGGGTCTCAGTTTGTATCCAAGTTTTGGAGGGCATTTTGTTTACGTCGGGGGATGCAATTGTCATTTTCCTCGGCTTTTCATCCGCAGACCAATGGTCAGACAGAGCGTCTGAATCAAAGCCTAGAGACTTATCTTCGGTGTTTTGTCTCAGAGAACCAGGAGGACTGGTCTTCTTTCTTGCCTCTGGCAGAGTTCGCTCTTAACAACAGGCGGAGCGAGTCCACTGGTAAGTCCCCGTTTTTTGGGGCATATGGTTTTCATCCCCAGTTTTGTACTTTCAATGGGGGGGGCCCTTCTGGGGTTCCTGAGGAGGAGCGTTTCTCGTCGTCACTTGCTTCAGTGTGGAGAGGTGTATTGAATAATCTGAGTGCTATGGGGAACCGTTATAAACGTATGGCTGATAGGAGGAGAGTTTCTGGTCCAGATCTTAATGTGAACGATCTGGTATGGTTGTCTACCAGGAATATAAAACTTAAAGTTCCCTCCTGGAAGCTGGGCCCAGATTCATCAGGCCGTACAGGATCAGTTCCATAATTAATCCTGTGGCATTTCGTCTGGACCTCCCTCCTACGTTTAAAATCCACAATGTGTTCCACAAGTCATTACTTAAGAGGTACGTGGCACCAGTCATACCATCACCTCTACCTCCTCCTCCAGTGGTGGTCAATGGTAACTTGGAGTTTCAAGTGTCAAAGATCATTGACTCACGTCTGAATCGCCGGTCCCTTCAGTACTTGGTTCATTGGAAGGGGTATGGTCCAGAGGAGAGGACGTGGGTTCCTGCGTCTGACATTAACGCAGATCGTTTGGTGCGGACCTTCCACAGAACTCACCCGGGCAAACCTGGCCCTGAGGGTCCGGAGGCCCCTCGTAGAAGGGGGGGTACTGTCATGTGTGCATCGCCACGAAGATCGTCGCGGTTGCACATTCTGACTTCTCACAGCTGAGTTGCTGTTTCTTTGTGTTTGGCAGTTAGGGAGTTAATTCTGTCTGTGCTCAGTTCTGGGACTGGGTGCAGTTTCTCCCGGCTGCAATTAATTATTTGTTGATTGGTTTCCTTTAAATCTCTGGTGGTCTGTTTTGGGAGTTGCCAGTGAAATTCTTCATGCAGACCACAGATAGGATTGTATCTGTATAGACTTAGGTTAAAGAGCTCCTTAGTTGTTTTAAGCTCACCTTGCTTAGAGTTTAATATCCCAGATCATTTATGTTCCTTCTGTGTTTGAGTGTGTATGCAAGTCTGTGTTTTCTCCAGTCTGTCTTATATGTCTAATCTGTGTATTTAGCAGAGATCAGCCCATATCCCTTTGGTGGTAATCAGAATCCTTCTTAGGACTGATTACAGGGTTCAGGGACTGATAGGAGACAGGGTTAGGCTGGAGACTTGGACCTCTGAACCATTATCAGTACCTCCAAGGTGAGGGATTAGTTAGGACCCCAGTTTAGGGTCAGGTTAGACCCCCGGTCCTCCTCTTTCCTGTGACAGTGTATCAAGTCCTCAAGATTAACCCTGAGTTCAACGGATATCGTGTCAGGTAAATCTATTCTATATTTACATGCTGATGTTGCAAATCTATATGTTGTATAGAGTGTTGTTCTTTTAAGAATAGTTTACTGACATCGTACACATATCATAAGACCGCGTGACAACAGGGTCAGGTTGGAGACTTGGACCTCTGAACCATTATCAGTACCTCCAAGGTGAGGGATTAGTTAGGACCCCAGTTTAGGGTCAGGTTAGATCCCGGTCCACCTCTTTCCTGTTTCAGCTCATCAAGTCCTCAAGATTAACCCTGAGTTCAGCAGATATCGTGTCAGGTAAATCTATTCTATACTTACATGCTGATGTTGCTATACTAGTTGTTGTATAGAGTGTTGTTCCTGTATTAATAGTTTACTGACATTGTATACATATCATTAGACAGCGTGACAGTATGATGGGCCCCATTTATAATGCTCCAGTGTATGATGGGCCCCAAGGATGATGCTACAGTGTATGATGGGCCTATAATGCTCCATATATAATGGGCCCCATATGTTGCTCCAGTGTATAATGGGCCCCATTTATAATGCTCCAGTGTATGATGGGCCCCATGGATGATTCTCCAGTGTATGATGGGCCTATATAATGCTCCATATATAATGGGCCCCATATGATGCTCCAGTATATGATGGGCCCCATGGATGATGCTCCAGTGTATGATGGGCCCATTTATAATGCTCCAATGTATGATGGGTCCTATGGATGATGCTCCAGTGTATGATGGACCTATATAATGCTACATATATAATGGGCACCATATGATGCTCCAGCATATGATGGGCCCCATGGATGATGCTCCAGTGTATGATGGGCCAATATAATGCTCCATATATAATGGGCCCCATAAGATGCACCAGTGTATAATTGGCCCTATCTATGAAGCTATGATTAGTATCCGCAAGACATAATCACACATGTGGGCCAATGTTCCAGGTGTCAATGATGCAGTGCCAGTGGTGGGTGGAGGAGCACTTTCTGCCAAATCCACATCCCTCCAGTCACGCACAAACCCTGTACCTGACCTTGGCAAGCCAACATTTTCTCTTGCCCCCTGAGAAGCATCCTCCTCCCCAAAATAATCATCCCCCTCATCCTCCTCCTCTTCCTCTTCTTCCTCCACCTCGTCCAGGACAGTTCCCTGAGCAGACAATGGCTGACTGTCATCAAGGCTTCCCTCCTCCTCCTCTTCCTCCTCCGCTGCAGACGCCTGATCCTTAATGTGCGTCAAAGTTTGCATGAGCAGACGCATAAGTGGGATGCTCATGCTTATGATGGCGTCGTCTGCGCTTACCAGCCGTGTGCATTCCTCAAAACACTGAAGGACTTTACAGAGGTCTTTCAACTTTGACCACTGCTCACCCGACAACTCGATGTCTGCCCTCAAACTGAATGCCCGTGTATCCTCCCACAAATGCATTACAGCCTGCCTCTGTTCTCACAGCCTCTCAACCATGTGCATGGTGGAGTTCCACCTTGTTGCAACGTCTATCATTAGGCGGTGTTTGGCGAGGTTCAGCGATCGCTGCAGCCTCTGCATATGACTGAAGTCTACGGGCCAGCGACGGATGTCGCACCATATGGAGCAGGGCTGTTAACTCCGGATAATTATTTAGGAAGCACTGCACCACCAGGTTCAAGGTGTGAGCCAGGCAAGGTATGTGTCTGAGTTTTGCCAGGGCTATGGCCGCCACAAAATTACGGCCGTTATCACTGACTACCTTGCCTGGCTCAAGATGTAGACTACCCAGGCATGACTCAGTTTCTCACTGCAAGTAGTCGGCCAGTACCTCGGCGGTGTGTCTGTTGTCGCCCAAAGACATCATCTTTAAAACAGCCTGCTGACGCTTACCACTAGCTGTTCGATAGTGGAACATCTCGTGTGCAACACTGGCAGCTGCGGATGGAGTGCTCGTGTGACTGTGCTCTGGCGACGAGCTTTTGCTTCTGGAGGAGGAGGAGGTTCGAACGCCTAGAGCCAACTGTTGCCTATACTGTGGGCTGGGCAGCACTGTCCCACCGCCGCTGTCCCCTGTGGACTCTGCATCCACCACATTAACCCAGTGCGCAGTAATGGACACGTAACGGCCCTGGCCATGCCTACTGGCCCATACATCTGTTGTGAGGTGCACCTTTCCACTCACTGATTGTTTGAATGCATGGACAATGCGGTCTTTCACATGCAGGTGGAGGGCAGGGATGGCTTTTCTAGAAAAGAAGTGCCGACTGGGTAGGTCATAGCGTGGGACAGCGTAGGCCATGAGCTCTCGGAACGCTGCACTTTCAACCAAACGGAAGGGCATCATCTCTAATGAGATCAGTTTGGCAATGTAGGCATTCAAAGCCAGTGTACGCGGATGAGAGGATGGGTACTTTCTTGTCCTACTCAGAGTGTCTGCTAGGGTGAGCTGGACTTGAGAGCTGCATATGGGGGAACTAGTGGTGGACCTGGCGGACTGAGGTCGGAGCAGGTGCACATGTGCTACCTGAGGTTTTGTAGTCCGTCCACGCTTGCAAGTGCATGGTGTTTAAATGTCTAGGCATGCAACTGGTATTCAAATTTCAGAGATTTTTCCCTCGGCTAAAGGTCCTTCCGCACTTCTTACATATAACCTTTGCCTCATCAATAGGATTTTGGTCAAAAAAGTGCCACACTGCACTCTTCCTACTATGGGATAAATTTTCAGGGCTTGCACGCTGTGCTAATTTGACCGTCTGGCCAAGCTGTCCTGCAACTCTTTTTGTATTTTTAACCTGTTTTTGGACTGCTACAGGCCTGCTAGATAACCGCAGCTGCGATGTCGATGCCTGCTGCGGATCCTCCTAC
This sequence comes from Oophaga sylvatica, assembly GCA_033576555.1. Lineage (NCBI taxonomy): Eukaryota > Metazoa > Chordata > Amphibia > Anura > Dendrobatidae > Oophaga > Oophaga sylvatica. The sequence continues at coordinate 135,620,132 of JARQOD010000006.1, forward strand.
TCTTCTGAGCTATTGCCAGAAGCACCCTCTTCCCCAATGGATGCCAATCCGGGTCAACAACTGGGTTATCCATCACCTCCTCTTCAATTTCATCTGCACCTTCCTCTGTGTCACCGTGTAAGGTGGTATAGTATGCGGGAAAGGGCACCGGAGTTTCATCAGGGTCAGATTCTGGCTCAGTAGACAGCAAGGGCAATGTAGTGCTCTGGGTGAATGTAACCGCAGAATCATATAGCAGTGGCTGTGTATCACTGCACTCCATGTCAGATTCATCTTGGACTGGGGAATTCAGGATTTGACTTGATAACCAAGGCATGGTATGTGACAAGAGCTCCATGGAGTAATCTGAAGTGTGGCCTGCTGCATCCTTCACTTTTGGTGGGGGTGAAGGACACAAGGAAAGGTGTTGTTCCTGACCAGGAGCCTGCATTGATGACTCAGTGCTTGTATTTTTTGAAACTTCAGAAGAGGAGGCGATAGAGCTGGAGGCTGTTTCGGCAATGTAAGCCAAAACCTGTTCCTGATGTTCCAGCTTTAAAAGCGGTTTACCTACTCCCAGAAAAGGAGCCTTCCAGGCCTTCTGGAGCCAGATGATGACTCAGGCTCAACACCTCCTGCCTTAGGTGGTATTGTGCTTTTGGCACTACCAGCAGATGCACCACCACCACCATCAGTACCAGCTGGCCCCCCCGCCCACGTCCATGGCCTCTTCCACCATACTTCCTCATGTTTTGGAAAATGTACCAAAAATACCAGCAGATATATGGTACTGTATTAGAAGCGTACAGCTCTATACGGTGAAGGGGAAAATTGTAAATCTCCGTATATATTTCCGGAGTCACACACAGATGCTCTCAGGCTCAGTATGGATTAGACCAGAATATAAAAAGCATAAAAAGGGTACTGTATCAGAAGATACCAGGTGTATACAGTGTAGGAGTAATTGTAAATCTCCGTATATTTTTCCGGAGTCACACACAGACGCTCACAGGCTCAGTATGGATTAGACCAGAATATAAAAAGCAGAAAAAGGGTACTATATGAGATGATACCAGGTGTATCTAGTATAGGTGAAAATTGTAAATTTCCGTATATATTTCCGTAGTCACACACAGATGCTCACAGGCTCAGTATGGATTAGACCAGAATATGAAAAGCATAAAAAGGGTAATATATCAGAAGATACCAGGTGTATACAGTGTAGGGGTAATTGTAAATCTCCGTATATATTTCCGGAGTCACACACAGACGCTCACAGACTTAGTATGGATTAGACCAGAATATAAAAAGCAGAAAAAGGGTACTGTATCAGAAGATACCAGGTGTATATAGTATAGGGGAAAATTGTAAATCTCCGTATATATTCACGGAGTCACACACAGACGCTCACAGGCTCAATATGGATTAGACCAGAATATAAAAAGGAGAAAAAGGGTACTGTATCAGAAGCGTACAGCTGTATACAGTCTAGGGGTAATTGTAAATCTCCGTATATATTTCCAGAGTCAGACACAGATGCTCACAGGCTCAGTAAGGATTAGACCAGAATATAAAAAGCATAAAAGGTACTGTATCAGAAGATACCAGGTGTATATAGTATAGGGGAAAATTGTAAATCTCCGTATATATTCCCGGAGTCACACACAGACGCTCACAGGCTCAGTATGGATTATACCAGACTATAAAAAGCAGAAAAAGGGTACTGTATCAGAAGCGTACAGCTGTATACAGTCTAGGGGTAATTGTAATTCTCCGTATATATTTTCGGAGTCACACACAGACGCTCACAGGCTCAGTAAGGATTAGACCAGAATATAAAAAGCATAAAAAGGGTTCTGTATCAGAAGATACCAGGTGTATATAGTATAGGGGAAAATTTTAAATCTCTGTATATATTTCCGGAGTCCCACACAGACGCTCACAGGCTCAGTATGGATTAGACCAGAATATAAAAAGCAGAAAAAGGGTACTGTATCAGAAGATACCAGGTGTATATAGTATAGGGGAAAATTTCAATCTCCCTATATATTTCCGGAGTCACACACAGACGCTCACAGGCTCAATATGGATTAGACCAGAATATAAAAAGCATAAAAAGGGTACTGTATCAGAAGATACCAGGTGTATATAGTATAGGGGAAAATTTAAAATCTCCGTATATATTTCCAGAGTCACACACAGACGCTCTCAGGCTCAGTATGGATTAGACCAGAATATAAAAAGCAGTAAAAGGGTACTGTAGCAGAAGATACCAGGTGTATACAGTGTAGGGGTAGTTGTAAATCTCCGTATATATTTCCGGAGTCACACACAGACTCTCACAGCCTCAGTATGGATTAGATTAGAATATAAAAAGCAGAAAAAGGGTACTGTATCAGAAGATATCAGGTGTATATAGTATAGGGGAAAATTTCAATCTCCGTATATATTTCCGGAGTCATACACAGACGCTCACAGGCTCAGTATGGATTAGACTAGAATATAAAAAGCATAAAAAGGTACTGTATCAGAAGATACCAGGTGTATATAGTATAGTGCAAAATTGTAAATCTCCATATATATTTCCGGAGTCACACACAGACGCTCTCAGGCTCAATATGGATTAGACCAGAATATAAAAAGCAGAAAAAGGGTACTGTATCAGAAGATACCAGGTGTATATAGTACAGGGGAAAATTTCAATCTCTGTATATATTTCCGGAGTCACACACAGACGCTCACAGGCTCAGTATGGATTAAACCACAATATAAAAAGCAGAAAAAGGGTACTGTTTCAGAAGATACCAGGTGTATTATGTATAGGTGAAAATTGTAAATCTCCGTATATATTTCCGTAGTCACACACAGACGCTCACAGGCTCAGTATGGATTAGACTAGAATATAAAAAGCATAAAAGGTACTGTATCAGAAGATACCAGGTGTATACAGTGTAAGGGTAATTGTAAATCTCCGTATACATTTCCGGAGTCACACACAGACGCTCACAGGCTCAGTATAGATTAGACCAGAAGATAAAAAGCAGAAAAAGGGTACTGTATCAGAAGCGTACAGCTGTATACAGTCTAGGGGTAATTGTAAATCTCCTTTTATAATTCCGGAGTCAGACACAGACGCTCACAGGCTCAGTATGGATTAGACCAGAATATATAAAGCATCAAAAGGGTACTGTATCAGAAGCGTACAGCTGTATATAGTCTAGGGGTAATTGTAAATCTCCGTATATATTTCCGGAGTCACACACAGACGCTCACTCAGTATGGATTTGACCAGAATACAAAAAGCAGAAAAAAGGTACTGTATCAGAAGATACCAGGTGTACATAGTTTTTCAATATAAAAAGGTAATGTTTATTTGAACAATCTTTTAAAATAAATTTAAAATATACATACATATACGAAAAATGGGGACCACAAATGCAACAGGAAAATATGCGTATCAAACCTAATAAGGGTATTTATGACTTTAATAGTTAAAGGGGTCAGGTGTATAACTCAAGGGAAAAAAGGAGGGCTGCTAAAGTGCGATATATCTATCTGCCATACAATGCAGCATAAAAATGTTCTCCCTAAATAACACCCCCAGTCAGTTATGAATACATATCCAGCTCACATTAATATAGCCAAATGGCTTGTAAACATAGTATAGCCAAAGAAAGTGCATAATGCATTGCGCTTAGCAGACAGCGTCTATATTAAATATCTGCCCAATTAGTGTATTTGGACATATAAATCAAAATTTAAAGTAGCGCTCATAAAACAGCAAATTCATGGCTGGCAAAGTATTCCCATACCTCAAAAAATAGGTTGCAGCACCCTGACGCGCGTTTCGTTAGTCGCTTCTTCCAGAGGGAAGCACGATTTTTAGCATTTTAATTGTTTTTGTAAAATGTGTTTTTTGTCTTGCTTATTTTGTGTGGTAATAAAATTCTATTTGTTTGTCAATTTAAGGTGATCCTAGCCTGTTTACAAACTTCTTTCTCTTCTTGACAGTATTTTTTAAGTGTGTGGCTAGTGATTCTATTTATATATTGTTTAGTTGTGCGCTCAGTTTGTTTCCATTTATGCTATTTGTTCATTCTATCTCCCAAAAATAGGAATAAGGCTCGGGTTATATTTATCCTGCGCTCTCCACTTAGCGCTTATGTTGGGGTTTCCATGTAAATTTCACAAAACAGTGATTCAGACAAAACCCCGGTTGAAACCACTCACTTATGAGGTAAATGGAGTCACTTTGGACTAGTCTGTGTTCCAATAGTGTCCTATCATTTTAGGCGTAGTTTTAGCGCACAAGTATGGTCGCTCACGTTCTGTGCACACCTAAAAAGATGGATACCACCGGAGCAGACGCCAAACGGACTACAAAGTGTCTCCATCTGCCTCATGGTGGGTGGTTCCGTTGTGGGATTTATATTGAAATTCAGGCACAAATGGTCAGCGTAGAACACAAGAATATGATCCAGCCTTATACTGGAAGAGATCAAAAAATGTTATGCACCCAAAAATGTTACCAATAGTGTTGAGCGATACGATACTGCAAATATCGGCTATCGGCCGATATTAGCTCTATCGGCCTTTCGATAATTCGTTTCGATATTTTCGTCTTATCGAATACCGGAATCGGATTTGTCACTGTCACTGTCTGTGTCCATCGGTCGGGTCTGTCACTGTCAGTGTCCGTCGGTCGGGTCTGTCAGGAGTCAGCGGCACTTACCTGGCAGAAGATCTCCGGCGGTCACGGCCTGGACTGCTTCATGGCCGCCATCCTCTTCTCCCCGGCGGTCACATGCAGTTTCTCGCGATAACTGCAGTGACTGCTGGGTAATCCCGGCTGTAAAGCAGTCAGTCGATGACGTCACCGCCGGGGAAGCAGGTAATCAGCTGTGCTGCGTCGCGATGACAGGCTCTGCCTGTCATTGCGATGTAGCAGAGCTGGATCGTCGTGGGACTGTCGTTACTATGGACTGCGTCGGACAGGTGGTATACTGTTGGTTTGTTTTTTTTATTTTTTTACAGGAGATCGATGGCGTCGCAGGAATGAGAGTACAATAAAAGAAATGAAAACTGTGTTGTCTCTTTTATTTCATTAAAATACTTTTTTCTTGCTTTGTCTTTTTTTTATTCATTTAATAACTTTGGGATTAATAATGGATCGGTGTCTTATTGACGCCTCTCCATTATTAACCGGGCTTATTGTCACCGTGCAATCAACGGTGACATTAACCCCTTATTACCCCGATTGCCACCGCTACAGGGCAAGTGGGAAGAGCCGGGTAAAGTGCCACAATTGGCACATCTTTTGATGCGCCAAATGTGGGGCTGCTGTAGCCTGGTATTATCAGGCTGTAGAGGGCCAAAATCCATGGGCCTTGACAGTCTTTTAATACCAGGCCGCAGCAGTCTGCATTTTACTTGGCTGGTTAACAAAAATAGGGGGACCCCTACGCCGTTTTTTTTTCGAGGGGATTCCCTATTTTTGTTAACCAGCCAAGCTAAGCAGACTGCTGTGGCCTGGTATTATCAGGCTTGCAAGGTCCATGGATATTGGATCCTTACCAGCCTGAAAAACCTGGCCTCAGCGGTCTGCTTCATCTGGCTGGTTAACAAAAATAGGGGGGACCCCACGCCAATTTTTTTCGAGGGGATCCCTATTTTTGTTAATCAGCCAAGATATGCAGACTGCTGTGGCCTGGTATTATCAGGCTGGCAAGGTCCATGGATCTTGGCTCCTTAACAGCCTGAAAATCCAGGCCTCAGCGGTCTGCTTCATCTGGCTGGTTAACAAAAATAGGGGGGACCCCACGCCAATTTTTTTCGAGGGGATCCCCTATTTTTGTTAACCAGTTCCCTCTGACGTCACTGATTGTGTCCCTGGCTGACCTGAAGTGAAAGTGGAAAGCAATCAATTAAGCTTTCCACTTCCTCTCCTGTCAGCCAGGAGAGGAACTCATTCATTTGGGGGTTTACTGTGAGGCTGCAGCATTAGCTGCGGTCCCTGCAGTAAACATTAACCCTTTCTGAAGGATTACACCGTGGGACCTGACTGTACATCGGATTGGTAAGAATAATTTTGCTTTATTATTTTATTTTTATTACAGGAAATGGTTTTAGCAGGAAAATAAAATATGGTCAAAAACTGTGTGATTATTTCATTAAACTTCTTTTTTATTAAAGTGTGTGTGTTTGATTTTTCTTTCATACAATAGGATTAATAATTGATAGTTGTCTAATTGACAGCTCTCAATTATTAACCTGGCTTAAAGTGACCTTTCAATTGCAAGGTCATTTTAACCCCTTATGAACCCATTCGCCACCGCTACAGGGCAATGGGAATAGACGGGCAAAGTGCCAGAAAGGGCAAATCTAATTAGAGATTTGCCCTTTCTGGGGTGTCTGGGGGCAGATGTTAGTAGCCGGGGGGGGGGCCAAAAATAATGGTCCCTCTCTGGGCTATTATTATCTGCCCCCACTCACTGGCTTTGTCTGTCTGGTTGCGAAAATAGGGCGGGAGCCCACGCATTTTTTTTCAGCAATTTTACACCTCATATATATATATATACATGTCATTAAATTTGTGACACATATATATATATATTTATATTTATAGTTCATACACTTCTACATAGTATAATAGCCGCTAATTCAATTGCCGGCTTTTGTGAAAATGCAGAACCCGACATGAAATGACACTTGGTTTACATAGAGTTAACCATGTCTTTTCATGTAGTTTGATATCTGATTTGCACAAACAATTACATGAGTGTAAGTGTGCAAAATTTCACACCTGTAGGGGTTAATTAAAGGTGTAAATTCATAGCAAAAAAGTCCGTTTTTTTTACAACGAATTTACACCTTTAATTAACCCCTACAGGTGTGAAATTTTGCACACATAGACTGATGTAATTGTTTGTGCAAATCAGATTGCAAACGACATGAAAAGACATGGTTAACCCTATGTACACCAAGTGTCATTTCATGTCGGGTGCTTCTGTCTTTTCACAGAAGCCGGCTTTACCCGGCAATTGAATCAGAGGATATTTTACTATGTAGAAGTGTATAAACTATACATATATGTATATATATATATATATATATATGTCACAATGACATGTATATATATATATATATGTATTCTATGTGTGTATATTTAGTGTTTACAAGGAAATAAAGGTTTTTTTTAGTTGCGATATTTTGTTCCCATAGACTTACATTGGACTTCCGGTATCGTAATCGGATATCGACGATATTTAGTGATATCGGCGATACCATTTCGATACGATATTTTTAGATATCGAGCAGTATCGCTCAACACTAGTTACCAACTCTAATTTGTCCCACACAAAACCAGCCCTCACTCAGGTCCGTCATGTCACTGGAACTATAGGGGGTTCAAACGTTACTGATGGAACAAAGACTCTTGAAAACCGATACAGCTCCACCCCATAAATAAAATCCAGTGAATTCTGCCCTCCCAAATCCAAATACCCCCTCCTTCTGAGCCCCACTGTGCCTAAACCACAGTAAGCGGCCACATGTTTGGCATTATTGTAATGGAGAGAAGGCACTTAATTTACGGAGTGCGTATCGCCAGAAGCACAAGCTGGGCACAATGTATGGGGTGCTACAATATATGGGGGCTCTACACAGTACGAGGACACAATGTATGGGCACTATACTGCCAGATTTGCAATTTTACAGAAAAAAAGCCTGGCATGGATGTTACAAAATAGTACAGCCGAAGACCAATTCATTGAGGGTCACAATGGGGTGACTTTTGGGGTTTTTCTGCTGTTCTGGCACCTTTGTGGTTGCACAGATGTCGCCTGCAAACTATTCTAGCAATGACTCTGTGCTTCAAGAGTCAAATAGCGCTCCTTCCTTCGCAGCCCAGATGTATGGCCTAACAGTAATTCCTGACAACATATGGAGCAAAGCCACATTCTGGAAAAATTGTGCAATAAATTGTGGGGTCTAGTTTCACTTATAAACCCTTGTGTACTTGAAAAATTTGCAGCAAATACAAAAATTCAATTTCTACCACTAAAATGCCATATTTCCACGTCTAAATGTTATAAATTCTGTGAGGCACCAATGGGTTAAAAATACTAACTACATCCCTAGATGAATTCCTTGAGGGGTTTAGTTTCCAAAATGGGTCACTTGGGGGGGTTTCTGCTGTTTTCACATGGCAGGGGCCCTTCAAATTTGACATGGCATGCACAATCTATCTCAGTCAAATAGTGCTTTCCTTTCCTAACCCTCCCATGTGCCCAAGCAGAAGTTTTTGTCCACATATGGGGCATAGTTGCGTTCGGGACAAATTGCACAACAAATTATGGGGTCTGTTTTCTCCTATTATTCATTGTGAAAATTACAAATTTGGTGCAAAAACAACATTTTCGTGAAAAAAAGTGAATTTTCAATATGGCAACCTAATGTAATTAAATTCTGTGTAGTACCTGTGGGTTCAAAATGCTCACTATACCCCTGTATAAAATCTTTGAGGGGTGTAGTTTCCAAAACAGTGTAACTTATGGGTTTTTTTTTTCACTGTTTAGGCATATCAGAGGCTCTCCAAACGAGAAATGACGCACGCTGACCATTTCATCAAAGTCTGCATTATAAAACATCACGGCTTTCTTTCAGAGCCTTGACTTGCATCCAATCAATAGTTTTCCTCCACATAAGATGTATCGGTGTACTCAGGAAAAATTGCACAACACATTTTGAGGTCCATTTTCTCCTGTTACCCTTGTAAAAATACAAAAATTGGGGCTAAAAGTAAATTTTTGGGGGTGAAATGTGATTTTTTTTATTTTCACAACTCTACCATAAAAAATTCTGTGAAGTACCTGGGGGTTCAAGGTTCTCACCACACATCTAGATACATTCCTTAAGGAGTCAAGCTTCCAAAATTGGGTGATTTGTCAGGCGTTTCTAGTGTTTAGGCACATCAGGGAATCTCAAAACGCAACATTGCGTCCACTCTCGATTCCAGCCATTTTTGTGTTCAAAAATTCAAACTGTGTTACTTCCCTTCCGAGCTCTGCCGTGCGCCAAAACAGTGGATTTCCCACGTATGTAGGGTATCGGCATACTCAGGAGAAATTTCACATCAAATTTCAGGGTCCATTTTCTCATGTTACACTTGTGAAAATAACTCATTTGAAGCTAAAGTAAAGATTTTGTGAAAAGAGTTAAATGTTCATTTTTTCCTTCAGCATTGCTTTAGTTCCTGTGAAGCACCTGAAGGGTTAATAAACTTCTTGAATATGGCTTTGAGTACTTTGAGGCGTGCAGTTTTTAGAAGAAAATCACTTTTGGGTATTTTCTGTCATATTGGCCGCCTAAAGTCACTTCAAATGTGATGTTGTCCCTAAAAAATGGTTGTGTAAATTTTTGTTGGGAAAATGAGAAATCGCTGGTCAACTTTTAACTCTTCTCACTTTCTAACAAAAAATAAATTATGTATCCAAAATTGTGCTGATGTAAAGTAGACATGTGAAATGTTATTTTTTAACTATTTTCTGAGACATGACTCTCTGATTTAAGGGCTCAAAAATTAAGAGTTTGAGAAAATTGCTAACTTTTTGCTAAATTTCCGTTTTTTAATTTACGCAAGTAATATGGAAGAAATGTTACCACTATCATGAAGTACAATACAAGTACAAAGCGTTCGAGTTATTACCATATAAAGTGACAATGGACAGAATTGTAAAATTTGCCTTGGTCATTAAGGTCAAAATTGGCTCGATCACTAAGGGGCTAAATACAGCACAAATCTGTAAAGAGAGATTACTGATCATGTGAAAGCACTTCCGGATTCTCGTCGACTTTGCTGGCAAAAAGATTCCCTAGCGTTTTTGGGCCAATTCTGTGCGCAAAAACACGCAGTGCGCACACAACCTAAAAGAAATGATACACGGTTTTCTAAATATTTTAATAATCTGAACGTTTTGCATTTTTATTCAGCACCATGTCATCTGATACCATTAACCCCTTTATGACGGAGCCCTTTTTAGTTTTTGCATTTTCGTTTTTTGCTTCCCTTTTTCCCAGAGCCATAACTTTTTTATTTTTTCATCAATACGACCATGTGAGGGCTTGTTTTTTGCAGGACAAGTTGTAAGTTTGAACAACACCATTGGTTTTACCATGTTGTGTACTTAAAAACGTGAATAAAATTCCAAGTGCGGTGAAATTGCAAAAAAGTGTACTTCCACAACAGTTTTTTGGACTTTTTTTTTACCATGTTCACCAGATGCCAAAACTGACTTGCCATTATGATTCGCCAGGTCATTTCGAGTTCGTAGACACCAAACATGTATACTTTCTTTTTTATTTAAGTGGTGAAAAAAATTCTAGTTTGTTGAAAAAAAAATTGCGACATTTTCTAATACCCGTAGCATCTCCATTTTTCGTGATCATGGGCTGATTGAGGGCTTATTTTTTGCATGCCGAGCTGACGATTTTAGTGATACCATTTTAGTGCAGATATGATCTTTTGATCGCCCATTATTGCATTTTAATGCAATGTTGTGGTGACCAAAGAAAAGTAATTCTGGCATTTTGACTTTTTTTCTCGTTACGCCGTTTAGCAATTGGGTTAATTCTTTTTTTATTTTGATTGTACGATTCTGTCTGAATGCGGCGATACCAAATGTGTATGTTTGATTTTTTTTATTTTGAATGGGGTGAAAGGGGGGGTGATTTGAATCTTTATATTTTTTAATATTTTTAAAAACTTTTTTTTTTTTTTACTTTTGGCATGCTTCAATAGTCTCCATGGTAAACTAGAAGCTGCCATAGCCCATCGGCTCTGCTACATACAGGTGATGATCAGATCGCCTGTATGTAGCAGAATTGTTAACTTGCTATGAGCGCCGATCGCAGCTCATAGCAATCCGGCAGTGACCAGAGGTCTGCAGGAGACTTCTGGTTGTCATGCCAACCCATTGGTCACCCACGATCACATGACGGGGTCACTGATGGGCGGGATTTCTGGCACGATTGCTGGAAAGCGTGCGTTAAATGCCGCTGTCATAGTTTAATAGCAGTGTTTAATGGGTTTATAGCCGTGGGTGGATTGCGATTCAACCCACTCCTGTTTCGGGCACATGGTTAAAGATGTGGGCTCAGCGCTGGAACCCACATCAAAGGGGGAGACACGACATGCGCAGTACACGTACAGCGCATGTCGTGAAGGGGTTAAATAAAATCCTGAGTGACCAATTATCTCCAGATGTGGCATAATTAGTAAATTATGAGTGCACCTGTGTGTTATTTATTCTCAGTATAACTACAGTTGTTTTGTGAAGAACATTAAAGCTCAAACAGCATCATGAAAACTAAGAACATACCAGACAGGTCAAGGATAATGTTGCCCCCCTGCTCCTCCTTTTCCAAAAAAATGTGCATGTTATACACTTTGTTGCAGTGGCTTTCTTAAGGAAATCGAAGTCTTATTGGCTAGACAGTTTAAAAAGAACATACTTTTGACCTGGTTATGGTGAATGGGGGCTGATAGAAAGATTAGGGTATATGTTTAAAAAAGTTACTGATGTCTTAAAATAAACAAATGCATAGAAGTAATGTGCACTTTAGTCTTAGTGCTCGTTCAGACGAGCATATAAACAGTGCTGTGATGTCCATGTGCCATGGGCCGTACATAGACTTATTATAGTATTGTTCCAGCGCACATTGCCATAGAAAAGACGGATTTTGGTAAGAACTTACCTGTAAAATCCTTTTCAGCGAAGGAAGGGAGACACAGTCATTACTAGTGGGTAGGCGGAGCCCAGATAGGATTGACACCTCAGATTAAAAAGAGTGTTGGTGCCAAATACAAGTTAACTAAAAACTTTAAATTACCGCTGCCTGCAGGACCCTACGTCCTAAGGCCGCATCAGCGGAAGCACTGACGTCCACCTTATAAAACTTTGTAAATGTGTGGACGAAACGCCAGGTCGCCGCTCGGCAGAGCTGAGCTGCCGAAGCCCTTGATGAAAGGCCCACGATGAAGTCACAGCCCTCGTGGAGCGAGCTCGAATCTTAATCGGGCAAGGTTCGCCATTAAGACGGTAAGCCTCCAAAATGGCCGACCGAATCCAACGAGCTATAGAGTCCTTGAAAACTCGTTGATCACGCCTACGACCTGCTGTAATCACAAACAGGGAATCTGACTTTCGAAAACCTTGAGTAATAGACAAAATAGAACTTCAAGACCCGCACTAAATCCAATTTGTGCAAGTTCCGTTCCTTTGCATTCCCTGGGCCCGGGCAAGGCGAGGGCAACACAATATCCTGGTTAACATGAAATTGCGACACCACCTTAGGTAGAAAATCGCCCCGTGTGCGAAGCACTACTCGATCCGGGTAAAACTCCAGGAAAGGAGGCGAGCAGGAAAAAGCTGCCAACTCAGAAACCCTTCTTAAAGAGGTTACCGCCACTAAGAAGGTAACCTTCCAAGAAATTAAAGAAAGGCTAGCAGAACCCATAGGCTCAAAAGGTATATGCTGAAGAGCCTCCAAGACAAGGTTGAGCCGCCAAGGAGACACAGGCAGTGGAAACTGACGGGTTACTCCGCGAAAAAAGGAACGTACGTCCCTACGCGAGGCGATAGCCTTCCAAAATAGCAAAGACAGGGCAGAAACCCGACCTTTCAGAGTGCAAACTGCCAAACCTTTTGTCCAGCCCGTACTGTAGCAAAGCCAACAAATTGGGAATGGAAAAAAATCCTCGGATTCCTTGAAGAACCCGAAACCACGAAAAGACCAAGTCTTGTGATAAATCTTAGTAGTAGCCGGACCTCTGGCAGCACGCAGAGTGGCAATGACTTCGGCTGAAAAACCTCTACGGGTCAAGGTTTCGGTCTCAAGAGCCACGCCGTCAAACGCAGAAACTTCAAGTCCGGATGACGAACGGGCCCCTGGTTAACAGGTCCGGGCGAGGAGGAAGTGGGAATGGTGGTGCCACCAAAAACGACACCAGTGTCGAGAACCACGTCCTCCTTGGCCAATCCGGGGCTATCAACATAGCCGGAATTCTCTTCCAGTCTGATCCGACGCAGCACCAGGGAAGTAAAGATATCGGCGGAAACACATAGACTAGCTCGAAATGGTCCCACGGAGCCACCAGAGCAACCACCGCCACAGCCTTCGGGTCCTTGTACCTGGACATGAAGGTCGGTAGTTTGGCATTTGAACCTGGATGCCATCAAATCCACTTGGGGAGTTCCCCAACGGAAGCACAGCAGCGCAAAAATTTTCGGATGAAGACTCCATTCTCCAGGATCCATCTTCTCACGACTGAGGAAGTCCGCCATGGTATTCTGGACTCTTGGAATGTGATCGCAGAGATGGCTGGAACCTTGGTCTCGGCCCATAGCAGGATCCGAGACACCTCCATCATGAGCTGGAGCTCCTTGTCCCGCCTTGGTGGTTGATATACGCAACGCCGTCGCGTTGTCTGTCTGCACTCGGACTGGTAGACCGCTTAAAGGGACCGTCCAGTGTTGTAGGCAAAGGAAAAATTGCCCTCAACTCTAGGATGTTGATCGGTAGAACAGACTCTTCCGATGACCATACTCCCTGGATCCAAAGATCGTTCCAGACACCCTCCCAGCCCGTCAGGCTGGCATCGGTGGTTATGACCGACCACCTCGGAGGGATGAAAGATTTCCCCAGGAATAACGCTCCTGGACGTAACCACCATCCTAGGGATTCTCGCACCTTGTGAGAGATGATGACGCTGCAATTCAGAGAAGCTTGCGATCGATCCCCACTACTCAGAATGAGCCTTTGGAGGGCCCTGGAATGAAATTGGGCAAACGGAAGTGCCTCCATGGACGTCAAACCCAGAAGGCGCATACACTTCCGAAAGGACATTGCTGCCGTAGACCTCATAATCTGTACATGTCGAAAGAGACATGCCCGCTTGTCTGGAGGAAGGGACACCACCGTCCGTACAGTGTCGAAATGCATTCCCAAAAACAGGATTGACTTCCAGAGACGACTTCTCCCAATTGACCAGCCACCCGAAATCCTCCAGGAGCTGAAGGGATAGATTGCGAGCCGTTCCCGCCTCCTCCTTTGAGGACGCCACAATCAGAAGGTCGTCCAGGTAGGGAAATCGTAACCCCCTGTCTTCGAAGAATTGCCATGAGGGGCGCAAGAATTTTTGTAAAAACTCTGGGCGCCGAGGCCAAGCCGAATGGCAGAGCCACAAACTTGCAATGGTCCTGACCTATGGCAAAACGAAGGAAGCGCCGGTGAGCCCTTCCGACGGGAACATGCAAATAAACGTCGCGAATGTCGATTGACCAAAAAGACGTTCTGCGACAGGGCTGCCACAACGGAGCGAAGCGACTCCATGCAGAATTTTCGGGATGTAAACATGCCGATTCAATCTTTGAAATCCAAAATAGGGCGAAATTTGTCCTCCTTTTTGGGGACCACAAAGAGGTTGGAATAAGAATCCTCTTCCCCGGTCCTCTGCGGAACCGGTATCACCACACCCTTCTGCAGAAGGGAATCGACCTCTCGTAGTAGAGCGGCAAATAGCTCGGCTCTGACGGAATGCGAGATTGGCAAAACCTGTCCGGGGGTCGAGAAAGAAACTCTATGAAGTAGCCTGCCAACACAACCTGTGTTACCCAGGCGTCCGACACACGGGAAACCCAAGTCGGTTTGAATTGGAGTAAACGACCCTCCACTCGAGAGCGCTCGAGTGAGACCCAGACGTCAGACCGCTTTAGCGGGTTTTTTGCCAGCTTCTGTCTTAATGGAAGTTCTGTTTCCAGGGTATGCGGAATTTCTGAGAAATTCCCCTTTTTTTTTTTTTTTTTTTAAAAAAGAGAGGAACGACCCAAACCCCCAGAGGGTTGACCGGATCATCCCCTGGACCGAAAGGACCGCCGACAACTACCAGCACTAGTCCTGCCAGACGCAGAAGTCACAGCTCTGCGCTGCGGTGAAGCTGTTTCTTTTGACTCAGAAATCAGCTCTGTGAGGTCAGATTCAAATAGCTGACCACTTTGTAAGCTAAAGATAGCAAACCCTGCTTGGAAACCGCGTTCCACTGTCTAAGCCACAGTGCTCTTCTGACTGTGACTGCCGAGGATTGCGCCCTGGATAGCAGTGAAGCAGAATCCTTCAACTTGAAAAGCCCATCTATCTCGATAGAGGGGATCCATCTTGTCACGCCGTCCGTAGACGGTCCAAACGGCTCAGGGAAACTTTACAAGTACACATAGATCCTTAATAAAATTCCCCCTTTTTTTTTTTTTTTCTGTCCAGCAGGTCCTGCAGACTCGCCTTCCTTTACCAGGAAGATTTGCTAAGCTGGGATAAAGTGACATTCACTTCAGGAGATCCAATTAACAATCAACTCCGTAGAAAACGGATACAGATTGTAAAGCCGTCGCGACCTATGCGACTCCTGAAACATCCGGGCCGACTTACCAGGACGCCTAGTTACCTCTCTCTGGTAACTGTAACGCCCTCATGGCTCCAATAGTACGGTCCATGAGAGAGGCAGAGTGTCCCTGCCGATCCTCCTTGTCCGAAACGGACATCTTCGCTACGCGAGAAGGAAGGCACCGATTTGTGTCGCTTCCTTGAGAGGATCTAGCTGACACTCCATAACCTAGGAGGTCAGACAGGCCATCATAGAAACTAGCGAGGGCCTCCATTTTGACACCACTGGAACCTCCGACCGCTGCGCATGACACTGTCGGGGTCTGCGTGTCAGATAGTCCGCATCTGACATGTCCTTGCACAGTATATGGCAGGTTAAACCTGTCAGTAACTAGAACAGTGTGTTTCTTAAAGAAAAAACAATCGCTGAAGGGTTAAAGCTCTTAAAGAGAGAGCTACCCCAGCATTAATAGTTAACCGCCTAAGAAGGGGTTAAAGTAGCAGACTCCCCACAACCTTGATAATGAAAAAGTTGTGCGAGCCCCAAGTGCCTCTTATAAGGCAGCAGCTGCAGGACAGCTATGCCACACTAACAGAAAAACGTTCCACAAGATCGCTAAAAATTGTGCTGTTTTGTATATCGCAATGACCGCCAAAGTTGTTAAGGAGATCGCTAACCGCTTATGCGATGTTAATGAGATCGCCCAGATTGGCAGCTACTAGCGACATTAAAAAATAATCACACAAACGATCGCATTAGTATGCGTCGTTATCAGGATCGTTAGTGGGAACGTATAGTGGCAGTATTAAAATCGCAGACTCCCCACAAACTCTTTATTATTATTGAAAAGAGTGTGCGAGTCCCTTATGCGATAACAGCCGCAGGACAGCGCAGTCTGTCACTCATTAGTGCCCCAGAAGGCGCCCGCGCTGTGGGGGTGAAGGGGTTAAGCTTCTGCCTGCGGGCTAGAAGCGACTCACCCAGCTGGTAACAGTGTAACATCTTGCCGGGAGGGGAGGAGGGAGAAGAGCCAGAAGAAGCTTTCAGACTGCTTGTTTAATGGCCGCCGCGCTGTGCCTCCATGTGCTCCATGAGGGAAGCCGGAAATGGAGACTGCAGTAAAGCCGCGCTCAGAGCGGCGCGAAAATTCAAATGAAAAGGCGCGCACTCCTCTCCTATGTCCTGCAGGTATCAACCTGCAGACAAAAAACACAGTCACCGACATGTAATGTACAGCGGCTGCCGCAGCAGTCGCTTAAACACTCACACACACATTAATAAAAATGTGAGGTAAAAATGTGAGGTACTCACCAGCCGAAGCTCAACAGGGACCCCCAGGGGTTTCTGGCGCTATGCCCATGCTTCCCCCCAGGGCGGGGGACGCAGTGACCCCTGCAGCGCGGTTTGCGCCCCCGCCAGGGAAGCCATCCTCATCCCCCCGGGCCGGCAGGGTTCTGCAGGGACCACCATTAGGGTAATACAGATCCGCCAAGGGAGAGGTGGGAGTCCAGCAGCGCTGAGACCCCTGAGACCTCTAGACCACATTTGGTGATCCAAGTCTCTTGTCCGATAAAAAATAATAAAATCTTCTGAGGAGCTGCTTCCAGCAGCGACTATCCTCTGAGACCTCAAATTGTAAACTGAAGAGCTGAGTAGGAGGAGCCCGAGATGGAGGGGCCGGTCAACACTCTTTTTAATCTGAGGTGTCAATCCTATCTGGGTTCCGCCTACCCACTAGTAATGACTGTGGCTCTCTTCCTTCCATCTGCAGCTGAAAAATCATCACATGCACATTCGTCTATTTTTTATGCAGGGTAAAGATGGCTCCTATATCCGTGTGCGATGTGGATGAACACAGGGAACTGCAGATGTAGCACAATAAGTGCACAAGACAAGCCCGTTTTCTCTCTCTGAACCTGGCTTTATTCACACACAGCAAGTAATATTTAAAGCTGCATTTACGTCAGTGTGTAAAAAAGAGAAGGGGTGGAAGGATGTGCCAGAGATAAAAGGCTGTAGTACTGAAGACCAGGAGGAAGCGGAGAGAGCATGCGTTACAGGAAATGCCCATTCACAAGAGGAATCATTTGAAAATAAATGTAATCAACTTTCTAAACAGTATTTATTAAGGGTGAATTCAGCCAAATTTGAGCATGCATGTTCTCAATGAGCAGGCGGTAAACCACTGCCAAACACCTTAGGTAACAGCTGATCTCCCTTCAGAATAAAAGGGTCAGGCATATCGAAATCCAACATGCCCCACCCAATATCTGCCATATTGCCACACTAAGTCCAGACACCAACATACACATTAGTCATCTGGCTCTACCAAAATTGATAAAGAAGAGCTTGACTAGCATTCATTCTAATGTGCTTGGGCAGATATCAGTAGTGAGGGGAGAAGGGTGTACACAGCAGAGCAAGCTAAAGCAGAGGGTCCAGTCAGCAGGGAAAGAGGTTACACAGGTGGAGAAATTAGAGAACCCACTATAAAGTATTGCCAGAACTAAAAGTCTCTCTACGGCAGCTGTGTGCTCTACTTAAAAGGAACCCGTCACCTGATTAACCCCCTAACTGCAGGTTAATAGCTTTGTGAAGCTGCCCATTGCCGGCACTTAGGGCAGCACTGGCAGCAACATTAGAGTTTCGGTCAAGGGAGTGGTGCTGGTGCGGTTTCAGTCACCGCTGTATATGGAGAGCAGCAGCTGTAGCCGCGCCACCTGCACTGACAGACGGCAGCTCAGCATTAGGACGGGCTGTCAGGAAATGCGGTTACAGCTGTCTCTCTATACACAGCGGTGACTGAACCCGCGCCGGGGCCACCCCATGACTGAAACTGGTAAGCTGCCAGGGGGAATAAAGTTAATTTCCTCCCGACAGAAGGGGTCTAAGTGCCAGGGCCAAGCGGGTTCACTACGATATTTACATGCAGACTAGCCCCAAATCTTCAGATTTAGGCCTCTTTCACACTTCAGTCTGAGAGAGAGAGAGAGAAATTCTGTCATGACGGATGAAAACGGATCCGCCGCCCATAGGAGGCCATTGTAGAAAAATGCAGACGCGACAGATCCGTTCTGATCCGCCATTTCGACGCAGACGAAAAAAAAATTCCAAAGTCCATCTACTCCAGACAGCGGATGCCGAAATTAAGATGGATCCGTCGCTAATGCTACTCTATGTGAAAAAAACGGATTCCGCCAAAAAAAAAGGCGGATCCGTTTTTTCCGCAAAAAGGCGGATTTTGACTGACGCCAAAAGACTGAAGTGTGAAGAGGCCTCATAGCGTCTTTTCAGATGACTGGGTCCCTTTAAGGAGAAACTTTACTCTCTAGGAAATGCAAAGGGATTGGGAAGACATCTCACTGACACCATTCTAGAGAGAAACGCTGCATCAGCGTCCGAGTCTGCAGAGATTATAAAGTGGCAATATAAGCTCAGGAATTATTCCATGTTCATAAACACAAGAGCAGAGTTACAGCACCAGCATCCTGGACACTCAGACCTCACACCCAGCATTTACTAGTGGAGATACGCTCACATAAGAACAGTCTGATATCAGTAAAATACTACATACTTGATATCAGGGTACTTGAAAATTGATGGATCAATAAAGACTGTAGCCGAAGGGCTCGTGCAGACGTCTGTCCAACATCGGACCGTGAGGCACACACTGGCCGCAGAACTCCCAACCTGAGAGTGACAGAGGCAGTCATGCGTAGGTCAGGAGACCTACGGACAATCCGTGCATTGCGATCCGTACTCAGACCATGTTGAACGGATGTCTGCACAAGCCCGTAAACTTAGGGCCCAATTTATCTTTGCTTTAAGTCACTTTTCTTTGTCCTGTAACGTTAAGGCTACTTTCACACATCAGGCTTTTTGAATCAGGCGTGGTCCGGCGTCGCGCCGGATGCGGCAATGAAATAAAAAACCTGATACGCCGGATCCGTTTTTCTGCCTGATCCGTTTTGCGGATCAGGCAGAAAACCTGATCCGGCGCATCAGTTTCATCCGTTTTTGGACGGATTACGACGGATCCGGTTTTCAATCATGCCCCTTTCATTTCAAAATCTGATTGGCTATTGTAAATCCTATATATACAGTGTTCCTACAGACCATCTTTGACAGGTTGTAGAGGAGCATTTTTGAGAGAAGAGCAAGTGACTGATGAAGATGGAGGCGATTATTGGTAATATTTTCCGGAATCTCGTGGATTTCACAGCGGAGGCGAATCGCTTGTGGTTTATCGTTATGGAGAAGGAGAGAAGGATCGAGCAGCGCCTAAAGCGTCAGCGACGCCGTCGTATGTGGATCCATCCCATCACGGCACAGCGACTAACCCGTGGAGTCTATTCAACACTCAATATGGAGTTAAGAGAGAATCCACATAAATTTTTTTCATACCTTCGTATGAAGAAGGCAACCTTTGACATGTTGGTGGAGAGGATTGAAGACAAGATCAGGAGATGTGACACGTACTGCCGGTATTCGATTTCTCCGTCGGAGCGTCTCATGGTGACAATAAGGTAAGCTATTATTTTTGAATGTGCTTGCTTGCACACAGTTGTATTGTTGTTTTTTATTCTAGGACTAAAAGGCAACGGAAGGATTACTACCGGTGCAATAAAAAATGGTCAAAAACTTGTGTGTGCTTATTTCATTCAATTGCATATTTATGTGTATCTTTGTGGGTAATGTTTAATACAATGTGGTTATTGTTATATTATTTTTTTGCTAACTTTTATGCTATGTGGGTATTGCTGTATTCTGTTTTGGCATGCTTGAATAATTTGTGGGTAGTGCCATGTTATGTTTTGGCGTACTTTTAATAGTTTGTGGGTAGTGCTATCTTATTTTTTGGCGTAATGTAATTTAATGTGGCTATTGCTCTATTCTGTTTTGGCGTACTTTTAATAGTTGGTGGGTAGTGCTATGTTCTTTTTTGGGATACTTGTAAACTATGTCTGTATTGTTTTATACTATGTGTGTAGTGATCTATTCTGTTTTTTGACTTTTAAAATTTTTATACCTGAGTTCTGAGCATTGATATGTTTTTTTTTTTTTTTTTAGATTCCTTGCAAGTGGAGAATCACTCTCCTCACTCCATTTCCAATTTCGTTTGGGAATCTCTACCATATCTGGGATAATAAAGCACACATGCCGTGCACTCTGGGACTGTTTGGTCTCAGAATATATGCCTGAACCTACCACACAGCGGTGGATGGAAATAGCAGATAAATTCCAAAATATCTGCCAATTTCCAAATTGTCTTGGAGCGATTGATGGCAAACATGTCAGAATTGTGAAGCCATCAGGAAGTGGATCACAATATTTTAACTATAAAAAATATTTCTCCGTTGTGTTGATGGCCATCGCCGATGCCGAATATAGGTTCATTGCAGTCGATATAGGGGCATATGGTCGATCGAACGATTCTCAAGTATTCAAAATTTCAGCAATGGGACGTCGACTCTATGGCAACACATTCCATTTCCCAGCCCCTAGGCCGCTGCCTCAAACCACAGGCCCACCTATGCCATATGTGTGTGTTGGTGATGAGGCTTTCCAGCTCTCAGAACATTTACTGAAACCATATGCCAGCAGAGGACTGAACCATAGCAAACGTATTTTCAATTACCGGCTGACTAGAGCCCGAAGAATGGTGGAGTGTACATTTGGAATACTTATTGCAAAGTGGCGGGTGCTAATGACAGCCATCAATTTGAAAACGGACACTGTTGACGAAGTAATAAAAGCCTGTGTGGTACTCCACAATGTTGTGATCTCCAAAGAACAATTGGCCATTGAGGACCACCATCGACAAACAACTTTACACGATTACCATAATAATACTTATAGAAGTTCTGTTGCTGTTTCTAGGATGAGGGACAGATTTGCCCAGTACTTTATTTCAGCCGAAGGACAGGTAGACTGGCAGGATGACCGTGTTTAATAAATTGTTATGTTTGTGTTTGTCCCCACATATTGCTACTGTTCTTAATCTTTATTACACATGTAACCTTACATAACATGTAACATTTTAAAGAAATGACAGACAAAAAATTGAATCAACCAATTCAACATTTATTGAACAAATTTTAACAAGTTTGTTAAAGTTTACTTGAAAAATATCTTTCATAAAATTTTTGTTTTGCATCAAATGACTCGTATTTTTTTTTTAAACCAAAAAAACAGAACATTACAAGGTTGTGTAGTGTGTGGTGGACATACTATTGGAGGGGCTGCGGGACACTTCGACCGTGGGAGTGTGTAGAGAGGACTGGGATGCTGGTGGGGAAGGAACATTAATAAGAGGTGAAGGGGTGGAAAGGGTTAAAGAATGGGAGGACAAGTTGGAGGCAGATTCGGTGATGGGTGGGGGCGTGCAGGGTGGGGCAGGTACTGGAGGAGCAGGTGATATGGTAGGGAATTGGTAGAGGAAGGAGATTGGTAAGATGTGGGAGTGTGGTAAGGGGTAGTTTGTTGGTACGGGGTAGGTGGCTGGTACTGGGGAGGTTGTTGGTATTGAATAGGTGACAGGAGTTGTTGAGGGGACTGGAGTTGGTGATGTGGCTGAAGGTGTTGAGGTGGCTGAAGGTGGGAAGGTGGCTGAATTTGGGAAGGTGGCTGAATTTGGGAAGGTGGCTGAATTTGGGAAGGTGGCTGAAGTTGTGAAGGTGGCTGGTACTGGGGAGGTTGGTGATAGTGGGGAGGTTGCTGGAACTGTTGAGGTGGCTGATAATGAATAGGAGGGGGAGGAGGCACGATGACTGGAGGGGGTGGAGGTGGAGGAACAACTGGGGTGGATGGAGGAGGATGGGAGACAACCTGCACTAGAGCAGCGTGGCACGAGTGCATCACAAACATCTGCTGGTCAGCAGATAGCGGATCTATGCGCTCCGCAACCGACCTAAAAAAACTGTGGTTCGGTGATGCTCTTGCTTCAGAATGCATGCTTTGCAGAAGTGACTTTACCTCCGAAACTGCGGAGGTTATCTGATGAACGCCTGCGGTAACTTGCTCAGATAAAAGTTTAAGGCAGTTCAGAAAAGATGCATTCAAATGCAAGAACTCGGGCGCATAGTTACTTTCCTGACCCCTCTGCCGTTGCCGCCCAGTAGCCGCAGATGTACTAGAGGTGGCAGGGGCAGAAGGGTGGGGTAAAGGAAAATCTATCTGTTGACCAGCAGCCTCATGCAATGCACTCGGCCACGCTGCTGCAGTGCTGGTTGAGGGGAAAGAGGGCTCACGTGTGGGTGCAGATGGGTCGGGGCGGTCAAAGTGTCCCTCGGTGCCGGTCTCCTCAGGGATCGCCTCAGTAGGGCCCAACTCTGCGGGCGCCCGAGTGCTGCTCACCGTGCTGTGGAATAAAGATAAAAGATACAATTAATAAAGTGTATTTCAATGGCCCTGGCTGTGAAAAAAAAATATAAATACATGTATTTTTTAATATTTACCTTCTGGTGACCATCGTTTCACGCAAGAACGCCAGAGCTCTTGCATATTTATATTTACTCTGGCGTCCTGAAGAACCACTCGGGGCCCGCATTTCTTTGTTGAACTCTTTCTTGAAGCGATCCCTGATAGACCGCCACCGCTTCACAATTCTCTCCCTGAAACGAGATAGCACAAATTGGTTAGTATAATACATATGTTTTATACAAACTACAGTCCTCATGTCACCCATGGGTAATGTTTTCAGTATTTACATAGTGTTGGACCTAAGGAAATCCATAAAACATGACCTCTTGTGGTTCAAGAGGACTGGAGTTGTGGAAACACAGGTTTAAATCCAGCATCCCTACTGAACTGTATACTTACGCATTTTAGACTGTGACCGAGCTTCGAGGTCCTCCCAGTATCCAACAAGTAGGGAACAAACTTCATCCCAGAGCCGACGTGTCACTATCTGATCAGAATGGCGGCGGTCCCCCATGTTCCACAGCGGCTCCCGCTCTCTAATCAGATCTATCAATAGATCGATGTCGATCCCCTCCTCTCCGTCTGAGTCGGGAGCACGCTGTGAAGCCTTTAAAAAAAATTTGAATAAAAAATTTTAATTAATAAAATTATTAAAAACATTTTTTTAAAACTAAAAAAAAAAAAAATTATACTTACAGATGGAAGACCGCGGCGTTCTTCAGGTCGACTCTGGGAGGCACTGGTTTGACCTCTTGAAGCCACAGGTGCGGAAGACTGCCAAAAAATTTAAAAAAAAAATTAATTTTTATTTTCTTTTTTTTTTTAATTTTTTAGGATGCGTTGTGTAGTGAGATGTTGTGTTGTAATGATGGATGCAGGAAACTTACGAATTGCGAGCCCACTCCGGGTATCTGTCCACCACGTCCTTCTTCTGGGAGCTCCTCTTGTTCAGATTCCTGTATTGAAAAGAAAAGAAAAAATGCATTGTTAAATAATCAAAAAAAAAAAAAAATTATGATTTTGGAAACTTTTTTTTTCAAAAATACCGCTAAACGCTGCCGATGAGTGGGAGGGCTCCCAGAAGAACTACTGTCCTGCCGGACATACTCCATTGCTATCAGAGATGCTCGTCTGTTGTGCATTAAAGAGTAAAATAAAATAAATTAATACATAGACACAATCATGCCCGTGCTGAAAGAAAAAAAAATCTTGTTTGCCATTATTTTGTTTGAGATATTTACCGTCTCCTGGATGCCGCCTGTTCCTCTTCTTCAGCCTCAGGTTGTGGTGGTGGTGTAACTGACCGCGGCCTCCCATGCTGTACTCTGCAGTGTAACAAAAAAAAGAAAAAGGAGAAAAAAAAAAAAGGCTCAAACCATGGACCGGTCTGAAAGACAAAAGTTCTGTTTGCGGTTATTTGGTTTGAGATATTTACCGTCTCCTGGATGCCGCCTGTTCCTCTTCTTCAGCCTCAGGTTGTGGTGGTGGTGTAACTGACCGCGGCCTCCTATGCTGTACTCTGCAGTGTAACAAAAAAAAGAAAAGAAGAAAAAAAAAAAAAGGCTCAAACCATGGACCGGTCTGAAAGACAAAAGTTCTGTTTGCGGTTATTTGGTTTGAGATATTTACCGTCTCCTGGATGCCGCCTGTTCCTCTTCTTCAGCCTCAGGTTGTGGTGGTGGTGTAACTGAACGCGGCCTCCTATGCTGTACTCTGCAGTGTAACAAAAAAAAGAAAAAGGAGAAAAAAAAAAGGCTCAAACCATGGACCGGTCTGAAAGACAAAAGTTCTTTTTGCGGTTATTTGGTTTGAGATATTTACCGTCTCCTGGATGCCGCCTGTTCCTCTTCTTCAGCCTCAGGTTGTGGTGGTGGTGTAACAAACCGCGGCCTCCTATGCTGTACTCTGCAGTGTTTAAAAAAAAGAAAAAGGAGAAAAAAAAAAGGCTCAAACCATGGACCGGTCTGAAAGACAAAAGTTCTGTTTGCTGTTATTTGGTTTGAGATATTTACCGTCTGCTAGATGCGGCCCGGGCACGATGCTGTCCTCCAGCTCTCACATTTTGTGCTGATGCAGTCGCAGCCTGCTGCCTCTGATGTCCTCTGCTGTGGAAAAAATAGAATTCAATTTAATACATGGACACAATCATCATATACATGATACATTGAGCAAATCAAATCATGATTAATTATGATATTTTCACTGCATAGCACAACCCTCATAGCATACAGCAATAACAACATAATAGAGAAAATTGGCAACACTATATATAAATTACCATAATAAAGAAGTATGCAAACACAGTATATACCTATACACAACTAGTATACATCAATTCAAAAAGGATATATCTTTTGGCACATTGTATTGTACTGTGCCAACACAGTATATATCAATACCCAATTTGTATACAAGTACCCCAAAACTCAATATTGCAAAACCCACATTTATTTAAGCACTAGCCACATAGATTATAATACCCACATTGCATAAACATTACCCACAAAGCTACACAGAAATATGCAATTGAATGGAATAAGCACACACAAGTTTTTGACCAATTTTTATTGCACTGCTAGTAATCCCTATGTTGCCTTTTATTACTAGAAAACAAAAAGTACAACTGTGGACAAGCAAGCTCATTTAAGTACGCCAATAAATAACATAGCACTACCCACAAATTATTAAAGTATACAAAAGCAGAATATAGCAAAACACACATTTGTTTAAGCAAAACACACATAGCATATAAGTAAAGAAAATAATAATATAACAATACCCACATTGCATAAACATTACCCACAAAGCTACACAGAAATATGCAATTGAATGAAATAAGCACACACAAGTTTTTGACCAATTTTTATTGCACTGGTAGTAATCCCTATGTTGCCTTTTATTACTAGAAAAAAAAAGTACAACTGTGGACAAGCAAGCTCATTTACGTACGCCAATAAATAACATAGTACTACCCACAAAATATTCAAGTTTTTTTAAACCGTCATACAGCAATACCAACAATGTATATAAAAATACGAAAAAACACAATATAGCAATGCCAACAATGTATATAAAAATACGACAAAACATAATAAAGCAATACAAACAATATATTTAAAAATATACCAAAACACAATAGAGTAATATCCACATTGTATTAAGCACAACCCATAAAGTATGCAACAATGCAAATACATAAAATACACGCATAGCTCCAAAAACATACAGATAGGGAATCTAGATTGTGAGCCCCATCGGGGACAGCAACGATAATGTGTGCAAACTGTAAAGCGCTGCGGAATATGTTAGCGCTATATAAAAATAAAGATTATTATTATTATAGTATCATGGGGTGGGTGATATTTACCGTCTGCTATTTTCTCCCGTCTCCTCTGCTCCCACATCTTGGTGGTCCCCAGATTCCATTTTGCTGGTTGTGTTGGTGGCTCCAAAATCCTGAGAAAAATTGATGAGGTGTCTCTCTTGCTGCTTTAATTGCATGTGGCAGAGTGTCCCACAGGCGTGGTATATATCTGTTTGCTTCTGTCTGGGCTAATTAACATTCCCAGACAAAAAATACGGATTTTTGTGTTACTCACCGTAAAATCCTTTTCTCCGAGACGCTCATTGGGGGACACAGGACTGTGGGTGTATGCTACTGCCACTAGGAGGCTGACACTAAGTAAACATAAAAAAAGGTTAGCTTCTCCTCCGCCGTATACACCTCAGCACTGGCCGCAGGCAAACCCAGTTTAGTGCAAAAAGCAGTAGGAGGCTAAAATAAATCAGAGTTAACACAGATACAGTATATCCAGAAGAAAAAACTGCTGATACAGATTAATCAGAGAATAAAGTTAACTCAAAACAAAGCCATCCGGCTCTTAGGGAGGGTGCTGTGTCCCCCAATGAGCGTCTCGGAGAAAAGGATTTTACGGTGAGTAACACAAAAATCCGTATTTCTCCTTCGTCTCATTGGGGGACACAGGACTGTGGGACGTCCCAAAGCAGTCCCTTGGGTGGGAAACCGACTCCACAGTGTAATTTATAATCAAGCATTGCTTATAGGTGCGCAACCGCGCCCTGAAGAATCCTTCTACCCAGACTGGCATCCGCAGAAGTCTGGGTATGGACATTACAATGCTTGGAAAAGGTATGCAGACTGGACCAGGTTGCTGCCTTACAAACCTGCTCCACCGAAGCCTGATGCCGAAGGGCCCAGGAGGCACCCACCGCTCTGGTGGAGTGAGCCTTGATCCCTGCAGGAACCACCGCGCCTCTGATGCGGTAAGCCTCCTGAATGGCTAACCGAATCCACCTAGCCAAGGTTGATTTAGAGGCAGCGAGTCCCTTCCTGCGACCTTCAGGGAGGACAAACAGCGTGTCCGTCTGTTGAAAGGACGCCGTCCGAGATACATATCTCCTGAGTGCTCTCACCAGATCCAGCGTATGGAGAGCCTTCTCCACTCGGTGCGTCGGAGCTGGGCAAATGAGGCAAAACAATGTCCTCATTAATATGAAATGAGGACACGACTTTAGGCAAAAAAGGTGGAGTAGGTCTGAGCACTACCTTATCCTGATGGAAAAGCAAGTACGGAGCTCGACAAGACAGTGCAGCCAGCTCCGAAACCCGCCTTATGGATGTTATGGCTATCAAAAACACCACTTTCCAGGAAAGAAATGACAGAGACACCTCCTGCAAAGGTTCAAAAGGAGACTCTTGCAGGACTCCCAGGACTAGATTGAGGTCCCAAACCTCTAAGGGAGCCTTGTAGGGAGGAACTATATGGACAACCCCCTGAATAAAGGTTCTAACCTGAAAATTAGACGCGATCTTTCGCTGAAAAAGAACCGACAAGGCTGATATCTGTCGTCTAAGAGTACTAGGCGCTAGACCTGAATCTAGGCCCGCCTGGACAAAAGATAGAATGTTTGGAATTGAAAAGAGAAGCGGGGAACAACCATGTTCCCTGCACCAATCAAAAAAGACCTTCCAAGTACCGTGGTAGATGCGAGCCGAGACGGGCTTTCGGGCGCTAGCCATCGTCGCGGCGACCTTTTTAGAGAATCCAGCCCTGGTCAGGACCCAAGATTCAACGGCCAGGCCGTCAAACACAGGACCGCTGAGTTCTGGTGGTAAACTGGGCCTTGGGAGAGAAGGTCCGCGCGCTCTGGCAGTCGCCAGGGTGCGTCGGCGAGCAATTGTACCAGCTCCGCGTACCATGAGCGACGCGGCCAATCCGGAGCGATTAATATCGCTGGACCCCTTCTAACCTGATCTTTCTGATCACCCTTGGGAGCAGAGCTATTGGTGGAAACAAGTATGGAAGATGAAACTGATTCCACGGTAGAACCAGGGAATCCACTGCAATTGCCTGCGGATCCCGGTACCGGGAAACAAAGTTGGGCACCTTGGCATTTATCTTGGAAGCCATCAGGTCCACATCTGGGGTTCCCCAGCGTCGGCATATCTGCTGAAAGATCTCGGGATGTAGAGACCATTCCCCTGACGCTATGCCGTGACGGCTGAGAAAATCTGCTGCCCAGTTTTCCTCGCCCGGAATGTGGACTGCTGAAATCACAGAGTGATTTACCTCTGCCCAGGTCAGAATCTGTTTTACCTCGTGCATGGCCGCCCTGCTGCGGGTACCTCCCTGATGGTTTATGTATGCCACCGCCGTGGCATTGTCCGATTGTATTCGGACTGGGCGGCCCGCCAGATGCTGGTGAAACTGCCTCAAAGCCAGCCGAACAGCTCGGATCTCTAAAATATTGATCGGGAGAGTCGATTCTTGCTGAGACCAAGTTCCCTGAGCTGTGTGGTGACGAAACACTGCTCCCCATCCGAGCAGGCTGGCGTCCGTTGTGACTACCAACCAAAAATTTGGAGGAAACAAACGACCCTGTCGAAGAGTGGTGTCCCTCGTCCACCACGTAAGAGTCTGTCTGACCTGCAGGGACAGACGGCACCGCAGATTGAGGGAGTAAGGGCTCCCGTCCCATACTGCCAAGAGTGCATGCTGAAGGGGGCGAAGATGAAACTGGGCAAAAGGAATAGCCTCGATTGCCGCCACCATCCTTCCTAGGACCCTCATGCAAAACCGGATGGTGTGAGGAATCGGTTGGCGAAGGATCCGTACCTCTTGACGGAGAACTAAGGCCTTGTCCTGAGGAAGAATTATCAACCCTTGAGCGGTGTCGAAATTCATCCCTAAAAAGGTGATCTTCCGAGATGGAACGGGAGATGATTTCCTCATATTCACCAGCCACCCCAGGCGAGCAAGGGTGTCTAATGTAATGATGACACTTTCCTCGCAGGTTTGAAAAGACGGACCCTTGATGAGGAGGTCGTCTAAGTAAGGCAGAATGACTATCCCCCTGGAGTGCAGAATGGACACAACAGCAGCCATGACCTTTGTGAACACCCTGGGGGCTGTGGCTAGCCCGAATGGCAGGGCTGCAAACTGAAGATGAAGTTTGCCAATGGCAAACCGAAGAAACCTTTGATGAGGGGGAAATATGGGAATGTGAAGATAAGCATCCTGTATGTCTATTGATGCTAGAAATTCCCCTTTTTCCATGGCTGCAATGACCGAACGGAGAGACTCCATTCGGAAATGTCGAATTTTGACAAAACGGTTCAGTCGCTTTAGATCCAGAATGGGCCTTACGGTACCGTCCTTCTTGGGTACAATGAATAGGTTGGAATAAAACCCCTGACCTCTTTCGACCTCCGGTACAGGTACGACAACCCCGCTGTGCCGAAGAGACTCGACCGCCTTGAATAAGGCGCAAACCCGAGACTCTTCCTTGGGAAGGCGCGAAAAAAAAATGATTTGAGGGAAGGCTGGTAAATTCTATTTTGTACCCGAGGAGACTAACTCCCTGACCCACTCGTCGTGAGTAATTGATAGCCAAATGGGGCGAAACCAGAGTAAGCGGCCGCCTACTCTGGATAAATTGACCGGATTCTGCCTCCAGTCATTTGTCCGAATATCTTTGGGGTTTGGACCCTCTAGATCTTGGCTGTTGAGATCGCCCTCTTCCCAGAGGGTTGGTCCTGTAGGAGACCTGGCGATCTCTGGCCTGATTAGGTCGACCTGAACCGCTGGAGGTGGCAGGCGCGGCCCAACCTGGGTTACGAAAGGCTCTAAAGTGAGGCTGAAGCTGTCGACGAAAAGGCTGTCTAATCTTCTGCTGAGGAAGGAAACTGCTCTTCCCTCCCGTCGCATCAGATATGAGCTGATCCAGCCTTTCGCCAAATAACCGACCACTCTGATAAGGTAAAGATGTAAGAGATTTCTTTGAGGTTGAATCCGCTCGCCAAGCTCTTAACCACAGGGCTCTTCTGATAGCAATTGCATTAGCAGCAGATAGAGCTGCGCAATTTGCCGCATCCATGGAAGCGTTAATTAAGAAGTCTCCTGCAAGAGCTATCTGATTAGAGATCCCAGTTACCTCAGACGGTACTTCTATACCATGGAGAGCTCTATTTAGAGACTCCGACCAGGATATCATGGCCTTAGCAACCCAAGTTGCTGCAAAAGAAGGAGAGAGAGCAGAGCCTGATGCCTCAAACACTGAGCGGGCCAAGCTCTCAATCAGACGGTCCGTTGGATCCTTGATCGAGGAACCGTTGGGAAGGGAGAGAAGCGTCTTAGACGCCAAACGCGACACAGGAGGGTCGACCGCAGGAGATTCCGCCCACTTCTTCAGAAGTTCGGGAGCAAAAGGATATCTAGTATTAATGGCCTTTTGTCCTGAGAAGCGCTTGTCCGACTTCTCCCGATGGCGCTGCACGAGCTCTTCAAACTCAGGATGAGCACCAAAAACCTTATGAGTTTGCCTGGCTCGTTTGAAGGACACCTTATGACCAGAGGTCAAGGTGGACTCATCTTCTACCCCCAGGGATTGATTGACAGCTTCAATCAGACTGTCAATTGTCTCCTGACAATTTGGTGTTTCTAAATTGAGGGAACCTTCAGAATCGGAGTCTGAATATTGATCACTCGCCTCCAAAGGTGAGGGAGAGCGAGAAACTGAACTGAAGGATGCCGAGGCCTCGGACGGCATAGGCGACGCAGTGTGGGTTCGCTTCCCCTGTGTCTGCCTGGTGAGAGCGCGGCCCCTGCAGGCCGGAGGTTCTTGAGACGTAGCCAAGACGGTTGAACCACTGTCCCTGCTCCTATCGGGAGCTTGAAGGGACTCGATTGCTCTCGTTAAAGACGCCATAGATTGCGACAGAGATAGGGCCCACTCCGGGGGACCTGACGCACTGGGCTCTGCTACAGGTGAGGGCTCCTGAGCTCGTTCGGAGTTACAGGCTTCACAGACACGACTAGTCTGGGCGTGCGGAAAAGGGGACCTACAGGCAATGCATGCCGTATACAGCACCGTGTGAGTCTTAGCCTTTCTGGACATACTGGATCTGTCACAGAGTCCTTTTTGCAATTTATCTGGATGTGGCGGTGCGATGTAGCGGAGCGGAGCCCGGCGAAGCGGAGCAACCAGGCTGGAGGTAGTGGCACTTACCCCAGTCCTGTATCCCCGAACGTCTGAGAATGATGGTGCGAAGCGCTTGCGTAGAGGGTCACTGGGCGCAGGAGGAAGACTTGAGGCTTCAGACTTCAAAAAAGCGCGCTCCCCTTTCAGGGGGGCGTGCCTAAATAGCCACAGCCTTAAGGGGAGGGGTCACGAGGTGCGGCCTAGCGCCGGCCAAAGCCGGGGACTAAATTTCCGGCCGCGGCCTAGTGCTGGCTGAAGCCGGGGACTAAATTTCCGGCCGCGACCTAGCGCTGGCCGAAACCGCGGCCTAAATTTCTGGCGGAGGCCGCCCGAGAAACAGGGGGAGGGCCACCGGAGGTGTCGCTGCCGGGGGCGGAGCCCGGTCTATCTTCCGGCCCAAGCCGGAAGCTAAATTAGACACCGCGGCCTAGTCCCCGGCCGAGGCCGGGGGCTAAATTTTTGGCGGCGGCCGCCCAGAAGCCGGGGGGCGGGCCGCCGGAAGATGACGCTGTTTAGGGGGGGGAGCTCAGGCCAGGGACCGGAGCCCGGCCTCCTGCTCCTGGCTGAAGCCAGGCTGAATCACCTACCGCCTCTCTGGGACGGTCTTACCAGCGAAGCGCTTGTTCCTGATCTCCAGCACATTCCTCGGCACCACACCGATACCGTGGCTTCACTGAAGGTGGGTCCGGGTTTCCTGCTTGTAGTCTCTGTCCTTTCAGACAATATTCCCAGCGTCTCGCCCAGTCTCAAATTAGAGGGGGGCTTGCGGAACAAAAAAAATGGGGGACGGTGCAGGCACCCTAACTCCATCACCCCTTCAGGGGGCGAGGAGAGGGACCGTCCGCCTCCTTGCAGCACCGCAGTCTAACATTGGTGGTGCAGTGGGGGCCGCACGGACTATCTCCTGCCTCTGTACAACCTAGGGTTTCAATACCTTAGGGTGGTCAGGGCTGAGTCCGGCATTCGTGTCCCACGTCGCGGGAGAGGATACGTTGGAGGCTTTACTCCACGTGCTCGCCCGTTGATGGTTTGGGGAGATCGGACCCTTTCAATAGGATCCGTCGCCCCTATCTCATCTTCGTGGGAAAAAAAAAAAAATGGTCTGGAAAAGGAACCAGACGTGTGCCTCCATCAGACACTAAGCAATAACTGGGTTTGCCTGCGGCCAGTGCTGAGGTGTATACGGCGGAGGAGGAGCTAACCTTTTTTTATGTTTACTTAGTGTCAGCCTCCTAGTGGCAGTAGCATACACCCACAGTCCTGTGTCCCCCAATGAGACGAAGGAGAAAACCGGATCAGGCCACCGGATCAGGTTTCTGCCGGATGCGGCGCAATGCGGCGCTCATAGACTTCCATTGCACACAAAGGCCGGAAGCACCGGATCCGGCCCTTCCGGCGTTTTGGCCGGAGAAAAAAAAAGTTTCAAAAAGCGTCTTTTCTAGACGCCGGAAACAAACCAGACACCGTATCCGGAAGAAAGCGAACAGAACGCAGGTACATGCGGCGCAATCCGGCGCTATATCTTTTTAATGTTAAACCCACCGGATCCGGCGTGTCCGTTCGCCGCATCCGGTGTTCAAAAAAAAGGCCGGATGGCGCCTGATTCAAAAAGCCTGATGTGTGAAAGTAGCCTAAGGCTAAGTGCACACGTTCAGGATTATTTGCGTTTTTTTTTGCGGAAAAAACGCATCAAAAACGCATTAATTAAGCATCCTATCATTTAGAATGAATTCCGCAATTTTTGTGCACATGGTGCGTTTTTTTCCGCCAAAAAAACGCATCGCGGAAAAAGTAGCAACATGTTCATTAATTTCGCGGAATTATAGCGTTTTTCCCGCTATATTATTGACCTAGAAAGTTCAGGAAAAAATCGTGGTAAAAACGCGTCAAATCCGCGCCAAAAAAACGCGTGTTTTTACCGCGAAAAAAGTCAGTTTTTGCTCAGGAATATTCTGCAAACATTCCTGAACGTGTGCCTTAATGATGTGTTTTTTCATTACAAGTAGTGAACACAGTTCATGAATCTCACCCAAAATAAAAAAAAGCTCTTTATTTTTGCCTTTAACCTCGTTTGCAACTTTTTAGCACAAAAAGACACATGTTCTGCTAAAATGTCACAAAAATACACCAAAAATTCTATGTGTAAATAAAATCACTATCGCAGGGGGGAAACTGAAGTACATTTGCACAAAAACTGTTTTGTTAAGAAGAAAAAAAATCACAATTGATGAATGGGCAAAAGAGTTTGTGAATTGCAGAAATACAATGTCCAACAAAAAAAACATACTGGACAACACATAAAATAGACTTTAAAAGGGAACATACTGAAAGAATAAGGTGAAATTCAGGAAATGCGCAAATTCAATAATGATTCCGGCTTTTAGTTTTAGCTCAATTTAACCAAAAACATATTCACTTCTTGTCAAAGGAGGTACAGCAGTCAAATGGAATCAGTCACCGTGTTTGCTACTCCATGTGAGAGCAGTATAATGTAGAGGCCGAGACCCCGATTCCAGTGATGTATTACATACTGGGCTACTTGCAGCAGTTTACATAAAATCAGTTTTATCTGGTGCAGATTTACTACTGTGTAATTCAGCCCATACCACAGATTGGCAGCTTTCTGTGTACACTGTGCATAGGCAAAAAGCTGCCAATCAGCAGGGGGAGCAAACACTACTGCCAGAATACAGAAGAAACGTGTACTAGTCCATGAATTATAAATAAGTAACAATTTTATTGATATACATATATTAAAACAGATCTATCACACAATTAGACAACATAGAACAGAGAACCACCCTCCTGGACTCCGACCCCACGATCCCTTTGGAGCCAGCCCCTGCCATTTTGTTTGGGTAATTATATATATTTCAAACTTTTTCACATTTATACTGCCATAGATAGTACATAGGATTATACCAGATATCTTGATGATGGTGCCACATAAGGGCACTTTGGTAGTACAGATGTGTTTATCATAGTTATTATAATATATATTGGCAGTGGGATATATCTACACGCTATACTATTTTGTTCCTCATGGTTGAGTGTGTGTGGGGGGTGATCTAGGGGATGGGGCACCTACTTCATCAATACAGTGTCCCCATTTGTCTCAACAGCATAATAATTGCCGTTCATATGTTCTGTTCTCTGTGGTCTAATTGTGTGGTATATCTGTTTTAATATATGTATATCAATAAAATTGTTACTTATTTATAATTCATGGACTAGTACACGTTTCTTCTGTCTTCTGGCAGTAGTGTTTGCTCTGATCTGATTTTTGTGTGTCCAGTGACATTTTCCTACACACATTTGCACATTACAATGCGATATACTACATGTGTGTGGTTGTGGAATAGTATTTTTCAATCAGCAGTGGGGTGGAGTTATACAGAGCTCATAAATATGGAGAACTACATGTTAGTTAAACAGAATTTCTTCAAAAACGTTACAATTTAGATGGACCATTAGCCCATAATCCTAATTAATTGCAGACTTCTTTATTTTACACACACTGTAAAATGTGCAGTTTTCAGCTTGCACCTAACAGATGTCAATTATCTCCATATGCAAAGGCTATTCTTCCAGAAAGAATATACAATATGTGCAAACTGTTTGCTTCTTTCACACTTCTAATCCGAGTCCTTATGGGAAGATTTTCGTTTTTTCTTCTTTTTCTTTTTGTCTTTTTTCTTTTTTTTCTTCTTGTATTTTTCCCGAGAGTCATTTGAACTACTGCTGTCACTGTTCTCTTCAGATGTTGAATCTTCAAGCAGCATTTTCAGCTGTTGAATCCTGTAAAGTAAAAGACAATGAAAAAACAGAGCCCATGTGTAAGGTCGGTCTCACATGTCTAAAACTGGGACAGTGGTCAGATTGCCATACTCAGCCCAGTCGCCGAGTGTCCTGACCTGAGCACTGTTCCATATAGCCCTGAGGAAGCCACATGTGTGTGGCGATAAGTGTGGGGTCTTTTGTCCACATTATACTCTGTGTCTATCCAAGGTTTCCCTTCCTTTATTATTTATTATCAACAGTCTTTTGGCTTGCTTGTGTGCACATCTATGGTAAGGTAGGGTTGGCTCTGAGCATTTTTCAACGCTTTATTTCTGACTGCTCTATAAAATCTGTGTCTAGACATCTATATGACCTACTATACTATTATTTGTGACCTTCATTTTATATGTGTCTCTTTATTTAACCCCTCAGTCACAGAGCCAATTTGGTACTTAATGACCAAGCCAATTTTTACAATTCTGACCACTGTCACTTTATGAAGTTATAACTCTGGAGCGCTTCAACATATCCCACTGATTCTGAGACTGTTTTTTCGTGACATATTGTACTTCATGTTAGTGGAAAAATTTGTTCGATATGACTTGCGTTTATTTACGAAAAAAACTGAAATTTGGCAAAAATTTAGCAATTTTCAAACTTTTAACTTTTGTACTCTTAAATTAGAGACACACAAAATAGTTAATAAATAACATTTCCCACATGTCAACTTTACATCAGCACAATTTTGGAATCCAGTATACAAGAAGGGAGTGCCTCCCATCCCAGGATGGGGGGCCATGTACACCTGGATGGGGGATCATATATACCGGGATGGGGGGGCCATATATAACAGGATGGGGGATATTAGTACAGAATTGGGAGACATTACCCCTATAACAGTGTAACAGTGTCAGCAACAGAAAACGCTGCGTACTTGTGCAGTTTCCTACCCAAAGCGAAAAGATGTTACAGCATAGTGGATGGGATCTCTATAAATCCCATGTCCACTATGCGTCTATAGATGCCCACGGCTCACCCGCGGAGATGGACATGCGAAGTGTCTCTCCAGACTGTGGGATGTAAATTTCACCAATAGAATGTATTGGACGTGGTGAATCCACCCGGTTCAGTGAACACATGCGGATTCACCTGCTTTCAATAGACGACAGAGCTTTGAACACAGCGAACATGCGCTGCGTCCAAAGCGCTACCACTTCCTGATCGTGTGCACCCGACCTTAGTGGTAGAAAATGCGTAATAGTTTGCATGGGCCAAATATGTGGAGGTTTGGCATTTTATGCTTATGCTGCCCTATGCCAGAAGACTCTACTTGAAAGGTATGAACTTTGGAGCTGCACTTTTAGGGTATGTGCACACGTTGCGGATTTGTTGCGGATCTGCAGAGAATTTTTCACGTGGAATTGCAGCAGATCCGCAAGTGTTTGAACAAAGAATGTTATTCAATGGGAAAAATAAATGCTGTGCATATGCTGCGGAAAATTCCGCATGGAATCCGCAGCGGTTTATTTTCTGCAGAATGTCAATTCTTTTTGTAGATCCGCTGTGTTCTGACACCCATTGAATTAATGAAATCCACAGGGGTAAAAACGCATGATAATCCGCAAAAAGATGCATAAAATCCGCAAAAAAAAAAAAAAAAAAAGCGCAGATTTTTATATGCGTTTTCTGGCAAGAGATGCAGAATCAGCTCAGGAAATTCCTGAGCCCAATCCGCAACGTGTGCACATACCCTAAAGGATGACTTTGTATAGTTATTACCTCATCTGCTTTTCTTCATTTTCTTTCTCCTTTAGTAAGCCATACATTGGGTCTTCATGGGCCTAAAGAAATGAAAAAATTACACAAACAAAATCAATAATTCACACACGTTTTATCTTGGTGGAGGAAGATCTATGAAGGTTATGTCAGCCATCATCTACAAATAAAGAAAATAATCATTATGTATAATAACTCTTCAAGGAAACTTTACAATTTACATTATTAAAAAATACCAAAAGTTAGTATTTTCAAGTACAGAGTTTCTTTCAGCATTACCGTACTTTCTTTCCCCACTTTCCTTACAGATAACACTAAATGGCCTGGGCAGGACAGATGATACTTCCACCCAGGCGGCTGTGGATATTAGTTATTGATAAAAGCATGAATTTTCTGTTGCTAGTAATGGAAAAAAGGTAATGGAAACTGATAGATTTTCTACAAAGCTAACTTCTTGGGCAACCCCTTATCAGAATGAAGCTGTCCTTGAGGGTCTGCATCTGCGATTGGTGGATACCATTAGAGGAGGGTCTATGTGATACCATTAGAGGAGGGTCTATGCTTATACCATACACAGTTTCTAATGGAAGAGGGTGGCCTGGTGAGGATACCCCAATGATGTCTATATGACAAAATAATAATGTTTTCATGTATTTTTCCTAAACTCAAAAGTGTTTACTTCTATAGAAGATAGAACATGCAAGGAGACCACTTGAAGGCTAATTAGTGGTCATAATGAAGCTACTATGTCACCTATGATGACGCTCTCTACTAACATTTATAGACAAGAAGGGCTGTAGCATACTCACTCTCGTAAACCAAAAAAAGTGTTCATAAGGCCCTATTTACAGTAGATGTCCGTGCTGTATGTATGTGTTGTATCCATTTATTTTACAGATACACCTTTAGGGTATGTGCACACGTTGTGGATTTAGATCCGCAGCGTTTTTGGCCGCACAGATTTGCATCAAATCCGCAGTGTACTGCACAGCCAATGTAAGTCAATGAGAAATTAAAAATTGTTGTGCACATGCTGCGGAAAAATCCGGCAAGATTTGCAGCATTTTATTTTCCGCAGCATGTCAATTCTTTTTGCGGATCTGCAGCGTTTCTTAACCCATTGACTTCCAATGAGTCAGGCACATCCACAGCAAAACCGCAGATGTAAAAAGATCTGTGGATTTGCTGCGGATGTGGGTGCGATAAACGCTGAAGGTCGGGATGAGGAAGAGTGTGTGGGCGGAGACTGTGTGGAGTGTCTGTGTGTCTCTGTGTGTGTGCGGGTTTGTGTGCCCAGGAATCGTGTGATGGGACTACTGCTCCCATCCGGCTATTAATGCTGTCACATATGACAGAGACAGCATTCGCCGATGATGGGACAGTAGTCCCATCATTCGATGCATGCCAAGTGTAACAAAACAAAACACACTTACCACTCTGAACTGCTCAATCTTTTGATTGCCTTTGATGAAATATGGACACTCACGATCGCCAGTTCTGTGGCCATACTGCTTACATCTCCAACCTAAAGAAGTACATGACGAATGGTTAGAACAGGGCTTATAAAGTGTGTGCTGAAAATGTGGGCGCCTCCTGATGAAGACATAACGAAACGTGCGTTGGGGTGGTGGGAGCACTTCAAGCAGCTGGTGTGATTTACATATAATTGTTATATCTTATTTTAGCCCTTCTTTTGTCTGGTATACAGTACAGACCAAAAGTTTGGACACACCTTCTCATTCAAAGATTTTTCTGTATTTTCATGGCTATGAAAATTGTAGAATCACACTGAAGGCATCAAAACTATGAATTAACACATGTGGAATTACCGTATATACTCGTGTATAAGCCGAGATTTTCAGCACCTTTTTTTGTGCTGAAAATGCCCCCTCGGCTTATACACGAGTCATAGGGCAGAAACCAGCGGGGGAGGGGATGCGGCGGCAGGAGCCGGTGGCTGGGATATCATACTCACCCTCCCCCTGCCATCGCTGAACGTCCCTGCAATCCTGCGATCTCCCCGGCTTCCTGCAGCTCTCCAGCGCTGAGCGGTGACGTAATAACTGCTCATTAAGGTCATGTAATATGGACGCGACGCCACTCCCATGGGCGTGGCCTCCATATTCATGGCCTTAATGAGCGGTATTACGTCACCGCTCAGCGCTGGAGAGCTGCAGGAAGCCGGGGAGAACGCAGGATTGCCGGCCGGGACGTTCAGCGATGGCACGGGGAGGGTGAGTATGATGGAGGAGGATGGGGGGAGCATGGAGGAGGACAAGGAGCACGGAGCGGGACGGGGGGGAGGACGGAGAGCACGGAGCAGAACGGGGGAGGACGGAGAGCACGGAGCAGGACAGGGGGGAGGACGGAGAGCACGGAGCAGGACGGGGGGAGGACGGAGAGCACGGAGCAGGACGGGGGTGGGCACAGAGGAGAATGGGGGAGTGCAGAGCTGGATGGGGGAGCATGGAGCAGGACGGGGGAGGATGGAAAGCACGGAGGACAGGATAATGGAGCAGGAGGAGGGGAGCACAGAGGAGAATGGGGGCGCACAGAGCTGGATGGGGGAGCACAGAGCAGGACAGCAACTTTATACACCCGGCTTATATGCGAGTCAATAAGTTTTCCAAGTTTTTTGTGGCAAAATTAGGGGGGTCGGCTTATACACGGGTCGGCTTATACATGAGTATATACAGTATACATTACACTTTACAAAAAGTGTGAAACAACTGAAAATATGTCTTATATTCTAGGTTCTTCAAAGTAGCCACCTTTTGCTTTGATTACTGCTTTGCACGCAGAAAAAGTGAACGGATGGACTCTACATGCCTGGTTCCCACCGTGAAGCATGGAGGAGGTGGTGTGAAGGTGTGGGGGTGCTTTGCTGGTGACACTGTTGGGGATTTATTCAAAATTGAAGGCATAGTGAACCAGAATGGCTACTACAGCATCTTGCAGCAGCATGCTATTCCATCCGGTTTGCTTTTAGTTGGACCATCATTTATTTTTCAACAGGACAATGACCCCAAACACACCTCCAGACTGTGTAAGGGCTATTTGACCAAGAAGGAGAGTGTTGGGGTGCTACACCAGATGACCTGGCCTCCACAGTCACCAGACCTGAACCCAATCGAGATGGTTTGGGATGAGCTGGACCGCTCACAGCTTCAATTTTGAATAAATCCCAACAGTGTCACCAGCAAAGCACCCCCACACCATCACACCACCTCCTCCATGCTTCTAGGTGGGAACCAGGCTTTCTGCGTGCAAAGCAATAATCAAAGCAAAAGGTGGCTACTTTGAAGAACCTAGAATATAACACATATTTTCAGTTGTTTCACACTTTTTGTAAAGTGTAATGTATAATTCCACATGTGTTAATTCATAGTTTTGATGCCTTCAGTGTGATTCTACAATTTTCAGTCATGAAAATACAGAAAAATCTTTGAATGAGAAGGTGTGTCCAAACTTTTGGTCTGTACTGTATGTTTGGGAAGGTTATACCCGATGATACTATTAGTATATATAAGGGACTGTGTTATATCCACCTACAGTACATCAACATGTATTTATAATCACGACCTGAATGTGGTAATGTTCCTCTGCATGTGTGCCTAGCAGCCTCTGATGTACTATATATTTTTTGGATTTTTGTGTTTTAATTATAAAGTCTATTGTATGGGTGTATACAGTCTGTAGGTTTTTTGTCCTACTCTTTTCTGGTTTAGGTATACTATGCGAGTTATGCCCCTTATTTGTTTTTTTATATGGGTCCATTGATATTAATATGGTAATGATGGTAGTGTGGATATAGGGGCGGTTAGAGTATAATATCGAGATGATACCTCGTTAAAGTGGGTTGTTTCTACGCATTTATTCTGGGCACTAATAACTTATAATTGGGTCCATCGGGTTGTCCTGCCTTGTTTGATAGGAAAAATAGCACTGCATGCCGCACTATTATTCTTTTCAAAACCAAGCAAATCTGTGACAGAGGCTTTATTAAGACAATGTGGCCGTTGGGTTTCCTCACATTGCATAACCTTTACTTCTTTGCCCAAAGGCATCCATAGTCCTTTGGTAGGAGCATGTGCAAGGAAATCTCTGGCATGTTCATTGCCAGGCAAATCAGGAATACAGTCTTCAGGTTTTGGTTCATCTTCCTTAGGAGAAAAAAAAAAAGAATCAACAATATTGTATTTAATATGTCAGGTCTTAAAGGGAGTGTGTCAACAGTCCTAGCACTGCAGAGGCGTTTCACACCTTACTGTACTGTGTAGGTCTATGATTAAACACCTCTTGCTGGGTAAAAACCACTGACACATCCTTCAATGCCAGAGTATGATTTGATACACTCAGACATGTAATGCAATGTTCGCAGGTTGAAAAGTCTGTCTGGATTTATATATGAATTCAGTGATTAAAGCTAGATAGAATCTGCAGCATCTATATCAACATGCATTCTTATGCCTAGAAAAAAGAAAAGACGCAGAATAATCGCTGCACATTTTATAATCCACAGCCTTCTCATCATTGACACATATTCTTTGCTGAAAAGCCATGGATTAGTTCTAATAAACCTCGAAAGAAGGTAGTTTGCATGCACAACTGCACTAGAAATCTAATTTTCAGCTGCAGATTATCACAAGAATCCATGGTATATTTGACAAGAGCAAATCCAGACTGTGTGAACATAGCCTGAGGATGAGCAGCAAGATGTGTCAATTATAAAACATGGACACAATTGGTAAACTGATCAGGAAACGCATGCGGTATTAATGTGATCTAATGCGTGATATGGATGCTGTACGGGTATGGGAGCGCAATGTTCGCTGCAATAATGATAATATACAAACTGTGCATGTAGAGTAGGGCATAGGCTATGGAGTGCCTGCTATATTATACATATATTTACAAAAAAAAATTACCTTAATTAGTCCTGGTGGAGGTTTCTCATAGCTAAAAACAAAGACAAGAAACATCAAGAAGAATGAACATCTGCAAGGAAACAGTAGAAACTGCCAGCGTTATACACACTCCTGCTAAAACGGCAATAACTGCTGCAAAAACTGCGCAGAGCGAACACCAACAACCCCAAATGACATATCTAATTCTTATCTGATTTACACCTCAAGACCAGTCATTTTTTTCACCTTCTGCATTCAGACAGCCATACTTTTTTATTAATGTAGCTGTGTTATTTAGTTTCTTTTCATAAAGAAGTCGAAGGATTTATTTTGTAAATAATTTAGCATTTATTTGACACAATGCTTATCTTAACCTTATAACAACATAGTAAATTAGGAAATTTACAAGGCTTGGTAGTGGACTTTAAGGATAAGCTTCGACGATGAGCTTTTGGTGAGTTTTTGATGTTCTGGCTTTTCTGTGCCCATTAAGTAAAATAGGTTACTTGCATTTTTTCGAAAATAAGCAGCGTAAAAAATAGCAAATCTCATTGTGGGAATGTGGCCTAAAGGGACTCTGTCACCATAGAATGACTGTTCAAACCAAGTACAGACGCTCCGTGCTTCATCGAAGGGCCAAATATTTAACCACACCTTCCCACCTGCTTTGTTTCATGCAATATTTTCCCCCTACCCCCTATTATTTGACTGACAGCTCTGGCTTCACAGAGCCAGAGAAGGGCGGAGATAGATGGAAACCAAGCAGGTGGGAAGGTTTATATAAACGATCGGCCCCAACGTGACGCACCAAACACCTGTACTTGCTTTGAACAGTCATTCTGTGCGGTCAGAGTCCTGTTAAAGGGAACCTATCACATATAGAAAAGCTACTTACCTACAGATTTACAGTGAAAGTAAATAGTGTTAGAATCATGTTAGGCTACTTATAGCCTCCCTGCCGCCACTTGATCATCGAAACAATGCAGGGGGCTATTAAGTCTCTGCTCACTACATAGAAAGCGTGGTTGTAATCACTCCCCAATATGCTGACTGATAGCCGGCTCAGCACACACGCTGTAGAACAGGCTGTCAATCAATGTACTGAGAAGTGACAAAAGCTCCCTACTCTGCCCCTGTAATCGCTGCTCCAGTAAGGAAGGATTTTAATGCCATTTACCTGCCTACCAGTTGTGTTTCTGGACGTAACAGGCTTCAGTTAATCATTCACTACTGTAAATGAATAGTGCCGGATAAAAGCTCCTTGTTATCTAGCAGGAGCAAGTGGGACAGCAGTAGACCCCCAGGAGAAGAAAGAAGCAGTTTATACGGCCTTTTTCAATTTTTTTCTGACTATATAGTGCTCAACATGTGCTAAGCACTGAATACACATTGGCACTGATAATGCTGCTATAAGACTTCTCTCCCCAGCTCTACCAGTGACATTGGTCACCACAGTGGGCTGAATGTCATTCAGGCTCCTATGGATGCCTCACTTATGGTGGAAGAAATGCACAAAAAAAGGGGAAAAAGATATCATCTCTTGGGCGACAAATTATTAGGGACAAACAAAAAAATTACAATCATCTCTCACCCCTCAGAAAAGAAAAAGAAAATGTTTTTTTCTTAATAAATACATTAAAAAATCTCTACGAATTAGGCATCCACAAGATCTTCATAACCTGCATAAGTAATTCAGCAGGTTAGAGTACAACGTGAACAGTAAATATAAACAATCTAAAAAAAATATTTCTTGTTTTCTTTTTTCACACTGCAAAACAGCAACCAAAAATGATACAATTTCTCCCACATAAAACTAAGCCTCATAACTCCATGTAAGTGAAAAAATAGTTATGGTTGCTGATATGGTACGTAGCAACCATAAAGAGGCAGGTCATCAAAAGATTAGTTTTTACCTTTTTTTCACCTATTTGTTTTTCCTTATACACCACCAAGGGAAGCGCAATGCATAAGGATTTATACAGCTCAGTGACTGGAATATGTAAAGTGGGAGAGGTCATAGTGGT
Organism: Oophaga sylvatica; assembly: GCA_033576555.1. NCBI lineage: Eukaryota > Metazoa > Chordata > Amphibia > Anura > Dendrobatidae > Oophaga > Oophaga sylvatica. The sequence continues at coordinate 135,663,958 of JARQOD010000006.1, forward strand.
GGCTGCTGGTGTAAAGGGTATTCACTTAATAGGAGCGTCTCATGCCTATTAGGGCATATGGACATCAAACATATGGGGTAAAATACAGTTGTGCTCAAAAGTTTACATACCCCAGCAGAATTTTTGCTTTCTTGGCCCTTTTTTCAGAGAATATGAATGATAACGCCAAACCTTTTTCTCCACTCATGGTTAGTGGTTGGGTGAAGCCATTTATTGTCAGACTACTGTGTTTTCTCTTTTTAAATCATAATGACAATTCAAAACATCCAAATGACCCTGATCAAAAGTTCACATACCCCATTTCTTAATACCGTGTATTGCCCCATCTAACATCAATGACAGCTTGAAGTCTTTTGTGGTAGTTGTGGATGAGGTTCGTTATTTTCTCAGATGGTAAAGCTGCCCACTCTTCTTGCAAAAAGCCTCCAGTTCCTGTAAATTCCTGGGCTGTCTAGCATGAACTGCGTGCTTGAGATCTCCCCAGAGTGGCTCAATGATATTGAGATCAGGAGACTGAGATGGCCACTCCAAAACCTTCACTTTGTTCTACTGTAGCCAATGACAGGTCGACTAGGCCTTGTGTTTTGGTTCGTTAAAATGTTGGAACGTCCAAGTACATCCCATTCGCAGCTTCCAGGCTGATGATTGCAAATTTGCCTCCAATATCTGCTGATAACGTGCTGCATTCATCTTTCCTTCAACTTTGACCAAGTTTCCTGTGCTTTTGTAGCTCACACATACCCCAAAACATCAGCAATCCACCTCTGTGATTTGCAGTAGGAATGGTGTTCCTTTCATCATAGGCCCTGTTGCCCTGTTTATAGTTGTGGACAAAAAGTTCAATTTTGGTCTCATCTCTCCAAATTACCTTGTTCCGGAAGTTTTGAGGCTTGTTTCTGCGCTGTTTTGCGTATTGTAGGCGAGATACTTTGTGGTATTTGCGCAATAATGGCTTTCTTCTGGCGACTCAACCATTTTTCTTCAATTGCCTCCTTATTGAGCATCTTGAAACAGCCACTCCGCTAATTTACAGAGAGTCCAGTATTTCAGCTGATGTTATTTGTGGGTTTTTCTTTGCATCCCGAACAATTTTCCTGGCAGTTGTTGACAAAATATTTATTGGTCTACCTGACCGTGGTTTTGTTTTTACAGAGACCTTGATTTTCCATTTGTTAATCTCAGTTTGAACACTGCTGACTGCCATTATCAATTCCTTTGATATGTTTTTGCATCCATTTCCTGTTTTATACAGTTCAACTACCTTTTCTCGTAGATCCGTTGACAATTCTTTCACTTTCCCCATGACTCACAATCCAGAAACGTCAGTGGCTGGATGAAAGATGAAAGAGTCTGTCTGGATCCCAGAAACTCACTCAGCTTTTATGCACACAAACGGATTACAAGCAAACCGGTCACAGGTGAGGATGTTACCTTTAGTAGCCATTCAAACCCATTTGTCTCAACCTCTGTGCATGTTATCAGGTCAAAATCACCAGGGTATGTAAACTTTTGATCAGGGTCATTTGGATGTTTTGGGTTGTCATTATGATTTAAAAAGAGAAAACACAGTAGTTTGACAAAAAATGGCTTCACCCAACCACTAACCCTGAGTGGAGAAACAGTTTTGGTGTTATTCATATTCTCTGAAAAAGGGCAAAGAAAGCAAAAATTCAGCAGGGTATGTAAACTTTTGAGCACAACTGTAAAGCCCCATAGAAGTCCATACAAGTGTATGTACACACAAAATCTTTTACAAGGAGGCTAACCCATCGGGTTTTAGAAGACACTTCAGGAAACGACAGTTGTCTTTTTTCTTGAAGTGCCTTTTTTTTTTTTTTTTACATTTTTTCGGTGAGTGCTTTTGGCAGCTGGCGGATTCCTTGAGCTTTCCCATTGCCTTGTATTGAAGAATATATAGATCAGGGAATAATGGTGTGCACACGGTCGTATAAAGAGCGAGGTGCTAGTGAAATGGAATAAATCCAAGGATATAGAAGTATATATAAAACACTGCACTCACTAATGGGAATTCCATGCAAAATAATGAGAATTTTATTAATACAACCAATTAAATAGGGAGCACAACAGAATGAGCGACCAGCAAAGCATTGACATTTCGACTCTCCCGAGTCTTAATAAGTCGCTATATAAAAAGAAAATAACAAACGTAAGTAACAAGACAAAGTAACATGTTGTAATAATACATAGATATAAGAATATACAATCCAAAACATAAAACATCAAAAATGGTCTAGTAAAAGTGAAAAGCTACATAGAGTCATACAAGCACCAACTGCATGCCAAAATTACCAATAAAAGAAAGGGAAATAGTGATTGGAGCCTCACCCAGGTAAGTAAAGAAGGTAGTAGCAGACAAACCACTATAAGGACTAGTCCTTATAAAATTCTCATTATTTTGCATGGAATTCCCATTAGAGAGTGCAGTGTTTTATATATACTTCTATATCCTTGAAGAGTATATAGCGTCTTCAGAGCAAAAAATGCCTGAAGAATGGTCAGGTCACTTTTTAACTGCTTGAAAACCTAAAGCCGTTAAAAGAAGTTCAAAAGCCTGAACATATAAACAGCAAGTGTTACAGAGAAATGCACATGTTCATTCTTTTAGTCTTTTCTGGGCACTTTATTCAGGAGGGTTTTGGACCCTAAGAGTCAATATATCAAAAAATAGGGTTAATTGCTGTTTATACCTGCTATATTCTTCTCTTATTATTTCGGAAAAAGCAGAACTACAAGCCCTCGTATCATTATGTTTTTGTACTATTTTCTTTTTTTTTTTGTTTGTCTTTGAAGCCAAAGCAGGAAAAAAGGAGAAATCAGAAAAATGTTTACATTTCTCTGGCAATAAAGGACTACGATCCATGAGAAAATCTATACTTTGCAGAAAATTTTACCTTTCATGTTGCAATAAGTTAAATTTGAAGCGCCCCACCTACAAGTCCACAGTATTTACCTGCAGACCATGAGAGTGACTTTAACCACTTCATGACATATAATGTAATAGAACATCACAGATCGGGTCCCCGTGTATAGAGCAGGAGCTGAGCACTAATCATACCAGGGAAATGCCGGCAAACATCTTGTAACCGCAGTGGCCGGAGTGAGCGTTAATAGTGGCTATTTAACTAATTAAATGCTGTTCTTAATCTTTGACAGCAGCACATAAATAGAGCGATTATTTGTAGAAGAAACCAGGAGCTGCTGAAGACCCTCACAGCCTCTCTTTGTCATTCTGTGAAGTTAACTATATTCCGCCAATACCCTTAACCCCCTAGTGACAGAGCCATTTTGCAGCTTAATGACCGGGCCAATTTTTACAATTCTGACCACTGTCACTTTATGACGTTATAACTCTGGAACGCTTTAACGAATCCCGCTGATTCTGAGATTGTTTTTTCGTGACATATTGTACTTCACGTTAGTGGTAAAATTTCTTTGATATGACTTGTGTTTATTTATGAAAAAAAACGGAAATATGGCGAAAATTTTGAAAATTTAACAATTTTCAAACTTTAAATTTTTATGCCCTTAAATCAGAGAGATATGTCACACAAATTTCTTAATAAATAACATTTCCCACATGTCTACTTTACATCAGCACAATTTTGGGACCAAAATTTTTTTTTGTTACGAAGTTATAAGGGTTAAAAGTTGACCAGCGATTTCTCATTTTTACAACACCATTTTAATTTTAGGGACCACCTCACATTTGAAGTCACTTTGAGGGGTCTATATGATAGAAAATAGCCAAAAGTGACACCATTCTAAAAACTGCACCCCTCAAGGTGCTCAAAACCACATTCAAGAAGTTTATTAACCCTTTACGTGCTTCACAGGAACTGAAGCAATGTGGAAGGAAAAAATTAACATTTAACTTTTTTTGCAAAAACTTTACTTCGGAACCTATTTTTTTTATTTTCACAACTGTTAAAAGAAAAAATGAAACACAAAATTTGTTGTGCAATTTCTCCTGATTAAGCCGATACCCCATACGTGGGGGTAAACCACTTTTTGGGCGCACGGCAGAGGTTGCAAGGGAAGGAGCGACATTTGACTTTTTCAACGCAGAATTGGCTGGACGCCATGTCGCGTTTGTAGAGGCCCTGATGTGTCTAAACAGTGGAAACCCATCACAAGTGACCCCATTTTGGAAACTAGACCCCTAAGGAACTTATCTAGATGTGTGGTGAGCACTTTGAACCTCCAAGTGCTTCACAGAAGTTTATAACATAGAACAGTGAAAATAAAAAATCATATTTTGTCCACAAAAACAATCTTTTCACCCCAATTTTTATTTTCCCAAGGGTAACAGACCCAAAAGTTTTGTGCAATTTGTCCTTAGCATTCTGATACCCCATATGTGGGGGTAAACCACTGTTTGGGTGCAAGGCAGAGCTTGGAAGGGAAGGAGCGCCGTTTGACTTTTTCAGCGCAGAATTGTCTGGACGTCATGTCGTGTTTGTAGAGGTCCTGATGTGTCTAAACAGTGGAAACCCCCACAAGTGACCCCATTTTGGAAATTAGACCCCCTAAGGAACTTATCTAGATGTGTGGTGAGCACTTTGAACCTCCAAGTGCTTCACAGAAGTTTATAACATAGAACCGTGAAATAAAAAATCATATTTTTTCCACAAAAACGATCTGTTCACCCCAATTTTTATTTTCCCAAGGGTAACAAGACCCCAAAGTTTTTGTGCAATTTGTCCTGAGCATGCCGATACCCCATATGTGGGGGTAAACCACTGTTTGGGCGCAGGGCTTGGAAGTGAAGGAGCGCCGTTTGACTGTTTCAAACCAAAATTGGCTGGAATTGAAATTGGACGCCATGTCGCGTTTGGAGAGCCCCTGATACGCCTAAACAGTCGAAACCCCCCACAAATCACACCATTTTGGAAACTAGACCCCTTAAGGAACTTATCTAGATGTGTGGTGAGCACTTTGAACCCCCAAGTGCTTCACAGAAATTAATAAACGTAGAGCCGTGAAAATAAAAAATCATTTTTTTCCTCAAAAATGATTCTTTAGCCCGCTATTTTTTTTATTTTCCCAAGGGTAACAGGAGAAATTGGACCCAAAAAGTTGTTGTGCAATTTTTCCTGAGTACGCTGATACCCCATATGTGGGGTGAAACCACTGTTTGGGCGCATGGGAGTGCTTGGAAGGGAAGGAGCGCCATTTTGTAATGCAGACTTTGATGGAATGTTCTGCGGGCGTCATGTTGTGTTTGCAGAGCCCTTGATGTACCTAAACAGTAGAAACCCCCTGCAAGTGACACCATTTTGGAAACTAGACCCCCAAGGAGCTTATCTAGATGTGTGGTGAGCACTTTGAACCCCCAAGTGCTTCACAGAAATTTATAAACGCAGAGCCGTGAAAATGAAAAATCATTTTTTTTCTCAAAAATGTTTTTTTTAGCCAGCTATTTTTTATTTTCCCAAGGGTAACAGGAGAAATTAGAATCCCAAAATTGGTGTGCAATTTGTCCTGAGTACGCTGATACCCCATATGTTGGGGTAAACCACTGTTTGGGCGCACGGCAGGGCTCGGAAGGGAGGGAGCGACATTTGACTTTTTGAAAGCCACGTCGTGTTTGGAGACCCCCTGATGTGTCTAAACAGTGGAAACCCCCCACAAGTGACCCCATTTTGGAAACTAGACCCCTTAAGGAACTTATCTAGATGTGTGGTGAGCACTTTGAACCCCCAAGTGTTTCACAGAAATTTATAAACGCAGAGCCGTGAAAATGAAAAATCATTTTTTTCTCAAAAATGTTTTTTTTAGCCAGCTATTTTTTATTTTCCCAAGGGTAACAGGAGAAATTAGAACCCCAAAATTGGTGTGCAATTTGTCCTGAGTACGCTGATACCGCATATGTTGGGGTAAACCACTGTTTGGGCGCACGGCAGGGCTCGGAAGGGAGGGAGCGACATTTGACTTTTTGAAAGCCACGTCGTGTTTGGAGACCCCCTGATGTATCTAAACAGTGGAAACCCCCCACAAGTGACCCCATTTTGGAAACTAGACCCCTTAAGGAACTTATCTAGATGTGTGGTGAGCACTTTGAACCCCCAAGTGTTTCACAGAAATTTATAAACGCAGAGCTGTGAAAATAAAAAATCATTTTTTTTCTCAAAAATGATTTTTTTAGCCAGCTATTTTTTATTTTCCCAAGGGTAACAGGAGAAATTAGAACCCTAAAATTGGTGTGCAATTTGTCCTGAGTACGCTGATACCCCATATGTTGGGGTAAACCACTGTTTGGGCGCACGGCAGGGCTCGGAAGGGAGGGAGCGCCATTTGACTTTTTGAACGCCACGTCGTGTTTGGAGACCCCCTGATGTGCCTAAATAGTGGAAATCCCTCAATTCTAGCTCCAACCCTAACCCCAACACACCCTAACCCTAATCCCAACCCTAAACCTAACCTAAATCCCAACCCTAATTGTAACCCTAACCTTAATTGTAACCCTAACTCTAATTGTAACCCTAACCCTAATTTTAACCATAACCCTAATTGTAACCTTAACCCTAATTATAACCCTAATTATAACCCTAACCCTAAGGCTAGGTTCATTTTGCGTTTTACCAGCCCGTTCAACACATAGCGTTGACGGGCTGGTAACGGTATAGCATAACACGATCGCGTTATGCTATACCCACTAGCGCAGAGGAATCAGCAGATGATTCATCTGCGCTAGCGGTGACGGAGCCCAGACGCTGCAGCCCGCGTCCGAGGCTCCGTCACTGAATGATGGCACGTCGCAAACGCATCCCGCTTTACGGCATGCGTCGCGATGCGCCCTCAAATGGGGGTGAATGGCAGCGTTAACGGACTGCGTTACACCGCGTTATACCGCGGTGTAACGCAGTCCGTCTAACGGACTGCCATAACGCAGTATGAACCCAGCTTAACCCTAACGCTAATTATAACCCTAACCCTAATGCTAACCCTAACCCTAATGCTAACCCTAACCCTAATTATAACCCTAACCCTAATTATAACCCTAACCCTAACAGAAAAATGAAAATAAATATAATTTCTATATTTTATTATATGTCCCTAACTAAGGGGGTGATAAATGGGGGGGTTATGTACTGTTTTTTTTATTTTGATCACTGTGATAGTTTATCACAGTGATCAAAATGCACTTTCTGGAGAATGAATGAAATCATTTTTGAATCTGCCGCCAAGCAGATCGGCGGGCGCACTGCGCATGCGCCCGCCATTTTTTTTTGCAGGAAGAAGACGCCGGGATCCTGGGGCCTGCGGGAGGACGGAGGACACCGGTAAGTATACGGGGGGGCGATCGGGGGACCGGGGGACCCTCATTTTCTCCCCTCTGATGTGCGATCACATCAGAGGGGAGAGAAATCATTTTTTTTTTTTTTCTTTTTTTGCGATCGCATCTATGCTTGCATAGATGCGATCGCAACACCGGGATCGGTGAATACCGACCCGGATCATGTTTGCCCATCCCCCCCAGGACACAGCGGCACATAGCGGCGGGCGCACTGAGCATGCGCCCGCCATTTTCTTCATCGCTCCGGCCCCGGGGGACACCGGAGGGCCCTGGGGCCACATACAGGACATCGGGGGCCACATGGGGGTCCCGGGGACCCTTTTTCTCTGTCCTCTGATGTCCGATGACATCAGAGGACAGAGAAATTAAATGGCACAACTTTTTTTTTTTTGTTGCGGTCGCCGTTATAGGGTTAATAACGGCGATCGCAACATCGGTGTCGGTAAAAACCGACCCGATTCATGTTCTCTGGGGTCTCGGCTACCCCCCGGTAGCCGAGACCCCGGAGAAAATGCGCCTCTGGGGGGCGCTATTCACTTTTTCCACAGCGCCGTTAATTAACGGCGCTGTGGTTTAAGTACCCTTAATGACCGCCGTTAAAAGGCGTATCGGCGGTCGTTAAGGGGTTAAAGAAACCAAAAAGTACAGTAAAACATGCTTTTAAAAATATAAAAAATATAAAAAGATACAAAAAATTAATTATCCTTTCTCTTCCTCCCATTAAAAATAAAAAAGATAAACTTTCAAACTATAAAATAAACCCGACCGAAAAGTGCTGCAAAGAGAAAAAACTCAAAATGCCACAACTGTTTTTTTTTTTGTTGTTGCAGCATCTCAGCAAGTGTCCAAGAAGCAACCAGAACCGTCACATTTTTTTTTTTACTTAGGCCACGCTCACACGTTCAGTATTTGGTCAGTATTTTACATCAGTATGTGTAAGCCAAAACCAGAAGTGGATGATAAATACAGAAGTGCTTCTGTTATACTTTTCCTTTATTGTCCTACTCCTGGTTTTGGCGTACAAATACTGAGAATGTGTGAACAAGGCCAGAATGATGTCTCGTTAACTGATGGTTGGTGTCACACATCTAGTATTTGCGCGTCTCCTGATTCAAACTTAACAGTCTCATGTCTGACTATGAGGCTGTCGAACTCAGGTTAGGAGACCTGTCACTGAATGAGCTGAACTTACAAGATCTCAACATGCTTTATCTTCTGGATCTCCTGTGAGGTATGGGTACCACCACTGCTGCTGCTCCGTCTCCGTTTTCTGTCACTATGATGGTGGCGGCTACTACTGCTCCCTGGTGTCACAGGCTCATCTTCTTCACTCCGACGCCTGCGGTCTTCTTTCCTACTGTGGGACATTTTAGATTGCCTATAATACAACCACATTACTTAAACACGTGAGTTTTATAGGGTCTTTTCATAAGCAGCATTCAGAGCTCTACAGTATTTTACTGTCAAATACAAACAGATCCTATTAAAGGGCTTGTCCACTACTCTGATGACCCTTTCTGAATCCCTGTTTCCTCCTTGTAAAATAATACCAACTATGCTCCGCTCTGGGCGCTGTACCAGTGGTGTCAGCACTGGCTCTCCTGGGGCTTGTGTGACATTATTGTCACACAATCTCTGCAGGCAATGAGCAACCACTTCACTCTCCGCTCTTTCAGATAAATCACATACATCCAGAGGGAGTGAGAGCAGCAGCACCATCTAGTATGTACAGCAGCATTGAGGGAGTTGGGAAAGAACAGTTGGCTGAATTCTGATACAGGAAAGATGTATATCTTTGTACGGTGTTAGCCAGTAGATAGAAAAATATTTAGAATTGAGAGTCCTCAGTGGTTGATACCTTTTAATGGCTAACTGAAAAGATGGTAACAAATTGCAAGCTTTCGAGACTACTCAGGTCTCTTCATCAGGCATAAGGCACTGCCACACTTAGCGATCGCACTAGCGATCACGACAACGACTTAACCTGGCGAGATCGCTAGTGCGATCGCTATGTGATCGCTAGTTAGATTCCAAACACAACTCATCAGCGATCTGTGATTCCAAAAACATCTCATCAGCGATCTGTATAACGACCTCTGCGGTCGTTGGGAAAACCTAGTCCCACCTGCGATGCTGGTGAAGTCGTTCATAAAGGGTGTCACACTCAGCGATTCAGGCTAACCAGCGGGACACCAACAACCAAAAAATGGCTCAGAACGTTCATAAGCGATCAGCGACATCTCAGCAGGGGCCACATCGCTGCTACATGTCACACATAGCTAAGTCGCTAACGAGATTGCTACTGCGTCATAAATGGTGACACAGTAGCGATCTCGTTAGCGATCTCGCTTGCGATCTCGCTTAGTGTGGCATACCCTATAGACTAATACAACATCTGAAGAATCACATATTTATACACAAAACAGCACAGAAATAATGCAATAGATAAGACAAGTGACAAGAAGCAGAATTGTCATTATGGGAGATAGAGATGAACATAAATATTCAAACAGTTCATAGATAAGGAGTGTGAAAGTTATATTGCCCTCTGATTGGGGTCTGGTTCTGTGTTGTGTGATGCCCCCAGAAGGTCTGAAGAGCACATTCCTTAATTGATGTAAAAAGACATAAATCCATGTAACACATTCATTCCTGTTCTGAGTGTGTCCTCATGAGTTTATATTCCCAAACCTTTCTGTCTCTCTCAGATTTAAAGTTAGCTTTTAATACAAGTAATTTCATGTCCATCATGCTATGACAGGGGATACAAAAGTGTTTGGCCACAGGTAGATCCATTCTTTTTTCTCTTATTGTGTGGCGATGAGAATTCATCCTTGTTCTCAGTTTTTGCCCGGTCTCCCCCACATACAGACCCCCAGTTAGACATTTAGTACAAATAATTAGGTACAGCACATTAGATGTGATGTAGCTGAAAGTAGCTGGGATCTTGTAGTCCTGAAGGGAGTTGGGGATCTTTATCTTGTCCGTGGTCATTATAAATGGACAGATTTTACATTTTTTCTGGTTGCAAGGAAAGGTTCCTGCAGCTGTTGGAGAGGACAGGGAGCTTCTGACAATGATGCTTCTTAGATTTGGGGGCTGCCTAAAACACAGTAGTGGGGGGTCTGGAAATATAGTGTACCTAATTATTTGTACTAAATGTCCAACTGGGGGTCTGTATGTGGGGGAGACCGGGCAAAAACTGAGAACAAGGATGAATTTTCATCGCCACACAATGAGAGAAAAAAGAATGGATCTACCGGTGGCCAAACACTTTTGTAGCCCCGGTCATAGCATGATGGACATGAAATTACTTGTATTAAAAGCTAAATTTAAGTCTCAGAGAGACAGAAAGATGAGCCTGCATTGTTTCTGTGCTGTGTATAAATATGTGATTCTTCAGATTTTGTATTAGTCTTTGCCTGATGAAGAGACCTGAGTAGTCTCGAAAGCTTGCAATTTGTTACCATCTTTTCAGTTAGTCATTAAAAGGGATCAACCACTGAGGACTCTCAATTCTAAATATTTTTCAGTTGGCTGAAGGAATTCCTAATGTGTATGGTCAGCCTAACAAGTCTCATTAGTCATATACAGAATACAGGCAGGTAAACCAGCCAAGGGACCATGTCATCCAGCCTGCAGAACCACATACACTATTAAAGGGAGTCTGGCAGCAGATTTCTCCCTACTCAACCAACAGTGGTGGGTGGTACATTTAAAGGGGTTGGCTACTTTAGTTTAGTAAATGTGTTATAGACATAAGTTTGTTGCACTTACTTATCATAGATATATATTACAGGTTCTCAGCCGGCTTGTTAGTGCAGGCTTCCTTACAAAATGCACAGGACTGCTGCTCTCCCAATAGCACCTGATGGAGAACCATGTGATCAGTCAGGTCCCTCAGAGTCCTCCAATAGAAGAAAACAGGATTGTGTGCTTCTGGTCATTTTCAGCTTAATCAATACGACTTCAATTACAATGAGAACTGTGTATCCTCACCTCCGGCAGAGGCACAGGTCCACCAATATTACCACAGGGTAGCACTCCAACCCCCGACAGTGTTGTGTAACGTGCCTGATGTAGCCGATGAGCCACCATTGGTTGGCTGCAGCTTTTTACTAGTTTGTCCGAGCTGCTTATTGGCTGCAGCGATCAGGTGACACAATGATGTCATGTTACGCTCAGGGATTGGAGTACCTGCAGGAGGTATATGTTGGTTTTATTATAATTGGGGTCCTGAATAATTAAGATGGGGAGTGAAGTGGTGAACAACCCCTTGAACTGTTTTCTGTTGCAGGGCTCTGTTGGACAGGTCAGGTCCCATGCTCCTGCCTCACCAGCCATTGTGGGAACAGTAGTCCTGAGACGTCCATGGAAGGCAGCACTAGAACCTGGAATACCTTTGCAGACTGTGAGCCCTCACTGGCAGAGTACTCACTCTTTTTGTACCAGTCGTGACTTTTATTGTTTAAGATTACTGTACTCGTTTTTATTATGTATACCTTTTCACATGTAAAGCACAATGGAATAAATGGCACTAACAATAAATAATAATACTTCCATATTAGAAAGTGCAACAAAACCATGTCCACAACATGTCTGTGATAATAAAGTGTACATCACCTCTAAAGATGGCAAGTGATAAACTTTCCCCAGACCCGGTGGGCTCAGCCGTGACATCACCCCTTCCCCGGAGCCAGTGGGCTCAGCCGTGACAACACACCTTCCCCAGAGGCAGTGGGCTCAGCCATGACAACACACCTTCCCCGGAGCCAGTGGGCTCAGCCGTGACAACACACCTTCCCCAGAGCCGGTGGGCTCAGCCGAGAGAACACACCTTCCCCGGAGCTGGTGGGCTCAGCCGAAACAACACACCTTCCCCGGAGCCGGTGGGCTCAGCCGAGAGAACACACCTTCCCCGGAGCCGGTGGGCTCAGCCGAAAGAACAAACCTTCCCGGTAGCCGGGGTGGGGTCAGCCGTGACAACAAACCTTCCCCGGAGCCGGTGGGCTCAGCCGAGAGAACAAACCTTCCCGAAGTCAGTGGGCTCAGCCGAGAGAATAAACCTTCCACGGAGCCGGTGGGCTCAGCCGAGAGAACAAACCTTCCACGGAGCCGGTGGGTTCAGCCGAGAGAACAAACCTTCCCCGTAGCCGGTGGGCTCAGCCGTGACAATGCACCTTCCCCGAAGTCAGTGGGCTCAGCCGAGAGAACAAACCTTCCCGGAGCCGGTGGGCTCAGCCGAGAGAACAAACCTTCCCCGTAGCCGGTGGGCTCAGTCGTGACAACACACCCTCCCCGGAGCCGGTGGGCTCAGCCGAGAACAAACCTTCCCCGGAGCCGGTAGGCTCAGCCGAGAGAACAAACCTTCCCCGTAGCCGGTGGGCTCAGTCGTGACAACACACCCTCCCCGGAGCCGGTGGGCTCAGCCGAGAACAAACCTTCCCCGGAGCCGGTAGGCTCAGCCGAGAAAACAAACCTTCCCCGGAACCAGTGGGCTCAGCCCAGAGAACACACCTTCCCCGAAGCCGGTGGGCTCAGCAGAGAGAACAAACTTTCCCCGCAGTCGGTGGGCTCAGCGTTGTTAGAAAACACATTTATCAGTCAGCACTGAGCACTGCTCGGGGTCAGTAATCCTTCCCCATGATGCTGACTGATGGCTCCAGAGTTGGCCTCCTGCGCCCATGAAATCCAGAGTGGCTCAGTGAACACCACCCCTGGTGCACGGACAGGCTCGTAGGAGAGCAAGGTATTGATTGAGCCGACAGCACAAAAGGGACGCAGCTACAGCACCTGCCTGGCCTGGGACCGCCCACTGGGCACGTGCAGGTTCATTAGCATCTATTTGTCTAACTTTTCACTTCCGTCTGTAACGGAAATCCTGCGTCGCAGGCACTTCCGGCCCACGCCAAAGCTATTGTCGGGAGATCAGCGGCGCTAGCCGCGGGTCATCTCCAGTACTCACCTTCCGTCGCTGCATCCCTGTCCCGATGCGTCTGCTTCTATCCTGTGCGGTCACGTAGTACCGCTCATTAAGGTTATGAATATGGATGCGACTCCACTCCCATAGGCGTGGCGTCCATATTCATGACCTTAATGAGTGGTACCACACCACAGAGGAAAGAGCTGATGCGCCGGGATAAAGATGCAGAGAAGTGCAGTGACGGAGTGAGGAGGGTAAGTATGATGGGGAAGCCCAGCGGAGAGTGGGAGCGGAGCCATGTATACAGTGTAAGAGCGGAGCCATGTATATAGAATTGAAGGGTGGGAGCGGAGCCATGTATACAGGATGGGAGGGTGGGAGCGGAGCCATATATACAGGGTGGGAGCGGAGCCATGTATACAGGGTGGGTGCAGAGCCATGTATATAGAATTGGAGGGTGGCAGCGGAGCCATGTATACAGGGTGGGAGTGGAGCCATGTATATTGAATTGGAGGGTGGGAGCGGAGCCATGTATACAGGATGGGAGGGTGGGAGTGGAGCCATGTATATAGGATTGGAGGGTGGGTGCGGAGCCATGTATAAAAGGATGTGAGGGTGGGAGAGGAGCGATGTATACAGGTTGGGAGCAGAGCCATGTATATAGAATAGGAGGGTGGGAGAGGAGCCATGTATATAGGATTGGAGGGTGGGTGCGGAGCAATGTATACAGGATGGGAGGGTGGGAGTGGAGCCATGTATATAGGATGGGAGGGTGGGAGCAGAGCCGTGTATACAGGATGGAAGGTGGGAGCGGAGCCGTGTATACAGGATGGGAGGGTGGGAGCGGAGCCATGAATAAAGGGAGGGTGGGAGCGGAGCCGTGTGTACAGGATGGGAAGGTGGGAGCGGGTCCGTGTATACAGGATAGGAGGGTGGGAGCGGAGCCGTGTATATAGGATGGAGCGGAGCCGTGTATATAGGATGGAAGGGTTGGAGCGGATCCGTGTATACAGGATGGGAGCGTGGGAGCGGAGCCATGTATATAGGATGGAAGGGTGGGAGCAGAGCCGTGTATATAGGATGGGAGGGTGGGAGCGGAGCCGTGTATATAGGATGGGAGGGTGGGAGCGGAGTCGTGTATACAGGATGGGAAGAAGGGAGCGGAGCCGTGTATATAGGATGGGAGGGTGGGAGCGGAGCCGTGTATACAGGATGGGATGGTGGGAGCGGAGCCGTGTATATAGGATGGGAGGGTGGGAGCGGAGCCATGTGTATAGGATGGGAGGCTGGGAGTGGAGCCGTGTATATAGGATGGGAGGGTGGGAGCGGAGCCATGCATATAAGATGGGAGGGTGGGAGCGGAACCGTGTATACAGGATTTGAAGGTGGGAGCGGAGCCGTGTATATAGGATGGGAGGGTGGGAACGTAGCCGGGTATATAGGATGGGAGGGTGGGAGCGGAGCTGTGTGTATAGGAAGGGAGGGTGGGAGCGGAGCCGTGTATATAGGATGGGAGGGTGTGAGCGGAGCCATGTGTATAGGATGGGAGGGTGGGAGCGGAGTCGTGTATATAGGATGGGAGGTGGGAGTGGAGCCATGCATACTAGGATGGGAGGGTGGGAGCGGAAATTATGTCTATAGGATGGGAGGGTGGGAGCGGAGCCATGTGTATAGGATTGGAGGGTGGGAGCAGAGCCATGTGTATAGGATGGGAGGGTGGGAGCGGAGCCATGTAAATAGGATGGGAGGGTGCGAGCGGAGCCGTGTATATAGGGTGGGAGCGGAGCCATCTGTATAGGATTGGAGGGTGGGAGTGGAGCCGTGTATATAGGATGGGAGGGTGGGAGCGGAGCCATGTGTATAGGATGGGAGGGTGGGAGCGGAGCCCTGTATATAGGATGCGATGGTGGGAGCAGAGCCGTGTATATAGTATGGGAGAGTGGGAGCGGAGCCATGTATATAGGATGGGAGGGTGGAGGGGAGCCATGAATATAGGATGGGAGGGTGGGAGCAGAGCCGTGTATATAGGATGGGAGGGTGGGAGCGGAAACGTGTATATAGGATGGGAGCGGAGCCATGTGTATAGGATGGGAGGGTGGGAGCGGAGCCGTGTATATAGGATGGGAGGGTGGGAGCGGAGCCTTGTATATAGGATGGGAGGGTGGGAGCGGAGCCGTGTATAATTGATGGGAGGGTGGGAGCGGAGCCATGTGTATAGGATGGGAGGGTGGAAGCAGAGCCGTGTATATAGGATGGGAGGGTGGGAGCGGAGACGTGTATATAGGATGGGAGGGTGGGAGCGGAGCCGTGTATATAGGATGGGAGGGTGGGAGCGGAGCCTTGTATATAGGATGGGAGGGTGGGAGCGGAGCCGTGTATATAGGATGGAAGGTTGGGAGCGGAGCCGTGTGTATAGGATGGGAGGGCGGGAGCGGGGCCATGTATACAGGGTGGGAGCGGAGCCATGTATACAGGATGGGAGCGTAGGAGCGGAGCCGTGTATATAGGATGGGAGGGTGGGAGCGGAGCCATGTATACAGGATGGGAGGGTGGGAGCGGAGCCATGTATATAGGATGGGAGGGTGGGAGCGGAGCCATGCACACAAGGATGGGAGGGCGGGAGCGGAGCCATGTATACAGGATGGGAGGGTGGGAGCGGAGCCATGTATACAGGATGGGAGGGTGGGAGCGGAGCCGTGTTACAGGATGGGAGGGTGGGAGCGGAGCCTTGTATATAGGATGGGAGGGTGGGAGCGGAGCCGTGTATATAGGATGGGAGGGTGGGAGCGGAGCCGTGTATATAGGATGGGAGGGTGGGAGCGGAGCCATGTGTATAGGATGGGAGGGCGGGAGCGGAGCCATGTATACAGGATGGGAGGGTGGGAGCGGAGCCATGTTTACAGGATGGGAGGGTGGGAGCGGAGCCGTGTATATAGGATGGGAGGGTGGGAGCGGAGCCATGCACACAAGGATGGGAGGGTGGGAGCGGAGCCATGTATACAGGATGGGAGGGTGGGAGCGGAGCCATGTATATAGGATGGGAGCGGAGCCGTGTATACAGGATGGGAGCGGAGCCGTGTATACAGAATGGGAGGGTGGGAGAGGAGCCGTGTATATAGGATGGAAGGGTGGGAGCGGAGCCTTATATATAGGATGGGAGGGTGGGAGCGGAGCCATGCATATAAGATGGGAGGGTGGGAGCGGAACCATGTATACAGGATGGGAGGGTGCGAGCGGAGCCTTGTATATAGGATGGGAGCGGAGCCATGGGTATAGGATGGGAGGGTGGGAGCGGAGCCATGTATACAGGATGGGAGGGTGGGAGCGGAGCCATGTATATAGGATGGGAGCGGAGCCGTGTATACAGGATGGGAGCGGAGCCGTGTATACAGGATGGAGGGTGGGAGAGGAGCCGTGTATATAGGATGGAAGGGTGGGAGCGGAGCCTTATATATAGGATGGGAGGGTGGGAGCGGAGCCATGTGTATAGGATGGGGAGGTGGGAGCGGAGCCATGTATATAGGATGGGAGGGTGCGAGCGGAGCCTTGTATATAGGATGGGAGGGTGGGAGCGGAGCCATGTGTATAGGATGGGAGGGTGGGAGCGGAGCCATGTATACAAGGGGAGCGGAGCCATGCATATAGGATGGGAGGGTGGGAGTGGAGCCATGCTGTAAGGTTCTTTGTCTCTGTTGACATGTTCCTTGAAACTCAGTTTTCCGTCGGCCATTTTGCTTTCTGTCTTTCTGCAGCTCTTGCCCTCAGTTAATATGGAGTTTCCAGTTTTCATGTTCCCGCCCTGATTCTTCCCTCTTGCTTCTTAAGCAGCCTCAGCTGAACAATCAGTGCTCCTGAATCAAGCCTCAGTCAGTCTGTGACCTGACTCCTGAAACCTTGGACTTGTACTCCAGCTATTCCCTACTGAGGAACCTTGGAACACTTTTGGACTCTGGAAACCTGCTGTTTGGTGAATCCATGTTTGCAGAGGAATTACGGTACAGAGAAGAGATCCTGAACCTGCTTTGGAGATTTATTGTAGTGCTTGAAGTTACTCTGGCCTGCTGTGTCTCCTGTCGCTGTTCCTGCAAACTGTGTGAACTTTTCAGCATGCTTGTATGAAGTAATACAAGTCATTTCATTTCAACCTATGTCTCCTGTGTTTTCCTCGCACCCAAGCACAAGACGCTATAGGAACTGTACACTATACATGACAAGATTCAGGAGCCAATGTTTAGTGTCTGCTGGGTCTGGGAAAGCCGTGTCTGCTGTGACTGTGGATATCAGATGTCCGTTTAATACCTCATGTGATGACAGTGGTTGTGACTTCTCACAACCATTCCAGGTGAGCACATTCCCTTAAAATTTTACTCTGGAGTGTTACCACAGGTAAACACTATTGTTTTGTTTTTTTTTTCCTCTTCCAGCACTTCTGCCTTAAAAGATCTGGAAGATGGAGGCCCGCATAAAGGAACTTTGCGGAGTGACTGATACAATCCTTTCAGATGTACAGACTTTAAAAACCCGTTTTGCAAGCCTACAGGACCTCACTAATCATAATTTGCAAGTGTTTGGACAGACTACCCAGGAATTGCGAGCCAGGATTGAGGCTCTAGAG
Organism: Oophaga sylvatica; assembly: GCA_033576555.1. Classification (NCBI taxonomy): domain Eukaryota; kingdom Metazoa; phylum Chordata; class Amphibia; order Anura; family Dendrobatidae; genus Oophaga; species Oophaga sylvatica. The sequence goes on from JARQOD010000006.1 coordinate 135,681,814, forward strand.
GAACGAGCCCAGGCTCCTGCCATAACCCCGCGTTCTGGGATCCCCAAATTACCTCCTTTTCGTTTTGGCGGTGAACGTGAGAAATTCAGGGGATTTATTAATCAATGCAATTTATTTTTCTCTGCACATGCTTCACAATTTCCCACTGAACGATCCAAAGTGCTTACTATAATCATGTTGCTTACCAATAAGGCTTTGATGTGGGCAAACCCTCTGATTGAGACTGAGGATGATTGTTTGAATCACCTTGATGCTTTTATTTCAGCCATGGGGCAGGTGTTTGATGACCCCAATCGAGGTGCAACAGCTGAAGCAGCCATGTTAACTTTGCGTCAAGGTAAGCGTTCAGTAGCCGAATATGCCCTGGATTTCAGGAGATGGGCTCTTGATACCACTTGGGACACTTCCGCTAAAAAATCTATTTTTCGGAAAGGGTTGTCTCCACTGATTAAGGATGAACTTGCTCGTGCCGACCCTCCCACTGCGTTAGGTGACTTTATTAACTATTGTATCCGTATTGATGCTCGTCTGACTGAACGCAGACAAGAGAGATGGTTCGAAAATAATCACACTAACCTTTTACTACCTCCCTCCTCAGCTAAGGAACCTTTGAGTAGGATCACAAGGGAACCAGAACCTGAACCCATGCAGGTGGACTCTTTACAAAGACGGGTTAGTGATGCACGCAAAGAACATCGTATAAAGGAAAATCTATGTTTCTATTGTGGTAAGTCAGGGCACTTCATTATAAACTGCCCCAGCCGTTCTCGTAAGACTACTGCAGCAGTCATTCACTGTGAGTGTTGCGAGAGGAGCTCTGTCATGTCCGAGCCTCAGGCTCCAGAGAGATCTGCTGCAAGAGATCTTGATTTCTCGGACTTAAACTCTGTTAGTTCTGGGGACGATGACGGTATAAACGCTGCAATTTTTCAAGTTTCCTCAGCGGTGTCCCAGCTGAGTTGTAAAAGAAACAATTCTCATTGCTTCCTTTCCATCAAACTCTGGGTTGACTCAGTCTGGGTGTCTAGCTCTGCTATGATCGACTCAGGAGCAAGTGGAAATTTTATGGATATCTCCTTTGCTCTGAAACAGGGGATACGTTCAGTGAAGAAGGCTACTCCAGTACAGATGGAGACTGTGGATGGCTCTCTACTGACTTCTGGACCAGTGGATCAAGAAACAGAGCCTTTGAGGGTCCTTATGGGTAAAGATCATCAGGAGAAAATGTCTTTTTTGCTTATCTCTTCTCCCCACTTTCCCATTATTCTAGGGCTACCATGGCTGCAGGCGCAGAATCCTACGATTAACTGGGAGACCAAGGAATTACACTTTCCGGAGAAACAGATGAGTCAAGGAGTTTCAGCTTGCTCTGTTCCTAAAGGAACAATGTCAGTCCCTGAACTACCAGCTGTATACCAGGACTATGTGGATTTATGTGACAAGAAGAACGCTGATCAGCTTCCTCCTCACCGTCCATATGATTGTCCAATTGAATTATTGCCTGGAGCCGAGATACCTTTTGGTAAGATCTACCCCTAGCGGGGCCCGAGCTAAAAGCTTTGAAGGATTATATAGACGAAAATTTAGCCAAGGGCTTCATACGCCCCTCTTCATCTCCGCAGGTGCACCCATCTTCTTGGTGAAGAAGAAAGATGGATCTCTGAGACCCTGCATAGACTATAGGGAACTCAATAAGGTTACTATTAGAAACCGTTATCCATTGCCTTTAATCCCTGAGTTGTTGGAGAGAGTGCGGCATGCCAAAATTTTCTCTAAACTGGATCTCCGTGGGGCCTATAACTTGGTCCGTATTAGACCTGGGGATGAATGGAAGACTGCTTTCAGGTCACGCTATGGACACTTTGAATATCTAGTTATGCCTTTTGGTCTGAGTACCGCCCCAGCCACTTTCCAACACTTCGTGAATGATATCTTCAGGGATCTCCTAGATACATTTGTGGTGATTTATCTGGATGATATTCTAATTTTTTCTAACTCCACAGAGGAACATCATGGACATGTGAGAATGGTCTTGGAACGTCTAAGACAAAATCATCTTTACATCAAACTTGAAAAATGTGAATTCCATAGGACCGAAATTCAATTTCTGGGGTATGTACTATCTACGCAAGGGATTAGTATGGATGGAAGCAAGACCCAAGCCATCAAGGATTGGCCAATTCCTAGAAATGTGAAGGAGGTGCAGCGTTTCATCGGGTTTGCCAACTTCTATAGACGTTTCATTAAGAATTTTTCTGAGGTAGTGTCACCTATCACCCAACTTACCCGGAAACAGTCTAGGTTCTCCTGGACCCCGCAAGCTCAGGAAGCATTTTCCTGTTTAAAGGATAAATTTACCACCGCACCTATCTTAGTACATCCCAACCCCGAGCTTGCCTTCATAATAGAGGTGGATGCTTCAGACTGTGCCGTTGGAGCTATACTCTCTCAGAGAACAGGTGAGAAGAATGTCTTGCATCCCTGTGCCTTCTTTTCCCAGCAGTTGTCTTCGGCTGAGAGGAACTACGATGTGGGCAATAGAGAATTGTTGGCCATTATTGCCGCCTTCAAGGAATGGAGACACCTTCTTCAGGGAGCTGCACAGCAAATAGTCGTCCTGACAGACCATCGTAACCTTGAATTTATCAGGTCGGCTAAGTGCCTGACTCCTCGCCAGGCTCGCTGGAATCTTTTCCTAAACCAATTTAATTTTGTCATTTCTTATAGACCAGGATCGCGCAATGGAAAGGCTGATGCACTCTCTAGGATTCATTCAGCAGAGACACGTCCACTTACTCCTCGTAAGACTATTCTTCCTGACTCTAGATTCCTGGGAGTGATTCATAATCAAGACCTACTTAAGGACATCAAGGAAGCATACCATGCGGATTCTTTGTTGGCTCAACCCCCAAGGGACGTAAGTCTTGTCTTTAAGAATGGTGTGTGGATTCAGGGACAACGTCTGTATATACGTGAAACAGTCAGATTGAGAGTATTGCAACTCATCCACGATTCCAAGATAGCCGGGCATAGGGGAATTCTAAAGACACAAGAATTTCTTTCTCGTTTCTTTTGGTGGCCCACTTACAGGAAAGATGTTTTAAACTATGTCACTTCATGTGAAGTCTGTGCAAGATGCAAAACACCTCGCTCCTCACCAACTGGTCTGTTGCAACCTCTTCCCACCCCGTCCCGCCCGTGGGGATCCATTTCTATGGACTTCATTGTGGAGTTACCAACCTCTCAAGGGAAGAACACCATTCTAGTGGTGGTTGACCGTCTAACAAAGGCAGCTCATTTTATCCCTTGTGTCGGCTTACCCACTGCAAAACAGACATCAGACTTGATGATTAAGAATGTGTTTCGCTTACATGGAGTACCGGATGAGGTCATTTCGGATCGAGTGGTGCAATTCACTTCAAGGTTTTGGCAAAATTTCTGTGCAGCATTGGACATTAAAGTAAACCTTTCTTCTGCTTTTCATCCCCAGACTAATGGACAGACAGAACGAACCAATCAGACCCTGGAGCAGTATCTCCGCTGTTTTATCTGCCACCTACAGGATGATTGGGTGGATCTACTTCCACTGGCTGAGTTCTCTTATAACAACTCTCAGAGCGCCTCCACTAAGCAGTCTCCTTTTTACTCCAATCTAGGTTATCATCCTAACATTCTTCCTCGATTTCCCATAGATACGCCCTTGCCGGCAGTGGCTGAAAGAATCACTTCTTTACAAAAGAATATGGATCTTCTAAAGGAAAATCTAGAATTGGCTCAGGAAAGGTACAAGAAAGCAGCAGATAAATTTCGTAAACCTGCACCAGCTTTCAAGGTAGGAGATTTGGTCTGGCTGTCAACCAGAAATCTTAAATTAAAGATTCCATCGTCTAAATTGGGACATAAGTACATTGGACCTTATAAGATCAATAAGATTATAAGTGCTGTTGCTTGTCGTCTTCAACTGCCCAGAACTATGAGAATCCACCCTGTCTTTCATGTATCCCTACTAAAGGCTGCAACACCCAATACGTTTCCTGGACGTTCTTCTCCTTGCCCTGACCCAGTGCTGGTCGATGGTCAGGAAGAATTTATGGTGGAAAGGATTCTAGATTCCAGGTTGTACAGAAATCAGTTGCAATATTTGATTAAATGGCAGGGCTACCCAGTGGAGGACAACTCATGGGAACCAGTCAATAATGTAAATGCTCCTCGCCTGCTCCGCCAGTTTCATCAGAGGTACCCTGACAAGCCTGGTCTGAGGTCATCCGGAGGTTGTCCCTAAGAGGGGAGTAATGTAAGGTTCTTTGTCTCTGTTGACATGTTCCTTGAAACTCAGTTTTCCGTCGGCCATTTTGCTTTCTGTCTTTCTGCAGCTCTTGCCCTCAGTTAATATGGAGTTTCCAGTTTTCATGTTCCCGCCCTGATTCTTCCCTCTTGCTTCTTAAGCAGCCTCAGCTGAACAATCAGTGCTCCTGAATCAAGCCTCAGTCAGTCTGTGACCTGACTCCTGAAACCTTGGACTTGTACTCCAGCTATTCCCTACTGAGGAACCTTGGAACACTTTTGGACTCTGGAAACCTGCTGTTTGGTGAATCCATGTTTGCAGAGGAATTACGGTACAGAGAAGAGATCCTGAACCTGCTTTGGAGATTTATTGTAGTGCTTGAAGTTACTCTGGCCTGCTGTGTCTCCTGTCGCTGTTCCTGCAAACTGTGTGAACTTTTCAGCATGCTTGTATGAAGTAATACAAGTCATTTCATTTCAACCTATGTCTCCTGTGTTTTCCTCGCACCCAAGCACAAGACGCTATAGGAACTGTACACTATACATGACACATGCACACAAGGATGGGAGGGTGGGAGCAGAGCCATGTATACAGGATGGGAAGGTGGGAGCGGAGCTGGTGGGCTCAGCCGAAACAACACACCTTCCCCGGAGCCGGTGGGCTCAGCCGAGAGAACACACCTTCCCCGGAGCCGGTGGGCTCAGCCGAAAGAACAAACCTTCCCGGTAGCCGGGGTGGGGTCAGCCGTGACAACAAACCTTCCCCGAAGCCGGTGGGCTCAGCCGAGAGAACAAACCTTCCCCGAAGTCAGTGGGCTCAGCCGAGAGAATAAACCTTCCACGGAGCCGGTGGGCTCAGCCGAGAGAACAAACCTTCCACGGAGCCGGTGGGTTCAGCCGAGAGAACAAACCTTCCCCGTAGCCGGTGGGCTCAGCCGTGACAATGCACCTTCCCCGAAGTCAGTGGGCTCAGCCGAGAACAAACCTTCCCCGGAGCCGGTAGGCTCAGCCGAGAGAACAAACCTTCCCGTAGCCGGTGGGCTCAGTCGTGACAACACACCCTCCCCGGAGCCGGTGGGCTCAGCCGAGAACAAACCTTCCCCGGAGCCGGTAGGTTCAGCCGAGAAAACAAACCTTCCCCGGAACCAGTGGGCTCAGCCGAGAGAACACACCTTCCCCGGAGCCGGTGGGCTCAGCAGAGAGAACAAACTTTCCCCGCAGTCGGTGGGCTCAGCGTTGTTAGAAAACACATTTATCAGTCAGCACTGAGCACTGCTCGGGGTCAGTAATCCTTCCCCATGATGCTGACTGATGGCTCCAGAGTTGGCCTCCTGCGCCCATGAAATCCAGAGTGGCTCAGCGAACACCACCCCTGGTGCATGGACAGGCTCGTAGGAGAGCAAGGTATTGATTGAGCCGACAGCACAAAAGGGACGCAGCTACAGCACCTGCCTGGCCTGGGACCGCCCACTGGGCACGTGCAGGTTCATTAGCATCTATTTGTCTAACTTTTCACTTCCGTCTGTAACGGAAATCCTGCGTCGCAGGCACTTCCGGCCCATGCCAAAGCTATTGTCGGGAGATCAGCGGCGCTAGCCGCGGGTCATCTCCAGTACTCACCTTCCTTCGCTGCATCCCTGTCCCGATGCGTCTGCTTCTATCCTGTGCGGTCATGTAGTACCGCTCATTAAGGTTATGAATATGGATGCGCCTCCACTCCCATAGGCGTGGCGTCCATATTCATGACCTTAATGAGCGGTACCACGGGACCGCACCACAGAGGAAAGAGCTGATGCGCCGGGATAAAGATGCAGAGAAGTGCAGTGACGGAGTGAGGAGGGTAAGTATGATGGGGAAGCCCAGTGGAGAGTGGGAGCGGAGTCATGTATACAGTGTAGGAGCGGAGCCATGTATATAGAACTGAAGGGTGGGAGCGGAGCCATGTATATAGGATGGGAGGGTGGGAGCGGAGCCATGGATATAGGATGGGAGCGGAGCCATGTATACAGGGTGGGAGCGGAGCCATGTATATAGGATGGGAGCGGAGCCATGTATATAGGATGGGAGGGTGGGAGCGGAGCCCTGTATATAGGATGGGAAGGTGGGAGCGGAGCCATGTGTATAGGATGGGAGGGTGGGAGCGGAGCCATGTGTATAGGATGGGAGGGTGGGAGCGGAGCCATGTATACAAGGATGGGTGGGAGCGGAGCCATGTATACAGGATGGGAGGGTGGGAGCGGAGCCATGTATGTAGGATGGGAGCGGAGCCGTGTATATAGGATGGGAGGGTGGGAGCGAAGCCGTGTATATAGGATGGGAGCGAAGCCGTGTATATAGGATGGGAGGGTGGGAGCGGAGCCATGTATACAATGATGGGAGGGGAGACATGTATACAAGGATGGGAGGGTGGGAGCGGAGCCATGTATATAGGATGGGAGGGTGGGAGCGGAGCCGTGTATATAGGATGGGAGGGTGGGAGAGGAGCCATGCATATAGGATGGGAGCGAAGCCGTGTATATAGGATGGGAGGGTGGGAGCGGAGCCATGTATACAATGATGGGAGGGGAGACATGTATACAAGGATGGGAGGGTGGGAGCGGAGCCATGTATATAGGATGGGAGGGTGGGAGCGGAGCCATGTATATAGGATGGGAGGGTGGGAGCGGAGCCATGTATACAGGATGGGAGAGGAGCCATGTATATAGGATGGGAAGGTGGGAGCGGAGCCGTGGATATAGGATGGGAGCGGAGCCATTTACATAGGATGGGAGCGGAGCCATGCATAAATAAACTACATACATATTCTAGAATACCCAATGTGTTAGAATCGGGCCACCATCTAGTAATAGATATTTGTTTTGTGAATTTTTGTAATTCTACCAGTGACAAAACTGTATTCCCAGGTATCAGCATTACCCAGAGCGGTTACTGGGAGCAGGCTGACCAGAAGCTGCTGCTGCAGAGGGACACCATGTCCTCCACCTGTGCGTCCATAGCCATGTGTATTACAGGGGGCGAGAAGAGACCCTCCTATTACTGCTGGCGCTTCTCTCAGGCACACGCGGACATCCCCCACATGAGGCTCATCCCACAGCTGTACACAGCAGACCTATGAACCCCCTTGGATAGCGCTGAGCACACACCGTGCAGTCCACACGGGACTCACCCGGATGTTGTGGTCCTCATGGAAGACGTCACTAACCCTGTGTTACAACCACTAGAGGTTGCAATGATAAGGCCACCATGATTCCACACACACCTCTGGGCTACGGGAAGATGGCGGTCGCCACAGACAAGAACACAACGAAGTAGAGAAAAAAACGGGCGGAAGTGTTTATAGTGGAAGAAGCCGATGGTGCGCCCCTTGTGGAAAGATTACAAGCTGTTCCTTCTCGGTGCTGCTGCTGTAACATATAAAAGCAGGACCACAATGCTGATAATAATAGAATTATCACTGGGTGAGAAGCCCTGATCACGTGATCCTCCAGAAGCTGGCGTCTGTCCCCAGTGAGGTGTTGTGTCAGCTGTCTGGGATCAGAACATATTCCTTTTGCATTAACAGTCTAATTTTAGACTCTGTCACCCCAATTTTGCCATATCAGATAAAGATATGGCTGAATAGTGCGTACCATAACAAAGCTAACGGTAGGTATCATATATCCTGATATCCCCGTTTTCATATCAAAATACCTTTGTAATCTTCGGTTTTTGCGGTGTCAATCACTGCAGTCAGGTCAGGAGGGCGGCGTTTTCTCTCACCCCCCCCCCCCGCTCCTCGGCATCAGTTGCGTATCTCCGTCTGTGAATCCCACAGACGGCGTTCGGCTGCCCGCAATTGCGCAATTCAAATTCGGGCGGCGCATGCGCAGTGTGCTTTGCCCGACAGTGGGCAAAGCATATAATCAGTACAGCGCATGCGCTACTCTTTCCTTGCCCCGGAAGTCGTCCAAGGCAAGCAGTCATTTCCGGGGCAAGGAAAGAGTAGCGCATGCGCTGTACTGATTATATGCTTTGCCCACTGTCGGGCACAGCACACTGCGCATGCGCCGCCGAATTTGAATTGCTCAATTGCGGGCAGCCGAACGCCGTCTGTGGGATTCACAGACGGAGATACGCAACTGATGCCGAGGAGCGGGGGGGGGGGTGTGTGAGAGAAAACGCCGCCCTCCTGACCTGACTGCAGTGATTGACACCGCAAAAGCCGAAGATTACAAAGGTATTTTGATATGAAAACGGGGGTATCAGGATATATGATACCTACCGTTAGCTTTGTTATGGTACGCACTATTCAGCCATATCTTTATCTGATATGGCAATATTGGGGTGACAGATTCCCTTTAAGATACTTTTATCATACTTGCAGTTTTTTCCTTCAGATTCTTAAAGGACTGTCCAAGTCTGCAGACACTCCATGTTACTGCAGACGTGTGCCCACAGGCTTGCAATTTGTGTACTTCCAGCCGGCCACATTCCCACTAGACATGTCCGGCCTCGCTGTGTGCACTGATTGAGGCCATTGATGTCTAGTCGGCATGTCACCACAAGTAGGCAAATGCCGGCAGCGGCGAATCCTCACAAGGCTGAACAAACCCTTTAACTGTGGTGCAAACAGCAGATCAAGCAACTTTTTGTAGCACACACCCTTCGTTGTTGTCATACGCAGCACCATAGACTTAAATAGGCGAATCCCATCCTAAATGCAGAAGACACTAGTGTACGCTGAGGTTTTATTACGTGGACATTAGTACCATGTGAAAAAAACGTGATCTGAATGGTCCTATAGAATAACATTGGTCGGACAGCACTTGGACTTCTTAGGCTATGTTCACACAACTGTATTTTTGGTCAGTGTGCTGTTGAAAAAATGGCAGCACTCTTACTAATGTTATTCCCTAGGAACATTCAGATCACGTCTTTTTTACATGGACCAAATGTCCACTTGAAAAAAATCTCAGCATGCTCTAGTCTTCTCCAGCATTCGGATGAGACTAGCCTATTCAAGTCTGTGAGTGCGCAGAAGGCATCATCTCCCACACGGATAATGCATATTGCATTTGATATTTACAGATACATTACAAGTCTGAACATAAGAAATTATATTTTCTCTTGTAAATGTTAGGAACTGCCGAATTATAATATACCCTAAATATTATAGTCTGCTGAAACATGGACGATTATATGTATACTAGATGGTGGCTCGATTCTAACGCATCGGGTATTCTAGAATATGTTTTCCAATCAATTTTATTGAACTTTCAAAATTTTTCAAAGGGTGGGAAGGGTAAGGGAAGGGGAAACATGGGGAATCGGAAAGGAGGAAAGAGGGGAAAAAGGGATAAGGAGGAAAAATAGGGATAGACAGGCAAACATACAGTTCAGAAATACCCATATTTAAGCGTAGCTTAATATTTCAGCACCTAAAATCAAAACGGGTATTAATAATCATACAAAGATTATGAGATGCAAAATATACATAAAGTACAGAGTACTATGAAATATATGAGTAATATACAAATATCAAGTAATGTATGAAGAAACATGAGAGTCTGTCGCGTCTGGAAACACCTTAAGGTGATCTTAAGACTAGTTGGAGGGAAAAGTCCGGTTCTTTTAGTAGAATAGCAAGTGGAATAAAGATCCTTTCAAGTGGGATACATGTTTGATGAAAACAGAGGGGAGAGTCCAGGAGAGGCTGTAGAAGATGTTATTCCTGTTCTTTTCAGAAAGTCAATTCCTTCCTCCAGAGACGAAAGAGTGAACAATTTTGACGCAAATTTCACTTGTAGATTGGAAGTCATAGTCCATTGGTAAGATATCCAGCGTGTAAGAGTTCCCGTGTGGTTTGAGAGAATGATTTCCGTTTTTGTAGGGTATCTCTAGACAAGATAAAAAGACACAATAAGGCTAAGTGCACACATTCAGGATTATTTGCGTTTTTTCGTGGGAAAAAATGCGTCAAAAACGCATGATTTAAGCATGCTATCATTTAGAATGAAATCCGCAATTTTTTTTGCACATGGTGCGTTTTTTTTCCGAGAAAAAAAAACGCATCTCGGAAAAAGAACCAACATGTTCATTAATTTCGTGGAATTCTAGCGTTTTTCCCATTATATTATTGATCTAGAAAGTTAAGGAAAAATCGCGGTAAAAACGTGCAAAATCCGCACCAAAAACGCAAAAAATGTGCGTTTTTACCGCGGAAAAAGTCAGTTTTTGCTCAGGAAAATTCTGCACACATTCCTGAACGTGTGCACTTAGCCTAACATCTCGAGCAATGTTCATAGGGAGAGAGAGCGGCCTGCGAATTCTGAAAACCTTCTCAATCAGGTTTTTTTCTTTATTTTTAGGTAGTAAGTGAAAAATCATTGTAGAAATATAGTCCTTTAGCTGAGAAGGCTGGACCGACTCCGGAATTCCCCTGATTTTTATGTTGTTTTTCCTTTTAAAATCTTCAAGCTATGTGCACACGTTGCGGAATTGCCATGGAAATTTCCGCGGCAATTCCGCACCTCCCTGCCGCGGGAAATACGCATATTATATGTATGCGTATTCCCGCTAAAAACTAGCATTTTGCAAGCGTAATTAGCTTGCAGAATGCTAGCGTTTTACAAGCAATCTGACAGGTTGGTCACACGAGTCAAACAAGTGTTTGACTCGTGTGACCAACTTTTTACTATTGATGCCGCCTATGTCACATCAATAGTAAAAAGATCTAATGTAAAAATAATAAAAAAATAAATAAATAATGATATTCTCACCTTCCGGCGGCCCCGCAGCCTTCCCGCCTCTCAGCGACTCTCCCGGCCAATCCCGTTCCCAGGCGTCCTTTGCGACAATCACCCCGATGACGTAGCATCTCGCGAGACCGCTACGTCATCTGGGGTGATCTCGCAATGCATTACTGGGAACGGGATTGGCGGGAGCGTTGCTGAGAGGCGAGAAAGCTGCGGGGCCGCCGGAAGGTGAGAATATCATTCTTTTTTATTTTAATTATTGTTTTTACATGGATATTGTACCCAGGGCCTGGAGGAGAGTCTCCTCTCCTTCAGACCCTGGGTACCATCCGCACATGAACCGCTTACTTTGCGCATGGTGGGCACAGCCACATGCGGAAAGTAATTGGTTCAATGCATTCCTATGGCGGCGGAATCGCCGCGGTTCCGCAAAAAAGAATGAGCATGCTGCGGATTCTTCCGCGATGCGATTCCGCCGCGGAAAAACCAGCAGCATGTGCACAGCATTGCGGAAACCCATAGGCCATAATGTGTTGTACTGTGTAAGCGGTTTTGCCGCGGTTTCGCTGTGTTTCGGCCGCGAAAAACCGCAGCAAAACCGCTAGGAATCTGCAACGTGTGCACAGGCCCTCATAGTTAGCCATGCAGTTTCTAAAGGAGATGGTGTCTTTTTGAATCTTCTCCAGAGAATCTGACAGTATGGGTAGACTTTGAGCATGAATAGAAGGTGAGATCTGATGATTTTTGTGTGAAGAATCCGTTATTTTTGGATCTTGAAGAGGGACATCAGAGACCTTGGTAGAGTTTAAGTTAGAATCTTTAACTATGAAAGATAATGTATCTTTAAAGAGCTTCTTGATAAAAGACTCAGAGGCTTTTACTGTATTTGTTTGCTGAGGATCGGATATTTTAAATTCGTTTTTAAGTATATTAATACCCTTTCCAAAGATGTTTGCCGATGTTAAAAGGGCTATACAGATATAAATTATAAAGCTCTCTGATGGATAGTCGTCAGAAGCTGGTATGTTGTCTATTAAAGAAATATTAGAGATATGGTCCCCAAGTCCCGCAACAAATTTCTCTTGACCAAAATTAATTTTATTTGACTGAAGTAGGGATTTTTCTATGGGCTCATGAATCTCATGACTAATAGAATTCTCTGAAGAATAATGTTGGGATGAAATTTCGTCTGAACCTGTATCATTGGTAAAATCACTATCCCCATATTCAGAGGAACCTGACAGGTCAGTAAACTCTTCTGAGTGGACACTCTCTAGCCCTTCCATTGAATTAGAAGATTTATCTGTGTCATGATTTAAATCCTGCTGATCCGTTTGATCATCTATGTCGATGCTATTTTTATTAACTGGTTCCATAGTAGAGGTAGAATTAGGAGATATTTTTTTAATTAATTCTTCAAAGCTTTTAACACAGAGAAGCCTGGTTTCATCTGTTATGGATTTTTGATATGCCAACATTTGTTTAAAAGGGTCGCTTTCATTTATGAAGATTTATAATCCACGGTTTTAGTATTTAGCTGAGTACTATCAGTAGGAGAGTCAGCCAAATTGTTGCATAGTCCCATGTCATCGGTCATACTCTGGTATTGCTTTTCTTTAGTTTTGGGTATAATATTTTCAGCCTTAGGGGTGGCACAATCCCTTGGTGTATATGAGGACTGGTCGCAGCCATTCCAATGAATTAATAAAGTTCCTTTGTCCAATGAGCTTCTGCACAGTTGCCCCTTATTGTCAGGGTCACCATGTATTTCCCAGTGATTTTAGGGGTGATATGAGGAGGTTTAAGGGTGGCACACCTCCTTAAAATAGGAAGAGGCTGTGTGGCGTCATATAGCTGAAGCGGTGTTCTACTCATCGCCTCCAACATCAGCTGCACATCCGCACCGTTCTGATCCTCACCCGCCTCATGATGAGGTAAATTTTCACTCAAGTCTCTGCGATCAGCCCGAGCCCCAAAGAAGCTTCCTTCCACCAGAGCAGAGGAAAATCCCCCCTGCAGGACCCGTAGTGGCGAGACGCTCTCCTCCCTCGCCGACGCCGCAGTACTTGCCTGGCCTCTTATGTCTTCACTGGCAGTCGATGGGGATATCTCCGCATCACACTGGATCCCATTCCTTTGGTCCTTACTCACCGCCAGTGTCTTTGCTGATGTAACCCGACACCTCTCCTTCACAGCAGCCGAGGATGACTCAGCGTGGTCGCTATCTTTTCTCCATCCTAAGTCCCAGCTGTCAGAGGGAACTCCTGAGATCCTCCCTGACACTGGAGCAGAAGGGGCTCTCTTCATGCATGTCTGCGCAGCTTTTCCTGTGGGGACCAAATGCTTCAGAGCTCCAGCTCTCTCTGCTCCAGAGGTGACAGCGTCTCCATGGCGTTCTCCCCTCAGGTCTGCCTGTGTGGCGGCCATATTGCCTGGTGGCCTTACAACAGACAGAGTAGCTGCAGAACCTGTTTTCTTTGCAAAATCCACTTTATTCTTCATTTTAATAGTTGCTGGCATGGTCCAGATGATTTTCCAAGACTTTTAGTCCATAAATTCCACTTTACATATGTCAATAGTAGCTTCATATAGGGGATTCCCAGCGGTATTCTAGAATATGTATGGTGAATGCATTGGAAACACAAATATCCTCCAAGCAGCTTCTGGAGCACTGATATCTTGAGTCAACAAAAGTTGATGATTTATCATGATTGACTATATAGAAGCTACTGCTGGGGTGTATGAGTCGCCCGCCAGGGCTGTGGGCTACTCGGACCCGAGCCTGTTGACTTCTATGGGGGATGTCACGGCAGCTACGACCCGGTCCGTGGCCCTGGGCGCTCACCAAAAAGGGGATATATTTACAGGGGATGAAGTTTATGTAATGATTCGTGACGCCACCTGTAGTGTCTGGTCAGGGTGACCAGCGCTGCTGTGCAGGTCTTCTGGAAGGGATGTTGTTGTGCAGCTAGTTGGTAAACCTCCTACAGGTGAGGCTGTGTTCTTGAAGGCCAGGTAGATGTTATATATTTGAGGAATGGTGCTGAGGGATGTAGCAGAGAGATATGTGCGTCGCTGGAAGAAATCTTAGAGACAGTCCAAGTGCAGTTTCAGGGTTTTTACTCACAGTCTTTGGCCAATAAGACAGATACCCGCCTGGTACTGTGTCCTCCGGGAGAGGGGTCCAGCAACCCCCAGGTATATCGGTTACACTTGCCCAAGACTCCCTTTCAGTGTGTTCCTTTCCTGGCCGTCTCTCTCTGTACTATTCCACTCCTCTCTTCCTAGCACCTCACCACGCAGTCTCTCAGTCCAGAAGCTGCGGACCCTGTCGGGTAACAGATTAATTCTGTGCGTCCTTGGCCCTATATAGTTTCCTTCCTGGAGGTAGTGCTGGTGGTTGGTAGCAATGACCCGTAAAGTGATCACCGCCGCCGGCTTACTAGTGGGGCCTGTAGGTTTCCCACTAGTCTAGGGGCCGGTCCCTGTTGGCCTGGTCCAGATGGGGCCACGGATGGAAATATGCGCTCTCCGTACCCTTGAACCCTTTCTCATGCGCTCCAGAAGCTCCTCAGTCTGCTTCTTTCTCTTGGAGGACGAGCTCCTAAAGGCTAGCTCTCCTCCCCACCTTCACTCCTAAGGGTGTGTTTCCACGGTCAGGAAACACTCAGTAATTGCTGCGTGTTTGACGCTGTGCGCTGGTGCAGCGTCAAACACGCAGTGTCCAGATGTTACTGCATAGTGGAGTGGATTTCAAGAAATCCCATCTCCACTATGCGTACAAACACGCAGGCGGCAGACCTGCGTTAACGGACATGTTGCGCGTCTTTTCAGATCGCAGCATGTCCTATTCCCTTGCTGCGTCACCGCAAGGAAAATACACAGGCCTACCTAGTGCTGCGGTGATTCCGGATGTGTTCAATGAGCACATCCGGATTCACCGCGCATTCACTAGGGGGCGGGGCTTTGGGCGGAGCGGACTTTCTGCTCCGTCCAAAGCGCTGTGTTTCCTGACGGTGGAAACACAGCCTAAGAGTGCTACTCTCTTAACTTCTCTTCTCCTCTTACTGCTGCCTAAACTCCACCCACCCATACACCCCTTGCTAACCAGCCTTGTATGAGACCATCCTCCTGTAGGGTACGTCCATATGACCAGCTGATATGGTGTGTGTTGGATGCAGGTGTTGGAGTCCTAGGGGTGCTCCCTCCTTACCTGGGAGTGGGGTGTCACACCTCTGGAAGAGATGCAACACCTCTGTGGCGACTGAACCCTCAGGGGCGCCACATGTATATAGAGGCTGCTGCTGCTGGGGTGTATATAGAGGCTGCTGCTGGGGTGTATATAGAAGCTGCTGCTGCTGGGGTGTATATAGAGGCTGCTGCTGCTGCTGTGGTGTATATAGAGGCTGCTGCTGCTGTGGTGTATATAGAGGCTGCTGCTGCTGGTGTGTATATAGAAGCTGCTGCTGGGGTGTATATAGAGGCTGCTGCTGCTGGGGTGTATATAGAGGCTGCTGCTGCTGGGGTGTATATAGAGGCTGCTGGGGTGTATATAGAGGCTGCTGCTGCTGGGGTTTATATAGAGGCTGCTGGGGTGTATATAGAGGCTGCTGCTGCTGGGGTGTATATAGAGGCTGCTGCTGGGATGTACAATATATAGAGGGTGCTGCTGCTGTGGTGTATATAGAGGCTGCTGCTGCTGGGGTGTATGTAGAGGCTGCTGCTCCTGGGGTATATGTGGAGGCTGCTGCTGTTGGGGTATATTTGGAGGCTGCTGCTGGTGGGGTGTACGTGGAGGCTGCTGCTGGGGTATATGTGGAGGCTGCTGCTCCTGGGGTATATAGAGGCTGCTGCTGGTGGGGTGTACGTGGAGGCTGCTGCTGGGGTTTACGTGGAGGCCGCCGGTTGGGGTACTTCCGCTGCGAGCAGCCGGGAGATGACCGGCTGGCGCTGGTCATCTCCCGGCTGCGTCACTGCTGACCTCCATGCGGCAGGAGATGACCCGGTGCGGCTACCGATGCGACCAATCAGCGACGCAGGATTTCCATTACAGACAGACAGAATTAGACGATTATATAGTATATGGTCGTGTGGACTCAGCCTATTGGCAGCAAAGTCTGAGCGGAACCGGTTATGTGATCCACACAGCCTAAACCACAGGCAGTAAGAATCAGACCCTCGTATGATTGCTGCTGGGTAGTGTTGAGCATTCCGATACTGCAAATATCGGGTATCGGCCGATATTTGCTGTATCGGAATTCCGATTCTGAGTTCCGATATTTTTGTCATATCGGATACCGGAATCTGAGTTTTCCTGTAAAGTCTATGGGGAGTTCCTGTGTTCCCGAAACTGTCACTGTCAGTGTCGGTCGGGTCTGTCAGGTGTCAGGACTCAGCAGAGTCAGCACTTACCTGGCAGAAGATCCCCTTCCCCGGTGGTCACGTCCTCCTGGATGGCCGCCATTACCCTGTCCCTGGCGGTCACGTGCAGAATCTCGCGATAACTGCAGTGACTGCTGGGGTACTGGGTAATCTCGGCCAGCTGTACTCTCGCGACAGCTGGCCGTAAACCAGTCCGGATTACGTCACCACCGGGGACGCAGCTCAGGTAAGCAGCTCTGCTCTTTGTGGATGTCAGGCTCAGCCTGTCATCCAGATGTAGCAGAGCTGGACTCGTCGTGGGACACTCGTGATTTTGGACTGCGTCGGACAGGGAGTATTTGTGTTGGTTTGTTATTTTTGTTTTTTTACAGGAGAACGATGGCGTCGCAGGAATGAGAGTGAAATAAAATTAATGAAAACTGTGTGGTGTTTTATTTCATTAAAATACTTTTTTCTTGCTGTGTTTTATTTTTTAAATTTACAAACTATGATTAATAATGGATCAGTGTCTTATTGACGCCTCTCCATTATTAACCGGGCTTATTGTCACCGATCAATCAAAGGTGACATTAACCCCTTATTACCCCGCTTGCCACCGCTACAGGGCAAGTGGGAAGAGCCGGGTAAAGTGCCACAATTGGCGCATCTTTGGATAGGTGCAAGCTGTAGTGACTGCAAAATATGTATAAAAAAAGCACAGCATGTACAGTACGATAGGGAAGGGTTATGATAGGACCCATCAGAGAAGTGTCACCTTGCCATGGTTGATGGGAACACATGAATTGGCCAATTTATGCGCTAAGGACCTTTGCTTTTTTTGTAAGTACATCTTGCTGAGGGACAATGCATTTGGAAGTTGTTATTTCCGTTGACATTATATGTCTTGGCATTCACAGAGTGCTGCTGTGCTTTTTTATACATAGTTTGCAGTCACTACAGCTTGCACCTATTCACACTTGGGCAGTGCTGGTCAGAAATTTTTGAATGAGGACTTATATAGCAGCAATATTGGAAGTCGTATACTAAGGTTTGTTTAAATATCTGATAAATGGGCCAACAAATTACTTTATTGTTTGTAGTATCTCCAGAAAAATACCATACTCTTTCCCTATCCTTCACACACATTTTACACGTAGCATGTACTGTAGACTGTCTTCTCCATCTAGTGCGCTTGATGCCACTACCACACTGGATTTGACCGGGCAGTCCTTGTGCCTTAGTAAGCATGGCACCAATTTAGCACTTTTTGCAAGTGTAATTTTAGCTTTGTCGCATAGACAGTCCACTTCGCCCAGTGTGGTTACTTACCTTGGTACCGGCACTGGGATTGATTGGAAAGTACTTGTGCCCCTATAGATATGATACTTGATGAAGCACCTAATACATTACAATCTCACAATTCTTTTTTTTTTTTGCTAGTCAAAAGACACTATCATGTTGATCTCACTTGGTAATTTTAATAGACTATGTGTTATATTAATATCATGTAATCTTGACAAATGTTATTTTTAATAAATATTATTATCATTATTCTCTTTTTTAATTATGGGACCAATGCGTCGATGTGCTTGAATAATGGCAACACTCTATGTAATATTTTTTTCTATTTTTACTAAGGGATACTATTGAGGTAACTATCCAATATTACAACTCGAGTGCAATATTCGGGTATACCAGTAGGGTGCAGCAGATTACGCTGCCTCTCACAGCTGAGGCTCGTGTCCATCACAACACAGCAACACCATGATGTCGTGGGCCCTGCCCTGACCCGTTGGGTGGGGGTTTGAGATCGTGACATCAGACGCCAAGACAGAGAACAGTGACACTCGGCACCATGATGGTAGTGCCACATTTCTGCTACATCTGAGATAATGATGCCAGTATTTAATGCTGACTGCCTGGGTTATCACACACCCCTCTAGAAAGAAGCTCACGCAAAACGAGCATCAGGGGAATCAATATTTTATTTGACTATTCTATAGTTTGTGATAAATTCATTTGCAAAGTACTATAAGGGAGATATGTATTGCTTAGGTTATTAGCTTTAGTGATATGAACCTGGAAAAATGCTCCAGCATACAAAGTGCTGAGAGGGGTTAATCATGTTATTGGCTAGGTTTAGTGAACAGTTGAAGAGTAGGTAGGAGGCTGTTCACCATATCTGCACCCCAGGGTGGAGTCCAGAGAATAAATACATAGCATTCTGGCTCATTCAGTATTGGGTGTGGCTGGTGATGGAAGCGCCAGAGCTGTCTTTGAGAATAAGGAAATTTGAACCTTTCTATGTTTGTTTCCTGAGTGGGTGGATCCTTGCATCAACATTGACTGTGCCATTTGTTTTTTGTTTTCCTGTTAGGCCAGAAAGGCAATGTTTATTTTGCTAATCCTTCCCTAGTTTATGCTCTACCTCAATAAACCAGTGGAAAATTTAAAGACACAGCATTCCTGTGTCTACCTCTATGAGCAGCTGAGTGGGCCGATCAGCCACAAAGTTTATAAAGAGCATTTTACGGTAATCACACTTACCACACAATAAGTGTTTTTTTTCTCTGATCTGTTGCATGTGAATATGATTTTGACAAAATTTAACAGTATGCATTTTATTATTTATTGTTTGGTTTGCTCAAAAATTATCATGTATATGTCTACATAATTGGTCATCTATTACCACTAGATCTTTTTTCTCTTCGCCACGACAGCACGCACTTGAGAGAGGGGACCTGCCCATAGGAACAGGAAACCTACAGAGTAAAAGGGGCAGTCCTCCTCTCTACCTCAGATGGTTTCCTGTTCCTACGGGAACCTGTGGCATAAGGTTGCCTGGGCCAATGCATGCTGCCTGTGCAGTCTCCGTGGGAACGTCAGGGTCTGCGACACCAGAATCAGCATCGGGGAGCCCCTGCTTGCCAGCTTCTTCCCTCGTCTGGTAGTACCCGTGAGTACTGGGTCCGGGGAGGGCCACCCGGTCTCACGAGGGTGCGCGTGGCAGTGTCCGGAGGAAGCAGAATGCGAGCGGTCGCCGGCCAGCATCCCCAACAGGCGCAGTTTCGGTTTGCGCCCGCACATGCGCAGAGACACCAGGCCAGCGTGCCTGACCCAGAAGTGGATGGGAGAACTTCCAGGGGAACGGGGAGGCGAGCCTCAGTGTCATGATCTGCTTAGTTTGTGGGATTAGGTAGTTCAGAGGTTAATCTGGATGGCCTCATTCTGGGATCTGGGAGGCTTCTTATAGCCTCATTGTGGGATCATTCCTCCTCTCTTATACTTTGACCCTTGGCCGAGTGTGTGTGACCCTGTGCTTTGTGCTTGTGCTACTTTATGCTTGCTTGGTTTTGACTTGGTTCTGTTCTCGTTACGAGTTCTGCCTGTCCCTCCTGTATTACGTTGCTATCTCCGTATATAACTCCTTTCCTACGTTCTGACTATTCTCTGCTTACCCCTCCTGTACTGTGTTGCTATCTCCGTGTATGTATGACTCCTTGCCTACGTTCTGACTATTCTCTGCTCGCCCCTGCTGTACTGCGCAGTCCTCTCCGTGTATGACCCCCGTTTGTACGACCTGAGTTTCCCTTTCCACTACTCCAGGGTCCCTGTAGCATCCTGAACTCATCTCCATCAGCAGGACGCTAAGCCCCGCCCCTTGTGATCACATGATTGTAGGTCCGTTTGCTTCCTGTTATCTTCAGCATCTCCTCTCACCACGCTGCTCAAGTCCCGTCTGCATAAGCTTCCTCTGCAGCATCTGACCCGGGCCCTCCCGCAGTGTGGGTGAGTCACCCTGCTCAGCCGTGGCAGTTCGCCGGCGCTGACAGGATCATGATACTCAGGAGCAGTAAATATAAAATCCGGTGCCGCTGAGCTGCTGGTGTGCTAACGTCCCTAGGAGAACATGAGGTGCACCCACCTGAGGTGGAAGTGCAGGCACACAGCAGTGCTAGGAGCAGCAGTGGACACTCCAGGAAAGAGGGCTCCATGGACAAGAGTAGAGGAGGTAGAAAGTCTGAGCTACCTAAAACTTGTGCTGTGCCTCTGCCTCCAGAACTGGTACCATGTCACAAGCTTCACTGGCTGAGTGTAAATTGACTCTATCTATTAAGCTGATTCCCCTTCTTTCTGTATACCTCCCTTTTTCAGGCTAAGAAATCCCAAAAATCTAAACATAAGGTATGTGTCTTGTGTACGCAGCTCCTTCCTGATACCTACCATAAAAGGTTATGTCAGGATTGTGTTAACCAAAGATTGCAGAGGGAGGCTGCTGTAGCATGGGTGGATATAAGAATGATGATAAGACAAGAGTTCCAGGCTTTAGGACAGTCTAGCGGTCCTAAGAAAAGTGATGGGAAGAGGAAGAAGGTAGCCCTTATCTCTAGTTCAGAGTCTGATCTTCAGACCCCTCCGACTCATCATCATCATCAAGTTCATCTGATGAGGGAGGACGGTCGTGTTTTCCCGTTGACAGTATTGACAACCTAGTTAGGTCAGCCAGAAATACTATGGGGTCAGGGACACAAAAGAACCCAGATCGACACATGACATCATGTTCGCGGGTCTGGCACAGAAAAAGAGAAAAACCTTCCCAGTTATTGCGGCTATAAAAAACCTGGTAAAAAAGGAATGGGACAAATAGGGCCAGAGGGGGTTCCTTCCATCAACCTCCAAAAGGAGATATCCCTTCAGTGACGAGTAATTATGTACCTGGTCCAGGGTCCATAAGGTGGGCGCAGCTGTGGCGTCCACATCTAAACAATCTATCCTGCCGGTAGAGGACATGGTGTCCTGTTTGACCCGCTAGATCGTAAAGCAGAGACCTTGCTTAAAAGATTGTGGGAAGCCTGCACCGAAGCTTTTAAACCAGCTATATCCAGTATATGCACAGCAAGGTCGATGCTTGTCTGGATAGACCAGCTGGAGCAGCAGATCAAGGAGAAAGTGTCCAGAGAGAGGATGCTTTCAGCTATACCGTTGATCAGGGGCGTTGCGGCGTATCTAGCGGATGCATCAGCAGATTCCCTACGCCTAACGGCTACGTCGGCTGGTTTGGTGAATGCTGCTTGACGAGCTCTATGGTTAAAGAGCTGGAAAGGGGATGCACAGTCAAAAGCAAAACTTTGTGCAATCCCGTGCCAGGGTGAGTTCCTGTTCGGTAAAGTATTTGATGACATACCAAGTCGGGAGAGAGAAAGAAGGGGTTCCCTTATCAGTCTCTTCCCTCCTACAGGAGAGCATTCAGGAAGCGCTCGTTCAGTAGGAGAGGGCCGTATAAAAGCCAGAAAGACAGGTGGGAAACGAAGCTAAACAGAAAGGTGCCTTGTTTAGTGGATCCTCAGCAGCAAAGCATGATCCTCCAGTAGGAGGCAGATTAAAATATTTCTTCCAGAAGGACATAACATCAAGTCGATGGATCCTGAACCTAATAAGGTTCGGATTAGAGCTGGAATTCGTTCAGATCCCTCAGGATTCATTTATAATAACATCTCTTAAATCTTCAGCGCAGCAAGAAGCACTGGAATTAGAAATTTTGACCTTATTGCCTAAAAGGGTCCTAGTAGAAGTTCCAAGGGTCAAAAAAAAGGGAATTTTATTCCCCTTTATTCTTGGTCTCTAAACTGGATGGCTTATTAAGAACTATTATGAATCTTAAGAAATTGAACACCTTCCTTTGTAATCATACATTCAAAATAGAATCAATCAGAACCACTATCAAACTTTTATTTCCAAAATGCATGATGGCCGGATTGGATCTCAAGGATGCATATTACCATCTTCCCATACACGCCGAGCATCAACAGTATATCTGGGTGGCAGTTATCCTGGCAGGCCAGATCCGCCATTTTCAGTTCTCAGCAATGCCTTTCAGTCTTTCTATGGCTCCTCGAGTTTTCAAAAAGGTGATCTTAGAGGTTATGGCTTATATAAAGCAAAGATATGTTGATCATACCATACCTAGATGATTTCCTGGTGGTAGGGAATTCTGCCTCCCAGTGTAAAAGTCGCCTTTCTGACATAATTTCATCCTTGCAGGAGTTAGGATGGATTATCAAGGTCAAAAAATCCAGACTGGTTCCGAGAACCCTTCAGTCTTTTCTGGGACTACACCTGGATTCAGTGGCACGGAGGTGTCTTCTTCCAGCGTCAAAAAAGGTGACCATAATGTCAAAAGTCAGATCAACGATTGATAACCCTTGAATGTCATTAAGATAGGCCATGTCCCTCCTGGGGTCCCTTACCTCATGCATCCCAGCAGTACAATGGGCCCAATATCATACCCGGTGCTTGCAGCATGAGATCCTCTATGCGGAAAAATGCTTGCAAGGGCATTTAGCGGGAGTAGTAACCCTAACGGCAGAAGTAATAGACTCCCTGTCCTGGTGTGGGCTAAGAAACATCTTTCCAGGGGGGTTCTGTGGGTAATAAAACCATCCACAGTAATTAGCACTGATGCCATTCCTGAGGGATGGGGCGCCCATATGGGAGATAGCCTAGCTCACAGCCAGTGGAATATAGGGGAGATGGAAGACTCAAATTTGAAAGAATTGAAAGCAGTCAATCACGCATTGAATCACTTTCTTCCACAGCTCCAAGGGCGTCACGTAAGGATCCTTTCGGACTATACTAAGGTGGTCGCGTATGTAAATCATCAAGGCGGAACACGATCAGAAAGGCTAATGTCTACAACAGTAGAAATTTTCAAGCTGACCGAAACCCACCTATTGTCTATCTCTGCCCTTCATATCAGCGGAATGGAAAATATAAAAGCAGACTTTCTGAGTCGCCATATGCTACGCCAGGGAAAATGGGTTCTCAACAGCCGCATATTCAAGAAGATTGTGAACTTATGGGGGTTCCCACAAATAGACCTGTTTGCTACTAGAGGGAACAGGCAGGTACAGAGATTTGCCTCCCTGAACACAGCAGATCGACCGGAGATGGTGGACTCTCTTCAATCCCCCTGCCAGTTCAGTCTGGCATATGCCTTTCTGCCAATGGTGTTGCTTCCTGTGGTCATCAGGAAGATCAGAGAGGAGAGAGCAAGGGTGATCCTCACTCCTTTTGGCCCAGGAGACCCTGGTTCTCTTGGCTCTGGGCCATGTCCACATGCGATCCGTGGATCCTCCCATCAGATCCAGACCTGCTCTCTTAGGGTCCATTCCTTCATCCTCAAGTGAAGGGCCTCCACTTGACGGCGTGGAACTTGAGAGGCAGTTATTAAGATTAAGGTGGTTCTCTGATGACCTTATTAACACACTACTGCAGAGTATAAAAGAATCTACAACTAGAATATATAGCAAAGTATGGAAGAAATTCCTAGTCTTTTACAGAGGGGCCTTCTCTAGGGAGGTTTTGATTACAGCTATTCTAGAATTTCTGCAGAGAGGTCGAGAGCTGGGCCTTTCAGTTAATACTTTAAAGGTCCAAGTGTCCGCCCTGGGAGCCCTACATTGTTGTAATATAGCAGGGGATAGATGAGTGTCTCGGTTCATTACGGCATGTGAACTCAGTAACCCAGTTCATATTCCATGCTTACCTCCTGTGATCTGAATCTGGTCCTTGATTCCCTGACAGGTCCCCCATTTGAACCATTAGAATCCAAAACATATCACTGAAAGTTTCTTTATTAGTGGCATTAACATCTGCCCGAAGGGTTAGTGATATCCAGGCCCTTTCTGTAGATCCTCCTTTCCTGTTAGTGTTCCAGGATAGGATTGTACTGAAACCAGACCCATCATACCTTCCTAAAGTGGCAACAAGTTTTCATAGATCACAGGAGATTTTTTTTCCCCTCCTTTTTAAGTAATCCTTCTAACCCTGAGGAAGAGAAGTTTCACACCCTGGATGTGAGTAGAGCAGTCCTGTGTTACATAGATAGAACTAGTTCCTGGAGGCACAGTAACATAGTAACATAGTTATTAAGGTTGAAGGAAGACTTTAAGTCAATCTAGTTCAACCCATATCCTATCCTAACCTGCCCTAACATGTTGATCCAGAGGAAGGCAAAAAAAAACCCAAGTGGCAAACAGTAAGCTTCACATTGGGGAAAAAAAATTCCTTCCCGACTCCACATACGGCAATCAGTCTAGCTCCCTGGATCAACGCAGTATCTAGGAAACTAGTGAATATAGTCTGTAATATTACACTTTTCAAGAAAGGCATCCAGTCCCTTCTTAAATTTTAGTAAGGAATCACTCATTACAACATTAGACGGCAGAGAGTTCCATAGTCTCACTGCTCTTACAGTAAAGAATCTGCGTCTGTGATTATGGCTAAACCTTTTTTCCTCCAGACGTTGTCATGGGTGCATCGCCATGAAGATCGTCGCGATTGCACATTCTGACTTCTCACAGCTGAGCTGCTGTTTCTTTGTTTTTTGGTAATGAGAGAGTTAATTTTTCCTAGCTCTTTGCTAAGGCTAGGTGCAGCCTCGCCCGGCTGCTTTTGATTATGTTCTAATTAGTTTCCTTTATATTTCTGCCAGTCTGGGTGTTAGACGCCGGTGAAAGCATTCATATAGTTTAGCAGACTGGATCGGTTCTGGGAATACTTAAGCTAAGAGCTCCTTAGTTGTTTTACTCTTACAGCTTATAGTTTATCTCTGAGACCTAAGGTGTTCCTACTGTGTGTGAGTGTTGTATGTAAGACTTTATTTACTTTATTTCTTATCTTTCTTGTATGTCTTTCTGTTCATTAACCGTTACCTGGTCATTCCCTTTGGTGGTATTCAGGGTCCTTCTTAGGACTAGAATACAGTTGGCAGGGATTGATAGGAGACAGGGTTTACGCTGGTGGCCTGGACCTCTGTACCTTTAACAGTACCTCCAGGTTGAGGGATTAGTTAGGACCCCAGTTTAGGGTCAGCTTAGACCCCGGTCACCCTCTAGCCGGAGACAGCGTATAACGGATTCCGTTTTGACCCTCTGGACATTCTGTCAGGTAAAATCTATGTTATCATATATCTATGCGCATGTTATATAGTATGTTGCCCTTTTGATATAGATTACTGTCATCACATATATATATCTGCGGTACAGCGTGACATTTTCACCGGCCCAACTAAAGATTCTCCCCAGCTGTCATGGATCCAGTAGCCCAGCTGGCCCGGCAGTTGCAGGGGTTGTCCATGGAATTTGCAGACATTAAGTCCAAGGTTTTGTCCCTCCCGGAGCAAACCAGATCTGAACCTAAGGTTGCTCTCCCGGACAGGTTCACTGGTGGGCGGGACAAATTTTTTACTTTCCGGGAGGCATGTAAATTGTACTTTCGGCTGCGGCCTCGGTCATCTGGGAGTGAAGAGCAGAGGGTGGGAATTGTTATCTCGCTCTTACAAGGGGACCCTCAATCTTGGGCGTTCTCTATTCCTCCAGGCTCCCCAGATCTCCAGTCAGTGGATCGATTTTTTACTGCCCTGGGTCTGGTATATGATGATCCGGATCGAGTCTCCCTTGCTGAAACAAGGTTACGTAAAATACGGCAAGGAAATCGTCCAGCGGAGGAATATTCTTCTGAGTTCCGTAGATGGGCAACAGATACTCAGTGGAATGACCCAGCTCTTAGGAGCCAGTTTTGTCAAGGGTTGTCTGACAAATTAAAAGATGTGTTGGCTCAGTATGATTCTCCTCCATCACTGGAGGCTGCTATGGCCCTCGCTATTCGCATTGATAGACGACTTCGGGGAAGACGCGAGGTAACTCCGCCCCCCATGATGACTCCACCTACTACTAAAGTCCCTTATACTGAGGTTCCCCTGGTCTGTTCTGAGGAACCCATGCAGTTGGGAGGGACATCATTTTGTAGTAGGGAATCGGCGGTGCGCCGCAAGACTAGAAGGTGTTTCTTTTGCGGGAGAGAGGGACATTTTGTTGGGGGGTGTCCATCCCGGACCTCTTTGAGCCAAGGAGTTAACCTGGGAGTGTGTATTTCGTCCCCAAATCCCTCTCAGTTTCTCGTGCCTGCGGAGGTGGTGATTGGTACTAGAACTGAGAGGATTTCTGTTTTTCTTGATAGTGGGTCCGGGGCTAATTTGGTGGACGCTCGGTTTGCCCAGGTGCATGGTATGCAACTGAGTGTATTGGCCAAACCGGTCCCTATACTCTCTATTGATTCTAGACCTCTTGGTCAAGGTAGCTTGGTACAAGCTGTTCATAACATAGATCTTCGAGTAGGGGCAAGACATAAAGAGCAATTGTCTTGTTATGTGTTGGAGGGTCTACCTACTCCTATTGTGTTGGGACTTCCTTGGTTGGCTAAACATAACCCAGTGATTGATTGGCAATCCAGAAAGATAAGCCAGTGGGGTGAATTTTGCAAGAATAACTGCATGAGCACGGTCATCGGTGCGGTTGTGCCTAGGACTTTGTCTCCTTTTCTGGAGGACTTTGGGGAGATGTTCTCAGAGGAGGGGTGTAAAGAGTTTCCTCCTTATCGCGCATATGACTGCTCAATAAAGTTGCTTCCTGATGCCTTATCTCGTACTTTCCCAAGGGCCGGGAAGACGGATGATCCGGTTCCTATTCCTCAGGAGGGAGTTGTAGTGTCAGCTGTATGCTCTGAGCTTGAGGGGGAGGTTTTGGGGGCTCAGGGGGATGCCCCTGTGGGACTTCCAGGGAGACTGATAGTTCCAGATCGCTTAAGACTGAAGGTTACGGGGAACCGTTACAAACGGATGGCTGATAGGAGGAGAGT
The DNA here is from genome assembly GCA_033576555.1 of Oophaga sylvatica. NCBI lineage: Eukaryota > Metazoa > Chordata > Amphibia > Anura > Dendrobatidae > Oophaga > Oophaga sylvatica. The sequence goes on from JARQOD010000006.1 coordinate 135,708,891, forward strand.
TTCTGGTCTAGATCTGAAGGTGAACGATCTGGTTTGGTTGTCTACCAGGAATATAAAACGTAAAGTTTCCTCCTGGAGGTTGGGTCCCAGATTCATCGGGCCGTACAGGATCAGTTCCATAATTAATCCTGTGGCATTTCGTCTGGACCTCCCTCCTACGTTTAAAATTCATAATGTGTTTCACAAGTCATTACTTAAAAAGTATGTGGCACCAGTCATACCGTCACCTCTACCTCCTTCAGTGGTGGTCAATGATAACGTGGAAATTCATGGGTCGAAAATCATTGACTCACGTCTCAGTCGCCGATCCCTTCAGTACTTAGTTCAGTGGAGGGGGTATTGTCCTGAGGAGGGGACGTGGGTCCCTGCGTCTGATGTTAACGCAGATCGATTGGTTCGGACCTTTCACACAACTCACCCGGACAGACCTGGTCATGAGGGTCCGGAGGCCCCTCGTAGAAGGGGGGGTACTGTCATGGGTGCATCGCCATGAAGATCGTCGCGATTGCACATTCTGACTTCTCACAGCTGAGCTGCTGTTTCTTTGTTTTTTGGTAATGAGAGAGTTAATTTTTCCTAGCTCTTTGCTAAGGCTAGGTGCAGCCTCGCCCGGCTGCTTTTGATTATGTTCTAATTAGTTTCCTTTATATTTCTGCCAGTCTGGGTGTTAGACGCCGGTGAAAGCATTCATATAGTTTAGCAGACTGGATCGGTTCTGGGAATACTTAAGCTAAGAGCTCCTTAGTTGTTTTACTCTTACAGCTTATAGTTTATCTCTGAGACCTAAGGTGTTCCTACTGTGTGTGAGTGTTGTATGTAAGACTTTATTTACTTTATTTCTTATCTTTCTTGTATGTCTTTCTGTTCATTAACCGTTACCTGGTCATTCCCTTTGGTGGTATTCAGGGTCCTTCTTAGGACTAGAATACAGTTGGCAGGGATTGATAGGAGACAGGGTTTACGCTGGTGGCCTGGACCTCTGTACCTTTAACAGTACCTCCAGGTTGAGGGATTAGTTAGGACCCCAGTTTAGGGTCAGCTTAGACCCCGGTCACCCTCTAGCCGGAGACAGCGTATAACGGATTCCGTTTTGACCCTCTGGACATTCTGTCAGGTAAAATCTATGTTATCATATATCTATGCGCATGTTATATAGTATGTTGCCCTTTTGATATAGATTACTGTCATCACATATATATATCTGCTATACAGCGTGACAGACGTAGAGGATGCCCCTTTGTCCCCGTCACAGGTCTAAGAGTAAAAAGATCATTAGAAAGGTCTTTGTACTGTCCCCTCATATATTTATACATTGTAATAAGATCACCCCTAAGCCTTCATTTTTCCAAACTAAATAACCCCAAGTGTAATAACCTGTTTTGATATTGCAGACCCCCCAGTTCTCTAATAACCTTGGTCGCTCTTCTCTGCACCCGCTCCAGTTCAGCTATGTCTTTCTTATACACTGGAGACCAGAACTGCACACAGTATTCTAAGTGTGGTCGCACCAGTGACTTGTATAGAGGTAAAATTATGTTCTCCTCATCAGCATCTATGCCTCTTTTAATGCATCCCATTATTTTATTTACCTTGGCAGCAGCTGCCTGACATTGGCCACTAAATGTGAGTTTGGCATCCTCCCATACACCCAGGTCCTTTTCAGTGACAGTTTTGCCCAGTGTTTTACAATTAAGCACATAATTATACATCTTGTTTGTTTTACCCAAGTGCATGACCTTACATTTATCCCCATTAAAGCTCATTTGCCATTTATCAGCCCAAGCTTCTAGTTTACATAAATCCTCCCGTAATATAAAATTGTCCTCCTCTGTATTTATTACCCTGCAGAGTTTAGTGTCATCTGCAAATATTGAAATACTACTCTGTATGCCCCCTACAAGGTCATTAATAAATATGTTAAAGAGAAGCGGCCCCAATACTGACCCCTGTGGTACCCCACTGCTAACCGTGACCCAGTCCGAGTGTGCTCCATTAATAACCACCCTTTGTTTTCTATCCATGAGCCAGTTCTTAACCCACTTACACATATTTTCCCCTATCCCCATTGTTCTCATTTTATGTATCAACCTTTTGTGTGGCACTGTATCAAAAGCTTTTGAGAAGTCCATGAACACCATGTCCGCTGCATTCCCTTGGTCCAGTCCTGAACTTACCCCTTCATAAAAGCTTATCAGATTAGTCTGACAAGAACGGTCCCTCGTTAACCCATGCTGATACTGTGTCATGAGGTTATTCAGCCTCAGATACTCCAATATAGTATCCCTTAAAAAACCCTCCAGGATTTTACCCACAATAGATGTTAAGCTCACTGGCCTATAATTTCCAGGTTCAGTTTTTGCCCCCTTTTTGAATATTGGCACCACATTTGCTATACGCCAGTCCTGTGGTACAGACCCTGTTATTATGGAATCTTTAAAGATTAAAAATAATGGTCTATCTATAACTGTACTTAATTCCTGCAGTACTCGGGGGTGTATCCCATTCGGGCCCGGGGATTTGTCAACTTTAGTGATTTTTAGACGCCGTTGTACTTCCTGCTGGGTTAAGCAGGTGACATTTAATGGAGAAATTTTTTTTATCACTGATCATGTTATCTGTCATGGGATTTTCTTGTGTAAATACAGTTGAAAAAAAGTCATTTAGCATATTGGCTTTTTCCTCATCCTCATCCACCATTTCACCCAGACTATTTTTAAGGGGACCAACACTATCATTTTTTAGTTTCTTGCTATTTATGTAGTTATGTAGTAGGGCTCTATTTGTGTCCTTCCAGGGTCGCAGGAAGGGGTGCGGAGTCACAAAAGGCACCTTGTCCCAATGGATTAGAGACGCTGTCTGTCTGGCCTACTCAGCAAAGAGTAAAAATCCTCCGGATGGGATAAAGACACATTCGGCACGGCATATGGCATCCTCCTGGGCTGAGAGGGCGGACGTTCCAATTGACCTTATATGTAAGGCCGCAACTTGGTCGGCACCATCTGCATTCTACAATAGGCTTGATCTATCATCACCATCTGACTTGGTTTTTGGAAGAGCTGTCCTCAACACTGTGGTCCCTCCCAGGTGACGCTTCTCTGAAAATCTCTCAAGTGGGTGCTGTCGTGGCAAAGAGAAAAAACCGGATTACTTACTGGTAATGCTCTTGTCTAGAGTCCACAACAGCACCCACTCACTACCCCCTTAGTAAGATATGATGTGAATGGATCACTTGGTAGTGGTTGTATGTATGTGTTTAGGATGTAAGAATTTATGATAAGATTTTGTACTAATACTTTGGTAGTTCCTCTTGTACTCTGTAATCCAACTGAGGTGGAGACCGCCCCTTTTCTTCTGTAGGTTTCCTGTTCCTATGGGCGGGTCCCCTCTCTCAGTGGGTGCTGTCTTGGACTCTATAAAAGAGCATTACCAGTAAGTAATCCTGTTTTTTAACCCCTTAGTGAGCAGCAATATGTTTTTTTTAATGACCTGCAATATAAGAGACTAGCATCCCCCCACAGGTGACAATCCAGCAGCTGTCGGCTGTACTCTATAGCTGACAACTTGCTGCATCAGCCACGATCAGTGTTGGTACCGACTATAGTTGTCTAACTCCTTTAATGCTACTGACAATAATGAGTACAGGATCTAGATAGTTAACAGTGTGGGGGCTTCCTCTTCAACCCCATTGGCACCCTGCTTGCATTGTGCAGCACCCTTCCTTTCCATATAGTTTTTTATAATCATGTAGTGCACCCTACCCTAATCTGTACATTGTCCTTGTCTTACCCTCCCTTTTTTTGGGTAGCACACAGTGTACCAGAACGTTACTGATTATTACTGTCTGTTGGGCACCTTATCTGGTGCTCTTCATTTATCTTTTGTGTGGATATTGGTTTCTTTGTTCTTCCTTCTGTTGACCGTTTTTTTTATCATGGATTGGGACGCACATGAGGCAGCCTGACACGCACAGTCCTCCAATATCTTTCAGTCCAGTGAGGCCCTGGTGGTTGGTTCTGATTTCTCTAAATTGACACATGGGCTTACAGCAGCACATAAATCTGGTATCAGACTTTGGTGGAACATCTGGAGTCTTGAGGAATATGTGAAAGCCTTCATTGTTCCACCGAGTCTTAGGGTTTCTACCTTTCCTGCCTGGGAACCCATGCCCATTTTTAAACGTACATGGGAAAAAGGGCTACTTCGTTTCCATGCTGCTCGAACACGATAAAGAGCTTCTTGCCTCTACCAAGAACCATATTAAGGAGATGGAAACTAAACTTATGACCTTTGATGACATTACTCAAGTCACATCCTTCAAACAAAATCTAAAGGATACTTTGGATAAATTTGAAGTTGACATTATCACAAAAAAACGTAAAAAAAAATCCTTAGCGATCGATCTGATTTTGAGAACCAAACAGTTTTCAAATGGAAACATTTTGGGAACTCACGCCATATGAGCCATGCAGCTACTGTACAAGTCCATCCACCTGCAGATCTCCCTCTGGAGATACTAGCTCCAGTGATTTTTTTATCTTCAGGGGAAGCGATCTCGACACAGGACACGCCGTGGGGGCAAGCGTAAGAATGCTCAGAAAATGAACAAATGTCTTCAAGGGCCCAAGATTCCTGTTCCGTTAGACTAAGGCTAGGTTCACATTGTGTTAGGGACATCCGTTTAACAGATCTGTTAAACGGATATGCTAACGCTGATGTCATTTTTGACATTTTTTTAATCCCTAGCGCTAACGTATGCGCTAACGCATGATACCATTTTGTTACCATGCGTTAGCCATACAGGGCTATGCACAGCGAATGCGTCTGTTCGCTGTGCATTAGACCTAACGCACCCCAAAACAAACCTGTAGACCACGTTCGAGGGTGCGTCACAAAGTGACACATCATCGCTAACGCATGCCAAATCTGGCATGCGTTATGATGCGTTACTATAATGGCAGCCAATGGGTGCGTTAACGCATCCGTTACATAGCCTTAGTGCCGCTATGTAACGGCTGTTTTAAACGCAGGGTCATAACGCAATGTGAACCCAGCCTTACAGGACCCGATGCAGATAAACAATTTTCCTCAGATTGACAACTGGAATTCCAACATCCAGGTAACCACTGCTTCCCTCCAGATTATTAATCTTTCCAGTTATTCCCTTTCCTCTGCTGAAATCTCTGTTCTGCAAAGAGGGCGGACCTTTGCTCCTACCAAAGCCTTGGATAAATTTTACCCGGTCAAAGATCTTTATCTTTTCTGCCGAAAATTAATCTTACAGGTTATGCACCGTAAACTGGATATGATACGTACCATGGCTGATAATGAAAGACAAGCATTCCAGGATCTACTCGACCTGCTGCAGGAGAATGAGTCTGGATCAGGTATGGCAATATTCCAACACAGGAATAAATCCAAGGCTTCTCCTTCTTTTTCACTCTTCCCCGCCGTTAAAATCTTCTTCGAACTGGTCAAAAGAGACATTTATCATATCTCCTAGTCTTGGGGCTTGCACAAACTCACCCCTGTGAAAACAAAGCATTGATCTCCCTCAAAAACAACAGGGATTTCGTTATAAAGGAAGCCGATAAAGACGGGAATGTGGTGTTATGTCCCGTTCAAACGTACATGGAGGAGGCACAAAAACAAAGTGAACCTGTCACCAGGTTTGGCCGACATAAGATGTGGCCACTGCCTTTCAGGGATTATCTACAGCATTCTATAATGCTGTAGATAAGTCCCCGATCCGACCTGAAAAATTAAAAAAAATAACTCATTATACTCACACGGGGCGCGGTCCGGTCTGACGGGTGTTGCAGGTCCGGGTCCAGCGCCTCCAATCTTCTTGGGATGCAGCCCTCCTGCTAGCTTCACAGGCTCTCCGGCATCGCTCTCCTGCGCAGGCGTACTTATCTGCCCTGTTGAGGGTACAGCAAATTCCTGCAGTGCTTAGGTGCTGGGCCTCTCTGACCTTTCCCAATGCCTGCGCACTGTGGTATTTTGCTTTGCCCTCAACAGGGCAGATAAGTGCGCCTACACAGGAGCACGATTCCAGGGAGCCTGTGAAGCAAGCAGGAGGGCGGCGATCATAAGAAGATGGGAGGCTCCAGACCAGGACCTGTGACACCCATTGGACCTGACGGCCCTGCAGGTGAGTATAATAAAACTTAATTTTCTTATCTTTCAGGTCAGATTGGGGGCTTATCTACAGCATTATGTAATGCTGTAGATAAGCCCTGAAAGGAAGGCCGTATCTTATATCGGCCAAAACTGGTAACAGGTTCGCTTTAAGCAACAGTAAATTCTATGCTAGGTTACCTTCCGACCCCACTTCCATCTTCGCTGTCAAACTACACATCTTGTTATGTCGTGTCATTCAGCCATGGGGATATCAGTAAGAGCATTAAGCAATTTTTTGGGTGGAATCTCTGGTTATACCAACTTTTTACTTGCTTCCCAAGGTTCACAAAAGCTTAGTTACACCCCCTGGTAGCCCAATAGTGTCCAGTATAGGGAACTTTTGTGAGAAGGCTAACATTTATGTTGACTACGAATATTCAAGAGAATGATGTGCACTCTGTATACAGCAGAAGGTGCTGGCTGAACAATAGCAGTCCAAAATTTTATGAGAAAACACTCAATTAATGCACCGCTACTCCACCAGACGTGCATTACATCTGTTAACCCCTCAGTGCACATTGGGGACTTACCCCTTACTGAGTCTCAGTGCTATTCCATTCTTCTCTATAAAGTGATGTTTTGAGAAAGACCATTACAGGTCGAAACGTTAACCCTCTTCGCCTGCAACTGAAATACACTTCATACCTTTATGCACCTGGTGATATCTGTACGCATAAATAAAGCAACTCTCATTTTTTGCATTAATTGAGTACGGCTGTTTTCTCATAAAAAATTTATGTTGACTACTTCCTACAACCGCTTGCCTCATCTCTGCCGTCCTACATTAGGGACTCCTCCCATTTTATTCAGACCTGTCGGGATATTGTGATCATGGGCCAGGTGTTGTTGGTCACATGCGATGTTGAGTCCCTATACTTTAACATCGGTCACAGGGACAGCGTTCATACAGTGGCATACTTCATGGACAAACAAAGCAACCCAGATCGCCTACACGACTCATTTTTGATCGACCATCTTTACTTTATTTTACACCATAATTATTTTTTGTTCGATTGGTCATTTTTCTGTCAGGTGTCTGGTGTTGCAATGGGGGCCCAGTGTGCACCAGCCTATACCAACATCTTTTTAAGCTGGTGGAAGGATACGGTAGTCTATCGTTCCAAATTATTCAAAGAACATGTCCAACATTGCTGTCATTTTATTGACAACATGTTCTTCGTCTGGATGGGTACAGAAAGTCATTGTCTGCAATTTTTACAGGAGCTCAACAATAATTGTTTAAACATACTTCTAACCCACTATCTCTCCCTACCTCAGTTACATTTTTGGACTTGAAGATCACTATTTGGAACAATGGTCTTATCACTGACCGCTACCGAAAACCCACGGCCACTAACAGCCTACTCAAGTTTGATAGCTTCCACCCCCTATACTAAGAGGGGCATCCCGGTTGGCCAATTTTTAAGGACCCAACGTAACTGTACTTTGGACAAAGATTTCATATAACAGTCCAGTATCCTAACAGGAAGATTCCGACACAGCGGGGATATACGAAGAAGATCATTATCTTACCAAAGAGCTCAGGGGCATAATCAAGACTATCTACTTATTCTTAATCATTGTCAACTGGACTCGAAGACTAGATTCATCAGCAACTACAACAACCATTGGAACCAGATGAGAGGCATTCTTAAAAATCATTGGGACATTCTCACCATGGACGCCCAAACGTCATCTCTTGTTAGTCCACAACCGATAATGACAGCCAGAAGGGCACCCAATTTGCGGGTCATTCTAACTAGGAGCCATTTTGTACGGCCTACTCCAAGACTTAATCGTGGCCTACGATACGATACGATACACTTTATTGATCCTGAGGGAAATTATGGTATCACAGCAGCGTTACAACAGCATTACAAACAAAACATTACAAACAGCGTTACATAGAGTAGTTACTATACACAAATCTTGCACATGACTAGCCACAATACGTAACAAACAAAGGTACGCGAATCTCTGATCATTTCCATTAGTGCGCCAGCCCTAAGCCGTAGCCATCTTTCACCCTTAGTGAATTGTTATACATCCCCATTGCGGTAAGCACAAACGATTTCCTGAATTTCTCCTTCTTGCACCTTAGTAGGATTAGACAGCTGCTGAATGTGCTCTTCTGATTCAAGAACAGCTCGTTTAGAGGGTGTGTATTATTGTTCATTATAGCCCTGCACTTCTTTCGAATCCTATCCTCCACTACTTCCTCAAAAGAGTCAAGATGGAGGCCAACAGCTGCACTTGCCTTCTTGATAAGTTTGTTGAGCTTATTAGCGTCAGCTACTCGCACACTACTGCCCCAGCAAATGATAGCAAAAAAGATGGCGCTTGCTACAACGGACTGGTAGAACATTTCCAGCATTTTACTGCACACATTGAAAGACCTGAGCTTCCGCAGAAAGTACAGTCTGCTCACTCTCTTCTTGTGAACCTTCTCTGTATGACACCTCCAATCAAGTTTGCTGTCAAGGTGAACCCCCAAATATTTGTAGCTCTCAACCATCTCCACCTCCTGGCCAGCAATAGTGATCGGTAAGTAATTATCCTTTTTCCTTCTATAACTCACCACCATCTCCTTTGTTTTCTTCACATTTAGTTCTAGACAGTTATTTTGACACCAATCCACAAAGTCAGAATATATTCCTCCTCCCCCCGGCCCCCACACAATGCCCCCTACAATCACGGAGTCATCTGAGAATTTTTGCAGGTGACAGAAGTCGGATTTATACTGAAAGTCAGCTGTATACAATGTGAAGAGGAAGGGTGACAGCACTGCACCCTGAGGGGCTCCAACACTGCTCCGTATACTGCCAGATACCACCTCCCCCATCCTTACAAATTGCGGCTTGTCCGTCAGGTAGTCGCTTATCCAGTTCACCATCCCCTCATCTACCGCCATATCAGTCAACTTATTTCGTAGTAAGAGCGACTGTAAGGTATTGAAAGCACTTGAGAAGTCAAAGACCATGGCGCGCACTGCAGTTCCATCATTGTCCAAGAGTGAATGCATTGCATGTAGCAGAGACATTACAGCATCATCCACCCCCAATCTCTGCTGGTATGCAAACTGCAGGGGTCAGTGTAGGCCCTCACCCTCGGGCACAAATAGGCAAGTACTATTCTCTCCAACGACTTCATAGCATGCGAAGTTAAGGCCACTGGACGATAGTCGTTTAGGGAAGTTGGAAAGAAGTTGGAAAGGTGACCTTGGGAACCGGCACCAGGCAGGTGGTCTTCCACAGCACTGGTGTTCTCTGAGATTGTAGGCTCCTGTTAAACAGGAGCTGAAAGACATTACACAATTGGTTTGCACACACTTTTAATACACGTGGCCATCAGGCCCAGCTGCTTTGCCAATGACTAGTTTACGAAACTATTTTCTCACATCGCTTGGGGAGACAGTGAAAGCAGACAGTTCATCATCACCCAAAGTCAATACTGCCGATCGTTCCTCAGCTCCATCCCTCATTCCTGATGACGCAGCACATGTGTTGGTAAATCTGTTGAAAAACTCGTTCATTTCATTAGCCATGGGAAGATCCACTTCCCCACACTTCGGCCTACGTCTTTTCGGATCCTTCCCATGTGGGGACTGTAGTATTTGCCCTTCTATGCCCGTCACTAGAGATCTCTTAACTAACCCTCTTGATTCCAAAACATACCCACTTACATCAATTAAAAATCTACCAATATCATTTACGCAATCATTTGTCCATGCCACAAGGTTTATGTGGGCCAGACTTCCAGGAGTTGAGGAAGAGAGCACAGAAACATCTATCTACCATCCACGCTGACTCCCATGGCATCTCACTTTTTGTCACAACATGGAGGCACCTCTGCTAATACTCGTTTTTTTTCAGTGTACAGAAGATCTCATGTAATGGAAGAGGCAGCAACTACCAAAGGTAAATACTCTAAACAGAAGTGCGGTGGATATTTAACCTGCAGAGCGTTGCCCCCTCTGGTCTCAATGACGAGCTCCTCTTTACCAGCTTCTTAGGATGACATCCATCTCTTATAGTGGGGAAAAAAGTATTTAGTCAGCCACCAATTGTGCAAGTTCTCCACTTAAAAAGATGAGAGAGGCCTGTAATTGACATCATAGGTAGACCACAACTATGAGAGTCAAAATGAGAAAACAAATCCAGAAAATCACCTTATCTGATTTGGCAAGATTTATTTTGCAAATTATGGTGGAAAATAAGTATTTGGTCATTAACAGAAGTTCATCTCAATATTTTGTTATATATCCTTTGTTGGCAATGACAGAGGTCAAACGTTTTCTGTAAGTCTTCACAAGGTTGCCACACACTGTTGGTGGTATGTTGGCCCATTCTTCCATGCAGATTTCCTCTAGAGCAGTGTTGTTTTGGGCCTGTTGCTGGGCAACACGGACTTTCAAATCCCTCCAAAAGTTTTCTATGGGGTTGAGATCTGGAGACTGGCTAGGCCACTCCAGGACCTTCATATGATTCTTATGAAGTCACTCCTTCGTTGCCCTGGCGGTGTGCTTGGGATCATTATCATGCTGAAAGACCCATCCACGTTTCATCTGCAATGCCCTTGCTGATGGAAGGAGGTTTGCACTCACAATCTCATAATACATGGCCCCATTCATTGTTTCATGTACACGGATCAGTCGTCCTGATCCCTTTGCAGAGAAACAGCCCCAAAGCACGATGTTGCCACCCCCATGCTTCCCAGTAGGTATAGTGTTCTTTGGATGCCACTCAGCATTCTGTCTCCTCCAAACATGACAAGTTTTGTTTCTACTAAACAGTTCTACTTTGGTTTCATCAGACCATATGACATTCTCCCAATACTCTTCTGGATAATCCAAATGCTCTCTAGCAAACTTCAGACGTGCCCGGACATGTACTGGCTTAAGCAGGAGGACACATCTGGGACTGAGTCCCTGGCGGCGTAGTGTGTTAATGATGATAGCCTTTGTTACGGTGGTCCCAGTTCTATGCAGGTCATTCACTCGGTCCCCCCGTGTGGTTTTGGGATTTTTGCTCACTGTTCTTGTGATCATTTTGACCCCACAGGGTGAGATTTTGCAAGGAGCCCCAGATCGAGGGAGATTATCTGTGGTCTTGTATGTCTTCCATTTTCTTATTATTGCTCCACAGTTGATTTTATCACACCAAGCTGCTTGCCTATTGCAGATTCAGTCTTCCCAGCCTGGTGCAGGGCTACAATTTTGTTTTTAGTGTCCTTCGACAACTCTTTGGTCTTCATCATAGTGGAGTTTGGAGTGTGACTGTTTGAGGTTGTGGACCGGTGTCTTTTATACTGATAACAAGTTAAAACAGGTGTCATTACTAAACAAAAAATAAAGTTTGCGCTAATAATTATTCATATATGCCCTGTTGGATATAAATAATGAACGGAATGTTTTATGAGGATTTAAAAGTATTACCTATAATCCGGGTGAAGGTCTTAGATCCACAGAAGGTGATGAGAAAAGTTCTTTCCAAAGATACTAGTGGCAATACAACAAGGTCTTTCTTAGGAGCGGTGCCCCGGCCGGTGGCAGGCGCTGCCTAAGGGTGTCCGTGATTCCGTCCTCCGGGGGTCACGATTCAGGAGAAGCCAGCGGTCAGGATCTGTACAGTGCGCGTGGTACAGCTATGCCTGCATAGCGCGTGTGATGGTGCGGCAGGACCTGCCGTGACGTCTTTGTCATGTGACTTGGAGAGAGTATGGAGTACGGTGCGCGGTGAAGACCAAGAGAGTAGCAGGATTCCTTGTTCCTACGTGTTTCGAGAACAGCGGTTCTCTTCGTCAGGGATGGTCCTGCTATCAGAAAGGCCACTTTATATAGAAATTTCGTTGTGCTGTGTTTTTTTGAAGGTGGATGAATCTGCTGTAAAATAAGCCACTTGATATTAAAGGATCTTGTTGGATTAATCAAAAGCAAAGAGTTCAATTTCGCTATTTAATCCTCTTGGTATAAGGGAGTCTAGCTGAAATATCCATCTTGTTTCAGCACGAGACATTTTCCTAATAAAATCCCCCTTTCTCCAATCTTTTTTAACTATTTCAATGGCTGTGGCGCTTGTGCCAGTCAGAGATCCATTGTGATGTTCAAAATAATGTTTGGACAATGGATGGCCTATAAATGTATTTCTGATATTTCGTAGATGTTCAGAGATCCTTTGTTTAAATGGACGTTTTGTTCTTCCAATATATAGTTTATTGCAAGGACATTTTAAGGAATAAATAACTCCAGAGGTAGTACAAGTGATGGTGTCACGGATATTAAAAGTGACAGTGCCATTTGTGATATACTGTTGTTTAGAGAGATTTAACACTTTGCATGTGGCACATTTTTTACAAGGAAAAAAAACAGGCATGTTAGAGATATAAGAAGTGCCTGATTTATTTTTGCAGCAATAAAAAGGGACAGATGGAGCGAGTCTATTTCCCAGATTATTCGCCTTCCTAAATATAAATCGGGGGCGTGGAGGTATTAAGTCTCCAATCACTTTGTCCTCTTTAAGGATGTTCCAATGACGTCCAATAATCTTTTTCAGGATGTTAGAATTAGCATTATATTTGGTGATGATGGGGACATCGTCCATAGTATTAGATAAATCACTATCCCTGTTTTTAATCATAAATAAATTCTGTCTGGGATTTTTTGCAACATCCATTTTGGCTTTCATCAAAAGGTTTTCATCATAGCCGTTAGAAATAAATTTATCAGTCAAGGTGGCAGTTTCTTCAGAAAAATCAGCAAAACGAGAGCAGTTTCTATAGGCTCTGGTAAATTAGCTTTTAGGTATATTAAGCAGCCAACTGGGCAGGTGACAGCTATCAGTAGAGATATAATTCTTACAATCGGTTGGTTTTGAATAAGTTTTGGTCTGGATAGAGTCATTTTCGTTGAAAATATTGAGATCCAAAAAATTGATTGAATTAGTACTAATAACTGAGGAAAATTTAAAAAAAAATATTCATTTTTATTAATTTAATTTAAAAATTCAATAAGAGAGTTAAAATCACCAGACCAGATAAATAGGATGTCATCAATAAATTGCTGCCTGGTTCTCTGGCAGCGTTTTATTGATGACATCCTTTTTATCTGGTCTGGTGATTTTAACTCTCTTACTGAATTTTTAAATGAAATTAATAAAAATGAATATTTTTAAAAATTTTCCTCAGTTATTAGTACTAATTCAATCAATTTTTTGGATCTCAATATTTTCATCGAAAATGACTCTATCCAGACCAAAACGTATTCAAAACCAACCGAATGTAAGAATTATATCTCTACTGATAGCTGTCACCTGCCCAGTTGGCTGCTTAATATACCTAAAAGCCAATAGAAACTGCTGTCGTTTTGCTGATTTTTCTGAAGAAACTGTCACCTTGACTGATAAATTTATTTCTAACGGCTATGATGAAAACCTTTTGATGAAAGCCAAAATGGATGTTGCAAAAAATCCCAGACAGAATTTATTTATGATTAAAGAGGACAAAGTTATTGGAGACTTAATACCTCCATGCCCCCGATTTATATTTAGGAAGGTGAATAATCTGGGAAATAGACTCGCTCCATCTGTCCCTTTTTATTGCTGCAAAAAGAAATCAGGCACTTCTTATATCTCTAACATGCCTGGTTTTTTTCCTTGTAAAAAATGTGCCACATGCAAAGTGTTAAATCTCTCTAAACAACAATATATCACAATATATCACAAATGGCACTGTCACTTTTAATATCCATGACACCATCACTTGTACTACCTCTGCAGTTATTTACTCCTTAAAATGTCCTTGCAATAAACTATATATTGGAAGAACAAAACGTCCACTTAAACAAAGGATCTCTGAACATCTACGAAATATCAGAAATAAATTTATAGGACATCCATTGTCCAAACATTATTTTGAACATCACAATGGATCTCTGACTGGCACAAGCGCCACAGCCATTGAAATAGTTAAAAAAGATGGGAGAAAGGGGGATTTTATTAGGAAAATGTCTCGTGCTGAAACAAGATGGATATTTCAGCTAGACTCCCTCATACCAAGAGGATTAAATAGCGAAATTGAACTCTTTGCTTTTGATTAATCCAACAAGATCCCTTCATATCAAGTGGCTTATTTTACAGCAGATTCATCCACCTTCAAAAAAACACAGCACAACGAAATTTCTATATAAAGTGGCCTTTCTGATAGCAGGACCATCCCTGACGAAGAGAACCGCTGTTCTCGAAATGCGTAGGAACAAGGAATCCTGCTACTCTCTTGGTCTTCACCGCGCACCGTACTCCATACCCTCTCCAAGTCACGTGACGAAGACGTCACGGCAGGTCCTGCCGCACCATCACATGCGCTATGCAGGCATAGCGGTACCACGCGCACTGCACAGATCCTGACCGCTGGCTTCTCCTGAATCGTGACCCCCGGAGGACGGAATCACGGACACCCTTAGGCAGCGCCTGCCACCGGTCAGGGGAATCGCTCCTAAGAAAGACCTTGTTGTATTGCCACTAGTATCTTTGAAAATAACTTTTCTCATCTCCTTCTGTGGATCTAAGACCTTCACCCGGATTATAGGTAATACTTTTAAATCCTCATAAAACATTCCGTTCATTTTTTTTTCCAACAGGGCAAAAATGAAAATTATTACGCAAACTTTTTTATTTGTTTAATTATTGCATTTTGACGGTATTGTGGGCCGCCCTGTTTTTTCAGCTTTTATTGCCCTTTTTCACAGCGCCTTTCCAATCATTCCCGTGATTTTCAGGTTCATTACTACAATAATGAGGGGGGTAGAGGGGCCTCTTAACCCCTTCATGACCCAGCCCATTTTGAACCTAAAGACCTGTCCTTTATGAGGTAATAACCCCGGAAAGCTTTTGGGTCCAGCATTCGAAAATTGTTTTTTTTGTGTATTTGGGCTTCATGTTAGGGGAAATTTTGGTCAATAATTTTTTCGTTTTTTTGTGAAAAATGGGGAAATTTGGGGGGAAAATTTTTAAATTTTTTAAAAATTTTTAAATTTTTAATTTTTTTTTCTGTTAAACCCGAGAATTTTGTCACGCAAAATTTTTTCAAAATAAAATTTTTTCCCCATTCACTTTACATCCACAAATTTTGAAAAAAAAAATTCTTTTGTTAGGAAATAAAGGGGTTAAAAGTTGACCAGCGATTTCTCATTTTTTACAACAAATTTACAAAACCATTTTTTTTAAAAAACCACCTACATTTGAAATCAGTTTGAGGGTCTATTGCTGAAAATACCAAAGTGTCCCATTTTAAAAACTGCAAAACCCAATTTTATCAAAACCAATTCAAGAATTTTTTAACCCTTTAAAATTTTTACAGGAGCTGAAACAAGTGTAAGGAAAAAATGAAATTTAACTTTTTTTGTCACAAAAATTATCTTTTTTCAAAAATTTTTTTTTTTTTCACAAGGGTAAAAGGAGAAAATGGACAGATAAAATTTTTTGCAATTTTTTCCTGAGTACACCCCATATAAGTGGGGGGGGAAAAAACTGTCTGGGCGGGAGGCAGGCTCGGAAGGGAAGGAGCGCCATTTGCTTTTTTAAACCCAAAATTGGCTG
>JARQOD010000006.1:135724760-135807709 GCA_033576555.1 Oophaga sylvatica
ATTTCTACAAGGCTGTGATTGGCTAATGGCCTAACATTCCCTGCTTTGGACTATACACGCCCCCCGGAAGAAGGATAGCGCCAAAACGCGCATAGGGATCTGGCAGCACGTTTGATTTAGGTAAACTATGCCCTTGGACTATTTGTATGTTTATTTTTCATGATAGCGCCTTATTTGTAAGCACTACAGCACCGTTTGTAGTGATTTAGGCAACTTATGTTTTTACATTAACTCTTTAATATCTTGCACAGCAGCACTTTAGTTTAAGTCTCATGCACTGCTGCACTTTCACTATTGATTTCATACCAGTTTTTTTTTTGCCTTAGCACTCTGTCACTTTGTGGCAAAATAATTTTATATCTTGTAGTTTGGATTGGTTTGCTGTGCATATAACTTTTGCACTATTTTTTATATGATTTATTTTTGCACTCAGTCCCTTTATTGTGGATGTTTGTTGTGCACTTTATTTATTTGATTTTGGTCTACCAAGGTGATCTTATGAAATTGATATAGTCAGTCTCTATACTATATTATAGATATTTTAATTTTTTGGGGGGCTAATTTACCAGATTATTCTGTCTTACTTTGATTCCATATAATAATATTTTCATACGTGCTCCATTTATTTCAGCTGTATTTATTATATTTACTTTATTATTTTGTTACCTAATAAAATATTTTTTAATTTATTTTACTTTATTATTTTGTCTTTATTGCACAACTTTTTTTATAGGATCTTATCTTACTTTGTGCTTGACATATTTTTATACAATATGTTCCATTTTTGATAATTATATTAGTGAACCTAACCTATTTGGTGCAGATCATGTGAATACATAACTGGAACACCACTTAAAACCAAATTCACACATCACTTTTTTTTCTCATCTGCCAAAGCTGACTTTATCGGCGTGCTGCACGCTTGTTTGGTCTGTGCCTCAGTTTTTAGGCTAAGTGCACACGATCAGGAATAATTGCGTTTTTTTCGCGGTTTTTCCGCGGTTTTCCGCGGTAAAAACGCGATAAAAACGCAAGCATTAAGCATCCTATACATGTTAATTGATTCCGCATGTTTTGGCCACATGTTGCGTTTTTTTCCGCGAAAAAAACGCTTTGCGGAAAAAATAGCAACATGTTCATTAATTTAGCGTAACCGCGGTGATTCCGCCGCCATAGGAATACATTGAACCGCTTACTTTCCGCATGTGGCTATGCCCACTATGCGCAATGTAAGCGGTTCATGTGCGGATGGTACCCAGGGTCTGGAGCAGAGGAGACTCTCCTCCAGGCCCTGGGTACCATATCCCTGGTAAAACAATAATTAAAATAAAAAATAATGATATTCTCACCTTCCGGCGGCCCCCGCAGCCTTCCCGCGGCCCCCGCAGCCTTCCCGCCTTCAGCGACGCTCCCGGCAACTTCCGGTCCCAAGAGTCCTTTGCGAGAATCACCCAGATGGCATAGCGGTCTCGCGAGATGCTACGTCATCGGTGTGATTTGTTGCAAAGCACTCCTGGGACCGGAAGTTGCCGGGAGCGTCGCTGAAGGCGGGAAGGCTGCGGGGGCCGCCGGAAGGTGAGAATATCATTATTTATTATTTTTTTTATTATTTTTACATTAGATCTTTTTACTATTGATGCGACATAGGCGGCATCAATAGTAAAAAGTTGGTCACACTTGTCAAACACTATGTTTGACTCGTGTGACCAACCTGTCAATCAGTTTTCCAAGCGATGCTACAGATCGCTAGGAAAACGCTAGCATTCTGCAAGCTAATTACGCTTGCAAAACGCTATTATTCTGGCGGGAATCAGCATAAAAAAACGTGCGTATTTCCTACGGGAGAAGTGCGGGATTGCCGCGGAAATTTCCGCGGCAATTCCGCAACGTGTGAACTTAGCCTTACAATCCATCTGCCAAGCATTTTTTTAGTATGAAAAAAATGATAAAGGATTTTCCAAGCTTCTCCCATTACCTACTCTGTGTAAGGGTAAGTTCACATGAGCATATTTTCGTTCCAAAATCTGCATGTGGAAAAAAAAAATCACAGCATTCACTAGTTTCTTCCATGTGTTGTGATTAGACTCACCCATTCAAGTTGTGTGTGTGCACAAAACAAATCAGATGTCATACGCAGCCACAGCATCATCATTTTTCTGGATACATTGCAATTCTTTAACATAGGAAACTGTATTTAGTGTTGTAAAATTTTAATAACTGCTGCCGTATAAAAGCAGATTGCTCACAAATTACAAATGGATAACAAGGAAGAAAAAAAATGGTTTGAGTTTTCTGGATGAAACTTGATTTTTTTTTTTTTATACGCTCATGTGAACCCAGTCTAAGGCCACGTTTACACGTTCAGTATTTGGTCAGTTTTTACCTCAGTATTTGTAAGCCAAAACCAGGAGTGGGTGAAAAATACAGAAGTGGTGACGTGTTTCTACTTTTTCTCTGATTGTTCCTGTCCTGGTTTTGGCTTATAAATACTGATCTCCAAATACTCAACATGTGCACATGGCTTAAAACAGACAACACAAAGTAATAAACGGTAGATGGCAATAGAATACTAACTTTTTTTGTTTGTTTGTTTTACACAGACCCACTTACTTGAACGTGCAGTTTCCAAACAGAACACACCTCCCTTTTCATTCTTTTTGTGGACCATTATTCAGGGATGCCAACAGTCCAGAAATTCCTTGCCGGTCCGTACAAATAGGGCACTTTTTCCCATATTCCTAACAAAAATTTGATGTCTTTGTGATGTTTTTATGCAGGTGGAGAGACTGCTAGCGGTTTTTATTACTGTAATTATGACCCTTTTACGATTCACAGTGAATGCTGCAAATGTCTTCTTATAAGGCCAGTGGCCACTGTGACAAAGTCACTAGCAAGGTGCTGGAGGGGTGAAATGTTTTGTTGAGGCTCATGGCTTCCATGATTTAAAAACCCAGAAGTTTTTTTCCTTCAGAACATTAAGTGTTTGTGGACAGCCATAGAGTGGGTGGGAGGTTGTCCACCTTATCTCCACCCCCGGATGTGGTCTGGGGCTTAAGTAGCTGGTTTCCAGAGGCAGTCAGTGTTCAGTGTCTGGAGAGGAACACTCCAGGGAAGTGGTTGAGTATGCGAAAACCTGAACCGTGAGCCTTGCTAACCCTGAGTGGGCTGTTCCCAGCTAACACAAGGACTGTGCTTTGTGATACTACTTTGTTTTGTTTTGCTGTTTTTGCCCAGAGGGTCGTGTTTACTTTGTGCTTCACCTTGGTTTATGCTGCATCTAATAAAACAAGGAAGTTCAGAAAGAGACAGTTTTCCCATGTCTACCTCCATGTACAGCTGAGTGACCAGATCTAACCCAAATGGTGGAGAATGTGGGCAGCGTTCCCAGGGAACACGTGTGACGGCTACAAGAAGTATTTCATGTCCTGGGTGAAGACGGCCACAAGCCAGCATACAACGTCAGGCAAAATTGAGGACCTGCTTAAGCATCTGGTATAAGCACAACAGTAACAGCACCAACAGCATCAGCAGCAGTTACAGCAGCAACAGATGGCACAACAGACTTGTGAGCTGCTTAAACAACGGATGCAACAGCAGCACCAGCAGCAGATTGACTTGCTCTAAGAGGCAGTTTGTGGAAGGCTGTCAGCCCCTCTCCCACGTCCAGGTGATGACACATACGTCTGGAAGGCAGTAAGATGAGCGATGCAAAAATTGACTCTGGGTGATGATGTGGAATCATTTCTGTTTTTCAGTGGGTAGCAGAGCAGTGGGTGGAGGTACTGGCCCCCATCTAACTGGCGAGCCCCAAAAGGCTTATTATGAATTGGCTTTACAGGATACACAGGAGTATGCTAAATTGAAAACTAAAATTTTGGCACGTGCAGGAGTGACTATGTTGGTCAGAGCACAAAGTGTTCACCACTGGGCGTATTATCGTGATCGCCTCGATCCCAAATATTTGACTTACTGCATCTTGTACAGAAGTGGTTGCAGCTAGAGTCCTCCACTCCAGCCCAGATGGTTGAGCAGGTTGTCATGGGCAGATTTGTTCACTCCCTTCCAAGACCAGTGCAGACCTGGGTTGCCCAGGGAGATCCCCAAAATGTGGACGAACTGGTGGGTCTAGTGGAACGGTACCAGGTGGTCGAGAGGTCCCTATGAAAGCCAGGGGCGTGGTGCCTTACCCATACTAGGGTACCTAGCAGGAGCCTATGCCCCAAAAGAGGGGTAGTAGAGCCACCACTGGGGGAAGCCCTAGATTACAAGGGGTCACTGAGGGACTATAAAGGGCCGTTAGTAAAGACTTGCTCGGTTGGAGATGTTGCTGTTCGGGACATATAGCCGCCCGTTGTCCTTTGTCCTCTGAAGAGATAGACTGAAGCCTAGAGAGGTGCTATCCATACTATGACTGTCCCCTCTGCACTGTGGACTATCAGCCCAGTTAGGGGCCGCATGCATGTCCCTTGACAATAACACACTCCCCAACCAGTTGATCGCAGGAAAATGCCAATGACTACCCCGTCACCAGAATAATGATAAAAATGAACAATGGTACTGAGTCCCATGAGATCGGGGTAGTCAAAGACTTGCTACACCCGATGATCATTGGGTGGGACTTTAGCCTGTACTGGGACTTGCAGGAAAGGTTGCCCACTAACGCAGACAGGCACCTGTCCACCCATGAAGAATCCCAGTCGGAGACGGACTAGTTCCCCCTGTGTGTCCTTGCTGGTGGCAAGGACAAGAGAGCAACCAGTGAGGACAAGATTCCTGAGTTGGGGTTTCTGGGGGAAATTTTGGGACTGCCGAAATGCAAGATCTTAGTTTAAAAAATGTGTTAGACAAAGTGACTGTAATAAATGGGGATGCTCAAGAGCCGGGGGCCAACACCAAGTTTCCGTATTTCACTTTAAATGAAGAGCTGCTTTATCGGGTCACTAAAACTAGATGGGAAGTGATAGAGAAGTTGTTGGTGCCAGATCCCTTTAGGTGTAAGGTATTAGATCTGGCCCATTCTCATGTCTTGGGTGGCCATCTGGGAGTAGACAAAACTCAAGAGCGAGTCCTTCAGAGGTTCTACTGGCCTGGGTGTCACTGAGACATTGTTAATTTCTGCAGATCCTGCCCTACCTGTCAGCTAACTTCTCCCGTATCCCATTTCCACTGTCCCCCAGTGCTGTTGCCTAAAATAGAAGTCCCATTTGACCGGATTGCCATGGACCTGGTCAGGCCCTTAGTTAAGTTCGCCAGGGGTTATCAATACATTCTGGTGGTAATGAACTATGCAACACGGTACCCAGAGGCTGTACCACTGAGAAACTCCTCCGCCAGGAGTATAGCGCAAGAGCTAGTTCATATTTTCTCCCCGACGGGCCTGCCAAAGGAGATTCTGACAAACAAAGGGACACTGTTTATATCCAAGGTAATGAGGGAGTAATGTAAGGCTAGTTTCACACTAGCGTTCGGCAGGGCCGTGGAGGGCTGCGTACTTCCGTCAAGCACCGCCCACTTACACACCTCTTCCTTCAGCTCCTCTTACGTCTGCATGCGTTCTAAAGCCACATATAGATAAGGTGGAAGCGATCCATGGGCAGCACGGTGGCTCAGTGGATAGCACTGCAGCCTTGCAGCGCTGGAGTCCTGGGTTCGAATCCCACCTAAGACAACATCTGCAAGGAGTTTGTATGTTCTCCCCCTGTTTGCGTGGGTTTCCTCCGGGCACTCCGGTTTCCTCCCACACTCCAAAAACATACAGATAGGGAATCTAGATTGTGAGCTCCTTCGGGGACAGTGACGATAATGTGTGCAAACTGTAAAGCGCTGCGGAATATGTTAGCGCTATATAAAAATAAAGATTATTATTATTATTATCCAAAAGTGGTTGCCGCCGGTCTCCAAAAAGCAGGTTAATGCATTTCTGTGAATTGTGGGATACTATCGACGATGTATCCCAAATTTCACCATGATAGCCGCTCCCCTGACTGATCTTCTCAAGGGCACAAAGACATCGAGGGCTAAATAGTACTCTGAAGCAGAGAAGGCATTCCAGGAATTGAAGCTTGCCCTATGCAATCAGCCGGTCTTGGTCACACCTGACTCTACTAAGGAGTTTGTGCTCCAGACTGACACCTCCGAGGTCGGTATGGAAGCTAAGTCATCTCAGGAAATAGATGGGGATAAACATCCAGTCCCATACCTGAGTAGGAAACTCTCCTTCTGTGAGATAAACTATGGTACCATGTACCGTAGAGAAAGAGTGCTTGGCATCAACACCCTGAGATAGTACCTGTTAGGTAGGAAGTTCATGCCAGTGTCTGTCCATGCAACCCTGAAATGGATGAGGGAAAAGAAGGGGAAGCATGCCCGGGTGACCAGGTGGTTTTTAGCGCACCAGGACTTTAGTTTTCATTTGGAGCACAGGCCCAAGAACGCAGATCCCCTGTCCAGTCTTCCCTGTTTAGCAATTGAAGATGCCAAAACCCTGCTTTGGGCAGAGAGGGGATATATGCGACAAAGTCACTGGCAAGGTGCTGGAGGGAAGATATGTTTCGCTGAGGTTAATGGCTTCAGTGATTTAAAAACCCAGAAGTTTTCCCTTCAGCACATTAAGTGTAGCAAGGGCTTAACAGCCAATTTGTTTAAAGGGCTGGGTTTTTTGGGGACAGCTATAGAGTGGGTGGGAGATTGTCCACCTTTTCTTGACCCCAGGATGTGGTCTTGAGCTTAAGTAGCTGGCCTCCAGAGGCAGTCAATGTTCAGTGTCTGGAGAGGAACACTCCAGAGAAATGGTTGTGTATGCTAAAACCTGAACTGTGGGTCTTGTTTACCCTGAGCGGGCTGATTCCCGCTAACACAAGGACTGTGCTTTGTGCTACTACTTTGTTTTTTTTACTGTTTTTGCCCAGAGGGCCGTGTTTACATTGTGCTTCACCATGGTTTATGCTGCATCTAATGAACTAAGGAAGTTCTTAAAGAGACAGTGTTGCCTTGTCTACCCCAATGTACAGCTGAGTGAGCCGATCTACCACACCACGTTCACACGTTCAGCAATTAGTCAGTATTTTACATCAGTATTTGTAAACTAAAACCAGGAGTGGAATAATCAAATGAAAAGTGTAAACGAAAAACACGTCACCACGTCTGTATTTTTCACCCACTTCTGGTTTTGGCTTGCAAATACTGATGTAAAATACTGACCAAATACTGAACATGTGAATGGTGTCTAAGAGGTATGGTCTATAGACATGCATTTATAATCTTAGTAATTTATTTTTGTAATTTAATGTGTGTATAAAAAAAGTTGTCTGTCTTTTGATTTTTTTTTGAGAACTTATCCAAAAAATAAAAAACAAAGTTGGCAACCCTGCCATTAGTCTGCAAAAAGTACCCAGACATGTGAATATACCAAATGAAATAAATGTGTTTGTGTTCTATACGTATTGTAACAGGAATAGGAAAAAAGTGGTTGATGATATGTATATTTCCTGTTATATACTGTAAATATAAATATACCTCTCCTAGTGTATCCTCACCCATCCCTGTAGACTGTGAGCCCTTGCGGGCAGGGTCCTCTCTCCTTCTGTACTTGTGTGTGCCTTGTATTGCTC
The DNA here is from genome assembly GCA_033576555.1 of Oophaga sylvatica. Classification (NCBI taxonomy): domain Eukaryota; kingdom Metazoa; phylum Chordata; class Amphibia; order Anura; family Dendrobatidae; genus Oophaga; species Oophaga sylvatica. The sequence continues at coordinate 135,732,371 of JARQOD010000006.1, forward strand.
ATGTTTACTGTACTTGTCTACAGTCATGGCCAAAAGTTTTGAGAATGACACAAATATTAATTTTACAAAGTCTACTGCTTCACTTTTTCTAATGGCAATTTGCATATACTCCAGAATGTTATAAAGAGTGATCAGCTTAACAGCAATTACTTGCAAAGTCAATATTTGGCTAGAAAATGAACTTTATCCCCCAAAACACATTTCAACATCATTGCAGCCCTGCCTTAAAAGGACCAGCTAACCTCTTTTCAGTGATTGCTCCATTAACACAGGTGTGGGTGTTGATGAGGACATGGCTGGAGATCAATCTGTCATGATTAAGTAAGAATGACACCACTGGATAATTTAAAAGGAGGCTGGTGCTTGGCATCATTGTTTCTCTTCTGTTAACCATGGTTATCTCTAAAGAAACACGTGCAGTCATCATTGCAATGCACAAAAATGGCCTAAAGGGTATGCCACACTGAACAATATCGCTAACGGGATCGCTAAAAAACGTCACTATTTAGCGATCCCGTTAGCGATGTTGTTCAGTGCGGCAGCTGCCAGCGACGAGCTTCCTGCTGTGATCTCGCTCGTCGCTGGAATCGTTCCGGACCCTATTTTCTCGTCGGCGCTCCCGCTGGGTAAGTATATATCGCTAGTGTGGCACCTTTTCTTAGCGATTTAGCGGTACTTTTGTACCGCTAAAGTCGTTAAGAAGATCGCTAACGGCGATAGCGTCGTAAACTATATCGCTAAATGTGGCCGCACTTAGCGATATAGAAACAATCCCGCTAGCGATCGCATTAGTATGCGTCGTTATCGTGATCGCTAGCGGGATTGTTTAGTGTGGCAGTACCTTTACAGGGAAGAGCATCGCAGCTAGAAAGATTGCACCTCAGTCAACAATCTATCGCATCATCAAGAACTTCAAGGAAAGAGGTTCCATTGTTGCCAAAAAGGCTCCAGGGCGCCCAAGAAAGACCAGCAAGCGCCAGGACCATCTCTTAAAAGTGTTTCAGCTGCGGGATCGGGCTACCAGCAGTGCAGAGCTTGCTCAGGAATGGCAGCAGGCAGGTGTGAGTGCATCTGCACGCACTGTGAGGCGGAGACTCTTGGAGCAAGGCCTGGTCTCAAGGAGGGCAGCAAAGAAGCCACTTCTCTCCAGAAAAAACATCATGGACAGACAGATATTCTGCAAAAGGTACAGGCAGTGTACCGCTGAGGACTGGGGTAAAGTTATTTTCTCTGATGAATCCCCTTTTCGATTGTTTGGGACATCAGGAAAACGCCTCATTCGGAGAAGACAAGGTGAGCGCTACCACCAGTCTTGTCTCATGCCAACTGTTAAGCATCCTGAAACCATTCATGTGTGGGGTTGCTTCTCAGCCAAGGGAATCGGCTCTCTCACAGTCTTGCCTAAAAACACAGCCATGAATAAAGAATGGTACCAGAATGTCCTCCAAGAGCAACTTCTCCCAACCCTCCAAGAGCAGTTTGGCGATCAACAATGCCTTTTCCAGCATGATGGAGCACCTTGCCATAAAGCAAAGGTGATAACTAAATGGCTCAGGGAACAAAACATAGAGATTTTGGGTCCATGGCCTGGAAACTCCCCAGATCTTAATCCCATTGAGAACTTGTGGTCAATCATCAAGAGACGGGTGGACAAACAAAAACCTAAAAATTCTGACAAAATGAAAGCATTGATTGTGCAAGAATGGACTGCTATCAGTCAGGATTTGGTCCAGAAGTTGATTGAGAGCATGCCAGGGAGAATTGCAGAGGTCCTGAAGAAGAAGGGTCAACACTACAAATATTGACTTGCTGCATTAACTCATTCTAACTGTCAATATAAGGTTTTGTTACTCATATGTTTGCAATTATTATATTTCTGTCTGTGATAAAAACATCTGTCAAACACACATAAAAACCAGAGGGCAGCAGATCATGTGAAAATATAATATTTGTGTCATTCTCAAAACTTTTGGCCATGACTGTATATTTGCCCCTCTTCACATGTAAAGCGCCATGGAATAAATGGCGCTATAAAAATCTATAATAATACTAATAAATAATAATAATAAATATACCAGCCAGTTAGTTTGGTAACACGGATCTGTGCAATTGGGCACATTCAGACATCTGTGCTGTCTTTATACTTACACATGGTAACAAAAGCCCAGAGGGTCCACAAGGTGATGGCTCTCTTTACACTTATACATGGTAAGAAAAGCCCAGAGGGTCCATAAGGTGATGTCTCTCTTTATACTTATACATGGTAAGAAAGGCCTAGAGGGTCCACAAGGTGATGTCTCTCTTTATACTTATACATGGTAAGAAAAGCCCAGAGGGTCCACAAGGTGATAGCTCTCTTTATACTTATATATGTAAGAAAAGCCCAGAGGTCCACAAGGTGATGGCTCTCTTTATAGTTATACATGGTAAAAAAGGACAGAGGGTCCACAAGGAGATGGCTCTCTCTATAGTCCTGGGAAATCTGCTGTGAGTAAAGCATTTGTTTGTTTAGGAGCTGTGCACTAGGGCAGCTCTGGTGACTCAGGATTTTGACTTCTTAGTTAGTGGCCTATAGACATAGGATTTATTTTTTATCTGTTGTATTTTGTTTTGCTGTTGTACAGAACCAATAAAATTACTTGTGGACAATTGTACCAAACCTGCCATGTGTGAACTGTGCCTTGGAGTGCCTGAAGCACCCATCTACCCCAGGAGACAGTAATCCCTTGAGATAAATCAATAAATCCTGTCACAGTGTTTAAAAACATATCAAAAAACTGACCGGCACATCCAAACATAGATCCAGTGTGAACAGGTGCTAAACCCAGAGTCACCAACTCATGCACATACAAGAAAAAAAGGTAGCACACTGCAGCGCTATAGCTTGCAAACACGAAATATGAAAAATGAATTGCATCACTGCCTTAGAAATATGAAAAATTGGCTATCAGGCACACATAATTTGGCCATCTTATGCGCTAAGACTTCTCAATTTTTCATAATTCTAAGGCAGTGATGCAATTCATTTTTCATATTTAGTGTTTGCAAGCTATAGCGTTGCAGTGTGCTACCTTTTTTTCTTGTATGTGCATGAGTTGGTGACTCTGGGTTTAGCACCTGTTCACACTGGATCTATGTTTGGATGTGCTGGTCAGTTTTTTGATATGTATTCATTTACCTTCTACCTGAGCACTCCACCTGGTGGTCACAGGCTTTTTAATTACAACAGGTTCATTACCCCTCCACAGAGATGTAGATTTTAGTCTGAAGAGAGGATTCATATGTTCCCATGCAGACAGACTTTTCTAAGCGAGAATTGGCATTAGTTAGGACCTGATATACGAGAAGAGCCTTGACGTGGCTATCAGGCACACATAATTTGGCCATCTTATGCGCTAAGACTTCTCAATTTTTCATATTTCTAAGGCAGTGATGCAATTCATTTTTCATATTTCGTGTTTGCAAGCTATAGCGCTGCAGTGTGCTACCTTTTTTTCTTGTATGTGCATGAGTTGGTGACTCTGGGTTTAGCACCTGTTCACACTGGATCTATGTTTGGATGTGCCGGTCAGTTTTTTGATATGTATTCATTTACCTTCTACCTGAGCACTCCACCTGGTGGTCACAGGCTTTTTAATTACAACAGGTTCATTACCCCTCCACAGAGATGTAGATTTTAGTCTGAAGAGAGGATTCATATGTTCCCATGCAGACAGACTTTTCTAAGCGAGGATTGGCATTAGTTAGGACCTGATATACGAGAAGAGCCTTGACGTGGCTATCAGGCACACATAATTTGGCCATCTTATGCGCTAAGACTTCTCAATTTTTCATAATTCTAAGGCAGTGATGCAATTCATTTTTCATATTTAGTGTTTGCAAGCTATAGCGTTGCAGTGTGCTACCTTTTTTTCTTGTATGTGCATGAGTTGGTGACTCTGGGTTTAGCACCTGTTCACACTGGATCTATGTTTGGATGTGCTGGTCAGTTTTTTGATATGTATTCATTTACCTTCTACCTGAGCACTCCACCTGGTGGTCACAGGCTTTTTAATTACAACAGGTTCATTACCCCTCCACAGAGATGTAGATTTTAGTCTGAAGAGAGGATTCATATGTTCCCATGCAGACAGACTTTTCTAAGCGAGGATTGGCATTAGTTAGGACCTGATATACGAGAAGAGCCTTGACGTGGCTATCAGGCACACATAATTTGGCCATCTTATGCGCTAAGACTTCTCAATTTTTCATATTTCTAAGGCAGTGATGCAATTCATTTTTCATATTTCGTGTTTGCAAGCTATAGCGCTGCAGTGTGCTACCTTTTTTTCTTGTATGTGCATGAGTTGGTGACTCTGGGTTTAGCACCTGTTCACACTGGATCTATGTTTGGATGTGCCGGTCACTTTTTTGATATGTATTCATTTACCTTCTACCTGAGCACTCCACCTGGTGGTCACAGGCTTTTTAATTACAACAGGTTCATTACCCCTCCACAGAGATGTAGATTTTAGTCTGAAGAGAGGATTCATATGTTCCCATGCAGACAGACTTTTCTAAGCGAGGATTGGCATTAGTTAGGACCTGATATACGAGAAGAGCCTTGACGTGGCTATCAGGCACACATAATTTGGCCATCTTATGCGCTAAGACTTCTCAATTTTTCATATTTCTAAGGCAGTGATGCAATTCATTTTTCATATTTCGTGTTTGCAAGCTATAGCGTTGCAGTGTGCTACCTTTTTTTCTTGTATGTGCATGAGTTGGTGACTCTGGGTTTAGCACCTGTTCACACTGGATCTATGTTTGGATGTGCTGGTCAGTTTTTTGATATGTATTCATTTACTTTCTACCTGAGCACTCCGCCTGGTGGTCACAGGCTTTTTAATTACAACAGGTTCATTACCCCTCCACAGAGATGTAGATTTTAGTCTGAAGAGAGGATTCATATGTTCCCATGCAGACAGACTTTTATTAGCGAGATTTGGCATTAGTTAGGACCTGATATACGAGAAGAGCCTTGACGTGGCTATCAGGCACACATAATTTGGCCATCTTATGCGCTAAGACTTCTCAATTTTTCATATTTCTAAGGCAGTGATGCAATTCATTTTTCATATTTCGTGTTTGCAAGCTATAGCGCTGCAGTGTGCTACCTTTTTTTCTTGTATGTGCATGAGTTGGTGACTCTGGGTTTAGCACCTGTTCACACTGGATCTATGTTTGGATGTGCCGGTCAGTTTTTTGATATGTATTCATTTACCTTCTACCTGAGCACTCCACCTGGTGGTCACAGGCTTTTTAATTACAACAGGTTCATTACCCCTCCACAGAGATGTAGATTTTAGTCTGAAGAGAGGATTCATATGTTCCCATGCAGACAGACTTTTCTAAGCGAGGATTGGCATTAGTTAGGACCTGATATACGAGAAGAGCCTTGACGTGGCTATCAGGCACACATAATTTGGCCATCTTATGCGCTAAGACTTCTCAATTTTTTTATATTTCTAAGGCAGTGATGCAATTCATTTTTCATATTTCGCGTTTGCAAGCTATAGCGTTGCAGTGTGCTACCTTTTTTTCTTGTATGTGCATGAGTTGGTGACTCTGGGTTTAGCACCTGTTCACACTGGATCTATGTTTGGATGTGCTGGTCAGTTTTTTGATATGTATTCATTTACCTTCTACCTGAGCACTCCACCTGGTGGTCACAGGCTTTTTAATTACAACAGGTTCATTACCCCTCCACAGAGATGTAGATTTTAGTCTGAAGAGAGGATTCATATGTTCCCATGCAGACAGACTTTTATTAGCGAGATTTGGCATTAGCTAGGACCTGATATACGAGAAGAGCCTTGACGTGGCTATCAGGCACACATAATTTGGCCATCTTATGCGCTAAGACTTCTCAATTTTTCATATTTCTAAGGCAGTGATGCAATTCATTTTTCATGTTTCGTGTTTGCAAGCTATAGCGCTGCAGTGTGCTACCTTTTTTCTTGTATGTGCATGAGTTGGTGACTCTGGGTTTAGCACCTGTTCACACTGGATCTATGTTTGGATGTGCCGGTCAGTTTTTTGATATGTATTCATTTACCTTCTACCTGAGCACTCCACCTGGTGGTCACAGGCTTTTTAATTACAACAGGTTCATTACCCTCCACAGAGATGTAGATTTTAGTCTGAAGAGAGGATTCATATGTTCCCATGCAGACAGACTTTTCTAAGCGAGGATTGGCATTAGTTAGGACCTGATATACGAGAAGAGCCTTGACGTGGCTATCAGGCACACATAATTTGGCCATCTTATGCAATAAGACTTCTCAATTTTTCATATTTCTAAGGCAGTGATGCAATTCATTTTTCATATTTCGTGTTTGCAAGCTATAGCGCTGCAGTGTGCTACCTTTTTTTCTTGTAAGTGTTTAAAAACAAGCAGAGAATATGGATCATAAAAACTGATGTGAATGAGCCCTAAGACAAGGGAAGCATGCATAACATATGCACGAGAAAGGGGGATACCCCGAATTGTCACAAGATGTGAAAGGACACTTAATCCACCTATTACTAAAATATGTAGAATATTTCTGGCTATAGGATTCCGCCTGTTCTAGGATTCACATACTCTGGTAAATATTTCCATTCTATACCTGTATTTACTGTTTTTAAGGGTTTCTTGACTACTATTATGATTAATCTTAATAGGGTTCCTTGCTATTCTAAGAAAAACCATTATACTCCTCCTCCAGAGCAGCATAGTTGCTCCTTTTGTAATCCGCACTATGCTCTTCTAAAAGGGAGGCATTATATGACCAATGAAGCTGACTAGTGGATCAGAATAGAGAAGCAGTACAATTCCGGAGGATGGGTATAGTTTTATATTTTTAAAAGATCGGGAGCCTATTATTGATTACTATAATATCGGTTCAGGACAACTTTGAACAAGTAAACAATTTTACACAGTTGCACTGCAGAATTTATAAGACATTACAGGGAAACGCAGTGACTCACAGGTGACTTCTCTGTGATTGTAGTGGTTCATTTTCCTTTTTCTTCCCCATTCTGCCATACCGCTATGAACTTCTTCCATTCGCAATGAGTCTCCATAGAATTTAAATCAGACATCTTTGTCTCGCGGCTTTTTCAGCATGCTGCCCATCATTTCCCCATCTCTACACACTCCACAAAATGTTATAATCTTAAGTACCCCAAACAGTAATAATGTCCCTTTGTGCCTTACTCCTGTTTTTGTACCCTTCACAGCGTTTCCTATCAGTAACCTCCGTGGTTAACGTGGTTATAATGATACCTTTGTGCCTCCACATGATAATACTGTTTTCATACAATAATAGTGCCCAATTTGTGCGACCACATGGTGATTCTGCCCAGTCTGTGCCTTCAAATATTATTAATGTCATTTGTGTCCACACTAAATAATGATCCCCATTTATATCCACTATTTCTGCCCTTATTGAACAATAATATCCCCATATATTTCACACATAGTAATTTTCCCTCATTTGTGCCAACTAAGGAGAAGACTGTATAGAAACGCTTGTTATGCCTGAAAAGGCAGGTGGCGAGCAAGGCAACCTACAATCCTGGATCAGTTACACCAGTTTTGTCAGGAGGAATGGGCCCAAATTCTGACCTACCATTGTGAGAAGCTTGTGGAAGGATATCCCAAACGTTTGACCCAAGTTATTCAGTTTAAGGGCAATGGTTCCAAACACTAATGAAATGTATGTAAACTTTTGACTTTGCAGTAAGTAATAAGTGCCTTAAAACAATCTCTCTCTCATTATTCTGGCATTTGGCAAATATTAATAATTATGGAAATCCTAATTGTTCTAAAATGGGAAAGGTTTATTCTGATTTCATGTCAGATATTGAGAAAAACATGCAGATGTGTCTTTTTATATAATGTTCAGTATGTAAACTTCTGGTTTCAACTGTATCTCTGGGCGGTCCATTTGGTTTGCTCCTACTCTACAGATGCAATCCATCGTTGGGATCCTTTCTGAGAGCGCCCCATCAGGGAGAGATGAGCAGGATGAGTCATCTGGATCTACTGAAGATTAATTTCAATAGTTCGGAGTCGCTGAGGTGGTTCTGCTTGACTTCGGCATGGGAGCTTCCATGTTATGTAAAATAGTCAGGTAGTTATTTCCCAGCTCTAGTTAAATGGAGTCAAAGGGGAGCATATTACGCATTGATCTCTACAGGAAGAAGCGGTGTGAGGGTTAAGACATCGTTATTGATAGTCTCAAGTTTTAGCCTGCCATTGTTTGCGTGAATAAGCAGGTGTAATTTCAGGTCAAAAAGTGCAGATAAATGTGTAAATTTCCAAGGATTTATCAATAAAAGGCAAGTTGCCTTGGCTTGTTATGCAAGTCTGATGACTGGCCACTAGGTGTCAGTGAGCCGCCCTCCAAGAGCAGTGGGGTACTTCGATCCGAGCCTAATAACTTCTAAAGGGGATGTCACGGCAACACAGCTCGGTCCGTGGCCCTGGGCGCTCACCCATAAATGTGGGATATTTACAGGGGAATTGAATGTTGGTATGGGGATTCATGACGCCACCTGTGGTACTTGGTCAGGGTGACCAGCGCTGCAGTGCAGATCCACTGAAGGGTTGGTGTTGTGCAGCTATTGGTGTTAAGCCTCCCACAGGTGAGGCTGAGTCCTTCAGGGCAGATATATGTGTAGGGATGCAGGACAGAGGGGATCCCGGCAGTAGGGGTAATAAGGTAGGCACACACACAAGTCACTTTGGTACCTTTACTGAAGATGTTGCAGGCACTCCCCGGAGCACTGTAGGGTGAAGGGTGCACATCCAGATTCTCCCACTGAGTAGGTGTGCGGCCTCCTGTTCCTTGCCTTACTGTAATAAAGTCCTGGCCTGCATGAAGCTTGGCCTAACTTAGTCTCCGTCCTGCACCTGGCTGACCTTGTGATTGGGCCTTTTCTTGAAGTACAGTGTCCCTGCTTGCAAGTCCCTTCTCGCCTGAACTCCGTCCTTCTGGCCCCTGTTACGTATCAGCTCTGTGGTGCTCCTGGGACCTGTAGTCCTACAGGAGCTTCGGTGTTCTCCTAATGGGTCGTGGAGATCCCTATAGGCTCGGACCCCGGTGTCCGATAATACTCGTTGAGGTGAGCTATGAAGGCTCCTCTGCCTCATTCACTTCTCTTTCCACTCGCCTTCGGCCTACCCGGGCCCTCACACGATTACACACACTGGCAGTTGATGGGCTGCCTCTTCACCGCTCTCTGAGCGTCGGCACGCTCCTGGCTCTCAACTTGAGCTCTGGAGTCCCTCGCTGCAAACTCCACTCGTCTGCTCTGTCTGCAGACTACTTGCTTCAGTTCTGATTAGACTGGGATGGATTCAGTTCCACTTTACTAGCCTCCACTTTGCTGAACTGAACTGCTCTGCAGTCTCGCTAATCTGAACTCTGAGCTGACTGAGCTCTCTTTTCTGTCTTCACCCTCCTTTTATATCTCTATACAGCTCCCTCTGGTGGTATTAGGGATGGGTGAAGGTGTGTGAATGTATATTGAGACCTCTAGTGGTGAATTCCTTCTGCGCACCCTTCTGGGAGATATGAATCCAGACGCAGCTGGGCTCCACATCAGCAAAGTACTACTGGGTTGTGTAGGCTTGTATTTGACGAGATTTCAAGTTTTTATGGAGACACTGAAGAAATTATGTGATAGCCTAATCTTTAGGCACAGGGGGCCAGGAGCCCTTTTAGCTCCTAAAGCAGGGGGTCTCCAGCGGAGAGACTCAGAGGCAGCTGTGTCACCCTCGACCCCACACCCAACCCACAGAAGATAGCTGCAAGGGGGACCTGAGGAGACTCCACAACGGCTGGGCACAGGATCCGGGGCATAGAGGGAAACCCTACAGGTAAGGGATCACTCTGCTATTGAGAGTCACAGTCACGGAGGAAGGTACCGACGACATCAGAAGCGCTGTCAGTGTGGGCCGCACCGTCCTAGGCGAGCATGTTCCTGCGTGTTGGAGCTCACAGCTGCACGTCACAAGTGCCCTAGAAATCTCTCCCTCACCTCCGTTACTCTTCTTTGTTGGTTTGTATCCTGCTGCAGATGGAGTGGGCTGGCTCAGGGCGGTGAGCGAGCAGATGCCTGCCAGAAAGGCCATGGCTGCATGTCCGAGGTAGGCCTCAATATCCCCCTGCACTGCAGGTCAGGTGATCCGGAAGGATGGCTCAGATGAAAGGTGCGAGTTGGGGTAAGGGAGGGAAGGTGTTCTGGACCATACAGTTAGGTCCATAAATATTTGGACAGAGACAACATTTATCTAATTTTGGTTCTAGACATTACCACAATGAATTTGAAACAAAACAAATCATATGCAGTTGAAGTTCAGACTTTCAGCTTTCATTTGAGGGTATCCACATTAAAATTGGATGAAGGGTTTAGGAGTTTCAGCTCCTTAACATGTGCCACCCTGTTTTTAAAGGGACCAAAAGTAATTGGACAAATGACTCCAAGGCTATTTCATGGACAGGTGTGGGCAATCCCTTTGTTATGTCATTCTCAATTAAGCAGATGAAAGGGCCGGAGTTGATTTGAGGTGTGGTGTTTGCATTTGGAAGGTTTTGCTGTGAAGGAAACATGTGGTCACAGGAGCTCTCCATGCAGGTGAAACAAGCCATCCTTAAGCTGCAAGAACAGAAAAAAACCTATCCAAAAAATTGCTACAACATTAGAAGTGGCAAAATCTACAATTTGGTACATCCTGAGAAAGAAAGAAAGCACTGGTGAACTCATCAATCCAAAAAGACCTGGGAGCCCACAGAAGACAACAGTGGTGGATGATCGCCGCATACTTTCTTTGGTGAAGAAGAACCCATTCACAACATCAACTGAAGTCCAGAACACTCTCAGTGAAGTAGGTGTATCTGTCTCTAAGTCAACAGTAAAGAGAAGACTCCATGAAAGTAAATACAAAGGGTTCACATCTAGATGCAAACCATTCATCAATTCCAAAAATAGACAGGCCAGAGTTAAATTTGCTGAAAAAACACCTCCAGAAGCCAGCTCAGTTCTGGAAAAGTATTCTATGGACAGATGAGACAAAGATCAACCTGTACCAGAATGATGGGAAGCCAAAAGTTTGGAGAAGAAAGGGAACGGCACATGATCCAAGGCACACCACATCCTCTGTAAAACATGGTGGAGGTAACGTGATGGCATGGCCATGCATGGCTTTCAATGGCACTGGGTCACTTGTGTTTATTGATGACATAACAGCAGACAAGAGTAGCCGGATGAATTCTGAAGTGTACCGGGATATACTTTCAGCCCAGATTCAGCCAAATGCTGCAAACTTGATTGGACGGCGCTTCATAGTACAGATGGATAATGACCCCAAGCATACAGCCAAAGCTACACAGGAGTTCATGAGTGCAAAAAAGTGGAACATTCTTCAATGGCCAAGTCAATCACCAGATCTTAACCCAATTGAGCATGCATTTCACTTGCTCAAATCCAGACTTAAGAGGGAAAGACCCACAAACAAGCAAGACCTGAAGGCTGCAGCTGTAAAGGCCTGGCAAAGCATTAAGAAGGAGGAAACCCAGCGTTTGGTGATGTCCATGGGTTCCAGACTTAAGGCAGTGATTGCCTCCAAAGGATTCGCCACAAAATTTTGAAAATAAAAATATTTTGTTTGGGTTATGTTTATTTGTCCAATTACTTTTGACCTCCTAAAATGTGGAGTGTTTGTAAAGAAATGTGTACAATTCCTACATTTTCTAACACATATTTTTGTTCAACCCTTCAAATTAAACGTTACAATCTGCACTTGAATTCTGTTGTAGAGGTTTCATTTCAAATCCAATGTGGTGGCATGCAGAGCCCAACTCGCGAAAATTGTGTCACTGTCCAAATATTTCTGGCCCTGACTGTAGATGGCCTTTTTTACTTAAGGATTGCTCAGGATTAGGTGTTGTGGGATCAGAGCTCTCTCTGGCACATCTTGCTTCCTTGACTTCTGCCCACACCCCCAGATCCCCCTATTTTTAATAACCAACAAAGGCAAAGCAGACAGCTGGGCGCTGATATTAATAGGCTGAGAAGGTCCATGCATATTGGCCCTTTCCCAGTATAAGACCAGATCACACCTGTCTGCTTTCTCTTGGCTTGTTATTAAAAATTGGGGGACCCAATGTCGTTTTTTTTAATTATTTATTTTACACTGTCCTTGTGCTAGTCAGAGCACAATGGCAGTGCCATCCGTGATCCGGCTTTTATACAGGCCGGGTCACGTGTTGCACTGCCCAATCACAGCCTTGCCAATACTTGGCAAGGCCATGATGAATCCCGGATATTATGGTGTGACAGAGGCTGTTGTATACCTGACCCTGAAGACAACAATTTGTTTAGTATGAATATTGTCATGTGGCTTTATTGCATTTTATGAGACCCTGTAAAATATATATAATGTGTTGTAATTAATGCAAGTATTATAAGTATTGCTGCTTCTGTGTGGGTACTGTAAGGTAACACCTAAGGTAACCCTGGTACTCTCAAGTAAGGGGTAGGGAAAGTATAGAAAATAGGCTAGTACTTAGAAAGTGATAGCTAGGAACATTAGGATAGATAAGGCAGTGGCTGGCCTTATTAGTGTACAGTAATAGGAATAGTGTAGAATACAGTTAAATTTTTGGGACTAGCCCATAATGGACAGGGGTTGGTCAAGTAAAAAGGGGAATCATTTCCTGGATTAGTTAGAGAAAGTGTGAGGTTTGTGTGAAGTTCAGGTTCAAGCTGCAGTGGGGTGGAGGCACGTGGAGTACATATTGTTTTGGCAGCATGAGGTTTTACCAAATTTCCTGTGGACATTCCTGTAACGTCTGGGACCTATGACCCTAACTAGGTACTGAGGAGTGTGCCTTACTCCCTGCCAAACAGAGGAAGCCTAATGGGAAATCGCGAGAGGAAGATGTAACGGATCTCGGGAGTGCTGTGAGGTAAGATGGGAAATCCCTGGGGTTGACTGGAGGATCAAGAATAGGGATAGTCCGAGCTGAACATAAGTAAAAGCTTGAAATGTACTGTGTTGATGGAACTGGAGGGTGCTGTGTCCGATACTGCATGTTAAAGCCTGATGGATTTGAACTGTCCAAATTGTTAAAACGAACCGGGTGTCCCTGATGCATGTGTGGCTGATCCAGGAACCAAGAATGTGGATGTAGCAGAGGCCTCCGGCCTACAAGTAAATGTAAAGCAAGCTTCAAAGCACACTACATATGGACTGGGACACTGTTTGTGGGGTGCGAGGGCGTGGAGGAGAAGCAGCTAACCCACTGCTACCGCCCTGGGCACCTTACATGGAAGTGCCCACAGCCTAAAAGCTTGTTTATTGGCTGTGCTGCAGATGTAGTGTGTGGGGTGAATGAGTAGGGGAGATTTAGTGTGTGGGGGAGGAGTGGGGGAGATTTAGTGTTCAGACACAGTGTGGTGAGTGGGGGAAATGGGTGCAGACACAGTGTGGTGAGTGGGGAGGGGATATGGTTGTGGATACAGTATGGTGAGTGGGGAGGAGATATGGGTGTGGACACAGTATGGTAAGTGGGCACAAAATAAAGACTGAGCAGTGTGGGGGTAGCATGGGGGGACAGTGTAAGGGCACAGTCAGAAGGGGACATTATGTCAATGAAGTGGATGTGTGATGAGGGGGCACAGTATATAGACTGGGCCCTATGGTGGGCACAGTTTGAGAGGACAGTATAATAATAATAATCTTTATTTTTATATAGCGCTAACATATTCCGCAGCGCTTTACAGTTTGCACACATTATCATCACTGTCCCCGATGGGGCTCACAATCTAGATTCCCTATCAGTATGTTTTTGGAGTGTGGGAGGAAACCAGAGTACCCGGAGGAAACCCACGCAAACACGGGGAGAACATGCAAACTCCTTGCAGATGTTGTCCTTGGTGGGACTCGAAGCCAGGACTCCAGCGCAGGGGGCTCAGTATAGAAAGGAGGGGCAGTGTGGAGAGCATGTACCATAAGAGGGACAGTGTGGGGGTCATATTTTGTGCATGGAATATAGTGACGGGAAATTATTTATTCAGGGGCTCAGTGTAGGGCAGATATTCTTATTCAGGAGCATTTTAATGACACTGCTATTTTTAAGGACATCATGTGGGGATGTGCTGCAAAAGACCGTAGAAGATGGAAGTCTGCAGAGGCGGGCTGTGAATGAGAAAAGTCATCATGGAGTCTGGACAAGATGAAGAAAAAAAAGAGATCAACTCCAATCAGAGACAATGTCATCTATAAGGTACCTGGATATCAATGTTTTTTTGTGATACTAACTAACTCATATTTTTATTTATGTTAGGAGCATTAATAGGGTTGTCCAAGTTTGTGATGAGTCTGCAGTCATATTACGTGACTGCATACATCTCACAGTGCGCACTGCACGCTGTCAGGATTCTCTAGTGTTGGCGTTTTGCATACATGCGGTCGTGTGCCTACTAGACTTGCGCGGCCTCACACAATGACATTAAATTGAGCAAGGTGGAACACGTCTAGTCGGAATGTGGCCAGAAGTATACAAATCTCATACTTGTGCTGACATGAGCATCCACTCTTGCCACCAGCAAGGGACAATCCTAAAAGTGTGCAGTGCATGCATTGAGAATTCAGAAGCCTGCAGTCACATAGAGTGACTGCAGAATTTCATCTCAAACCTGTACGCACCCTTTAATTGTAAAATGAAGCCCTGCAGCCAATCCTAACAGCATGTAATATCTTAATGTCAGAATTCAGCTCTGCTTGCTGGATCCAGCAGTCATCACATGGCCACTTCACTTATATTCTATTTTCATACTTACGATCATGTGACAACTAGCTTCTCTTCCTTCTTCTCTGTTTTTCACTGACCATTGAGAGAATTAGTGAAAGCAGTTCATCAACATGTCACTAAGGCCGGGGTCACACTTGCGAGTGTGATGCGAGAAACTTGCGCGAGTCTCTCGCATCAATACCCGGCACTGCTGCTGGCATTTGGGACCGGAGTGTGCGGCTGTAGGTATTTCTATGCAGCCACACACTCCAATCCGAGTGCATGTATTTCTTAGCAGCCACACACTCCGATCCGAGTGCCTGCGGCAGTGTCGGGTATTGATGCGAGAGACTCGCGCAAGTTTCTCGCATCACACTCGCAAATGTGACCCCGGCCTAAGTGTGCAAATCGCACATGTGCTTGGGAGGAGGGCAAACTGAATTCTTGCCTGGGTGCCAGAAAACCTAGATATGCCTCTGGGTTCACTCATCCCTAGTGCCAACATATACTCAATTCCAATTCTATCATACCTAAGAACCTTTTGCTATTTCCCAAACTGACCGGAATCAAGGTTGGTGAATCATAACGAAATATTTCTATGGTTGCTCAGGAGTTTAACTGTTTAATCCCTTAGTGACAGAGCCAATTTGCAGCTTAATGACCGGCCAGTTTTTACAATTCTGACCACTGTCCCTTTATGAGGCTATAACTCTGAAACGCTTTAACGAATCCAGCTGATTCTGAGAATGTTTTTTCGTGACATATTGTACTTCACATTAGTGGTAAAAAATTTTTATATGACTTGTGTTTATTTATGAAATAAGCGGAAATATGGCGAACATTTTGGAAATTTAGCAATTTTCAAACTTTAAATTTTTATGCCCTTAAATCAGAGAGATATCTCACACAAATTTCTTAATAAATAACATTTCCCACATGTCTACTTTACATCAGCACAATTTTGGGACAAAATTTTTTTTGTTACGAAGTTATAAGGGTTAAAAGTTCACCAGCGATTTCTTATTTTTACAACACCATTTTTTTTTAGGGACCACATCACATTTAAAGTCACTTTGAGGGGTCTATATGATAGAAAATACCTAAAAATGACACCATTCTAAAAACTGCACCCCTCAAGGTGCTCAAAACCACATTCAAGAAGTTTATTAACCCTTTACGTGCTTCACAGGAACTGAAGCAATGTGGAAGGAAAAAATTAACATTTAACTTTTTTTGCAAAACTTTACTTCGGAACCAATTTTTTTTATTTTCACAAGTGTTAAAAGAAAAAATGAACCACAAAATTTGTTGTGCAATTTCTCATGAATACGCCGATACCCCATATGTGGGGGTAAACCACTTTTTGGGCGCACGGCAGAGGTTGCAAGGGAAGGAGCACCGTTTGACTTTTTCAACGCAGAATTGGCTGGACGCCATGTCGCGTTTAGAGAGCCCCTGATATGCCTAAACAGTGGAAACTCCCAATAAGTGACCCCATTTTGGAAACTAGACCCCTTAAGGAACTTATCTAGATGTGTGGTGAGCACTTTGAACCTCCAAGTGCTTCACAGAAGTTTATAACATAGAGCCGTGAAAATAAAAAATCATACTTTTTCCACAAAAATGATCTTTTCACCCCAATTTTTATTTTCCCAAGGGTAACAAGACCCCAAAAGTTTTTGTGCAATTTGTCCTGAGCATGCTGATACCCCATATGTGGGGGTAAACCACTGTTTGGGTGCATGGCAGAGCTTTGAAGGGAAGGAGCGCCGTTTGACTTTTTCAACGCAGAATTGGCTGGACGCCATGTCGCGTTTGTAGAGGCCCTGATGTGTCTAAACAGTGGAAACTCCCCACAAGTGACACCATTTTGGAAACTAGACCCCTTAAGGAACTTATCTAGATGTGTGGTGAGCGCTTTGAACCTCCAAGTGCTTCACAGAAGTTTATAACATAGAGCCCTGAAAATAAAAAATCATTTTTTTCCTCAAAAATTATTCTTTAGCCCGCTATTTTTTTGTTTTCCCAAGGGTAACAGGAGAAATTGGACCCCAAAATTTGTTATGCAATTTTTCCTGAGTACGCTGATACCCCATATGTGGGGTGGAACCACTGTTTGGGCGCATGGGAGAGCTTGGAAGGGAAGGAGCGCCATTTTGTAATGCAGACTTTGATGGAATGTTCTGCGGGCGTCATGTTGTGTTTGCAGAGCCCTTGATGTGCCTAAACAGTAGAAACCCCCTGCAAGTGACACGATTTTGGAAACTAGACCCCACATCTAGATGTGTGGTGAGCACTTTGAACCCCCAAGTGCTTCACAGAAATTTATAAACGCAGAGCCGTGAAAATAAAAAATCATTTTTTTCCTCTAAAATGATTTTTTAGCCAGCTAGTTTTTATTTTTCCAAGGGTAACAGGAGAAATTAGAACCCAAAATTGGTGTGCAATTTGTCCTGAGTACGCTGATACCCCATATGTTGGGGTAAACCACTGTATGGGCGCATGGCAGGGCTCGGAAGGGAGGGAGCGCCATTTGACTTTTTGAACTCCACGTCGTGTTTGGAGACCCCCTGATGCGCCTAAATAGTGGTAACCCCTCAATTCTAGCTCCAACCCTAACTCAACACACCCCTAACCCTAATCCCAACCCTAACCCTAATCCCAACCCTAATTGTAACCCTAACCCTAATTGTAACCCTAACCCTAATTCCAACCCTAACCCTAATTATAACCCTAAGGCTAGGTTCATATTGTGTTTTACCAGCCCGTTCAACATATAGCATTGATGGGCTGGTAACGGTATAGCATACCCGCTAGCGCAGAGGAATCAGCAGATGATTCATCTGCTCTAGCGGTGACGGAGCCTGAATGACGTCGCGATGCGCCCTCAAATGGGGGTGAATGGCAGTGTTAGCGGACTGCGTTACACCGCGTTATACCGCGAAGTATGAACCCAGCCTAATCCTAACTCTAATGCTAACCCTAACCCTAATTGTAACTCTAACCCTAATGGAAGAATAAAAATAAATAAAATTTCTTTATTTTATGTCCCTAACAAAGGGGGTGATAAAGGGGGGGTTTATGTACTGTTTTTTTTATTTTGATCACTGTGATCACAGTGATCAAAATGTACTTTCAGAGAATGAATGGAATCATTCATATTTTGAATCTGCCGCCAGGCAGAGTCGGCGGGCGCACTGCGCATGCGCTCGCCATTTTTTTTTACAGGATGAAGAGGACGGAGGATCGGAGGACAGGGGGCGCTGCAGGAGCACGGAGTGGACATGGGGAACACCTTCAGGTACTGGGGGATTGGGGATACCGGGAACCCTATATCTCTCCCCTCTGATGTGCGATCACATCAGAGGGGAGAGAAATTACAGACAGGATTGCGTCTTTTTTTTTTTCTTTTGCCATCACCGTTATAGGGTTAATAACGGCGATCGCAAAAGCGGGAGGACTGGGGGGATCCTAATTATGTTCTCTGGGGTCTCGGCTACCACTGGTAGCCGAGACCCCGGAGAAAATACGGCTTGGCGGGCGCACTGCGCATGCGCCCGCCATTTTCTTTACCGGAAAAAGACGCTGGCGACTGCAGGAGACGTGGGAGGCCTGGGGGGACACCGGGAGGCACGGGGGGCTGATCGGGGGTCCCAGGGACCCCATTTCTCTCCCCTCTGATGTGCGATCACATCAGAGGAGAGAAATTAAAGGGAAAATCGCTTTTTTTGCAATCGCCGTTATAGGGTTAATAACGGCGATCGCAAAAGCGGGGTCGGTAAAAACCAACCCGAATCATGTTCTCTGGGGTCTCGGCTACCCCCGGTAGCTGAGACCCCAGAGAAAATTCGACTCTGGCGGGCGCTATAGGCTTTTTTTTTTAAGTACCCTTAATGACCTCCGTTAAAAGGCGTATCGGCGGTCGTTAAGGGGTTATTTTGTTCTCATTTACTCACAAGGTCAATTGGTCAATCATAGGGAAGGGTGAACCAGAACAAAAATATTTGGCATTCATACCGGACAGTCACTGTTCGGGTCTGATTGCTGAACACTGTTCTGAAGTCCGTTGCAGTGTTCTTGTAAGTCTGTGGTGAGAGAGAGAGAAGACTTTTCTTACAAGTTTGGGTCTCCATTATGTTCAATGGGGTTTGGGTTCTGGTGGAAGTTAGCGTACTGTTCTGGTACCCGAACCAAACTTTCTCAAAAGTTCGGGTCAGGTACCGAAACCCCGAACTTCCAGCGGTCTGCCCATCCCTAGTCAATACCTTTCCCATTGGTCAGATGGTTTTCTCAGCTTGTTTTATCATTACTTACAAATGTAAGCTAGTTAATACAGCAGATGTTGCTTCTGTAAACATACTAAAATGTTTTTATTAAGTTTTATAGGAAAATTACACTGTAGTATTAAGTAGTTTTGTAGAGATCCTAACAGAGAAAGAGCACTTGTAATAATTATAGGGGATAACTCAGAAGACTTCTTGCGTGGAACAAGACAACTGCAGGACACAGTCTTATAAGTGGAAAAGTCTATATTATCACACGGTGATTCAAACAGGTGCAAAGCAAAGTTCTAGTCCACAACACTTGGTGTAGATAATAAATGCAGCTTAACAGTCTATAGGAAACTTCAGAGAGAAATGCAATCAAGCAGAGAGTCTATGAAGCACAGTTAAACTTGAGGATACTTGACACGACTAAGTCTTAGTTTAGTCCAAGCACAGGTAGGCAGTTCAAATGATATCTTTAGCTCAACCAGGGATGCCTGGGTGAGAGTCTCAGTTTTAAGCAGCACAGGGCTGCAACAGCTTACATGTCCAGCAAATGCAGATGGGAGTAACACAAGCAGCCAGATGAAGGAGGATTACTGGAAACCGATGTATGCAGCAGGAACTCAGAGCAGAGTAGCAGGATAATAAAACAGGTTTACAGGAGCAGGTACAAAGCCAGGGAGCCACCAGAGGTCAGAAGCTGGATGCAAGGCAGAATACTCTAGCACAGACTAAAGGCTGGGGTGGAGTTATATAGCAGGAAGACACAGTGCACATGAGACCAAAGATGCCATCTTGGAATAGGGCAGTAATGCACAAAAGGTGATCAAAAATGTTCAGAATCCTGACATTACTCCCTCCTTAGAAGCGCCTCAGGACGATCCTGGACCTGGTTTCTCAGGGAATCTCTGATGAAAACGAGAAATCTTCTGTTGGGCATTAATGTTTTCCACCGGTTCCCAAGAGTCTTCCTCAGGGGGATATCCCTGCCATCTTATTAGATATTGAGTCGATTCCTGCGAATCCTGGAATCAATAATTTCCTCCACCACAAATTCTTCTTGCCCATCAATCACCACAGGCTGCGAAGGTGGCACAACACGTCCCTGGAAGGTATTAGGAGATACAGGCTTTAGTAAAGATACATGGAAAACTGGGTGTACCTTCATAGTCCTAGGCAGCTTCAGACGGCAGGCCACGGAGCTCACAATACCGTTGATCTTGAAAGGGCCAATGAATTTCTGTCCAAGTTTTTGTGAAGGAACGTTTAATTTCAGATTCTTAGTTGCTAACTACACGGAATCTCCTACCTTGAACATGGGTGCAGGTTTATGGAATCTATCAGCCGATCTCTTACAGCGTTCTTGAGCTGTGGTCAGGAACTTCTCCAGTACCTCCAAATTTTGCCTCATCGTAGTCAGCCTTTCCTCCACTGCCGGAACTGGAGAATTAATCGGAGACCTAGGTAAGATACACGGATGATAACCCAGATTGGCAAAGAAAGGTGTAAACTTAGTTGAGGCGCTCTGAGAATTGTATGAAAATTCGGCTAACGGTAGCAACTCTAACCAATCATCCTGGAGATGGCTGACATAGCATCTTAGATATTGTTCCAGCGTCTGGTTGGTACGCTCAGTCTGACCATTTGTCTGGGGATGGTAAGCGGAAGAGAGACACACATTAATATTGAGTGCAGAGCAAAACCCCTTCCAGAATCTTGAAGTGAACTGTACTCCATGGTCAGAGATGATCTCATCCGGGACCCCATGCAGCCGAAAGACATTCTGTATAACCAAGTTCACTGTATCCTTAGCTGAGGGAAGGCCGGTGCATGGAACAAAATGAGCGGCTTTAGTCAGGCGATCAACTACCACCAAGATCGTATTCATGCCCCCCGATGTAGGCAGCTCCACAATAAAGTCCATTGATATAGACCCCCAAGGGACGGAACAGGCAATGGTTGCAGAAGACCCGTAGGTGCCACATGAGGAGTCTTGTAACGAGCACATACCTCGCAAGAGAGAACATAGTCCTTGGTATCCTTCAGGCAAGTTGGCCACCAGAAAAATCGGCTTAGGAACTCTTGTGTCTTCTGTACCCCCCTGTGACCAGCCAACTTGGAGTCATGTACCAACTTGAGGATCTGCAGACGGATGGCTTCAGGGAAGTAGATACGTCGAACTCTGAACCACATGCCACCCTTAAAGACAAGATTAATATCAACAGGTAGGTTGGCCAGAAATACATCACCGTCATAAGCCTCCCTGCACTCATTCCACAAGTCTTGATCGTGGATAACTCAGATGAAATTGGCATCAGATAGAATGGTCTTGGACGGGGCTCCAGGTACGGAAACCGCAGCATGGATTCGGGGTAAAGCATCAGCCTTCCAATACGAAAACCTGGACGGTACAAGATAACAAAATTAAATTGATTTAAAAATAAATTCCAACGAGCCTGACGAGGAGAAAGACATCTAGCAGATCTAAGGAACTCTAAATTGCGATGGTCAGTTAGCACTACGATCTGTTGTGCAGCTCCTTGCAGATGATGCCTCCATTCCTTGAAAGCCGCAATAATAGCCAGCAATTCCTTGTCTCCCACTTCATAATTCTTCTCTGCCGAGGTTAGTCTACGGGAAAAGAAAGCACAAGGATGTAGCAGCCCCTTCTCTCCAGTTCTTTGAGAGAGAATAGCCCCCAAAGCATTATCAGAAGCGTCCACCTCCACAATGAAAGACAGTGTTGGATCTGGGTGTATCAACAGCGGTGCTGAGGTGAAACAGATCTTAAGCCGGTCAAAAGCTTCTTGAGCCTGTGAAGACCACTTAAAAGGCTTTTCCTTATTTGTCAAGGAAGTAATGGGGCGGACAATATCAGAAAAATTTCGAATGAAACGTCTGTAGAAATTTGCAAAACCAATAAAACGTTGGACCTCCTTAACGTTCTTGGGTACCGGCCAGTCAAGGATAGCCTGAATTTTACCAGATTCCATGTTCAGCCCTGAGGAGAGATGATATAACCTAAGAACTGTATCTCAGAACAATGGAACTCGCATTTCTCCGGCTTGATATACAGATGGTTCTCTTTCAGACGTCTTAAAACCGCTTTGACATGTTCTTCATGTTCCTGTAGAGAGTCAGAAAAGATTAAAATATCGTCCAAATAGATCACCACAACATGGTCCAACAAATCTCTGAAGATGTCATTAGCAAGATGTTGAAACGTTGCAGGGACGTTACAAAGCCTGAATGGGAATCACGAGATAATCAAAGTGTCCATACCGGCATCTGAATGCTGTCTTCCACTCATCCCCTGGACGAATACACACTAAATTATAAGCCCCACGAAGATCCAGTTTAGAGAACACCTTAGCATGGCGGACTCTTTCCAGTAGTTCGGGAATCAGAGGCAAAGGATAACGGTTTCGTATGGTTACCTTATTGAGTTCCCAATAGTCTACACAGGGTCTCAGGGTCCCATCCTTCTTCTTTACAAAAAATATAGGTGCCCCTGCTGGTGAGGAAGAAGGACGTATGAAGCCTTTGGCCAGGTTTTCATCAATATACTCCTTTAAGGCTTGGAGCACAGGTGCCGCCAAAGGGTATACGTTGCCAAAAGGAATAGCTGCCCCAGGAAGCAGCTCAATGGGACAGTCATAATGCCTGTGTGGAGGAAGCTGATCTGCATTCTTCTTGTCACAGATGTCAGGGAACTCTTTATATGCTGAAGGTAAAGTAAATACCTGTACAGGTGGTTCCGTAGCAGTGGACTCAGGGACAACTTCAGTTGATGCTGGGTTGCTCCTTGTTGGAAAGATAACCTCCTTGGTCTCCCAGTTGATAGTTGGATTCTGAGAACGCAGCCAAGGGATGCCTAAAATCACAGGAAAATGAGGAGAAGAAATTAGCAAGAAAGAGAGTTGCCCCTGATAATTAGGCTCCAACAAAATCTCAAGGGGTGCGGTCTCCTGATCCACAGGCACGGAGATTAAAGGTGACCCATCCACTGTTTCCATGGTAATTGGAGAGGCTCTTTGCTGAATTTCAATACCATGTTCTTTGGCAAATGCGATATCCATAAAATTGCCACCTGCACCAGAGTCAATCATAGCTGCACTGGAAATCCACTGTCCAGAACACAGGATCTTAATAGGGAGAGAACAGTGAGAGTTCTTTTCCTTCAGCTCCTTGGGTGGTGAAGTCATAGAAAGTGAGTGGAATACAGCGTTTATAGGCAGGCTACATTCAGAGATGTCAGATTCATCATCACAGTAGTCATACTCTCCCACCGCTGCTAGCACCTTGTTAGGCCGCTTGGGACACTTGGGACAGTTGATTAAAAAGTGGTCAGACTGGCCGCAGTAGAAACATAGACTTTCACGAAGTCGATGCTCCCGGCGCTCATTACTCTCGCGCTTCTGAACAGAATCAATTTTCATGGGCACCTCCTCCACCTCCCGAGATGTTTTACCTGCAGGCTCTCTGGAAGGAAGGGAAAAGTTAGAGATACGGTTCAAGGCAGCAAACTTCTCCTGCCTACGCTCAGTAAGGCGAATGTCAATGCGCACACA
This sequence comes from Oophaga sylvatica, assembly GCA_033576555.1. Lineage (NCBI taxonomy): Eukaryota > Metazoa > Chordata > Amphibia > Anura > Dendrobatidae > Oophaga > Oophaga sylvatica. The sequence goes on from JARQOD010000006.1 coordinate 135,756,038, forward strand.
ATGCTGTATAAATGTCTCTAGCTCTTGTGGTGATTCAGAGCGAGCTAATTCATCCTTTACAATGCTAGACAGACACCTTTTAAAAATAGGCAATTGTGCATAACTGTCCCAATTGGTATCTACTGCTAATCTCCTGAATTCGGTAGCATACTCAATAACAGAACGTTTAGCCTGGCGTAAAGACAATAAAACAGATTCAGCAGTTGCACGGCGATTAGGATCATCAAACATTAATGCCATAGCGGCCAAAAAATCATCCAAATTATTTAACCGCGGGTCACAAGACTCAATCATCGGATTCACCCAGGCGAGCGCTCGTGCAGCATTATTACACACAATACTTTAGATCTATCATTAAGGAAACGGTCAGCATGCACATCAAAATATAACATACATTGATTGACAAAGCCACGAAATTTGTCGCGATCACCATTAAATCTGAACGGGGGCAACTTAGGTGGGCTAGCTGATGGTGGTTGCCCAGAAGGTTGTGCCGCTATTTGCGTGCTTATGTCCTGAAAAGCCCATCCATACTGGGAACTCCATGCCAGTAAGTTTATTTTCCTGGACTGCCATGCGGGTGCTTAAGTCCTGCAAAGTTCGTCCAAGCACCTGTTCATTGCGTTCAAAGCTTCCAAATTTCTTTTGCAGACCATCCACATCTTTCTGCAGTGATCTAATTATGGAAAACAACTGCTTTAATCTGCCTTCTGCAGTCATTGTTCCAGCAGTCTCCTCTTTTGTGGCTAGAGTATCCTGTAATAATTATAGGGGATAACTCAGGAGACTTCTTACATGGAACAAGACAACTACAGGACACAGTCTTATAAGTGGAAAAGTCTATATTATCACACGGTGATTCAAACAGGTGCAAAGCAAAGTTCAAGTCCACAACACTTGGTGTAGATAATAAATGCAGCTTAACAGTCTATAGGAAACTTCAGAGAGAAATGCAATCAAGCAGAGAGTCTATGAAGCACAGTTAAACTTGAGGATACTTGACACGACTAAGTCATAGTTTAGTCTCAGTTTTAAGCAGCGCAGGGCTGCAACAGCTTACATGTCCAGCAAATGCAGATGGGAGTAACACAAGCAGCCAGATGAAGGAGGATTACTGGAAACCGATGTATGCAGCAGGAACTCAGAGCAGAGTAGCAGGATAATAAAACAGGTTTACAGGAGCAGGTACAAAGCCAGGGAGCCACCAGAGGTCAGAAGCTGGATGCAAGGCAGAATACTCTAGCACAGACTAAAGGCTGGGGTGGAGTTATATAGCAGGAAGACACAGTGCACATGAGACCAAAGACGCCATCTTGGAAAAGGGCAGTAATGCACAAAAGGTGATCAAAAATGTTCAGAGTCCTGACAGCACTTTTGCTACATTTTCAGAAACAATAATTAAAAGAAATTGTTTTACTATAACTAAAATGTTAAAAGCAATGAAAGGAAAATGTGATGGCACTCACAAGTAAAACTCCATTCTTTATTAGACACACGGGTTACAGCATCTTCAAATGGAGAAAGGGAACAGGAGTGTGCGGCTGACGACGGCCGTTTCGCTCTATTAAGGTTCTATGAGTACCCGTAGAAGCTCAGTAGAGTGAAACGGCTGTTGTCAGCTGCACACTCCTGTTTCCTTTCTCCCTTTGAAGATGCTGTAACCCATGTCTCTAATAAAAAATGGACTTTTACTGGTGAGTGCCATCGCATCTTCTTTTCATTGCTTTCAACGTGGATATTCTTCTTTTTTTCACTCGGTGTGCACCCGAAGTATTGGCTCATTTGTGCTGGTCATGGTCTTATACATTTCAATGCACTGTGAATTGTTGGCGCTGTGGTTTCCTTGGAGTGCAGCCTGTTTTTTCTTTTTGTATTGATAAATAAAATGTTAGTTCACATCTGTAAAATAAAATTCCAAAATAACAAAATAGACTTGTTATGATTTATTCACATATGCATCATATCTTCCATTTATAGAGAGCAACAACACTCTACCACATCCATCTGATGAAGCCTACTGGCTGGTCACCTAATAGTTTCTATAGTTTCTGCCCTTGTTGATGGATAGGATAGCACTGCATGCAAATCTAGAGGAACAGTTGATGTAGCCTCTAAGGTAAAATACAGAATATCTATTTCCATCTACAGTTAATGGTTAGGTTTACATTGCAACTGTTCTTCCTGAGGTATCAGAGTTCGAGTCCCATAATTACTTAACTAGGTTGCAACAGGAGGTCAGAAAAAAAATATTCCTCTTTTCTCCATAAACAGCACAACACTGTTTTTCTTGTTGTTTTTTTTTATTATAACTGAACTGTATTTTATCTGAGTGCAGCTGAGCTGCGATACCAGTGTAAGGGGTTGAGAGTCTTACTCCTTAACACCTCCATGTTCTTATTGTGCATGTATATATGTAATGAATGTAGTTGTATTATTTATATTTATGTTTCTGCACAATGTTTATAATATGGACAGTGAAGTGTACAGTATGTCCACTAGATGAGGTACAGAGTACATTAGGCTAAGACACACTGTAAATAGTTAACTATAGGAGGGGTTAGTTGGGGAATAAGCCAGAGAAATCTTCCTGTTTCAGTCAGTCCGGGGCTAGACCCTTTAGTGCTCGGGTGGGCTATATGCCTGAGCTGCCAAACTACCCCGTAATGTTTAAGCGAATGCCCAGGCATCCAGGGAGTACTCAGAGAAGCTCCAGGTACAGCAGAACCAGCAGCAGAGAGGAAGAGAAAGGAAGGAAGCAGAGGAAGATTTGAAGGTCACCATAAAAGTGTGCGGGCAGGTCACTCCAGAATGTGGTGGGCTGAATCTCTGATGTCCGGGGCGAAGCGGGCAGGAGAGTGCTTCACCGTGGTGACGCTTTACAGGGAGGACACTGAGAGGCCGTCTGAGATGCTCCGTCCCGCGACAACACTTAGTGACGCAAGGAACAGTGAACGGAAAGATGAAGTGATGTGCCATCCTTACTATAATGGAAATGCTGGAAACTACGTGGATGTGCTGTGTCCTGAAGTAAATAAATCTGTTCAGTTAAGAGTTGCTTTGAACTGTGTCTCTAATCCTTGGAATCCAGAGGCAGTGTTTTGCCAGCGCAGCAAAGGGGACACTGACAGCACAGTGAGTACTTCTTGTGCCGTGCAAGATAAGAGGTACCATTTTCCTGTAGAGGGAGGCCAGGGTATACAATGCCCGCAATTCTCAGCCATCACTACTGCCCTGGCCGACACCAGACATACAAAATGGAACTTTTTCTGGACAGAAATAGCCATGTTTTGCAATATATAAAAAGCTTGGTGAAAAAACTCAGTGGGTTTTCCCACCCGCAAAAAAAAGGTTGTGTGCACATACTGTGAAAGTTTTGAGCTTTTTCATTTTCTTGAAGCGGTTTTGAAAAGTTCGTTTTTTTGTAGCCTTTCAGATTGGACAATGCCCAGCTTGGATCGCTTTTCATCAGGAACCGCTTCAAAGTAGTGACAAGCATATTTTTTCCCATCAGAAGTTTTTCAAAACCTGAAGGAAAGAGAAATGCTTAAAGCACCACTCCACCTTTTTTTTTAATTCAGCGCTTGAGTGGTGCAACTAATCTAAGTTCCCTGACCCAGGAATATACTTATCAGCCTCCATCTTGAGCTGTTTTTGATGCCGCTCGGGACCCGTGCCGCGACCTTGTGACTGCAACTTCATATCGATCAGAAGTCAGAGGTAAGGCCGGCGTCACACTGGCGACAGAATCGGATGACTGCAATGCGATGAAAAATCGTATTGCAGTCTGCCCTATGTTAATCTATGGAGCAGCTCCCAGTATCAGATTTTTTGTGGTCCGTTTTAAACGTCCGTGTGCAATCGCAGCATGCTGCGATTGTCACCGATTGTGGGTCGACTATCGCCAATGCAAGTCTATGGGAGCGATGAAAAATCTGATTACAAACGGACCGCATGTGTGACTTGCGATGAAATCGCATCGGTGTCCTTTAGAAAAGCCGGCAATTCATCCCCGGCTATACTGTAAAATCACACTGACAGCTTTAATAAAGAATAGAAAGAATAGATATACACACATAGAATACATATATATATATATATATATATATATATATATATATGTAATTGTGACATGTATATATATATATATTTATATTTCCTAGACTTCTACATACTGTAATAGCCGCTAATTCAATTGCCGGCTTTTGTGAAATCACAGAAGCCGACATGAAATGATACATTGTTTCCACACATTTAACCATGTCATTTCCTGTATTTTGATATTTGTTTAGAACTTACAATTACATGAGTGTATTTGTGCAAAATTTCAGACATGTAGGGGTTAATTAAAGGTGTAAATTCGTTGACAAAAAAATGCGTGGGCTCCCGCTGTATTTTCTCCACCAGACAGACAAAGCAAGCGAGTGGGGGCAGATAATAATAGCCTAGGGAGGGTACTTTTTTTTGTGCCCCCCCTGGCTACTAACATCTGCCCCCAGACACCCCAGAAAGGGCAAATCTATAATTAGATTCGCCCTTTCTGGCACTTTGCCCGTCTATTCCCATTGCCCTGTAGCAGTGGCGAATGGGTTAATAATCTCACCTTAATGTCACCTTAGTATTGAAAGGTGACCTTAAGGCAGGTTAATAATTGAGAGCTGTCAATTAGACAACTATCAATTATTAATCCTATTGAAGTAAATAAAAAAACACACACACACTTTAAGAATAAATAATTTTAATGAAATAAAAACACATATTTTTGACCATCTTTTATTTAAGTCTTAATCCGTTCGAAGCCCTTGTTCTTCTAAAATAAATATAAAATAATAAAACAACATTATTCTTACCTATCTGGCAATCTGTCTAGGAACTATAAATATATGTATATATATATGTCACAATGACATGTATATATATATATATATATATATATATATATGTGTTCTATGTGTATATATCTATTCTTTTTTTTGTGATTGAAATACTATTCTTTTGGATCCATTATATGTCAGTTTTGCAAGCCTGCGAGAAATTCTCGCAAGTCGGATGAAAATCGGATGTTACAAGGTACACACACATGCGACTAAATCGCATCTTTGAAGGAAAATCGGATGCCAGAAGGATGTGTGATGTTTGCATTTTGATCCGACAATCGACCGTCTAAAACGGACCGATTTTTTGTCGTTGTGTGTGACGCCGGCCTAACTCTCACAAGCTGTCAATGCTACAAGATCCTCATTCTGCTGTAGTAGTGACTTCCAGATCACTCCAGCTAACACTAAAGCAATTCTGGAGGTCACAACCATACAAAGGACCAACCAGAACAGTGCCGAGGACAGATGAAGATGGTGGCTGGTAAGTATAATTCTAGGGATAAGGAACTTAGATTAGTGACAACACTCCAGTGCTGCAATAAAAAAAACTCTGGATTTCAAACCAAGCCTGCTCCAAAAGGCTCCACAAAAAACTCTGTGTGCACGTACCCTTAATGATCATAGTTTCAGCCAGAGGTTCAGTTTTGCTAGATAATAGTCTGGTGAAAGGCAAATTTTAAATGCTTTATAAAGATCCAGCGCATGCTTTCTGTCTCTGATGATTATTATTTAGGCAGAGGACACGTAAGGGAGTTAATAATCTAGTGAGTAATCGCTCTCCTTGATAAAATCAGGATTATTAGAATCCAGACAGATATTCCAAGCTGGAAGGAACAGAGTCCTAAAATGCTCACATCCACTCTGTAGGTTTGTGTAACCTGTAAAGAGATATTGAGATTGAAAAGCAGTTTAGTTTCTTAAATTATCTTTTTCAATTTGTTATTCTCAAGAAAACTGTGGCATAACTTATGCAAGTTGCAAAATACATTTTATATTATTTGTATGAAAAACAAATTTACTACTAATTATTGAGACAATCTTTGCTCAAAAATGAAAGGGGTTGTCAAGGCTTGGCGTTCAACTCTGAATCATCACAGCACGCACACTGCATGCTGTCAGGATACTCTGGTGCTGTTGCTGGGAACAGACGGGCACATGACCACAAGTATGCGATTTGCCTACATGCGGTCTTGTGCCGACTAGATGTGCGCTGCCTGGCTAAATACAAATGAATTGAGCGAGGCCTGACGCTTCTAGTTGGAAAGTGGCTGGAAGTATGTAAATCGCATTTTTGCGGTCCTGACACCAGCACGGTGGAGTCCTGGCAGTGTGCAGTGTGCATGCTGTGAGGATTCACAAGTCTGCAGTCACATAGAGTGATTAGGGTCCAGCCTGGACAACGCCTATAAAAAAAATTTCACAGTTTGTATTAACCAGTTATGCACTTTTCCACTTCTTGAATGTAACTGGTTATGGAGAGTTACATTAGAGTTACATTAAAGAGGAATATTAGTTTAATGCTACATGCCTACGATCAGGAATAGTAGCGCTTTGGACGCAGAGTATTTTTGCTGCGTCCAAAACGCTGTGTTCTAATTACCACACTTGTTTGTTAGAACTTGCGGATTTACCACATGTAATATTATTCTAGTGGTCAAAATACGCTGCGGAGACTAGCGTCTCCACTCCAGAATTGCCATGCTGCGGCTCGCTCGTGGGTGAGTTTTCGCAGCATTAAAATGAAGCACCGTGGGCATGGGATTTCTATAAATCCCATCCACTGTGCTGGTAATGTAGAATGCAGCATTTTGGACGCAGTGCTCATACTTTTCCTGATCGTTGGGAGGCAGCCTAATATGTTTGGCTACAAGGAGTGCTGAAAGAATTTTTTTTGTTGGTTCTTTTTCTTTATACAGAAGATGCTACATTAATCACTTTTCTCTGGAGCTTTATGAACGAGAAGTGCCCTTTTTGAGTTGTTTCCTGAAACCTTTTTCAACATTTTTTTCCACTGGCGTTTTCAGGAGTGTTTTTCAGCTTTTTAGGAGATCTTTTAACTGGCGTTTTCCAGATAATATTAAGCAAAGAAGAAAACACTAGTATTTTCTTAAAGTGAAAACTGATAAAACTCAGGCATCTTCTGGGCATCTTTACACCTTGTTTAATTTGTATTGTAAAGTATTGAGTTTCTTCCTGGAGGAATGTCCATGTTACTACCTTTAAATACTTGACATCTTTGAAACCCCCAAGTGTTTAAACAATGTTCAAAAGCCGGAATATATTAACAGCAAGTCACTTTCCCATCTCATACAAATTAATAAGACCATGCTTTGATTGTTTTTGTTCGTTCTTTTTCTACCATTTTTTTAAGTGGACTTGCTCAAAAAAAGTCAGGAAAAAACTCACTATGAACATACTCTAATTCTCCTCCAATAGTTCTATGTCAAGTGATAAAAATATTTACAGTAATAAACACCTAGAAGTAACTCAGTAGCATTAATAACAACATAGTAGGTTCTTTTGTGTAACTTACATCACTTTTGTTGTGTGGAAATAGCGGTGGGTAGGAAAATTCTAAAGAGTAAATAACAATGGCTGCTGCAGAGGCTGTGATACTTAATATCACTGTCAGAGCTGAAAGGATTTCCTATAAAATAAAATGGTTAGCCATCAAAAGTAGAACTACACACAATGTATCACAAACAACATAAAGAAACATAAAAAATGGACAAATTTAAATTATAGTTAGAAGGCTTAATTCTCCTAGTACAAAAGTAATAACGAACAAATCACTCAGATTTTTGGTTTTTAAAATGATACAGAGGTAGTACATCCACACTACAGTGCCTTGAAAAAGTTTTTATACTCGTAAACTTTTGCACATTTTTTCAGGTTACATCCACAAACTTAAATGTATTTTTTCAGGATTTTATGTGACATACCAACACAAAGTAGCTGTAACAACGGCATCCCAGCTTGGCTCCTCTCCCTCTTCCCAGCAGGGATGCCGACATACTCACCACCACGGCCCGCACGGCGGCATCTCCTGCTCCGGCCTCCGTCGCAGCTTCCTGGTCTCAATGCTCACGCTTAGGGCGAATGCACACACAGAACGCACACTACGGAAATACCCCCAGCCTATAGCTATACCTATATGTATTTAAGGCACTCTCCACTGTAGGAAGATGCCTGAGCAACTTCAGTAACTAGTTAGTTTTGTACTCACTATTTCTTTATCAGGTCCCTGTTCCTGAACCAGTTCTGCTACCCTATGCCAGATTGTGTCCTGTTATCCTGAACACGCCCTGACAGAAACTAATCCTGTACCTGTACCCATCCTGTCTCTATTAGTAATTCTGTCTGAACCTGTACCCGCTCAGTCTGAACCAGCACTAATATCCGTACCACCAGTGGCCCTTTTATTGTTCTGCCTTTAGCCCCACCATCAGAGGCTCTAAGAAGACCAGGTAGCTGCTTAGTTACACCCCTCAAGGGTAAGTATGGCTACTGGTGCATTGGTTCCACAACCTATCAACATGACAGTTTGCTCAGGCCATGGACCCCATTGACCCAAATACCCCTCCACTCTAGTTGTTTCAGGAGCTGACTCTCCAACGTGATCAACAGGATAAAATCTTGATCTACTTGCTGTCTGTGAACACCCATTTGGATGCCCGACTTTGGCTGCTTCATTTGCCCCAGCCCAAGTTGCAGCAACGTCGGCAGTCACTATTCAGTCTGCAACTCACGTACCAGGAGTTAGTCCATGTCCGTCTGCTCCGCCATATTTCGACGGAGATCCCAAACAGTACCATGGATTTATTAACCAGTGTACGCTGCACTATGAACTGTTGTCCCACCAGTTTCCCTCTGAATGAGCTGAAGTGGCATTTCTGATATCCTACCTTGGAAGAGAAGCCCTCACATGGCTCATTCCTTTATGGGAGAGAGAGAGGGGATCCTGAGACATCAGATCTGCAAGTCTTCCTGAGGTAGTTCCGCAAGGTCATCGATGAGCCGGTAATGTCACCTCAGCCGTATCTTCCCTCCTCAGAGTGCGTCAAGGAGGTATCACTGTAGGCCAATATGCCATTCAGTTCGCACCCTGTCTTCAGAACTTGGCTGGAACAACGAGGTGCTGGTAGCCAGCTCTTGAGAGGGTTTGGAGGGATTAAGGACAAACTGGTAGGTCAAGACATCTCCACAACTCTTGATGACCTCCCTGGATATCTGGATAGATCTCAGGTTCTAGGAACGTTCCAGAGAGGCAACGCGTGAAAGAAGATCAAGGTGTTTGGCTCCGTCCTTCCAGGGACCGCTCGTTACCCAGCTTCCTGCAGTAGCTTAGTCTCCTGAACCTATGCAGGTCCACCACAGTAAGCTGGCTGAGCAACGGCAGGAACACCGTTCTGTCAAGGGGTTATGCTTCCACTGTGGTAGTATGGAACCTTACATCTGCTCTTGTCCCAAGAAGTCGGGAAATACCTAAGCCTAGAAGTCTGTAGGAGCAGCTTCCCTGGGTGAGAATAATTCCTCTCTACTGTTGACTCTGGCTTTATCTGTGTCATGTGGAGTTACCCAATTCATTGAGACAGCCTACATAGATTCTGGTTCGGATGGAAACTTCACTCAGCAAGCCATGGTACAACGGCATCAGATTCCCGTCTGATGCCTCCAGAGTCTTTTTATGGTGTAGTCTGTAAATTGAAGGGCACTATCTGAAGTCATTCATTTTGTTACCAAGCAGGTGGAGCTCCGGATAGGAATTCTGCATATGGAGATGACCTTCTATGTGTTGCTTAGCCTGTCACATCCACTTCTCCTGGGCCCTTCCTAGACTTGAGAACTGTTGAAGTGGGGACAGTCTTGCCATGAAAAGTGTCTTGTCCCTATACTGTCACGCTGGGTGAGGGAGCAGCTAGGTGCACAACAACGAGAAGAGGGTGGGGAAGCCCAAACACTAGGAAAGGGGGAGTGGAGACCCCTAGGCAGATCTGACAACACCCTGACTCCCCTAAATAGTTTTTGCACCTATCGCCAAGCAGGAGCCTAATCCCTGACTGCCCCTAGAAAGGGAGGGGACGGGGTGAGCGCTAGTCAGCCTCTACTAAAACTAAGGACAAAAGGTAAACAAAAGAGGGAATACACTTAGCTTGCAAAGACACGAGAGATCACGCCAACAATCCTCCAAGAGAACTCCAAGAAGACACTAGTCAACTGCTAGTACTTCCAACCTGGACAGAGGAAAAGAGAGCTATCACTGGCACTTTACTGAAGAGATTAAAGGTATTTAAACATCCAGCAAGGGTGTGTCAATCAGCAGCAGAAGGTGGTGGTCACCACTAGGTCCTAGAGGAGAAGGATATCACTCCACAACAGAGATGCAAAGATCAAGAAGATACTTGCAGAGCCAAATTCAATGACCTTCTACAGCTGGATCCAGAATGACTGTCTGTCACACCTGACATACGACATATACATCCAGTTCGGTCGCCAATGACACCATCTACTTTGCCGGGCCTGCCACACGATTACTGATCATACACTGACGTCTTTGATAAGAGGAAAGCAGAGACGTTACCTCCACATAGACTGTACTTTGTCCTTTGTCCTACTCCCGGGACCTTTTCCTCCTCGAGGTTGTATCTACTCTCTGTCGCAGGCAGAGATCCTCGCCATGTCTGATTATATTAAGGAGAACCTGGCAAGTGGATTCATCTGGAAGTCTTCCTCATTGGCAGGATTTGGTTTCTTCTTTGTCACAAAGAAGGGTGGAACTCTATGAGCTTGTATAGATTATAGAGGTCCCAACCAGATCATGATTAATAACAAATATCCTTTGACACTAATCCCGGAATTGTTTGATCATCTTAGAGGTGCCAGGCTCTTCACCAAGCTTGATCTGAGAGGAACATACAACCTAATCCGCATACGCCAAGGAGACGAGTGGAAGATTTCTTTCAATACCCGAGACGATTACTATGAGTACCATGTTATGTACCGTTTGGGCTCAGTAATGCCCCAGCTGTCTTCTAAGAGTTTGTGAATGACATCTTCCGAGATCTATGCAAAAGAGAAACACTGGTGCTACACTGAAAGGGTTAATTTAAGAGACTAAAAGAAAAATTGTGTGGTGACAACTTAGAAGCTGCTGGTGATTTATTAGCAGACTCTGTGTTTGCCTGTTGGGAGTAGTTTTGTGAAATAAATCAGATAAAATCAACCGCGCTAACTAAGGACACCACATGTGTGCCGTATGTGAACACAACAATAAACAATTGGTAGATAAAAAAAATAAAATAAAAAAAATAAAAAATGGACTTACTGACCACTGAAGAAGAAATTCCTGAAAAGTTTTAGAGGAGGACCACTCCAGATGTATGTGTGGCTTGAGCGTTATAGATAGGACAATGTTCCATACAGAATAAAGCAGGGAAAGCAACCTATGAAGATCTAACTTTGACTGTAGTTGTCTAAATGAAACAGATTGGACATAGTTAAAGGACCATAAGTGGTAGAATCAATAGACTTATATATGAGTATGCAGGAGGAATACTCACAAAGTGCAGAGAAGGTATTCCTGATAGAAGGGTGACCCAGGAAGCTAATTTAGGGAGTAGTGCAGTAAGCATTTGCTAGCACTTCTAAAGTATAGCTAGACATCAGGTTCAGACCTTATTGTTATTCAGGTGCTTGCCAGAGTTACAATGATAAAATGCTGCCCTGGTAGCTCTGATGAAGAGGGATAGTAGTCCCTAGAAACGCGTCAGCTACTCTAGCCCCTGCACTCCAGCACTCGTACCAGACTAACAGGTGACATCACCCTATAGTCTCGCCCCTCTCTGTCGCTATCTCGGCGTTGCCTTCGGCCAGGGTGCGCAGAGAGTCTGCTGACTTCCATTATATCTACACTCCACGCAGCAGGAACGCTCCTACAGGTACACAGCTAGCATTTTCAAGCTTCTAATAGTGAGTACAGCGCTTAATAGTTTTACATTTTTACACAGCTCACCACCAGGGCAGCGTTTTATCATTGTAACTCTGGCAAGCACCTGAATAACAATAAGGTATGAACCTGATGTCTAGCTATACTTTAGCAGTGCTAGCAAATACTTACTGCACTACTCCCTAAATTAGCTTCCTGGGTCACCCATCTATCAGGAATACCTTCTCTGCACTTTGTGAGTATTCCTCTTGCATACTCATATATAAGTCTATTGATTCTACCACGTATGGTCCTTTAACTATGTCCATTCTGTTTCATTTAGACAACTGCAGTCAAAGTTAGATCTTCATAGGTTGCTTCCCTGCTTTATTCTGTATGGAACATTGTCCTATCTATAACGCTCAAGCCACACATACACCTGGAGTGGTCCTCCTCTAAAACTTTTCAGGAATTTCTTCTTCAGTGGTCAGTAAGTCCATTTTTCATTTATTTATTTTTTTATATCTACCAATTGTTTATTGTTGTGTTCACATACGGCACACATGTGGTGTCCTTAGTTAGCGTGGTTGATTTTATCTAATTTATTTCACATCTTCCGAGATCTCCTTTACTCTTGCGTGATGGTTTAACTGTCTGATATTGTGGAAAATGAGAAAAACCAGCACCAAACAACTTAAAACATACATTTTTAAGCTTACTTGGCGGAGCAGCAGTATACGGCTTGCAAAATCCCGGGTGCAACACCTGAAACGATCAGCGTCGTACAAAGTCCAGGCCAAGGAGGAAAAAATAGGTGGCACCCCGTGATGCAGTAAAACAATCCTTTCTTTTCAATGTAACTAGTACATGGATGCAAGGGAGATGGTGCACCTGGCCCGTAAGCCTGGCCCATGGTGCAGTGAGTCCACAACCCACCATTGTGATATTAGCAAGTATTGTGAAGTGTAAAGGAAAGGATACATGGTTTTCTATATATTTTAAAAATAAAAATCTGAAAATTGACATGCATTTGATTCAGCCGCCTGTAGTACCCCTCATTCATGCCCCTAAATAAAATTCTGAGTGACGAATTGCCTCCAGAAGTCACCTAATTAGTAAATTGAGTCCACCTGTGTGTAATTTATTCTGAATATAACTAGAGCTGTTCTGTGAAGGACTCAGAGGTTTGTTTGAGAACATTAGGGATCAAATAACATAATGAAAACCAAGGAACACACCAGACCAGTCAAGGAAAAAGTTGTGGAAAAGAGTTAAGCATGGTTAGGTTATAAAGAATAAATATCCCAAACTTTGAACATCTCATGGAGCACTGTTCAACCCATCATCCAAAAACGGAAGTATGGCTCAACTGCAAAGCTACCAAGACATGGCCGTCGAACTAAACCAAGCAAGGAGAACACTAATCAGAGAAGCAGTCAAGAGGCCATGGTCACGCAGGATGAGGTGCAGAGATCTACAGCTCAGGTTGGAGAATTCATCCACTGGACAACTATTAGGCTATGTTCACACATTTAGTATTTGGTCAGTATTTTACATCAGTATTTATAAGCTAAAACCAGGAGTGGAGGAAAAATTTGGAAGTGGTTCATGTGCTTCTATTATACTTTTCCTCTGATTGTTCCACTCCTGATTTTAGCTTACATATAGTGTTGCAAAATACTGACCAAATACTGAACATGTAGGAGGCGGAGCCTAGCTGCACATGAGGAAGGAGCTGAGTCTGTGAGCTCCTCTCTTCAACCCAGCCAGCTTTAGCATTGTCACAGCGTATTTCTGCCCAAAATGGGGAAATCAGGAAGAGAAAAAGCTAAAGACTCCACTGGCACCCCAAAACCCCAAGAAAGACGGGGGATTTGGATCATTATCTCCGGAGAAAGCCAGCTTCTGCACCAGTGCTTTCACCTAAGATGGCACCCGGAACCCTCTGTCTGACGCAGAGGACTCAGATATAGACACTGATGCTTGCTCAGGGCAATCACCCCGCAGGCCGGAGCGTTCCAACCAGGTCACCCGCTCTTTCATCCGCCGGATCATTGCTCCAGTGCTACAGGAGCTAGCCAGCATTAAGGCGGAGGTGTCGCATGTGGGACGCCGTGTGGAGGAGCTGGAGCAGGCTCACACTTCTTATGTGGAATTCGGCGATGGCATCTGTACCACGCTCCAGGACCACTCCAAGCATCATAATGCGGCCCTCGGTGCTGCCGAGGACCTTGAGAACAGGAATCGCCGCCGCAATGTGCAAATGAAAGGTATCCCTGAGTCCTATGCCCCCGAGGCCCTGCGCTCTGTGGCACGCACTTTATTCTCTGCATTGCTGGGGGAAGAACCTGCTGAAGCTGTGGTTGTGGAGCGCATCCACCGGGCCCTCAGAGCTCGCCCCAGGGACACTGATCCCCCCAGGGATGTTATTTGTGGTATACTGGACTACAACCATACTGCTGCGCTTCTCACTGCTGCGAGGGAGCAGGGGTCCCCGATGCTAGACGGGTCCCCAGTGGCCTTCTACCAAGACCTGGCCAGTTCTACCCTCCAGAAACGCCGCTTGTTAAAGCCTCTTCTGACCCACCTGAAGGAACATGACGCCCAGTACAGATGGTTGTTCCCCTTTGGGCTCTTTGTTACACGCCACGACAAGAAAGTTACTATACGTCATCCAGAGGACTTACCTACTTTGTGGAAGGCCTTATCCATCCCTTCACTGCCTGTGCCGTCCTGGCTGCCTGTTCCGGAGTCGTCCATACCACCGATCCAGCCGCGCCCGGACGATTGGCAAGTCACCCGCTCCAAGAACAAGTCGCATCGTCGCTCTCTATCTGCCCGCAATGACCCGGCTGGAGACTGAGCTGTTACCAGACTGGCTTGCTGCTCTTGTTCTTGCCAGGACATGGTAGACCCGGTGTAATGCCTTTGTTCTGGAGGTCTTATGCCCTCCTTCTACCTGAAACCTGAGGTTTACATTTTCCACTTTGCAGCCTCCCTGTTGAATTGTTGACTCACTGTGGTTATATCCAACTTATGATTCTGTTCACTCAGGCTCGTATTGTTGCTAGTGCTGACTGCTTTCCTGTGCTCTCTTCACCCTTGTCCCTCTTCCCCTCCCCCTCCTCCATCTTCTCTTCTTTCACCTTTTAAACTCAATGTGATATCTAGGTTTCCTATGTGCTTTGTAGATTGCTGTAGTGTGCTGTTCACATGACCTATTGCACTGCACTGCCCTCTCTGATTTTCAGGATCTACCTGTTGTCATTGCTGATTTTGGACAACAGAGATGGCTTTTGTTCCCCTGTGGTCTGTTTTAAAATTACCTGCAATTTTTCAACGTTTCATTATGCTGTTATTTTCTGGTACATTGCTCACTGCTGCCATCTGCAGTTCATTTACAGTTACTACTGTTGTTACACTACACAGCACTTTCTTCTCCTCCCTCTATCTTGCCATTCTCTGCATTCCTTTATCTTTTCCCTCCCCACTCTCCCCTCTCACTGTTCCCTCTTTCCGGCTACCTTTCCCTTCCTCTCCCTTTTCTCTCCGTTCCCCCTTCCACTCATCCTTGGGGGACCTGACCCTACTTCTCATAATCTCCCCCTCACCTTCCACACTAGGGCACCCTTGCCCTTCTCTACTATATCATAGGATCCTGATACACAGGACACGGTCCGCCTTACGGTCACAATCTTTTTCTCCCCCATCCTCCTTCCCTACCCTCCTGACCCCCGGCCTCTCTCCTCCATTACCCTATTCTTCACCTTCTTGGTCCGGGTAGTCGCCCCACCTGTAGCTATATGTGGGTCTGGTCTGCTATCCTCTCCCTTCTCCCCCCTTCACTCTCTCCCCCCTCCCCCTTTTTCTCTCCTATACGCTGCCCCTTCTGCTTGCACCTGGGAAGGCATCATCTCCTGCTGTTCTTCTCTTGGTCCCTTCCCTTCTTTTTCTTCCTTACCTTTCTCTCCCCACTCTCCTCCCCATTTTTGGGCAAATACATTTCACTATGACCCAGGTTTTCTTGGGTTCCACAGGCTGGCTGGAGGTTATTGCAAGTGGGATCTTATGCGACCCTTGCATCGCCTCCACTGCCCCCTCCTCCTTCAGGAGGGGTGCAATGTCTCCCGGCTCCCCTTGTGGATCCGCCTAGTTCACATTTCTCCAAATGTTTACAAGCACCGCTACCTATGGTGCTTTATTTTTTGTCTCTGTTTTGATTTTTTTGTGTTCTTTCCCTCTTGTGTCCTCCTTGTCACACTCCTCTTTCCTTGGGGTCGCTCTCTGTCCTTGCTACGGTACACCGCTTTATCGCTTCTCTATCCTCCCAGTGCACCTCCATGATGACTCCACGTGATATTGTTATACAATCCTATAATGCTAAGGGTATGAATGCACCTGCGAAACGTGCTCAGGTTTTGCGACTCCTTAAAAAAGATGGTGTCTCTGTTATTTTTATGCAGGAAACACATTTCCGCCACGATCATGTTCCACAGCTGTCTCGCTCTTCATTCCCAGTATGGTTCCACAGTTGCAGCGACTCCCACGCGTCGAGAGGGGTGAGTATAGCTTTTTGCCGCAATCTTCATTTTCAGTTGCAAGCGCAGTTGGCAGATACAGATGGTTGATATCTTTTCTTGAAGGGTAAACTGGGAAACACTTTAGTGACTTTTGCTAATATTTATGCGCCCAATGTTCGCACAGTCGACTGGTTACTATCTACTCTACGTCTTTTACAGCAATTTATGTCGGGGCTAGTGGTACTGGGTGGAGACTTTAACCTCACTATGGAGCCTCTCGTGGACTCCTCCACGGGCCGCTCCGCCATCTCTTTTCGGAATCTCAGAAGACTTAAACTGCTATTGGCGGAGCTGTCCTTGGTGGACGCCTGGAGAGTCCTCCATCCTGACACTAAGAATTATACGTTTTATTCGACGCCGCATCGCTCATACCAAAGACTTGATTACCTCTTTCTATCCCGACGCCACCTGGGGTGTTATTCTACGGCGGATATTGGATCCATGACAGTATCGGACCATGCGCCTGTATCCTTAACACTGGCCTTACCTGGGGTGGGTGGTCTCGGATACACCTGGCGACTCAATGAGACACTGTTGGACGTTCAAGATAATATAAATGCCATTGAAATACCCCTTCAGGATTTCTTCCATAGAAATTACACTCCAGGCATGCCAATCCCCATCGTCTGGGAAACTCACAAATCTTTTGTCAGGGGTGAATTCATCTCACTGGCCTCTAGACTTAAAAAATCTAGGGAGAAACAAACCGATGCCTTGCTCCTTCAAATTTGCAAATTGGAGTCGCTCCACAAGCGATTTCTGTGCCAGCAACACCTCTCCGATCTCCTGTCCTTGCGTATGGCCCTTAAATCCCTCCTAAACCTAAAAATTGCGGAAAATTTCTTACACGCGAAACACCGTCTTTATGCTTCAGGTGACAGAGGTGGGAAACTTATGTCCGCCTACGTCAAAGAAACGTCTCCGCGTACATTCATCGCTGAGACGAGATGCCCCTCGGGTGCCGCACACACCGAGACGGCGCAAATCGCGCAAGATTTTCATCAATATTACACCGCCTTGTATAACTTACATAACCCCATGTATGAATCTGCCCCCACTACAGACCCCATCCTGCTATTGTGGACTTTGTCTCCTCCCTGAACCTCCCTAAATTGAAACCTTCCCATCACGCGGAATTGTTATCTCCAATTGCGGTGGCGGAAGTGGAGGAAGCTCTGAAGTCTACTCCATCGGGAAAATCTCCTGGCCCAGATGGTCTGACAATACTTTACTACAAAAAGTTTAAAGCTACCCTTCTCCCACACCTCACCCGACTTTTTAACGCCTTGATGACTGGCTCCTCCTTTCCTCCCCAATCCCTTTCTGCGGATATAGCTTTAATCCATAAGGAAGACAAAGATCCAGCACAGTGTAGTAGTTATCGGCCAATATCTCTTCTTAACTGTGATTTGAAGCTCTGGGCGAAGGTCCTGGCGAACCGGGTGTCTCGCTTGGTCCCCCTCCTGGTGCAGAGTGATCAGACTGGGTTTGTACTGGGTAGGGAGGGGAGGGAAAACTCCACAAAGATCTTACACCTAATCCATGGAGCAGTTTCCCGAAAAACGCCTTTGTTGTTGTTAAGTACTGATGCTGAAAAGGCGTTTGACCGCATAGATTGGTCTTACATGAAGTCGGTCCTACGCCTATTTAATTTTCCTGATCGCTTTATAGACTCCATTTTTACACTTTACACCTCGCCCACTGCCAGGGTCAAGGTGAACAATTTTTTTTCGGCTCCATTCTCTATATCCAATGGAACCCGCCAGGGCTGCCCCTTGTCCCCCAGTCTGTTCGCTCTGTGCCTGGAACCTTCGTTACAGGCTTTTCGTACACACCCAGACATCCGAGGCGCGTCCACGCCTAAAGGCGAGGCCCTCGTGTCCGCATACGCTGATGACATCATGCTTAGTATCACTAACCCGGAGACTGCTATATCCGCTGTGCTGGATCTTTTTCACCATTTTGGTACTCTTTCAAACTTCAAAATCAATTATAATAAATCGGTCGCGTTTGCTATCGGCTTTTCCAGGGACACTCTAACCCGCCTCCAACGAATGTCACCGTTCACCTGGAAGACAGACCATGTAAAATATTTAGGCATTCTTATTCCGAGGGATATTTCTCGCCTCTACGCTCTGAACCACCTACGCCTACTCTCCTCGGTTAGGACACAGCTCCAGCGTCTACGAATACCGTTCATGTCTTGGTTGGGCCGAAAAAATTATCTGTCCACGTATATAGTCCCAAAATTCCTCTACTTATTCCAGGCAGCTCCTATATTCCTTCCCAATTCCTTTTTTCGTGCCTTACACGTTCTGTTCTCACGGTTCCTATGGAACCAACGTCCGGCTCGTATCGCTTTCTCGACTTTGACTCTGCCCACAGATGCAGGTGGAGTGGGTATGCCTGACCTGAAGAACTATTACTTCGCTTGCCATCTTCGTCGTTGGGTGGAGATAAACAGCTGGAACAAAAGGTCTTTCTTGTCCTCCCTAGAAACGGCTCTTCTTTCGCCTCGGGAGGCACTTGAGTTATGGGGTGTGCATACTCAGATCCCTCGTACACGCGGCTTCTCCCCTCTCCTGAAGGGTTTGCTCCACACATGCCTGAACTGTCTACATCATGACACTATGAGTAAGTTCCCCTCTCCGCTCATGCCTGTACGCTTACTCCCTTTGTTGACCTGCTCGGGTGAGGGTTTTTGGACTTTTCAGGGTTTGTGGAGCAAACTGGTAACGCCCCTCAATTCCTTTTTTGCTGGAGGCAATGTCCCTTCGGCGGAGGGCCTGTCATCCATCCTCGGACCTACACACGCCAACTTTTTATCGCTAGCACATGTACATCATGTCTGTCAGACCTTTATGGAGCAACATCGTCCCTTGCGGGCTGCCTCCAACTTGGAGCGGCTGTTGCTGGCACAGAGTCCTGTCAAAGGCGTGATCTCCACCATTTACAAATGGCTTATGTCTCTTCGCTCTGATACTGAGCCTACTTACCTTGCTGCCTGGGAACGGGAACTGGGGCACCCATTGTCCCTACGAGTCGCCAGGTGTATTAAAAGACACGCACTGGGATTTTCTAGGTGCGTTCGCATTAAAGAGAATTCTTATAAACTGATTGCCAGGTGGTACCGAACCCCGTCCTTCCTATTTCGCCATGGCTTGCAGACCTCTGACATCTGCTGGAGATGTGGGGCGGGTTCAGGAACTTATGCTCACATCTGGTGGGATTGTCCCCTCATTGTGCCCTTCTGGAATGCGATACGACAAAAAATCAAAGATATCTGCCTTCTGCCTTGTGATTTACCCAGGGATTCAGTCCTTTTTTGGGTGCCGGCGACGGGTTATAACCCCATTAAGCACAAACTGGCGACCTTTATGTTGACGGCTGCCAAACTTCTAGTGCCTAAGCATTGGCTGTCTACTGTGGCGCCTTCTCTGGAGGAGTGAACTGTTGCTGTGGACCATATCAGGGACATGGAGGACCTGTCGGCATGGATCAACCATACCCGGGATAAATTCCAGACCATCTGGTCCCCGTGGATTGCCTTTCGTACCCCTTCGCCTACATAGTGTAAGTGACACATTGGAGTGCTATTTTTGTATGTAAGATTCTCTGCCACGTGGTGTGCTGTGGGCGGAGACCGAGGGCGCCCCCCTCCCCTTCTTCCTTCCCCTTACCTTTAACCTTCTTACTTTTTTCTTTGTCCAGTTATTTATTTTTCATTTAGGTTCATTTAATTCCCTTATTTTTCTTATTTCCCCTTATATTTTCTGTGTCTTCTTGTTTTATTTTGTTCTTAGTTCTTGTTCTTGTAGAATGTTATTGGGGTTCGTTAGTCCAGGAACCCAATTTGTGTGCCAAATCTCACGCAATACTAGTAGTGATCCTCGATCACGCTGTTTCATTCATATATATTGTGCTCTGTTTTATTGGACATGACCTGATATGATGACGCTTGGCTTATATTATGTGACTTGTTTTGTTACTGTTCATACCCTTGATATGTGTTATACATGTGTGTTAATAAATACATATTCAACAAATACTGAACATGTGAATGAGGCGTTAGTCGTATACTCCACAAATCTGGCCTTTATGGAAAAATGTCAAGAATGGAGCCATTTTTTAATGCAACACATAAGAAGTCCCGTTTGCAGTATGCAAAAAGGTGTCTAGGGGACACTGCTAGCATGTGGATGAATTTGCTGCGGTCAGATGAGACAAAAGTAGAACTTTTTGAGCTAAATGCAAAACTGTTATGTGTGGCGGAAAACTAACACTTCACATCACCCTGAAAACACCATCCACACTGTCAACTTGGTGATGGCAGTATCATGCTGTGGGTATGCTTTTCTTCAGCAGGGACAGGGAAGGTGGTCAGAGTTGATAGGAAGATGATTTTAACTGTGCCAATGTATGATTGTTGATTTCCTTAAATAGCATGTTATAAATCATCGACCACATTCGCTCTTTCAGACAGAACTTGAAAACCCAGCTTTTCAAGTAAGTTTACAGCCTGCAATGACCCTGATGCCTTCTCACCACTATCGGGGCTACCACCTCATCAACACTGGAGCTGCTGCAACCCCCCAACCTGCTATCTCTTTCCCCACCATCCTGTAGAATGTAAGCCGTGCAGGGTCCTCTCCCCTCTGTATCAGTCTTTCATTATTAGTTTGTTTACTGTAAGTGATAACTGTAATTTGTATGTAACCCCTTCTCATGTACAGCACCATGGAATCAATGGTGCTATATAAATAAATAATAAATAATATTTTATTCTGACTCACCAATTTACTCAAATGCCAGATGTATAATAAGCAAAGAGATGCCCCAGACAGAATATACTGCAAAATGAAAACTATATTAAATGTATGCATAAAACAAATTGATTTTACAAATGTTCTTGTATTTTGGAAAACTACTTAATCCCTTCATGACTGACCAATTTTGACTTTTCAGGACTGTCGCAATAAAAGACCGTAACATTTTTATACTTCTTTCGACATACCCATATGAAGGGCTTGTTTTTGTTTTTTTCAGAATGAGTTGTATTTATCAGTGGCATTATTTTAGGGTACATCTACCGTATATACTCGATTATAAGCTGAGTTTTTCAGCACATTTTTTGTGCTGAAAAAGCCCCCTTCGGCTTATACTCAAGTGAGGGTCCCAGAAGATGAAGGGGGAGCTGCAGCGGCAGAGCAGTGGGTCACAGAATGCAGCAGCAGCTAAAACCTGTGCCCGCTGCTAAAGAGAAATGAATATTGACTGCACTCGCAGTCAATATTCATTTCTATTCAATAGCGGGCACAGTAGTCGCAGCCGCCACCTTCCTGCAACGGCCAGGTTATCACATGTTCCAACTACTTAAAGAAATTAATATATACTGCCCTCCACACCAGGCTGCTATAACTGTATTGGCGTGCGCAGCAGGGGGCCCACCGATGCAGTTACAGTAGCCTAGCTCCAAGTGGGCCCCCTCAGAGCACGGGGACAGGGGTGACCGCCCCCTCTGCCCTCCTTGGTAGCTACGCTACTGATCAAAAGCATCTGACTCTGCCATATAGTGAAGGAAATAAGTATTTGATCCCTTTCTGATTTTGTAAGTTTGCCCACTGACAAAGACATGAACAGTCTATAATTTTAAGGGTAGGTTAATTTTAACATTGAGAGATAGAATATTAAAAATAAAATCCAGAAAATCACATTGTATAAATTATATAAATTTATTTTCATTTTGCAGTGTGTAGGGATCCGCTCTGGTAGGCAAGGGCTGTACCGCAGTTATGAGGCAACACACAGGCTTTAAGTCCAAAAATCAATGTTTTACTGTCTCTTTAACACCAGGCAACCTCATCACAGGTCCTTTACAACACCTACAATCACCAGATTGCAACATTCATTCTCCCACCACCAGTGGGCGGTGTATGTGTGGTTAGCATGTCCCACCCAGCTCACAAGCTAACCCTGTAGGTTCACCCTTAACAATAATCAGAACTCTTATGGGACTACAAGTCCCAGAACAACATTACTGACCTACAGCACAGAATAGCTCTGCGACACATACTTTCCATTTAGCACCATACCAGGGACTGGTTTCCCATCCATCTCATGCCTCCATGCATAATTTGAGCAATTTATACAGCGCCCCCTAGGTGCCACATTAGTCACTACATCACATACCTTCCCCCTCTGTTCAAACTTGTGAGGTTGAACACCTGTTCCAACCCGAGGACCCCGAGACCGGTCACCCATGTCACCTTGCCCTACAAGTCGAGGGGACCGTCTCAGTCGATTTTGGGCATCCTGCAACATTACCTCTTGGTTAGGCCTCTCCCGCCCCCAGTGGTCAGAATGTCGGCATTGTCTTTCCGTCGGTGTCACCAGACCCCTCCAGTACGGTCTCCTACGGTTGTTGCGGTCCTGAGTCCATCGTCCAGTCAAGCTCACTGGTTGATCTGAGTCAGACTCTCTATCTCTTTGTCCGCCACCAGGTCTCACACTTATGTCACTCAGCCCTGAGCTAACAGAATCGTCATCTCTACCCCTCAGTGTTTCAGCTCGTCTACTGCCAGTCCCCAGAGAAGCCTCTTGTTTCTCTATATCTTGGGCTGGAAGCAGTCGCCATCTTCGTTTCAACTCCTGCAGCTGTTCCTTTATCTGCTTTCTTCCTGAGATCAGCTGCTCTACTTCTCGTAGGTACGTCACTCGATACTCCAGGAGCGTTCTTCAGGCTCTCCACTGAGCCCACAACAAAGGAATGGAACCATGTCTTCTTCTTCTCCAGCCACCTTGATCTCACCATCAGCTGGAATCCTCACTCTCCTTACACCGGAACTATCCGCCATCTCCTGCATCACTTTTCCAAGTCTTCCAACGACTCTCCCCACCAGATTTCTGGGTACCAGAATTACCTCTTCTACCAAGCTCAGCCGATTTTGATCTTCCTTCGCCTGCTCCAGACGTCGAGCGGCTTTCATGTTACTCAACATAATCATCTGTTTCGCGTGGAGACACTGCAGATGCATATCCTTCAGGACAGCCACCAGCTTCTCTGTGTCTTTCCCCTCTGCCAGGATCAC
The DNA here is from genome assembly GCA_033576555.1 of Oophaga sylvatica. Classification (NCBI taxonomy): domain Eukaryota; kingdom Metazoa; phylum Chordata; class Amphibia; order Anura; family Dendrobatidae; genus Oophaga; species Oophaga sylvatica. Next base: position 135,779,505 of record JARQOD010000006.1, read on the forward strand.
CAACTGGTTCGTCTCTGGTGCCCAGTTCACACTATCGGCTTTTACCGCCTTTTTAAAGGCCTCATGCACCCCCTCACTGGCACAGGCTTCTCGCATGTCTGCAGGTAACTTTATCACACATCTAAAGAGTGAAGTCTTCTCCTCCTCCTGAGACTCACGTTCTTCACGACCCCTTGCCCAGGTGGGCACTGGCACTTCCGCCTGGTCATCACTCGGGCATGGCCGCTGTACGTCTTCAACCCGCAACTTCACCTTCTGCAGACCCCTTACTGCTTCTCTGAGCACCTCCATCTCTTCTCCCAAGGTCCTATCCACACTTTGCCATATAGACAGGTGACCTCTGAGCTCAGAGACTACCTTCTATCCACTATCCACTCTATGTTCCGCAGTTTGCCTCAGGGCCTTTTCTTGTTTGATCTGCTCCTTCATGGTCTTTAGTTCAGCCGACTTTTGCTTCTCACCAGACACTTTGTTAGCCATGTTCTGCTTTATGGCCGCAACTTCGGCCTCCAGGTGGCGCACCTGCTCCAACTGTACAGCGTTGGCGCCTTCCGTATCTGACCCCGCCAACCTTTCTTGAGGCTCCACCCTCTCCGGCTCTTCAGGGTCTGGAAGCGTACTCACATCTTGCACAATTGCATCAGTCATAGGTTTTTCTTTATTACCATCCTTAGTACATACATTGTGTTCCGGCGCCTTGCCTTGCGCCCTTTGTGTCTCCGACTACGGGAGGATTTTTTCTCCTTGTGGGGCTTTTCCTCACTGTACTCCTTTTCTCTATTAGAGTCACAGTCTGAGTCACAATCTGAGTTACCTCCCACCTGGCACCCGTCAAGAGACTTCAGGTCTGTCCGTTGGGTAGCCGCACCCTTTCCACTTGTGTCATCGTCTACTATGTCAGCGAGTTGGTCAGACCCGTCCACTTTGGGAGGTGTCACTGTACTAATACACATTGCCCCAACAGTACGGAGACCTCTATTCAGTGGCTGTAGAGGAACTGCCCTCTCCCACAATTCTGAGAACAGCCCAGAGTCCCGGCCTATTACCACCGGACAAGCTACGTTTGGAACTAAAGCTGCCTTATGGTTTTTACTATCCCTGACCATCTCTAGTATCACAAAGGCCTCTACATATTCCCTAGTGGACCCATGGATGCAGGTGACCTTGATCTTTCTTGTGGTTATAAAGTTATCGGGTGCAGCCCTCACTAGGGTCACCGAGCTTCCTGAATCGACCAGTCCGTGTACCTCCTCCTCACCATTAATCAGCAGGTCACACCCACGTAGCCTCTCACCTGGAGGTAATTCAAATTACATACTGGACATACATAGCACCATTGCCCCTGGCAACAATCTGATGTCGCCTCCCCTTTACCGTTGGGATACTCCACCCCCTTTTAACCTCCCATCCCTGCTGGTGGGTTAACGCCCCATTTAGACCACTAGCCCACTCTGGGATATACCCTGTGGACTCCCCCACAGTTTCCTTAGGCACAACTCCCACAGTACAGTTTTATTTCTTTTGGGCTGTTACTGGCCCTTTAAGAGTCTGTGTGACCTGGTTCACACTGTCCTTCTATTACACCACCAGCTCCTGCTGGCACCGATACCGCTGCTGTGGCCGCCACCAACCACCGGCACCTCCGACTGCCGCTCACAAGCTGCTGCTACTGTAGAACCTCTTCCTGCAAGTGTCCCGGTAGCTCCCGCTACCACCAGTCTCTGCACGCTTCCGCTGCGCCGTCTTCATGGACCACAGCAACCTTCGTAACCCCGCCGAGTTACAGCCAGCCGCTTGTCACCTTCGTAACCCCACCGGGTTACAGCCAGACGTCTTCACCTGGTTATTTGTCATGCATGGAAAAAAAACATCCACAAAAAAAACAGCCTGACCTCACTGCGTCTGCCCGTATTCTCCACCAAATGTAAGGATCCGCTCTGGTAGCCAAGGGCCGGACCGCAGTTATGAGGCAACACACAGGCTTTAAGTCCAAAAATCAATGTTTTACTGTCTCTTTAACACCAGGTAACAAAACATCACAAAACATAAATGCATTCCGGCTTTCAATATCACTGTTCCCAGATGCACCCTTGCATGGGACGGGCTTGACTAAGCAGCTGCAGGCCTGCAGGGACCGCCAGGTGCCTTCCCGGGTGGTCTGGAACTCTCTTCCGGTGCTCACTGACACACTGTAACAGAAAGTCACACTTCCGGGCTAACTCCAGCCAAGCTCCTCAACAGAACCGCGTGGTTCTCAGTGTGGGACCGTCACAGGCTCCGCACACCCATGTGTCCTGTCCGGGTGCTGTTCAGGACCCCCGTCCAACACCCCGGCTACCAAGCTCCAAGTCTCACCACATGCTTCCAGGAATCCGATCCAACCCCAGGATCTTCCAACACTGACAGACCTTCCAGGAACCTTCCAGGCAGCCCTATGCAGGACACACTCTCCACTGTCTCAGCCAGACTTCCAGAGACTTCTCAGTCTCCAACTCAATCTCTTCACCATGTGCCAAACACTGTCTTTCATACCTGTAGCCACTCCCTCAGCTAAGACATGAAGCACATGGTCCGGTCACCTGTTCATGACCTCATCACAGGTCCTTCATAACTCCTACAATCACCAGATTGCAACATTCATTCTCCCACCACCAGTGGGCGGTGTATGTGTGGTTAGCATGTCCCACCCAGCTCACAAGCTAACCCTGTAGGTTCACCCTTAACAATAATCAGAACTCTTATGGGACTACAAGTCCCAGAACAACATTACTGACCTACAGCACAGAATAGCTCTGCGACACATACTTTCCATTTAGCACCATACCAGGGACTGGTTTCCCATCCATCTCATGCCTCCATGCATAATTTGAGCAACTTATACAGCATCCCCTAGGTGCCACATTAGTCACTACACCACAAGTGAGAAATAAGTATTTGATCCCTCTGGCAAACAAGACTTAATACTTGGTGACAAAACCCTTGTTGGCAAGCACAGCAGTCAGACGTTTTTTGAAGTTAATGATAAGGTTTGTGCACATGTCAGGAGGAATTTTGGTCCACTCCTCTTTGCCGATCATCTCAAAATCATTAAGATTTGGAGGCTGTTGCTTGGCAACTCGGAGCTTCATCTTCCTCAATAAGTTTTCTATGGGATTAAGGTCTGGAGACTGTCTAGGCCATTCTATGACCTTAATGTGCTTCTGTTTTAGTCACTCCTTTGTTTCCTTGGCTGTATGTTTTAGGTCATTGTCTTGCTGGAAGACCCAGCCACGACCCATTTTTAATGTCTTGGCGGAGGGAAGGAGGTTGTCACTCAGGATTTTATGGTACATGGCTCTATCCATTCCCCATTGATGCGGTGAAGTAGTCCTGTGCCCTTAGCAGAGAAACACCCTCAAAACATAATGTTACCACCTCCATGCTTGACAGTGGGGACGGTGTTCTTTCGGTCATGGGCAGCATTTCTCTTCCTCCAAACACGGCGAGTTGAGTTATTGCAAAAAGAGCTCAATTTTTCTCTCATCTGACCACAGCACCTTCTCCCAATCACTCACAGAATCATCTAGGTGTTCATTGGCAATCTTCAGAGGGGCCTGCACATGTGCCTTCTTGAGCAGAGGGACCTTGCGGGCACAGCAGGATTTTAAACGTTTACGGCGTAATGTGTTACCAATGGTTTTCTTGGTGACTGTGGTTCCAGCTGCCTTGAGATCATTAACACGTTCCCCCAATGTAGTTTTACGCTGATCTCTCACCTTCCTCATGATCAAGGATACCCCACGAGGTGAGATTTTGCATGGTGCCCCAGATCGATGTCGATTGACAGTCATTTTGTATTTCTTCCTTTTTCTTACTATTGCACCAACAGTTGTCTCCTTCTCACCCAGCGTCTTACTTATGATTTTGTAGCCCGTTCCAACTTTGCGTAGGACTATGATCTTGTCCCTGACATAATTAGAAAGCTGTTTTGTCTTGCCCATGTTGTAGAGGTTAGAGTCTGACTGATTAATTGAGTCTGTGGACTGGAGTCTTTTGTAAAGGTGACTATGTAAGACAGCTGTCTTTAATGCAGGTAACGAGTTGATGAGGAGCGTCTAACTGGTCTGTAGGAGCCAGAACTCTTAATGGTTGGTAGGGGATCAAATACTTATTTCTCACTGCAAAACACAAATAAATTTATATAATTTATACAATGTGATTTTCTGGGTTTTATTTTAGATATTCTATCTCTCAATGTTAAAATTAACCTACCCTTAAAATTATAGACTGTTCATGTCTTTGTCAGTGGGCAAACTTACAAAATCAGCAAGGGATCGAATACTTATTTCCTTCACTGTATCTCTTCATCAAGACTGGCTTGAACATAGTGGTGCACACCACTGTGAGACCCACCTGATTAATTAAGAGGCATAAGCTTATTAATGAATCAGGAGCATACACTTCAACATGCCCCTTCATCAAGACCGATGAGAGAATCGTCGGTCTTGAGAATCGCCCCCTATGGTTTTAAGAATATAAAAAATTAAAAAATAAATACATTTGAAAAGTATTTTTCTGTGCAAAAAAAGTAAAACATAAAATAAGGAGTTGATTCTATAAATGGGAGTGTTTTGAAAGCACTAGAGGGCTTGGATGTGTACCCATGTATACCTATTGGGGGTGCATGTTAGAGCTAAGGCATGTGCGACTGAAAGAGACTACATGGAAGCAGCAGTACAAGATGGGTGGTTGGAGAAAGCAGAGAAGAAACTACCAGTTCATGTCATTCTTTTCAGGATAGCTAAGTATAGAGAAGCCACGGAGACACCAAGGAGAGAGTATTCCATGTGGAAGCTTCAGCAAGAACTTCATGCTCTTGCACCCATTTATAGGGTGATTCACTCGCCACTTTACCTGGAAAAATTGCTGTAACGTCTAAAATAGACGATCTATCGTACTGGAATTTGGACTGTACGTATTTGGTTTCAAGAGAAGTGAGAGTGCAGTGAACCACAGCAACGAGAAACATCCTCACACTGAGTGGTCTTGATGATTACAATAAAAAGATCATGTATCACTAACTGGTAAAAATATGATAAAAAATATAGTTGATTCATTTTTTATACAGTATATTTGCAGTTGAACTAAACTTCTAATTCCTTAAAAAGGCCTTACCAGAATTCCAGACCACCATGGTGTTCCAACATGGATTTCCCCAAAGCATCCAATTATAATGATTACTATGGCTGTGACAATCTGTATAATCTATAAGGAAAAACAGAAAAACAATCATAAGGGCTCATGCATATGCCCGTGCCAGTCTGTATATTGCGGTAAGTGCTCGGACCAGTTTGCACGGACATATGAATGAACCTTAGGCCTCTTTCACATGTCTGTGTCTCAGGTACGTGTGATGACAGTTTTCACACGTACCGGAGACACATACACACATAGACCCATTCAAGTGAATGGGTCTGTGCACATGTTAGTGTGTTTCCATGGACAATGTGTCCATATGACCCAAACGTAGACATGTCCATTTTTTACCGTCAGCACGGGCCACAAAGTGTCACACGTACATGCACACGGATGACACACTGGGATGTCATCAGTGTGACACGTTCCAGGGCCAGAGAAGCAGCGGTACAGTTCGTGCTGTTCCCTGGCGCCAGGTGCTGAAGACAGTTCTCATCATTCTACCCTGCTCTGCTGGCAGTCAGCATGAGCAAGGGAGAATAATGAGAGTTAGGCCGGCGTCACACTGGCGACAGAATCGGACGACTGCAATGCGATGAAAAATCGCATTGCAGTCGGACCTATGTTAATCTATGGAGCAGCTCCCAGTATCAGATTTTTTGTGGTCCGTTTTAAACGTCCGTGTACAATCGCAGCATGCTGCGATTGTCACCGATTGTCGGTCGACAATCGCCAATGCAAGTCTATGGGAGCGATGAAAAATCGGATTACAAACAGACCACACTGTGTGACTTGCGATGAAATCGCATCGGTGTCCTTTAGAAAAGCCGGCAATTCATCCCCGGCTATACTGTAAAATCACACTGACAGCTTTAATAAAGACTAGAAAGAATAGGTATACACACATAGAATACATTATATATATATATATATATATATATATATATATGTAATTGTGACATGTATATATATACATATATTTATATTTCCTAGACTTCTACATACTGTAATAGCCGCAAATTCAATTGCCGGCTTCTGTGAAATCATAGAAGCCGACATGAAATGATACATTGTTTCCACACAGTTAACCATGTCATTTCCTGTATTTTGATATTTGTTTAGAACTTACAATTACATGAGTGTATTTGTGCAAAATTTCAGACATGTAGGGGTTAATTAAAGGTGTAATTTCGTTGAAAAAAAATGCGTGGGCTCCCGCTGTATTTTCTCCACCAGACAGACAAAGCAAAGCGAGTGGGGGCAGATAATAATAGCCTAGGGAGGGTACATTTTTTGTGCCCCCCCTGGCTACTAACATCTGCCCCCAGACACCCCAGAAAGGGCAAATCTATAATTAGATTCGCCCTTTCTGGCACTTTGCCCGTCTATTCCCATTGCCCTGTAGCGGTGGCGAATGGGTTAATAATCTCACCTTACTGTCACCTTAGTATTGAAAGGTGACCTTAAGGCAGGCTAATAATTGAGAGCTGTCAATTAGACAACTATCAATTATTAATCCTATTGAAGTAAATAAAAAAACACACACACTGTAAGAATAAATAATTTTAATGAAATAAAAACACATTTTTTTGACCATATTTTATTTTACACTTAATCCGTGCGAAGCCATTGATCTCCTAAAATAAAGAAAAAAAAATAAAACAACATTATTCTTACCTATTCCGCCGATCTGTCACGTCCCACGCTGTAATCCTTCACAAAGGGTTAACTAGCTTTGAGCCAAGCAGTGCAAGTAATCCTGCATGCTCAGCTCAAAGCTCCTGAATGAATAAGTTCCTCTCCTGGCGACAGGAGAGGATGTGTTTAATGAATGAAGCTTAATTGATTGTGTCCACTTTCCCTTTAGGTCAGGTCACTAAAGTTAAATTGCCAATAAATCAATTAAGCTCCATTCATGAATCTATTCCTCTCCTTTCGCTGGGAGAGTAACTTATTCATTCAGGGGAATACAGGTCTGAGACAGCATTATTAGCTCTCTGCGACCTGTAACCTGTTAACCCTTTCTGATGGATTACAGCGTGGGACCTGACTGTACTTCGGATTGGTAAGAATCATTTTGCTTTTTTATTTTATTTTTATTACAGCAAATGGTTTTAGCAGGAAAATAAAATATTGTCAAAAACTGTGTGATTATTTCATTAAACTTCTAGGGGTTGCAGTCCTCAGCTGTCAGCATCAGCAAGGCTGGTTATCAAGAATAGAGGGGTCCCCACACTGTTTTTTTAATTATTTAAATAAATAATTTAACCCCTTCACCCCCAAGGGTGGTTTGCACGTTAATGACCAAGCCAATTTTTACAATTCTGACCACTGTCTCTTTATGAGGTTACAACTCTGGAACGCTTCAACGGATCTTCGCGATTCTGAGATTGTTTTCTCGTGACATATTGTACTTCACGTTAGTAGTAAAATTTCTTCGATATACCTTGCGTTTATTTTTGAAAAAAACGCAAATATGGCGAAAATTTTGAAAATTTTGCAATTTTCAAACTTTCAATTTTTTTCCCTTAAAACAGAGAAATATGTCACACAAAATAGTTAAGAAATAACATTTCCCACATGTCTACTTTACATTAGCACAATTTTGGAACCAACATTTTTTTTTGTTAGGAAATTATAAGGGTTAAAAGTTGATCAGTGATTTCTCATTTTTACAACAAAATTTACAAAGCCATTTTTTTAGGGACCTCCTCACATTTGAAGTCACTTTGACGGGTCTATATAGCAGAAAATACCCAAAAGTGACACCATTCTAAAAACTGCACCCCTCAAGGTACTCAAAACCACATTCAAGAAGTTTAATAACCCTTCAGGTGCTTCACAGGAGCTGAAGCAACGTGGAAGGAAAAATTAATATTTAACTTTTTAGCCACAAAAATGATCTTTTACAAACTTTTTTTTATTTTCACAAGGGTAAAAGGAGAAAATGGGCAGCTAAAGTTGTTGTGCAATTTCTCCTGAGTATGCCAATAGCCTATATGTGGGGGAAAACCACTGTTTGGGCACACGGCAGAGCTCGTAAGGGAAGGAGCGCCGTTTGACTTTTTCAAACTAAAATTGGCTGGAGTTGAGATTGGACGCCATGTCGTGTTTGGAGAGCCCCTGATGCGCCTAAACAGTGGAAACCCCCCACAAGTGACACCATTTTGGAAACTAGACCCCCTAAGGAACTTATGTAGATCTGTTGTGAGCACTTTGAACCCCAAAGTGTTTCACAAAAGTTTATAATGCCTGGGTGTGAAAAAAAAAAAATTTCCACAAAAATGATTTTTTAGTCCCAAATTTTTGATTTTTCCCAAGGAAATTGGACCCCAAAAGTTGTTGTCCAATTTGTCCTGAGTACGCTGATACCCCATATGTGGGGGGGGGAAACTGTTTGGGCGCACGGCAGGGCTTGGAAAGGAAGCAGTAACGTTTTGGAATGCAAACATTGATGGGGGTCATGTTCCGTTTGTAGTGCCCCAGATGAGCCTAAACAGTAGAAACCCCCCACAAGTGACCCCATTTTGGAAGCTAGACCCCCTAAGGAACTTATCTAGATCTTTGGTGAGCACTTTGAACCCCCAAGTGCTTCACACAAGTTTAATGCTCGGGCATGAAAATAAAAACATCCTATTTTTTTCCCACAAAAATTATCTCTTAGTCACTATTTTTTTATTTTCCCATAGGTAGCAGGAGAAATTGGACCTCAAAAGTTGTTGTCCAATTTGTCCTGAGTACGCTGATACCCCATATATGGGGGGGAACCACTGTTTGGGCGCATGGCAGAGCTCGGAATGGAAGGAGCACCATTTGACTTTTTCCAACCAAAATTGACTGGAATTGAGATTGGACGCCATGTTGCATTTGGAGAGTCCCTGATGTGCCTAAACAGTGGAAACCCCCACAAGTGACCCCATTTGGGAAACTAGACCCCCTAAGGAACTTATCTAGATCTTTGGTGAGCAATTTGAACCCCCAAGTGCTTCACACAAGTTTATAACCTAGAGCCGTAAAATTAAAAAATCATATTTTTTCCACAAAATTGATCTTTTCACCCCAATTTTTATTTTCCCAAGGGTAACAAGACTCCAAAAGTTATTGTGCAATTTGTCCTGAGTACGCTGATACCCCATATGTGGGGGTAAACCACTGTTTGGGTGCATGGCAGAGTTTGGAAGGGAAGGAGCGCCGTTTGACTTTTTCAACGCAGAATTGGCTGGATGCCATGTCGTGTTTGGAGAGCTCCTGATCTGCCTAAACAGTGAAAACCCCCCACAAATGACACCATTTTGGAAACTAGACCCTCAAGGAACTTATCTAGATGTGTGGTGAGCACTTTGAACCCCAAAGTGCTTCACAGAAGTTTATAACGTACAGCCGTAAAATAAAAAATCTTTTTTTTTTTTACAATAATGATTTTTTTGCCCCCAATATTTTATTTTCACAAGGATAACAGGAGAAATTGGACCCCAAAAGTTGTTGTCCAATTTGTCCTGAGTACGCTGATACCCAATATGTGGGAGTAAACTACTGTATGGGCGCACGTCGGGGCTCGGAAGGGAAGTAGTGACGTTTTGGATTGCAGACTTTGATGGAATGGTCTGGGGACGTCGTGTCGCATTTGGAGAGCCCCTGATGCGCCTAAACAGTGGAAACCCCCCACAAGTGACCCCATTTTGGAAAATAGACCCCACAAGGAACTTATCTAGATGTGTGGTGAGCACTTTGAACCCCGAAGTGCTTCACAGAAGTTTATAACGTACAGCCGTAAAAATAAAAAATCCTTTTTTCTTTTTGCAAAAATGATTTTTTTGCCCCCAATATTTTATTTTCACAAGGGTAACAGGAGAAATTGGACCCCAAAAGTTGTTGTCCAATTTTTCCTGAGTACGCTGATACCCAATATGTGGGAGTAAACTACTGTATGGGCGCACGTCGGGGCTCGGAAGAGAAGTATTGACGTTTTGGATTGCAGACTTTGATGGAATGGTCTGGGGGCGTTGTGTCGCATTTGGAGAGCCCCTGATGCGCCTAAACAGTGGAAACCCCCCACAAGTGACCCCATTTTGGAAAATAGACCCCACAAGGAACTTATCTAGATGTGTGGTGAGCACTTTGAACCCCGAAGTGCTTCACAGAAGTTTATAACGTACAGCCGTAAAAATAAAAAATCCTTTTTTTTTTTTACAAAAATTATTTTTTTGCCCCCAATATTTTATTTTCACAAGGGTAACAGGAGAAATTGGACCCCAAAATTTGTTGTCCAATTTGTCCTGAGTACGCTGATACCCAATATGTGGGAGAAAACTACTGTATGGGTGCACGTCTGGGCTCGGAAGGGAAGTAGTGATGTTTTGGATTGCAGACTTTGATGGAATGGTCTGGGGGCGTCATGTGGCATTTGGAGAGCCCCTGATGCACCTAAACAGTGGAAACCCCCCACAAGTGACCCCATTTTGGAAAATAGACCCCACAAGGAACTTATCTAGAAGTGTGTTGAGCACTTTGAACCCCGAAGTGCTTCACAGAAGTTTATAACATACAGCTGTAAAAATAAAAATCTTTTTTTTTTTTTACAAAAATGATTTTTCCGCCCCCAATATTTTAGTTTCACAAGGGTAACAGGAGAAATTGGACCCCAAAAGTTGTTGTCCAATTTTTCCTGAGTACGCTGATACCCAACATGTGTGAGAAAACGACTGTATGGGTGCACGTCTGGGCTCAGAAGGGAAGTAGTGACGTTTTGGATTGCAGACTTTGATGGAATGGTCTGGGGCGTCATGTCGCATTTGGAGAGCCCCTGATGCGCCTAAACAGTGGAAACCCCCCATAAGTGACCCCATTTTGGAAAATAGACCCCACAAGAAACTTATCTAGATGTGTGGTGAGCACTTTGAACCCCGAAGTGCTTCACAGAAGTTTATAACGTACAGCCTTAAAAATAAAAAATCCTTTTTTTTTTACAAAAATGATTTTTTCGCCCCCAATATTTTATTTTCACAAGGGTAACAGGAGAAATTGGCCCCCAAAAGTTGTTGTCCAATTTGTCCTGAGTACGCTGATACCCAACATGAGTGAGAAAAAGAATGTATAGGTGCACGTCTGGGCTCGGAAGGGAAGTAGTGACGTTTTGGATTGCAGACTTTGATGGAATGGTCTGGGGGCGTCATGTCGCATTTGGAGAGCCCCTGATGCACCTAAACAGTGGAAACCCCCCACAAGTGACCCCATTTTGGAAAATAGACCCTACAAGGAACTTATCTAGAAGTGTGTTGAGCACTTTGAACCCCGAAGTGCTTCACAGAAGTTTATAACGTACAGCCTTAAAAATAAAAAATCCTTTTTTTTTTACAAAAATGATTTTTTCGCCCCCAATATTTTATTTTCACAAGGGTAACAGGAGAAATTGGACCCCAAAAGTTGTTGTCCAATTTGTCCTGAGTACGCTGATACCCAACATGAGTGAGAAAACGAATGTATAGGTGCACGTCTGGGCTCGGAAGGGAAGTAGTGACGTTTTGGATTGCAGACTTTGATGGAATGGTCTGGGGGCGTCATGTCACATTTGGAGAGCCCCTGATGCGCCTAAACAGTGGAAACCCCCCACAAGTGACCCCATTTTGGAAAATAGACCCCACAAGGAACTTATCTAGAAGTGTGGTGAGCGGTATGAAGCCTCAAGTGCTTCACAGAAAATTTATAACATACAGCCGTAAAAACAAAAAAATCATTTTTTTTTTACAAAAATGATTTTGTCGCCCCCAGTTTTTTATTTTCCCATGGGTAACAGAAGAAATAGGACAAATTGCACAATAACTCTTGTGGTCCAGAGTATGCTGATACCCCATATGCGGGGGTAAACTACTGTTTGGGCGCATGGCAGAGCTCTGAAGTGAAGGAGCACCGTTTGACTTTTTCAACGCAGAATTGGCTGGAATTGAGATCAGACGCCATGTCACATTTGGAGAGCCCCTGATGTGCCTAAACAGCAGAAACCCCCAATTCTAACTCCAACCCTAACCCCACACACCCCTAACCCTAGTCCCAACCCTAACCACAAACCTAACCCTAACACACCCCTAACCCTAATCCCAACCCTAAACCTAATCCTAACGTTAGCGCCAACCCTAACCCTAACTTTAGCCGCAACCCTAACCGTAACCCTAACCCTAATGGGAAAATGGAAATAAATACATTTTTTTAATTTTATTATTTTTCCCTAACTAAGGGGGTGATAAAGGGTGTTTGATTTACTATTTATAGCGGGTTTTTGTGATTGGCAGCTGTCACGCTAAAAGTCGCTTTTTATTGCAAAAAGTAGTTTTTTGCATCACCACATTTTGAGAGCTATAATTTTTGTATATTTTGGCCCACAGAGTCATGTGAGGTCTTATTTTTTGCGGGACGAGGTGACAATTTTATTGGTACCATTTTTGACCACGTGACATTTTTTGATCACTTTTTATTTCGATTTTTGTGAGGTTAGAATGAACAAAAATCAGCAATTCATGAATTTCTTTTGGGGAAGGCGTTTATACCATTCTGCGTGTGGTAAAATTGATAAAGCAGTTTTATTCTTCGGGTCAGTACGATTACGGCGATACCTCATTTATATCAATTTTTTATGTTTTGGCGCTTTTATAGAATAAAAACAATTTTATATAAAAAAATATTATTTTTGCATCGCTTTATTCTGCGAGCTATAACTTTTTCATTTTTTCGCTGATGATGCTGTATGATGGCTCGTTTTTTGCGGGACAAGATGACGTTTTCAGCGGTACCATGTTTATTTATGATCTTTTTGATCGCGTGCTATTCCACTTTTTGTTCGGCTGTATGATGATAAAGCATTGATTTTTTGCTTAGTTTTTTTTTTTTTTTAAGGGGTTCACTAAAGGGGTTAACTAGTGGGACACTTTTATAGGGGGGGTCGTTATGGACGCGGAAATACCAAATATGTGTACTTTTATTGTTTTGTTTTTTTATTTACAGGAAGAAATGAATTTATTGAGGAATATTTTTTTTTTTTATGATTTTTTTTACCACTTTTTATTTTTATTTTTTTTACTTTTTTACTTTGTCCCAGGGTGGGACATCACAGTATTTTAGCAGATCGCTGGTGTGACAGTGTGCACAGCACTCTGTCACACCAGCGATCGCTCTGGCATCGCTGCAGGCTTCCTCAGCGCCTGCTCTCAGCAGGCACTGAGGAAGCCGCCTCCCTGCAGGACCCCGGCGCCATCTTGGATCCGGGGACCTGGAGGGAGGACGGACCCTCGGAACAGCGCTACACATCGCGCTGCTCTGAGGGTCTCAGGGGAGCGCGCAGGGAGCCCTCTCCCTGCGCGATCCTCCCCTGTGCCCCCGGTACACAGCAATCTTGTTTGATCGCGGTGTGCCAGGGGTTAATGTGCCGGGAGCGGTCCGTGACCGCTCCTGACACATAGTGCTGGGTGTCAGCTGTGATACACAGCTGACACCCGGCCGCGATCAGCTGCGCTCCCCCGGGAGCGCAGCTGATCGCCCATGACGTACTATTCCGTCCATGGGAATTAGGTCCAGGGTCACATGGACATTATAGTACGTCTGATGGAATAAAGGGGTTAATAAAACTGCATGGGGTCCCTCCCATTGTTGACAACCAGCCTTTCTAAAGCTGACAGCTGGGTGCTGGTATTCTCAGGCTGGTATGTGGCCATGGATTTCCCCCCCTAGCCTAAAAATAGCAGCAGGCAGCCACCCAGAAAAGGCGCATCTATTAGATGCGCCAATTCTGGTGCTTTGCCTGGCTCTTCCCAGTTGCCCTGTAGCAGTGGCAAGTGGGGTTCATATTTGTGGGGTTGATGTCATCTTTATATTGTCAAGCCCATGGGTTAGTAATGGAGAGGTGTCCACTTCTTAGAGACAGAGACTTTGCTGCATAATGTCACCTCTGCTCTCCATTGTTAATCAAGAAAAGGACGCCACCGATCGGGAGAAACGAAGAGGAGTCATAGACTGCAAGTGCAGCTATATGCACAACAGTGCATTTAGAAAGTTAATTTACATATGACTAAGGCTACTTTCACACTTGCGTTTTTTAGCGCTGCGCATCGAGCGCTATTGGTCGCATGCGCAATGTTCCCTATCATTAACATGGCGGGCGCAGTGTCTTGCGCTTGCACGCGCTCATTAGCGTTTGACGTGCGCAGCGCATTTTCCAGGTGTGCGCCCAGACGCGCTAGACGCTACATGTTGCATTTTTTTTTTCATCACATCAATTTAAAAAGGCGCGTGCGCGCATATAAATATCATTGCCGTCTATGTGGGCGCTGGCGTGCGTGTGGCTGTGCGCATGTCAGCGCTTGTACACGCACGCAATTTTTTAGTAAACAATGTCTAGACACTTGTCAAATGACCCCCTAGACAAGATACATTGTTTGTGAGGAGTTTAGTATAGATAAAGGAAGGTGTCAGTGCCACACAGACCCCTACTCAGACTGCCTGGAGACTGCTTGCTGATAAGACCTGAAGATACAGCCTGGATCCCTATAAAAGGCCTGCAAACAGCAAGCAATATACTACACTGCCTGGAGACTGGAGCTGAACACTGGAAGATCCATCTTAGACCACAACAGCCTGAATATTGCCTGGAGACACTGCGCCTGGACTCAAGACCGATCCAAAGTGCAAGAATGTGAGTATTCTTTAAACAAATGACAGGCTGTCCTTATAATGTAATATGTGTTCATGTTTTTTTTTTTGCAGCATGTCTTCTGGATCTGAATATTCCCCATCCCGGCAAGAACTGGCCGAAGCAGAGCATGATGTGAGTATCTTCCTGCCTTTGGGTAAGTATAGCTGCAGAATCTACAAATGGCTAAAAAATTTTTTCTTTTTTCAGACATCATCGTCGGACACGGGCATTGAGGAGTCTCAGGAGCAGCCACAGCTGAGTCAAGTCCCGGTGGCGAGACGGAATGTAAGTATATAGCCTTTGAATGTCTATTTCTTTTCTAAACCTATTTTTCTTTTCTTTGTACAAAATATACAAGATTGTAATTTGGTTTTTGTTTCTTCTAGGTTCCACAACGGGACGACGACCTGTATGTGGACAACTATGCCCTCATCTGCCAGGTCCATGAGCGTGTCCCGTTGTGGGACAGCCGAGATCCCCAGTACAAGGACAATGTGGTGACCCGGCGGCTATGGAACGAGGTGGCCGCAGCGTTGATGGATGGCTGGGACAGCGCCTCTCCAAGCCTCAAAAAGGCGTTTAGTAAGTATTTTCATTCTCTGTAATGCTGCACTCACTGTTGTTCCTGAGGCTACTGATGGGTTTACTTGCAGATATATTCTGCCAGCAAACCCAACAGTGCCCTCAGGTTCAATAGTGACTGGCCTGTGTATGCTATTGCTATGTGTTCTGCATTCAATTGTTTGTTTTTATGTTGCACTCACTCTTGTTCCTGAGGCTACTGATGGGTTTACTTGCAGATATATTCTGCCAGCAAACCCAACAGTGCCCTCAGGTTCAAAAGTGACTGCCCTGTGTATGCTATTGCTATGTGTTCTGCATTCAATTGTTTGTTTTTATGTTGCACTCACTGTTGTTCCTGAGGCTACTGATGGGTTTACTTGCAGATATATTCTGCCAGCAAACCCAACAGTGCCCTCAGGTTCAAAAGTGACTGGACTGTGTATGCTATTGCTATGTGTTCTGCATTCAATTGTTTGTTTTTATGTTGCACTCACTCTTGTTCCTGAGGCTACTGATGGGTTTACTTGCAGATATATTCTGCCAGCAAACCCAACAGTGCCCTCAGGTTCAAAAGTGACTGCCCTGTGTATGCTATTGCTATGTGTTCTGCATTCAATTGTTTGTTTTATTGCACAGTCACTCTTGTTCCTCATGGTAGTGTTGTTTTTGCTGCCAGATATATTCTAACAGCAAACATAAGGGTGAGTTTCCATGATCAGTAAACGCTGCGTGTTTGGCGCTGTGCGCTGGCGCAGCGCCAAACACGCAGCGTCCAGATGTTACAGCATAGTGGAGGGGATTTCAAGAAATCCCGTCTCCACTATGCGTAACAACACGCAGGCGGCAGACCTGCGTATCCGGACATGCTGCGCGTCTTTTCAGACCGCAGCATGTCCTCGCGTGTTGCGGCGACGGTGCGTCGCCGCAACAGAATTTCACACAGGGCTATGTAGCCCTGCGTTCTTTCCGGAGGTGTTCCGGAGGTGTCCTGAACACCTCCGGAAAGAGCGCGCGTCAGAAAGGGGGCGGGGCTTAGACGGAGCGGAATTTCCGCTCCGTCCAAAGCGCTGTGGTTCCGGACCGTGGAACCACAGCCTAACAGTGTCATGTGCTTCAACAGTTACTGACATGTGGATTCTTGAGCTTTTTATAATGCTGCATTAACAGTTAGACATTTTCATTCAGGTATGTGTGTTGAGACTGATTTTGCCCTGACTGCATTGTCTAATTTATTTATTTTTTTCTCAACAGTGAACAAAGTCCGCACACGATGGCGCTCGATGAAGGACCGCTTCAACACTGATGTTCGAGCAGAGGGACAGGTTCGCAGTGGTTCTGCAGCAAGGCCCAGAAAGAAATATCGCTATTATCGCGAGTTGGAGTTCCTGAGACCGGTCCTTGCTAGCAGAGCGTAAGTATTTTAGATTTTCTTTTTTTTTTTTTAGTTTTTAATTTATTTTCTTTTTTACAGCTGATGCTTCTTGTTCATGCATTATAGTAATGTTTTGTTTTTCTTTCCACACATAGCACCTGGAGCAGCACCATGCAGCCTGTCCCTGAAGCGGTCCTTCCTCGGACGACCTTGGACTCGTCCCAGCCATCCGACAGCCTGGAAGCAACTTGCAGGTCAGCAACAAGGACAGCTGGTGACCAGGAAGCTGGTCCATCAGGTGTTCCCCTCTCCCAGGTCTCTGCCACTGGTTATGCGGGCACTTCCCGCCAGCGGCAGAGGGCCATGGAGAGGAATGTCTTGCCCGAGTTTGTTCACTTGAGCGAGTCCTTTCAAGGCAATATCAAGACGCTTGGAGGCAGAGTTGGAAGCGGTTTTTCACTGATGGAACGTGGTTTTACCCGCATGGATCACCGCTTCAACAGTGTCGAACAGCGTCTTGATCGCCTGGAGGCCGACCTCAACAGACCAGCGCACCATTTTTTTAGTAAAATAGAACGGGGCATGGAGGAACACCTTAGTCCTGAGCAACAGCTGGGTGTGATGCAGGCCTGCAACAATGCTTATTTGCAGTATATGCAGCAGAATCGGTACGTGCAGCAGTCAGTGGTTGCATATCCAACAGTGCCACCACTGATTCGCCACACATCACTACCGACTTCTGCTGCATACCTCTGCACGGCCACCAGCATTCCGAGTCAACACTACACCACCACAAGTCCGAGTACTGTTGGACAGTCCACCGTCGCCACCACCATGGCAAGCGCTGCTCCTGTGTGGAGCAACACCACCACAGACACTGTTCCACAGTCATGGACTCAAGCCACCGCAGTACCTGCTTGGGCCACGGCACCCACTTCTCCTTCTAGGAGTACCGCCACCAGTCAACAATTTACCGCCACAGCACCCACTGATCCTATGAGTACCGCCACCAGTCAGCAACAATCCATTTCAAGGGCACCCACTTCTCCTTGGAACACCGCCAACCCTTTGGTTACTCCGAGCACTGCCAACACTTCCACCGCCACTGCCACCACCGAGCACGAGAGCGGTGACCCACAATCAGTCTTTTTTAGGTCAAGGCCACGGTCAACCAGCTTAAGGCGGACACAGAGAAGTCGGTCCACGCATGGTACTCCTGTCCCCAAGAAGAAAAAAATGAAATCTTTGTTGGTGCATCCACCCTCTCCTCCTAATGTGTCTCAAAGTGACTCTCATTTGATGTCTGATCTTCCTTCACCTACTACTTTTGTTACCCCTTCTCCTCGAACCCCTTCATCGCTTTCCAGCCGCTCTTCATCTCTGCACACCCCCAGAGTATCAAAATCACCACCAAAACGTCAGTAGCAATAAAAATTTGTGTATCTGTAATCAAATTTCTATACAACTTCTGTGGCAGTGACGATACTAATGTCATGTTGTACACATATTGTACTAATCTGATTTTTCTAATACTTCTGTGGCAGTGACTATACCAATTGCATCTTGTACACATATTGTACTAATCTGATTTTTCTACTACTTCTGGGGCAGTGACTATACCAATTTTTATATTGTACACACATTGTACTAATCTGATTTTTCCACTACTTATGGGCCAGTGACAATACCAATTTTTATATTGTACACACATTGTACTAATCTGATTTTTCTACAACTTATGGGCCAGTGACTATACCAATTTTTATATTGTACACACATTGTACTAATCTGATTTTTCTACTACTTATGGGCCAGTGACTATACCAATTTTTATATTGTACACACATTGTACTAATCTGATTTTTCTACTACTTATGGGCCAGTGACTATACCAATTGCATCTTGTACACACATTGTACTGATCTTAATTTTCTATTACTTATGGGGCAGTGACAATACCATCGTCATGTTGGACACAAATTCTAATATGTGATCTATCCAAAACCTTTGTCTGAATATAATTTTTTTTTTTAATCAAAAGAGTACTAATGTGATCTCTAGAAATGTAATCCAAAAAAATTTTGCCAATTCAAATGTTGTTTTCCTGTTGTACAAAATAAATGTGCCAATCTTCTTTTAGTAATTTTGGTTTGCTTTGTGTTTATTTCGCCGCCTACACACTGCGCCGTACACACACTGTGCCGTACACTTTGCGTTTTTGACTATACATAACTCCAGGAATGACACGTTTGTGTACTTCATGGAGATATGTTTACTCCAAAACACAAATACATTATTTTGTTTTTTCACCACCAGTCTGTCTGTCTGCTAATATTGCACAGACTGAATAGAGGATGGTGTTGAGTGCAAGGCAGATCTATTTAACCTTGCCAGATATACTAAAAAGTTAAATGAGTCTGGTGTGTTTTTTTTTACATTATTTCACTTTGTGATACAAGGCCATGTATTCTAGATATAGCTTGTAATTGAGCACATCCTCTATTCAGTGTGTGTTGAAGAAATGATGGTGAAAATACACTTTATATGTACAATACCCTGACCTTGTATCATTACTATCACACCTGGCCAGGTGAATAGACATGAGTTTTAACCAGCAGCGTTGCTTCAGTCTGCATCTATTTTAAGCATACTGTAGCGATGATGCTGTTTATAACTCATGTGTATTCACCTGCCCAGGCCTGATACATTCTGAAGTGACGATGCGTTATTTGGGGCATCACCACTTCAGCATGACACCAGACATTGGTATAGAACAAGATGTATAATCTTTATTATCTCTGCGTTCCAAATCAAGTCACAGTGACACAAATAATTGTCTCCACCGTCACTGAAATTGGAAGCAAAAGTGGAGAAATAATAAAGGTCATACAACTTGTGTGCATGTATATTTAACTACATAGTCAGGATTACCAATAAATTCATGATGCACCCAAAAATATGCATCATGAATTCACTGGTAAACCTGTCCATTTCATAATTGTTTTTTAATTTAAAAACAGACTGCACGTGGTACAGGTATAAACAGAGGTATTTTATTAACATAAAAACAAAAAAAAATTTATTAACATACAGACAAGAACATTATTTTACACCATTTGTTCTTGCCAATCCACCCGTCCTACATCTGACATGAAGTAGGCAGCAAATTGGTCTCTCATTTGGCCTACTTCAACAGAAGACCTGAGAGGGTGCTGAGTGAACTCAGGCAATGGGTTAGGAGCTGCATCATCCAGTTCAAAGTTTGGGTGCTCTTTCGCCATGACAAAGTTATGTAGCACCACACAGGCCTTCACAACTTCATCCACTGTTTGCACTTTCAGATGAATGGCTGTGCCCAGAATGCGCCATCTGGAAACCAGTATACCGAAGGCGCACTCTACAGTTCTTCTTGCCCTGGTCAGCCTGTAATTGAAAATTTTTTTGTTGTGATCCAAGTCCCGGCTGGAGTATGGTTTAAGTAGGTGTTGGCTCATCTGGAATGCCTCATCCCCAACCATTACAAATGACATTGCTGGACCTTTGGTGTGGGGAACAGGCCGTGGCATGGGGAAATTAAACTGGTTTCCATACAACCTCCGTCCCATGTCAGAGTTCTTAAACGCCTGTGAGTCATTCCCACGCCCAAATGACCCAATGTCCACCGCAACAAACATACAGTCTGCATCCGCAATGGCCATAAGAACTGTAGAATAGTACTTCTTGTAATTGTAATACTCCGAGCCTGTTCTTTTAGGTTTGATAATCCGTATGTGTTTCCCCATCAACTGCTCCCAAACAGTTGGGGAAATTGCAGGTTGTCCAGAATTTTTCTGCTATTTCTAGCCACTTTTCTGTGGTGGGCAGGGGCATAAATTCCGGACAGAGAACAGTCCACAATGCCCGGCAGGTGTCCACAACAATTCCTGACAACGTGGAGATACCAATCCTGTACTGGAAGTGGAGTGAAGACAGGCTCTCTCCAGTAGCAAGGAATCTAGAGAAAGAATAAAACAAATATTATTATATAGTTTTTGTAAAACATTAATAAACCAAAAAATGGCATAAAAATAATTCTGCAGGTCTTTGTTTACTAGCTGGCAGAACTATAATTCTGTCATCTTTGTAATAGTACATGGCATAAGTAATACAATGATGCAGGCATTGGTTTCTCAATAATACGTACCGTAATGTCACCAGGAGTCTTTCCTCTGGAGGAATCGCCCGACGGAGCTGTGTGTCCTGTCTCCTGATTAATTGTTGGACCCGAGCAAGTAAATCCATAAAGGTTTGTTGTGACATCCGGGTGTAGTCGGTAAATTTCTCCGGGTTTGACTGCAGCTCACTGTAGAGGGTGTGATACGTTCCACGGCTCTCCCGGAGTTCTACAATGGGATGTACCCACAAACGCCGCCGCTGCCGTCTCCGATGTCTCTCTCTCTCCCTTTCTTCATGGCAAGCAACGGCATAAGACTGTACCATAGCCATGTCCACATCAGGGTTGAAGTGGAAAGTCTTCATAAGCAGATCCATGTTCACCAAGGCAAATGCAAGCAAATGTAAAAAAGGGCTGTGAATAGGCTCTATATAAAGATTTTCAATAAGACACGCCCACTGGTGTCCCATTGGTGGAGTCTGTTGCAAGATTTTTTCAAGGATTTTTACATCATGTGTTTTGCACAGAAAATACGCAAACGCATACAAAAACGCTTGAAATCGCATACAATCGCTTACAATCGCTGCGTTTTTTAAAAGCAATGCGCATTATTCGACTGCAAAATATCGCAGCGATTGCACGCGTTTGCACGCGTTTTTTTCATGCGTTGGATGTGCGCTCGATGCGCAGCGCTAAAAAACGCAAGTGTGAAAGTAGCCTAAAAAAGGAATTTTGTAGCAAAAAAAGGAGCACCAGATAGTGTCAAAACATGTATACCTGGAAATATTTTACACTGCCTATCCTGCAGTCCTTCTGCATGCCTATATCAAATGTTACTGGCAATTGCCAATTTCCCTTTAGTGAAACCTTGGAAGTTATTCTCTTAAAACTGCATTGTAATGTAACATTTAGAGAACAACAGTGCCATCTGCTGGACACTCAGTGGCATTACTTCTTAGTAACATGACAAGTAAAGCAACATCTAGTGGTCTTTCTATGAGAACCTCAAGGTGAAAGTCTTCTTTTCTATGGGCTGGACCCTCTTCTCTTCCATATTTATGGACCTGCAGAGTGTGCTACATTGTATCACTGAGTATCTGTTTACCTTGATAACATGTAATATTAATAATACGGTTTAATCAGTATGGGCTCCTGCTCATATCAAGCTGTACATCAAAGAATCACAGACTTATAACTATTGATATGACAGCATACAACTTAACCGCATTACAACTTGTTTAGTTTTTATGTTTCTATATCTACTATACTGTTTTTTATGTTTTATAAAGGCAAAACAATGTCAGTTTCAGATTTACTACATATTCACCTGCCTTGTACTATGTATGTGTCTATTACCTGAAGACTCCAGTACTTCACCTGTTCATGTTATGAACACCCTTGCAATCAGTCTGCAAATAAATGAAATATACAGTCATGACCAAAACTGTTGGCACTAGAGTTGAGCGATACTTTCCGATATCCTAAAGTATCGGAATCGGAATGGTATCGCCGATATCACTAAAATATCGGCGATACCCGATACCGATACTGGAAGTCCCATGTAAGTCTATGGGAACAAAATATTGCAACTAAAAAAAACCTTTATTTCCTTGTAAACACTAAATATACACACATAGAATACATATATATATATATACATGTCATTGTGACATATATATATACATATATGTATAGTTTATACACTTCTACATAGTAAAATATACTCTGATTCAATTGCCGGGTAAAGCCGGCTTCAGTGAAAAGACAGAAGCACCCGACATGAAATGACACTTGGTGTACATAGGGTTAACCATGTCTTTTCATGTCCTTTGCTATCTAATTTGCACAAACAATTAAATCAGTCTATGTGTGCAAAATTTCACACCTGTAGGGGTTAATTAAAGGTGTAAATTCGTTGTAAAAAAAACGGACTTTTTTGCTACGAATTTACACCTTTAATTAACCCCTACAGGTGTGAAATTTTGCACACATAGACTGATTTAATTGTTTGTGCAAATTAGATAGCAAAGGACATGAAAAGACATGGTTAACCCTATGTACACCAAGTGTCATTTCATGTCGGGTTCTGCATTTTCACAAAAGCCGGCAATTGAATTAGCGGCTATTATATTATGTAGAAGTGTATGAACTACAAATATAAATATATATATATATGTGTCACAAATTCAATGACATGTATATATATATATATATATATATATATATATGAGGTGTAAAATTGCTGAAAAAAAATGCGTGGGCTCCCGCCCTATTTTCGCAACCAGACAGACAAAGCCAGTGAGTGGGGGCAGATAATAATAGCCCAGAGAGGGACCATTTTTTTTGGCCCCCCCCGTCTACTTAACATCTGCCCCCAGACACCCCAGAAAGGGCAAATCTCTAATTAGATTTGCCCTTTCTGGCACTTTGCCCGTCTATTCCCATTGCCCTGTAGCGGTGGCGAATGGGTTAATAAGGGGTTAAAATGACCTTGCAATTGAAAGGTCACTTTAAGCCAGGTTAATAATTGAGAGCTGTCAATTAGACAACTATCAATTATTAATCCTATTGTATGAAAGAAAAATCAAACACACACACTTTAATAAAAAAGAAGTTTAATGAAATAATCACACAGTTTTTGACCATATTTTATTTACCTGCTAAAACCATTTCCTGTAATAAAAATAAAATAATAAAGCAAAATTATTCTTACCAATCCGATGCACAGTCAGGTCCCACGGTGTAATCCTTCAGAAAGGGTTAATGTTTACTGCAGGGACCGCAGCTAATGCTGCAGCCTCACAGTAAACCCCAAATGAATGAGTTCCTCTCCTGGCTGACAGGAGAGTAAAGGCTGGGTGTCACATAATGATACACCAGCGATCCCGACAACGATATGCACTTGTCAGGATCGCTGGTGTATCGCTACATGATCGCTGCTGAGCTGCCAAACAGGCAGCTCAGGCAGCGATCTGGGACAGCGACACTGCGGGTAACATCGCTTAAGGGCCCGTCTCACATAGCGATATCGCTACCGAGATCGCTGCTGAGTCACAAGTTTTGTGACGCAGCAGCAAGCTCACCAGCGATATCGCTGTGTGTGACATTCAGCGACGATCAGCCCCCCTGCGGGTATCGCTGATCGTCGCAGAAATGTCAGGACCTTTTTTTGATCGCTGGTTTCCCTCTGACAGGCACGCATCGCTGCGTGTGACAGGCGGGAGACCAGCGATCCGCTGGTAACCAAGGTACACAGCGGGTTTCCAGGCACCGCGCAGCGCTTGGAAACCCGCTGTGTACCTTGGATACCAGCTCCCTGCATCAGGGCGCTGGTATCCAAGGTACACAGCGGGTTTCTAGGCACAGCCCCGCGCCTGGAAACCCGCTGTGTACCTTGGTTACCAGCGGATCGCTGGTCTCCCGCCTGTCACACGCAGCGATGCGTGCCTGTCAGCGGGAAACCAGCGATCAAAAAAAGGTCCTGACATTTCAGCGACGATCAGCGATACCCGGCAGGGGGGCTGATCGTCGCTGAATGTCACACACAGCGATATCGCTGGTGAGCTCGCTGCTGCGTCACAAAACTAGTGACTCAGCAGCGATCTCGGTAGCGATATCGCTATGTGAGATGGGCCCTTAAGTGGAAAGCTTAATTGATTGCTTTCCACTTTCACTTCAGGTCAGCCAGGGACACAATCAGTGACGTCAGAGGGAACTGATTAACAAAAATAGGGGTTCCCTTCGAAAAAAAATGGCGTGGGGTCCCCCTATTTTTGTTAACCAGCCAGATGAAGCAGACCGCTGAGGCCTGGATTTTCAGGCTGTTAAGGAGCCAAGATCCATGGACCTTGCCAGCCTGATAATACTAGGCCACAGCAGTCTGCATATCTTGGCTGATTAACAAAAATAGGGGATCCCCTCGAAAAAAATTGGCGTGGGGTCCCCCCTATTTTTGTTAACCAGCCAGATGAAGCAGACCGCTGAGGCCTGGATTTTCAGGCTGTTAAGGAGCCAAGATCCATGGACCTTGCCAGCCTGATAATACTAGGCCACAGCAGTCTGCATATCTTGGCTGATTAACAAAAATAGGGGATCCCCTCGAAAAAAATTGGCGTGGGGTCCCCCCTATTTTTGTTAACCAGCCAGATGAAGCAGACCGCTGAGGCCTGGATTTTCAGGCTGTTAAGGAGCCAAGATCCATGGACCTTGCCAGCCTGATAATACCAGGCCACAGCAGTCTGCATATCTTGGCTGATTAACAAAAATAGGGGATCCCCTCGAAAAAAATTGGCATGGGGTCCCCCCTATTTTTGTTAACCAGCCAGATGAAGCAGACCGCTGAGGCCTGGTTTTTCAGGCTGGTAAGGATCCAATATCCATGGACCTTGCAAGCCTGATAATACCAGGCCACAGCAGTCTGCTTAGCTTGGCTGGTTAACAAAAATAGGGGATCCCCTCGAAAAAAAAACGGCGTGGGGATCCCCCTATTTTTGTTAACCAGCCAAGTAAAATGCAGACTGCTGCGGCCTGGTATTAAAAGACTGTCAAGGCCCATGGATTTTGGCCCTCAACAGCCTGATAATACCAGGCTACAGCAGCCCCACATTTGGCGCATCAAAAGATGTGCCAATTGTGGCACTTTACCCGGCTCTTCCCACTTGCCCTGTAGCGGTGGCAAGCGGGGTAATAAGGGGTTATTGTCACCGTTGATTGCACGGTGACAATAAGCCCGGTTAATAATGGAGAGGTGTCAATAAGACACCGATCCATTATTAATCCCAAAGTTATTAAATGCATAAAAAAAAGACACAGCAAGAAAAAAGTCTTTTAATGAAATAAAAGAGACAACACAGTTTTCATTACTTTTATTACTCTCTCATTCCTGCGACGCCATCGATCTCCTGTAAAAAAAGAAAAAAAAAAAAACAACAGTATACCACCTGTCCGACGCAGTCCATAACGATAGTCCCACGACGATCCAGCTCTGCTACATCGCAATGACAGGCAGAGCCTGTCATTGCAACGCAGCACAGCTGATTACCTGCTTCCCCGGCGGTGACGTCATCGGACTGACTGCTTTACGGCCGGGATTACCCAGCAGTCACTGCAGTTATCGCGAGAAACTGCATGTGACCGCCGGGGAAAGAAGATGGCGGCCATGAAGCAGTCCAGGACGTGACCGCCGGAGATCTTCTGCCAGGTAAGTGCCGCTGACTCCTGACAGACCCGACCGACGGACACTGACAGTGACAGTGACAATCCCGATTCCGGTATCCGATAAGACGAAAATATCGGAACTCGGAATCGGAATTCCGATACAGCTAATATCGGCCGATACCCGATATTTGCAGTATCGGAATGCTCAACCCTAGTTGGCACTCTTGAAATTTTTGTAGAAAATGAAGTATTTCCCCTAGAAAATTATTGCAGTTACACATATTTTGTTATACACATGTTTATTTCCTTTGTATGTATTATAACAACACAAAAAAAATTCAGAGGAAAAAAATGCAAATTGGATATGATTTCACACAAAACCTCAAAAATGAGCCGGACAAAATTGTTGGCACCGTCAACTTAATATTTAATTGCACACAATTTGAAATAAATAATTGCAATCAATCACTTCCTATAACCATCAGCAAGCTTCTTACAACTCTCAACAGAAATTTTGGACAACTCTTCTTTTACAAACTGCTCCAGGTCTCTCATATTTGAAGGGTGCCATCTCCCAGCAGAAATTTGAAGATTTCTCCACAGCTGTTCAGTGGGATTTAGCTCCGGACTCATTGCTGGCCAGTTCTGAACTCTCCAGCGCTTTGTTTCCATCCATTTCTGGGTTTCTCCTTGAAGTATTTTGTAGTAGTTTGGGGTCATTGTCCTGCTGGAAGACCCATGACCTAGAACGTAAACCCAACTTTATGACACTGGGCATTACATTGAGACTCAAAATACTTTGGTAATCTTTAGATTTCATGATGCGTTGCACACAATCAAAGCACCCAGTGCCAGAGGCAGCACAACAACCCAAACCATCTTTGAATCTCTACCATATTTGACTGTAGGTACTGTGTTCTTTTCTTTGTAGGCCTCAATCAGTTTTGATAAACAGTAGAATGATGTGCTTTACCAAAATGTTCTATCTTGGTCTCATCTGTCCACAAAATGCTTTCCCTGAATGATTTTTACTTACTCATGTACATTTTGGCAAACTGCAGTTCATCTTTTTTATGTCTCAGCAACAGGGTCGTCCTGGGTCTTTCTCGCATAGCCATTTCATTCAAATGTTGACAAACAGTTTGCACTGACACTGACACCCGGAGCCTGCAGGACAGCTTGTAATTCTTTGGAACTTGATTAGGGCTGCTGATCCACCAGCCAGACTTTCCTGTGTTGCAGCCTTTCATCAATTGTTCTATGCTGTCCACATCCAGGGAGATTAGCTACAGTGCCATGGATTGTAAACGTCTTGATTATGTTGAGCACCGTGGACAAAGGAACATCAAGATCCCGGGAGATGGACTTGTAACCTTGAGATTGTTGATATTTTTCAACAATTTTGATTCTCAATTCCTCAGACAGTTCTCTTCTCTTTCTGTTCTCTGTGGTTAGTGTGGCACACAGACACAAAATGCAAAGATTGAGTCAATTTCTCCCCTTTTAACTGGTTTCAAGTGTGATTTTCATATTGCCCACACCTCACATGCTTAAAACAAAGTTATTTACTCACAATTTTGTAAAGGTTGTGAACAATTATGTACTGCCCATTTTTGTGGTTTTGTGTGAAATTATGTGCAGTTTGCCTTTTTTTTCTCTTTTTTTTAGTGTTGCTTCAATACACACAAAGTAAATAAAAGTGTGTTTAACCAGGGCTGTGGAGTTGAAATCATGGACTTGGAGTAGGTGTCCATTTTGGTGGAGTCGGAGTGAGTATAAAATGTACCAACTCCAACTCCTAAAATATATAATAAATTGGGTATAGTAGTTCAATGCAGGATGTGCTGTAAGTGTTTCATAAGAAGTTATGAAATGTCCTATAAATGTCTGTTCTATGTGTGCTGCACTTTATGTAAATGCTCAGTAGTGAGGCAGGGCTGTGGAGTTGGAGTAGGAGTTGGGAGTCAGGGAAATTGAGGAGTCAGCATCTGAGGTTTGGCTTACCGACTCCACAGCCCTGTGTATCACAAAACATGAGTATCGTATGTATATACTCATGTATAAGCCTGTGTATAAGCCGACCCCCCTAATTTTGCCACAAAAAA
>JARQOD010000006.1:135807809-135953339 GCA_033576555.1 Oophaga sylvatica
CCAGCCACCCATGGCATGCCAATGGACGTACTTTTGTGACACAAAATTGTGTGGTAGTTGGTCACTGCAGAGGGTGGGGAATACCATTTATATCTCAGATACACAGCACTCACACATACTACTTACATATCGGTGACACATAACAGATACAGTTAGGTCCAGAATTATTTGGACAGTGACCGAATCTTTGTGATTTGGGCTCTACATGTAACTATTTTTTATTTAAAATGAAACAACTGAGATGCAATTGAAGTGTAGACTTTCAGGTTTAATTAAAAGGGTTAAACAAAAGTATCCTGTGAAACATTTAGGAATTACAACCATTTTTCTACAAAGCCGCCTCATTTCAGGGGCTCAAAAGTAATTGGACAAATCAATTTTACCATAAACAAAATGTTCATTTTTATGTTTGTAGAGAAACCTTTGTAGGCAATTACTGCCTGAAGTTCGGAAGCCATGGACGTTACCAAACCCTGAGTTTCCTCCTTTGTGATGTTTTGCCAGGGCTTTACTGCAGCCGACTTCAGTTGTTGCTTGTTTGTGGGTCTTTCTGCCTTAAGTATAGTCTTAAGCATGTAAAATGCATGCTTGATGGGGTTGAGATTTGTTGATTGACTCGGCCACTGCAGAATATTCTACTTCTTTGTCTTAAAATACTCCTGGGTTGATTTTGCAGTACGTTTTGGGTCATTGGCCATTTGTCCTGTGAAGCGCCGTCCAATCAACTTTGCTGCATTTGGTTGAATCTTAGCAGAAAGTAAAGTCCTGTACACTTCAGAATTCATTCGACTGCTTCTGTCTTTTTTTTTTTTATAAAGTATCGTTATTGAAGCTTTCCAACAATTTTTACATTAACATATTACCCGCTTTGGGTAAACACAGAAAATTAAGAACAACTGGGAAAAGGGGGGATGGGACAAAGAAAGGAGAAACCAATTAAATTAAAAATAGAAAATTCCCATTTAATAAAAAAAAAAACAGTCATCACCACTGTAATGTGTAGAAAGAAACATCTCCTATTGCAGTTTCTAGCCGTACAATCATTATTATTGCTCATGGGATAAAAATAGATCATATCTCTCGTAATCCTCTTTATTAAATCAAGCCCAATCTATATCTCACTAATTCACTCAACGGGAGTCCTGGTTCATCCATCCAGGCATCCCAAAGCTGTTCAAATTTATTGATATTGCCTCTTTTTTTGTACACACCTTTTTCCAAACTTATAAACCAGTTTATTTTGTTGATATATTCCTTTTTTGTTGGGCTCTCGGTATCCAACCAGTGTTGCGCTATTAGTTTCCTTGCTAAATACAGCATTCGTGCTATAGCTATTTTTACCTTTTTCATTTGTCTGTAGATCTTCCACATACCTCAACTCACAAACTAAGGGCGCAGCTTCCAATACCACCTTAAACACTCGTCTAATTAATCCTAGTACTTTCCTCCAGTATCCCTCCAGTTTAGGACATGACCACATCATATGAAGTAGAGTAGCCGGCTCCACCCCACACCTAGGACAGCATGTGTCAGCTCTGGCCCCAACCTTACATATAAACTCCAGTGTTCTATATACTTTATGTATTAGATAAAGTTGAGAAAGTCTATGCACTTCACTAAGAGAGAGTTGATGTACCCTTTCCAATATCTCTATCCATTGGTGTGTTTCTCTTCTATTGAGAGCTCCTCTGACTACATGTTGTGGGTTCACAGCAACTTTCAAATGAAAATACCACACCTGGAACCAGCTCCAGACCTTTTGCCTGATTAATTGGTGATGGATTAACGAGGTAAAGGCCCACACAGCCAATTAAAGAGCTTTTGACATAATTGTCCAGTTACCTTTGGTCCTTTTAAAAAGAGCCAGCTACATATTAAAGAGCTGTAAATCTAAACCCTTACTCCCAATCTAATGCCAGCCAGGCCCCTTTCATTATATTTTTGTCACTGTCCCTGATGGCAGTATCACCAGTACTGCCCTGATTGTGGTCCTACCCACTTCTATTGAAATCTCACACAGCTCAGTACAAGCTTCGAGCTCTCATGCTTTGTGTGCGGAGACTTTGCTTTAAGCCATATATTCAGTATTTGCTCAGAAAAGTACAACAAAAACATGTCACCACTTCTGTATTTTTCACCCACTCCTTGTTTTGGCTTACAAATACTGGTGCAAAATACTGACTAAATACTGAACGTGTGAACATGGCCTTACTCATGAGCTGTGGCACGCTCAAGCTGGACACGAGGCGTATGCAGCCATTCAGTCATGGTTTTTAACAGTAAGAAAAATCAGTCTCATGTGGTCTAACCACACTGTCTAGTTAATATACAGTCTATATAGCAAAATGTAAAAAAGACATATCTTTGAAATATTGCACAAAGCTTCAATCCAAAATCATTAACTTTGGTATGTGGTCCTATGGGATATGTTTATTCGCAAAAAAATGTATTTAACAGTATAGTAGCAAGTGATAACTAAAGCTGTCAACTGCATGCAAACTTGAGCTTTATTGAATATTTAGATGAAAAAGAGTATATATTTGTTACTGATACCAAATCACTTACTGCAGGTATGAGAGGCTTGTGTTTGAGGAACATCTGTGTCCAAGTGTCAGGGAGAAAGCCATTTCTAACGTCCATGATTTTCTTTTTTTCTGTAAGAGGATTATTTTATTGTGTTAAAGAAGTTTTTCAGGCTTAGAATATTAATGATCTATCCTTAAGATAGGTCAATATCAGATCTGTGGGGAGCAATTACTTTTACCAATCAGCTTTTTTCTGATCTTGAGATTGATGAATGGTCACAAAATAAACAGCGCAGCCCTGTTCCAATGTAGCTATACCTCCCAACCAGTAGCGTAGCTACTGGGGGGCAGAGAGGGCAGTTGCCCCAGGCCCAGCGTTCAGAGGGGCCCACCGGGAGGTACCCTGAAACAGTGTTGTGGGGCCCTCATACTTTTTAGGTTTTAATGCAGGGGCCATTATACATCTTGAGGACTAATGCAGTGCGGGAGCTAATGTGGGAGCCATTATACAGACTGGGGACTAATGCAGGGGCCATTACACAGCTTGGGGACTAATGCAGGGGCCATTATACAGTGTTGGGACTAATGTGGGGGCCATTATACAGTGTGGGACTAATTTGGGAGCCATTATACAGCTTGGGGACTAATGCAGGGGCCATTATACAGTGTGGAGCTAATGTGGGGGCCATTATACAGTTTGATAGCTAATGCAGGGGCCATTATATGGTTTGGGAACTAATGCACGGGCCATTATACAGCTTTGGGACTAATGCAGGGGCCATTATACAGCTTGGGGACTAATGCAGGAGTCATTATACAGCTTGGGGACTAATGCAGGGGCTATTATACAGCTTGGGGACTAATGCAGAGGCCATTATACAGGTTGTAGACAAATGCTGAAGCACTATACAGCTTGTGGACTAATTCAAGGATCATTATACAGTTTGGGGATTAATGCAGGGGCTATTATACAGCTTGGGGACTAATGCAGGGGCTATTATACAGCTTGGGGATTAATGCAGGGGCTATTATACAGCTTGGGGACTAATGCAGGGGCTATTATACAGCTTGGGGATTAATGCAGGGGCTATTATACAGCTTGGGGACTAATGCAGGGGCTATTATACAGCTTGGGAACTAATGCACGGGCCATTATACAGCTTGGGGACTAATGCAGGGGCCATTATACAGCTTGAGGACTAATGCAGGGGTCATTATACAGCTTGGGGATTAATGCAGGGGCTATTATACAGCTTGGGGACTAATGCAGGGGCTATTATACAGCTTGGGGACTAATGCAGAGGCCATTATACAGGTTGTAGACAAATGCTGAAGCACTATACAGCTTGTGGACTAATTCAAGGATCATTATACAGTTTGGGGATTAATGCAGGGGCTATTATACAGCTTGGGGACTAATGCAGGGGCTATTATACAGCTTGGGGATTAATGCAGGGGCTATTATACAGCTTGGGGACTAATGCAGGGGCTATTATACAGCTTGGGGATTAATGCAGGGGCTATTATACAGCTTGGGGACTAATGCAGGGGCTATTATACAGCTTGGGAACTAATGCACGGGCCATTATACAGCTTGGGGACTAATGCAGGGGCCATTATACAGCTTGGGGACTAATGCAGGGGCTATTATACAGCTTGGGAACTAATGCACGGGCCATTATACAGCTTGGGGACTAATGCAGGGGCCATTATACAGCTTGGGGACTAATGCAGGGGTCATTATACAGCTTGGGGATTAATGCAGGGGCTATTATACAGCTTGGGGACTAATGCAGGGGCTATTATACAGCTTGGGGACTAATGCAGGGGCCATTATACAGTGTGGAGCTAATGTGGGGGCCATTATACAGTTTGATAGCTAATGCAGGGGCCATTATATGGTTTGGGAACTAATGCACGGGCCATTATACAGCTTGGGGACTAATGCAGGGGCTATTATACAGCTTGGGAACTAATGCACAGGCCATTATACAGCTTGGGGACTAATGCAGAGGTCATTATACAGCTTGGGGATTAATGCAGGGGCTATTATACAGCTTGGGGACTAATGCAGGGGCTATTATACAGCTTGGGGACTAATGCAGCGGCCATTATACAGGTTGGAGACAAATGCTGAAGCACTATACAGCTTGTGGACTAATTCAAGGATCATTATACAGCTTGGGGATTAATGCAGGGGCCATTATACAGCGTGGGGACTAAAGTGGGGGCCATTATACAGCGTGTGACTAATGTGGGGGCCGTTATACAGCTTGTAGATTAAAAGTGGGGGCCATTATACAGCTGGTGGACTAATGTGGGGGCCATTATACAGCTTGAGGTCTGATGCGAGGGCTATTATACAGTGTGGGGGTCATTATACGGCTCAGGGACTAATACAGGGTCCAGTATGCAGTGTGGGAACTACTGTTGGGACCATTATACAGCTTGGGGACTAATGCAGGGCCATTATACAGTGTGGGAGCTAATGTGGGGGGCATTATACAGTTTGGAGCTAATGTGGGGCCATTCTATATAGCTGGGGGACTAATGCAGGGCCTATTTTACAGTTAGTGACTAATGAAGGGGCCATTATACAGTGTGGCAGCTAATGTGGAGGCCATTATACAGCTTGGGGACTAATGCAGTGGCCATTATACTGTGTGGGAGCAAGTGTAGGTGCCATTATACAGTTTGGGAGCTAATGTGGGGGATTATTATACAGTTTGGGAGCTAATGTGGGGGATCATTATACAGTTTAGGAGCTAGTATGGGGGCCATTATAAAGTTTGGCAGCTAATGTGGGGGCCATTTATATATTTGGGAGCTAATGTGGGGGATTATTGTACAGTTTATGAGCTAATGTGGGGGCCATTATACAGTATCTGAGGGATACTGTGAGGGTCATTATATTGTGTCTTGGGGAGCAGTGAGAACATCATGCTATGTGTAATATAGCTGTGTGCCCATTATACTGTATATAGTAGGCTGTGGACCTACCATACTGTGTATAACAACGCTGTTTCCACCATACTGTGTATAGGGGAGCTGTGGGCCCATTATAATGTTTAGAGGGCAGTTGTGGGAATATCATATTGTGTCTAGAGAAGCGGTGGTTGTATTACACTGTGTATAGGGAAGCTGTTTGTCCATCATATTTAATTTACAGAGGAGCTGTACATTGGGGACTCAGGGGACATTATTAGACATTAAGTGGGAACTTCAGAAGCATTATTGCTATAGGGGCACTCACAATACTGTGACCGTCAAATGTGCACAAGGGGCGTTAAAACTTTCTAGGGCAAAATGTGGACACTTTCTAGAGCGCTTGCACATGGCATTAATATTTTCTAAGGGGCAATTTTACCATTTAGAGGGCACAAGTAGGCATTATTACTATGTTAGGGCAAAGTGGTAAGGATTATTATGTGAGGCAATAAGAGGAGAGCTGTTATTGTGCCAAACAACAGGTGCAGTAATAAGGACACATATGATAGCAGAGGCTCAGTATTCAGGTATAAGTAAGACAAGGAGTTTGTGCAGGTTGGAAATAGATGGGGACGGTGCAAAAAATGTGAGAAGTTAGATGTGTCTTTGTTGTAATCTCTACAGATGAGATGAGGCTGGAAGAAGTTGTCACGTCGAAAAAGTGGGAAAAGTGAACAACTCCATAAGAAAAAACATCAGCGGTAAGTTACTATGGTATCTATACCTGTAATTTCTTATATGTTCTGCAGGACTGGTATCTACCACTATATTATCACCATTATATCTTGGTTTTTGTACAGATTTATTTCCAGTAACAGCATAGTCATCTGCTGAGTTTCCCCTGTAGCCACTGTGAGGGGAATCATTTACAAGGATCGTTACATGTCCCCCAGGATGTGCATAGAAACATACTGAACCCGTTGGAGAGTGTTGTAAGTACAGCCAGAGCTACAATGCACAAATAAAAGTAAGTGTGGGCTTGTTCAAGGTATTAGATCAAGTAGATTTAGGAAATCCTGACCTGGGCTTTTATTTTTGGGAAAGATATGTAGGAAGGTAGTTGTCATGCTGTTCTGTCGGTACTTGGTTGTCGGCGTGACAATGCATGTCTGTGCTTTAACCCTTTGCTTCTTTTCCCCTAATTGAGCTGGGATACTGTTATCCGTTACCTGTATGGATGATGCTCAGTTCCCAGCTCCGCTGCGTAGCCGTGCATGCATGGGTGTCTCCGCTGCTTTTATCAGGGTTAGTGTGTGTACTTGAAATGCTGTCCCCAGCCAATTGCGGGGCCTTAGCTACTCACATAGCTTCTGAATCTTGCCATGTGTGTTGTGTGTTCCTGTACCTGTCCCTACGCCTATCCTAGAGGCGGTAATTCTAGGCTTGAATCCCTGATCCTGTACCCGTCCCTGCGCCTATCCTGGAGGCGGTAATTCTAGGCTTGAATCCCTGATCCTGTACCCGTCCCTGCGCCTATCCTGGAGGCGGTAATTCCAGACTCGCCTATCCTAGAGGCGGTAATTCCAGGCTTGAATCCTTGATCGTGTACCTGTCCATGTTCCGGATTCCGTGTTCCTGATGTCCGGTCCATATTCCTGAGATCCAGTCTGTGTTCCTGATGTCCAGTTTCCTGATGTCCGGTTCGTGTTACTGAGATCCAGTCCATGTTCCTGATGTCCAGTCCGTGTTCCTGATTCCATGTTCCTGTGTCCATGTTCCTGAGTTCCAGTTCGTGTTCCTGAGTTCATGATCCTGATGTTCATGTACTATGTGTTGTTAATCCAGTAAACTTTATTTCCTCTATACCTGAAGTTCTACATGGCTATTCTTGGTCCACATGCTCAGCTGCCACAGAACCCCGGTCTCTGCCCTTCCTTAGTTCGGGTAGGCCGGATCCCCCTCTGCAGTATGGAGGGTCCACATTGCGTCCCTGGGGGGCGCCTGCCCCACGCCATGGTGGTCGGTCAGCGTGGAGGCGATTATGGGCTGGGCCGCTTCTTGGCGGCTGCAGCCAAACGTGATAGAAGCTAAGGCCTTGGACTCAGCTGAGCATGTATGGACGGTAGGACTTTTTCCGAGCCCCGCCTGGCCGGCGGATGAGATGGCTCGGATCCCAGCTGGTAGTGAACTAGATTGCTCAACCCTGTGCTTGGTTAGCGGTTTGGATTTCTGGAGCAATGAACTCTGCTGCATGTGAACTGGGACTTACCGCCTTTCCCAAGAAAAGTTTCTGTGTATTTTTTTTTTTTTTGGGACTTCAGAAGAGGGGGCTTTAGGAGGGGAAAATGTCACGCTGTTCTGTCGGTACTTGGTTGTCAATGCATGTCTGTGCTTTAACCCTTTGCTCCTTTTCCCCCTAATTGAGCTGGGATACTGTTATCCGTTACCTGTATGGATGATGCTCAGTTCCCAGCTCCGCTACGTAGCCATGCATGCGTGGGTGTCTCCGCTGCACTGCAGATGTGTGGCCCAGCTATGTAAGGCACACACATAAATCCAGGAGAATGCACAGGAAGGTATCCGCAACGCTTGATATGCATTCACTTCACTCACACTTTCAGACACACCCACCAGGGGTATAAAAGGTAGTGACACGTAGCAGTCAGCAGTGAGTCTGCTTCCTGTCTTCGGACAGAGAGAGATCAGCAGAGAGTTCAGTCAGTCAGCTTCCTGTCTCAGGACAGTGCAGTTCAGTTTCAGTCCAGTCTGGACTTGGAGGATACTGAGAGCTGCTCAGTGAGCTCTAGAAGAAAGCTGACATTATCATCGAAAGCTACAAGTGCTTATGTTAAGAGCGGGAAGCAGGGCGAAGGGCGCAGTGGAGAAGACAGAGAGAAGTGCTTCAGGTATTGGATTACCTGCACTAAATCACCGGACACCGGGGTCCGAAGCGTTGCTAGTGTTTCAAGCATAGTAACAAGATACCCGGAGGCTATCTGGACTACAGGTCGCAGAGAGCAGCCCTAAGCGTCGATACGTAACCGGAGTCAGGGGGAACAAGGACCTTTAGTGGGACGCTACAAAAGTAGGGACTTAGTTCCTTCAACATCTGATAATCAGAGACATAGAAGGCTCCACCACAATGTCGGCCGGGCTTGGCAGCTATTGAGAAAGCTGGAGATTGCAGAGTTAACTTCGCTTCACGCAAGTTTGGACTCAGATACATTTGAAGTTAAGGAGGCCTCTAACCTGCTCAGCGGTTATCCAAATGTGCATTCTCCACCCCGACCAGCTCCCGGGATCTGCTTGAACCATCTACCAGTAAAGGTATGAAAAGAAGCTGCATTGTGTGTGACTGAATTATTAACTACACCCTGCATCATCACCATAGACTTCCAGGGACCCGTCTCACTGTGGGAGACTTACCACCCAGCTGCCCCCATAACATCCCCTGTGAAGATCCTAATAGCAGCGCTGGTCCAATTGACCAGATACCACAGGTGGCGTCACGAACTACCTATCCTTATAATCCCTGTAAATATCCCCCATTGTATGAGCGCCCAGGGCCACGGACCGAGTCCCGCTGCCAGTGACAAACCCCATAGACTTTCATGGGCTCGGTGCCGAGTACCCCATTGCCCTGGTACTAAGTGCGACTCACATGATCACCCGCATGTGCGGTCCCTGGCTATTGCTGTGGAAGCTAAACGTAGGTCAAGGACCTCTGCAGTGGTGCATGACTTACTATGTGTGTTTAGGCTGCAGCCATTTCCAGGTGCCCTTGCTGTGCTGGATTGTGTTTGGCTGCATAGGGTGCGCAGGCCACACCTGCCCTGCTTTTATCAGGGTTAGTGTGTGTACTTGAAATGCTGTCACCAGCCAATTGCTGAGGGGCAGCTCATATATAAAGGCTCCCTGCCCTATGGGCGGGGCCTTAGCTACTCACATAGCTTCTGAATCTTGCCATGTGTGTTGTGTGTTCCTGTACCTGTCCCTGCGCCTATCCTAGAGGCAGTAATTCTAGGCTTGAATCCCTGATCCTGTACCCGTCCCTGCGCCTTTCCTAGAGGCGGTAATTCTAGGCTTGAATCCCTGATCCTGTACCCGTCCCTGCGCCTATCCTGGAGGCGGTAATTCCAGGCTCGCCTATCCTGGAGGCAGTAATTCCAGGCTTGAATCCTTAATCCTGTACCTGTTCATGTTCCTGATTCCGTGTTCCTGATGTCCGGTCCATGTTCCTGAGATCCAGTCTGTGTTCCTGATGTCCAGTTTCCTGATATCCGGTTCGTGTTACTGAGATCCAGTCCGTGTTCCTGATGTCCGGTTCGTGTTACTGAGAACCCTGGTCTCTGCCCTTCCCTAGTTCGGTTAGGCCGGGTCCCCCTCTGCGGTATGGAGGGTCCACATTGCATCCCTGGGGGGCGCCCGCCCCACGCCATGGTGGTCGGTCAGCGTGGAGGTGATTATGTGCTGGGCCGCTTCTCGGTGGCTGCAGCCAAACGTGACAGTAGTGTGACGGATCTCTCCCTCCGGTCCGGGTCTTGGATGTAGCCTATGTCCACGATTCCCATTTAAACTTTCAGGTATGTGTTCGGTTGTCAGTGTTGGTTTACAAGCAGTAGAGCAGGAAGCTCTGCGCAACAACCCTGCTGGCATCGCTGCATGGCCTCCCATTCCCCACACACAAACTTACTCACTGCTCCAGGACATGCTGTGATTTCTGTCTGCTGCCAGCTCCATGCTCTGTGCCTCTTGTCTCCTATCTGCTCTGTGCAGGTTTCCTGGCTGTGTGCATAGGGGGGCGGCATCAGAACTCTGGTTCTTATGGAGTCAGGGTGCACCTGTCTAAGGGAGTCCCTGACCAATTACCAAGAGCCCTCTAGTATTTACCCTGTGGATCTGGCCTGTGCAATGTGTTAACTCAGTTAGTGTCTTGCTACTGAGCTGCCAGGTCTTGCTCTGTGTTTCTCCTTCTCTGAAGGCTCTACTTCTAGCTTTGCTTGGTTCTTCTCTGTATGCCCTCCAGGAGGCTGTATATCCTGGTCTCTGTGTCTTTGTTCTAGCGTTGCTTTTTACCTGTGTATACTCTGGTTCCTGTGTCCTTAGTCTTGTCCCTTGTCTCGTACTGTCACCCTGTCTGAACTCTGTCCTATCTCTGTCTGCCTGTCTCCTTGTCTTGGGCTTCTTTCCCTGCTGTGTTTTTCCTTGTGTCCTCCCTGTCTGCTTGTGTTCCGCACTCTTGCGGCTCTGTTCGTGCTCTGCTCTCTTGCGACTCTGCTTGCTCTGCACTCTTTAGGCTCTGCATGTGCTCCGTATTCTTTCGGTTCTGCTTGGTTCTAGTTCTGCTGCTTCAGAACCTCTTGCTGCTCTACTACTCTTCTCCGCAGCCTTGCGGTTCTCCTCCTGTGTGACCAGGTCCATATCTGTTCCTTCATTCTCCACTCCTTCCTGCCTGTATCCATACCTGCACCTCCTGAGTGATCTGGAGTGGCACCTGGCAGCTGCCTGCTGCACAAGCCTGACTTCACCATCAGAGGCTCCAGTGAAAACCAAGGCAGCTGTCCTAGTCACGCCCCTTCCAGGGCAGTCTGGTTTGTGGCACAGTGGGGCCACAACCCCCTGGCTCACGCCCACCATTCAGGGCTTGAGAGTGACACTCTGAATATGCCTGTCTGTGTGAAAGTGAACACAGACTTGAGCCAGAGACCGCATCCGTGAGTTATAAGAACGACAATGGACTGATATAGACGCTCTGGCTGTGAACCCCATAATAAAGTTTGGATTTATTTTGTAAGTTTGCAAATAAAGACATTTAAGTTGAACTTTGTTAGGTCACTGACTCATTACCACACAGACGTGGAAGCCGCTGCCACGATTAGGCTGCGCCACCATAGTTATAGTCAAGATTACCAGTTAAGGGCTCATTCAGATGTTTCGCCTCCCCCTGAGTTGAACCCCTAGCTTCGTCTCTGCTCCTACCTTTAACAGAATATAAACTATACTATACTATAAGAAAGCATTAGTAAATGCTGTTTCAAATCTGCAACAAAAACGCATCAAATAAGAAACATAAAAAAACACAGCAAAAATGCAATAATCAGACATTGTTATTGCCTCATTTGGTGCTGACACCTGCAGAAAACATGCAGATTAAAAGCAGCAGAAAAAAATCAGCATTTTACGCTACATTTGAAGACGGCCTCAGCATTACATTTTTGTTAAATTTTTATGGGTTAAATGGAGAGAAAACAATCATCAATGTTCGATGTATTGTACAGGTAGTTATGATTACAGATACAAATATATCTGCCCTGCAATTATTTCTGATGTTTTTTTAAAAAAAGTACATTAAAATTGTCATTATTGTTATTGTTTTTTATTATTTTGTAATTTTATAGAAAGAAAAAAATCTCTGACCTCTGGAATACAGGTACAGTGAAATACAGGTATAGCAATGCAAAAAGAATTTATTTATATGTTTCCCAAAATTTATAATATGTAGCAGCAAAAAAGGGAAATTTAAAACTTAACATTTATTAATAATTAAAGAATGTTAAAAATGGACACATATATAAACATCCTCAACCAAAAAAAAAAAAAAGTGAGGATATTTGATACCCTGAGATATGAGAATAATTAATTCAAAAGAGAATGAACAATTAGCTATAAATGTGCTAGCCCTGTCTAATTAGAACAGAACTCTCTCCAATATATTATCTCCAATAAAAATATGTATTAGAGAACTATATGTATGGAATAGGTTATATGAGCAATTATATGCATTACCGATTCTGCACCGCAAGAATCGCAATTATATATTTATATCACAACCCTGCACCGCTAGAGTTGGTATTTAATTGTATAAAATATATGGTACATACACACATATATCATAACCCTGCACCGCTAGAGTTGACTTTCATTATATGGAGAGTATAGCATTTAGATCAAAAAGGAACGCTCTCACCCATTTGGAGAAGCTTTTCAGGTTCATCTCCTATAACCAGTAGTCCTCTGGATATAACCAGTTTGTATGAAACCCTTTCCCGACGCGTTTCTTCCATCAGGATTCATCAGGGGATATGGCATAGGTAAATCATACTTGCACAGCATGTATCTCTCAGGGAATCCTGATGGAAGAAACGCGTCGGGAAAGGGTTTCATACAAACTGGTTATATCCAGAGGACTACTGGTTATAGGAGATGAACCTGAAAAGCTTCTCCAAATGGGTGAGAGCGTTCCTTTTTGATCTAAATGCTATACTCTCCATATAATGAAAGTCAACTCTAGCGGTGCAGGGTTATGATATATGTGTGTATGTACCATATATTTTATACAATTAAATACCAACTCTAGCAGTGCAGGGTTGTGATATAAATATATAATTGCGATTCTTGCGGTGCAGAATCGGTAATGCATATAATTGCTCATATAACCTATTCCATACATATAGTTCTCTAATACATATTTTTATTGGAGATAATATATTGGAGAGAGTTCTGTTCTAATTAGACAGGGCTAGCACATTTATAGCTAATTGTTCATTCTCTTTTGAATTAATTATTCTCATCTCTCAGGGTATCAAATATCCTCACTTTTTTTTTTTTTTGGTTGAGGATGTTATATATGTGTCCATTTTTTAACATTCTTTAATTATTAATAAATGTTAAGTTTTAAATTTCCCTTTTTTGCTGCTACATACAGTGAAATACACTTGTGTATAGAGATGTATCTGTATATACTAATATATTGAGTCTGTAGTGCAGCAGAATACGTTACACGTTTAGGTATGGAAAATTCTCTTACTCTCTACAGAGCAGCCTGTGGCTCATAGGTCTTGCTGCTGCCTTCAATGATACAGGATATGGGTTGGGAGTCTAGAATTCAATTAAATACATTTTTATTTAAATGACTATGTATAAACAGAGCTGGGAGATTCGGACACCGCCCCCCCAGAGTCCAGGGAGGAAGAGGATCAACTGAGCAAGCACTGTACATCGGCAGTGAAGATAAGTGAAGCCTTTGAACAAACAACAAAGAAAAGTACCGGTAGCGTTTAAAAGGCAAGGATCACCATAAAATGTACAAGATTAGCAAAATGTATCTTTATTAAACATGCAAAACAAGAAATGGTTTAAAAGCAATTAAAAACACTCAACAGGTTTACAGATAGACAACAACATGGAGGGCCATATAAGTGCCCACCAGTCACCTCCACTATGTGCATTGGGGGTGTGCTAAGGTAAAGCACACTATACAAAAGGAACCAAAAATACAGTACAGTAGATAAAAAGCTCAAAAAACTCAAGAATTGCAAGACATACAAATACATCCCTAAATTATAGATAATTGTACCCCTTAGGAGGAATATAATAATTCCTAAAGATGAAGAAGGTAAGGAGCTTTCCCTATAATAAGGAATGTAATAGCCCCAGGTAAAAGGGAAAAAAAAGGAAAGCGCAAATGAATAATGCTGTATAAGACCCGTTGGATCGATTTGTGCACTCCCTGCTGAAGTCCATACAGACTTGGGTTGCCCAGGGTGATCCCCGGAATGCCGATGAACTGGTCGGACTGGTCGAGAGATACCAGGGGATGGAAGTTCCGTACTGGGGGTCCCAGCAGGGGGCGGAGTCCCAAAAAGGGGTGGGGCGTCCAAAGTCAAAAGGGGCAGGGGAGGTGGTGCCCAAGGTCCCTACGGGTGATGTTATCTGTTGGAGGTGCCACAGGCCAGGACATATAGCTGCCCGGTGTCCCCAGACCACCGAGCAGATGGACTGCAGCATATGGGACGCCGTATTTAATTCTATGCATATCCAGCCTGCAGTGTGAACGCTCCTCCCAACAAGGGGCCTCAAGC
Source organism: Oophaga sylvatica (assembly GCA_033576555.1). Lineage (NCBI taxonomy): Eukaryota > Metazoa > Chordata > Amphibia > Anura > Dendrobatidae > Oophaga > Oophaga sylvatica. Next base: position 135,822,124 of record JARQOD010000006.1, read on the forward strand.
GTGTCCCGTGAAGTTGAACGGTCAAGCAGTAACGGCGCTGCTAGACTCTGGGAGCTTAGTGACCCTGGTGAGGGCCACTTTTCCTCTCAATCTACTCCCGGGGAAAAAGGTCGGCGTTCGGTGCTTACATAGTGATGCAAGGGACTATCCTATGACCAGAGTCGACATTGAAATGGCGCATGACACTGAGTCCCATGAAGTCGGCGTCATTCGTGACTTGTTGCACCCTATAATTTTAGGCCGGGATTTCCGTTTGTTTTGGGATCTGTGGGGAAACGTTTCTGAGGTCACTAGCGAGAATAAGGTATCGCCACACCCAGAGGCAGATGAGTTTCCTTTTTGTGTCCTGGTAGGGGATGAAGAGGAAGTGTCCCCTGTATCTGACATTCCGGAGTTAGGGGTGGCCGGTGAGAATTTTGGGACTGCCCAACATAGGGACCCAACTTTGAGGGAAGCCTTCAATAATGTCACCGTCATTAATGGGAGTTGCACAGGAGCCGGGGGCTGACACAAGATTTCCCTATTTTATGATGAGTGGGGAGCTGTTGTACCGGGTCACGAAAATAAGAGAGGAGTTGGTGGAGCAGTTGATAGTGCCAGGCCCCTATAGACGGAAGGTGTTGGACATGGCCCATTCACACATCTTGGGGGGACACCTAGGGGTGGAAAAAATGCAGGAATAGGTTGTGCAGAGGTTCTATTGGCCTGGGTGTCACCGGGAATAGTAAACTATTGCAGGTCCTGCACTACATGTCAGTTAACTGCCCCTACCTCTCATTTCCGGAGCCCCCTTGTGCCATTGCCCATTATCGAAGTGCCATTCGAGAGAATTGCCATGGACTTGGTCGGTCCCCTAGTTAAAACAGCCCAGGGCCATCAGTATATATTAGTCATCCTGTACTATGCCACACGCTATCCTGAGGCAATTCCCCTGAGAAATTCTTCTAGCCCGCGAGTTGGTCCATGTGTTTTCCCGGACAGGTTTGCCGAAGGAGATGCTGACCGACCAGGGGACACCTTTTATGAGCAAAGTGATGAGGGAGTTGTGCAGGGTCCTGCAAATCTCCCAGTTGAGGACTTTGGTGTAGCATCCACATTCAGATGGTCTTGTTGAGAGATTCAACAAGACACTAAAGAGCCTGCTAAGAAAAGCCATCTCTGTGACACATACCTCCCGTCTACTATGCAACCCTTAGCCATGCTACATATACAGTAATATATATGTACACTTTTACAAACCGGTGCTCAGAAGTATGATAATACACATTGATAACAGCAAATCTGTAGATATTTTATTACTTACATATGATATCCCTCTGATGTCCTCCATCCTCAGTAGCTCCATCTTTGTGGTCTTCTGGCTATCCATTGTCCATCCATCAGCACTTACTGACCAGATCTCCAGCTGTCGCCAGTCCTTCTGTCTCTTCACTACCTCTGATAGCTGCAGAAAACAGCCTCCAAGTAGTTAGTGAATCTATCACTTCTCCTTCCTTCTGAGAAGTTCTTGCAGGTGCCTGATCCATGTGAACATCGAATTTTTTTTTATTATTTTTAATATTTTTTTTTACATTTTTTTTTTTAAAAATGTTTTTTTTACCTTGTCCCTTTATGGGACTTTCACTTTTTCACTTTTGATTGCAGGTACAATGCATTGCAATGCTCCAGCACCGGGTCATCGAGGCAGAGATCGGGCCCTGCAAATATATTGCGGGGACGCCGATCTGAGGCAGAGGGAGCTCCCGACCCTCTGCCTCCCCCCTGCACGAGCTCGAGCTCCTGCACTGATCGGGCAGAAGAGGCTGAAATTTCAGCCTCTCCTGCCCGATTGTTGCTGTGTTTGGTCAGTCAGATTGACTGACCAATCACAGCGCTGTCGGTGCAGGGACCGATGGCATGGGTCCCCACACCGCTTGCCGTGCCTGTCAGCTGTCATAGACAGCTGTCGGCACTGAACTACCACTGCGTGTTTACACGCAGTGGTAGTTCAAAGGCAAGACGTGCACAGTCCGTCCAGGTGCCAGAACTGACACCCGACCATGTGCACGTCCATGGACATTAAGAGGTTAAGGCCACAATTCCTCCAACACATAGAGGAACCGTCTTGGCTGAAGTGTGCGACCCTTGCTGGACTGTAGTACCAGCGTGAACTGATTTTAAAGTGGGATTCTTGCAGAGACATGGATAAGGTCGATGTATACGTAAAGGATAAAGCGTCTTCCCATTCTTCTCTACTAAAGGTTGTGTTTAGCTCTTTTTCCCACTTATTCATATAGAAATTTTTTGGCATTTCCTGATCATGATTAAACCAGTCATAAATGTATCTGTGGCTCCAGAAGATCCCATGTTCTGTTTTGCTTACTAAGTTTAAAGATGCTTCGGAGAATTTGGGTCTCTTCTGGAGGAAAGACATGACTTTGTCTTTTAAGATTAAGAACTGTAGAAACATAGATGACGGGAGTTTGTGTTTGTTTCTTAAGTTGCTGAATTTTAAAAATGAGTTTCCGTCATGGATTTCCCCCAACCTTGTAATACTATTTTCGTCCTAAATAGTGGGTAGGGTTGTGTTGTTGAATGAGTAAATAATGGAGAGAGGAAGTTTATTAAGATTTACATTTTGAGTGTTCCTCTCCTGGGCCTGGAGAGCCTCCCCCAGGCATAGGTGGTTGCTTGAAAAATAGGGTGGGCAGGGGAGCCAGATTGGTGATTAGTTAAAGTTTTTATGATTAAATCTTTAGGATGTTTATTTTTATTAAGAAAAGTTTCTAATTCTAACCATGCTGGGGAATTAGATGATGTTAGCCAGTTTTGACTTTGTTTTATCAGAGTCGTAAGATGGTGGGCAGTTATGTTAGGAATTCCTAAGCCCCCATATGATTTATTTTTGTAGGCTATACTTAAGGGGGTTCTGGGTTTCTTCTTGTTCCAGATGAATTTGTTGATAGTTGTTTGAAGACTGGTAAGATAGGAGACAGATATTGGAAGGGGTATGGAGCTCAGGACGTATAAGATCTTCAGTAGTGTAAAAGTCTTGACAGTAAAGACTTTTCCCCACCAGGAGAGGCTTTTGTCTCCAAAGATGTTAGTATTGTTGTCTATAGTTTTAAGTAAAGTGCTAATGTGGCGCCCCTGAGGGTTCAGTCGCCACAGACATGTTGCATCTCACCCAAAGGTGTGACACCTGACTCTCAGGTAAGGAGGAAGCACCCCTAGGACTCCACACCTGCATCCAACACACCATGCCAGCTGAGCATACGGACGGACCCTTAGGGAGGATGGTCTGACTCAGCCTGGTTAGCAAAGGGTGTAGACATGGGTGGGTGGAGCTAGCTGCAGCACTTAGGCTGCTAGATAGGATAGAGAGCAGCCAGTCACTGACTGAGTCTCCTTCTGAGTACATCTCAGGGAGAATCTGCTGAAGTGAGAGAAAGGGTCCGAACAGGCACGGAGGCTGGTTCATCCATCTGTGGCCCCCATCCTGAAGAAGGAAGGACCAAGGCCTTCAGGGAACGGCCCCTAGACTAGTGGGAAAGCTTCAGGCCCTGCTAGTAAGCCGACGGCGGTGATCGCTTTATGGGTCATTGCCACAACCACCAGCATCTCTACCGGAGGCAGCACAATGGGGTCAAGTACGCACAGACATAGGATTGATCTGTTTTTCCCGACAGGACCGCAGCTTCTGATCTGAAGGACTGCATGGTGAGGTGCTAGGAAGTGAAAGGAGTAAGAGCACAGTGAGTGAAGGCCAGAAAGGAACATACTGTGGGGGAGTCCTGGGAAGTGCGACCAATCTACCTGGGGGTAGCTGGACCACTCATCCGGAGGACACAGTGCCAGGCGGGCATCTGTCTTGCTAAATACAGACAGTGAGTAAAAACCCTGAACTGCATTTGGACTGTCTCCTAGAATTATTCCGGCGTCGCACATTCCTCTCTGCTACATCCACAAGCACCATTTCTATACTACATCATCTATCTGCCCTTGAAGGACACAGCCTCACCTGTAGGAGGTTTACCATCTAGCTGCACAACACCATCCCTTCCAGAGGACCTGCACAGCAGCGCTGGTCACCCTGACCAGGTACTACAGGTGGCGTCACGAATCATCATACGAACACTAATCCCCTGTAAATATCCCCTTTTTGGTGAGCGCCCAGGACCACGGACCGAGTCGCGGCCGCCGTGACATCCCCCATAGAAATCGATGGGCTCGGTGCCGAGTACCCCACGGCCCTGGCGGGCGACACATTTTTGGCATCACTAACAGGATTCCGAAGCTCGTTACAACCGAGTCCTGTGTGCCTATATTGACTGTTTTGTGCAAAAAGCTTTATTGTGAATTTGCCGCCATTTTGCCGCCATATTCGCGCCATGAGGCGCTGGTGAAGGAGGGCGTACCTTCGTGGGCGTGAGCTCACTCTGGGAGCGAAAATAATGATCGCCCAGTCCAAATGCCTCTGCAATGTCAGGACATGCCCCACTGCGAAGGAGATATGCCTCCTGATCCTCTATGGTGGGAGAAGAAACAGAAAACCCCACCTCCCTACTAAAGAGCGGGACCCTCCAGAGGGAGACGACACTTGTGACCCAGAAAAGATGGTGTCTGGTGGTGAGCTGCCTTGGGAAGGGATGGAGAAGCTCACCCTCTCCCCCCATAAAAAAGAGCTAACCGCCACCGAGCCACCTGCAGGGCTCGAACCAGTCGGCACCCTCTCCAGCTCGGACGATGATGCTGCCTTAGAAGAGCTGGCCCGGCACCGGGAAGAGGTGGAGCGGATGGAGAGGAGCTGGAGGGCCCTGAAGCTGCGGCTGGAGACACCGCTGGCACCAACCCGGCCGCTCTGCCGACCCGCTACCCCAACACCGGAAGCCACAGAGGCCCCTTGTATCGATGCTGGCACCGTTGCGGAGGTACCCGGCCCTGCGGAGGGAGTTCCGGAGGACCCGCTACCCACGCTGCTTGTAAGCGAGCCCGGCAAGGCCGCGGTGTTATCCCAGGAGGACAAGCGTCTGGACAGGAAACAGCGGAGGGAGCCGACCACGCCACCACCCACTGAACCAGCCCCGGAACCCGTTCGGAAGCACCCGAATTTGGAGATCCTCGCCGAGGAGGAATACAACCAGCACCGGGAGGAAGAGTGGAGGCGCCGAGAGCGGGAGTCCCAGCAGCGCCGTCAGCAGCAACAGGAGAGGGATTTGGCGGAAAAGAACAAAATGCGTAGAGACCGAGGTACGGTGCGGGAACCGCGATGGAAGGGGGTCGTACGCGATTTTAAACTAAATGGGGGCTGGGGTTTCATCCAGAAGCCCGGCCTCTATCTGGAAGTGTTCGTGAACCGGCGAGATGTGGAGGCCCATCTACCCGAGGGACACCCGGATAGGGGCCTGTTTCTAGGGGACTTGGTCACCTACACCCGGCATTGGGGATGAAGGGGTGGAACGCCCTAAACGTTACCTGGTGCTGCACCCCTTCTCCCGAGCAGGGGGATGCCACCAAAGCCTCCCCAGGGCAGGCCCATGTAACCCGGGTCATCACAGCTGCCCTTACCTCCCGTTCGGCCCGGGCCCCGGCCTCTCCGCCAGCGTCCGCCCCTGTCACCGCCATGATTAAGGTCACTGGTCCCACCGCCTCACCCGTTAGACCTTCGGGGACCAGGATGACCAGGGATGTCTGTATTCAGACCCGGCGGAAGACTCGGGACACTGCATCACAGACCCAGATTGAGGGTCATGACTTGGTGGTCAGGATGACCCGGCAGCACCAAGTCCTGGTAGCCCCTGGGGTAATCAGCGTACTAGAGCTCCCTGAGGGTACCAGTTGACTCCCGGTGGCCCACCAACAACCAAGTAATTGAAGAACCCGGCCAGGGTCTATCAACTGTATATAGTTTCGTGTTTTATCTCATGTTTTGCTGATAAATAATGTTTTTCATATTTTTGGAACTGTGAGGCCATGGACTCTCTGGCCCAAAAACTGTTTGTAAATAGTTTGGCACCTCTTTAGGTGCCCTCTCTTGGTTTTACGCAAATCTTCTAAGGTGCAATGACTGCACCACTACCTCAGAAACTAAACCCATTAGGTGTGGCCGAAGACGAGGTCTGCTGAAAATGGCCAATTATGTCTTGCAGCCCACCCAAGACCAACGTTGGAGGTTTGGAGCGGTTCCTCCACAAGCACAAGTTGAACTGCTACTGTCTTATTGCACTTTATTTTGCCTAAACTAAAGAGAGTGTTATAAATGTTATTTATGCAACGTTTACCTGAAGTGCCTCCCATAAAGGGAAGATGAGTTTTGAAATTGTTTTCTATTGTAATGCATTACTAAAAATTTGCATGTTCTTGTAACAACCTTTTACTCTGTTTCAGCCCGCGGACGTGCTGTGTTTAACGGGGGGAATGTGGCGTCCCAGAGGGTTCAGTCGCCACAGAGGTGTTGCATCTCACCCAGAGGTGTGACACCTGACTCTCAGGTAAGGAGGAAGCACCCCTAGGACTCCACACCTGCATCCAATACACCATGCCAGCTGAGCATACGGACGGACCCTTAGGGAGGATGATCTGACTCAGCCTGGTTAGCAAAGGGTGTAGACATGGGTGGGTGGAGCTAGCTGCAGCACTTAGGCTGCTAGATAGGATAGAGAGTAGCCAGTCACTGACTGAGTCTCCTTCTGAATACATCTCAGGGAGAATCTGCTGAAGTGAGAGAAAGGGTCCGAACAGGCACGGAGGCTGGTTCATCCATCCGTGGCCCCCATCCTGAAGAAAGAAGGACCAAGGCCATCAGGGAACGGCCCCTAGACTAGTGGGAAAGCTTCAGGCCCTGCTAGTAAGCCGACGGTGGTGATTGCTTTATGGGTCATTGCCACAACCACCAGCATCTCTACCGGGAGGCAGCACAATGGGGTCAAGTACGCACAGACATAGGATTGATCTGTTTTTCCCGACAGGACCGCAGCTTCTGATCTGAAGGACTGCATGGTGAGGTGCTAGGAAGTGAAAGGAGTAAGAGAACAGAGAGTGAAGGCCAAAAAGGAACATACTGAGGGGAGTCCTGGGAAGTGCGACCAATCTACCTGGGGGTAGCTGGACCACTCACCAGGAGTACACAGTGCCAGGCGGGCATCTGTCTTGCTAACAACAGACAGTGAGTAAAAACCCTGAACTGCATTTGGACTGTCTCCTAGAATTATTCCGGCGTCGCACATTCCTCTCTGCTACATCCACAAGCACCATTTCTATACTACATCATCTATCTGCCCTTGAAGGACACAGCCTCACCTGTAGGAGGTTTACCATCTAGCTGCACAACACCATCCCTTCCAGAGGACCTGCACAGCAGCGCTGGTCACCCTGACCAGGTACTACAGGTGGCGTCACGAATCATCATACGAACACTAATCCCCTGTAAATATCCCCTTTTTGGTGAGCGCCCAGGGCCACGGACCGAGTCGTGGCCGCCGTGATATCCCCCATAGAAGTCGACGGGCTGGGTGCCGAGTACCCCACGGCCCTGGCGGGCGACTCACTAATATTGGATGATACTAGATTATTAAGGTTATTGGTGATCTTAATACCTAAGTAGGTGAGTTCTTTATTAGTCCACATAATGGAAGAAGACTCTTTGGTTTCTTTAATCTGATCGTCATTCAGGTTTAATGGGAGGATTTGGATTTTACTACATTAATTTTGAATTGCAAAAGAATTGAAAAAGAATCCAGTAATTTATGTAGTTCTTTTATGAAGTTAGTGGGATCTGTTAGGGTGAGGATAATGTCATCGGCGAACATACTTATTTTATATTGGCGATATGGAGCTACTAATCCTTTAATTTTGTTATTTTGCCTGATAATTTGAGCTAAAGGTACTGCCACACTACACAATCCCGCTAGCGATCTCGTTAGCGTCGCATACTAATGAGATCGCTAGCGGGATTGTTTCTATATCGCTAGTAGCTACCTAACTTAGCGATGTCGTTAAGGACGCTATCGCGGTTAGCGATCTCCTTAACGACTTTAGCGGTACAAAAGTACCGCTAAATCGCTAAGAAAAGGTGCTACACTTAGCGATTATACTTACCCAGCGGGAGCGCCGGCGATAAAATAGGGTCCGGAACGATTCCAGCGACGAGCGAGATCACAGCAGGAAGCTCGTCGCTGGCAGCTGCCGCACACAACAACATCGCTAACGGGATCGCTAAATAGTGACGTTTTTTAGCGATCCCGTTAGCGATGTTGTTTAGTGTGGCATACCCTTTAGGGTTCTATAGCCATGATGAAGATAAGTGGGGACAAGGGAAACCCCTGCCTTGTTCCCTTTGATATAGTGCAGGGGGGTGAAACATGGTTGTTTGAGAAAATTTTAGCTCTAGGATTGGAGTAGAGAGCCATGATTGAGGAAATTAGAAAGTCAGTAAACCCGATTTTGATCAGGGTTTGTCTTAGGGAGCCCCAATCCAGATGGTCAAAGGCTTTTTTCTGCATCCAGAGAGATGATTACTGTGCTCTGTTTAGTGAAATTGGCTAGTTTGATGGAACTAATTGTTCTCCTAGTACCGTCTGAAGAGTGGCGTCCACGGACAAACCCTATCTGATCATTACTGATTAAGGTAGGCAGGATCAGACCAAACCTATTTGCTAATATTTTAGCGTAAATTTTCATGTCAGAATTGACAAGGGATATGGGTCTTAAATTAGAAATATTTTCAAGGTCCTCTTTGGGCTTTGGAATTAATACTATGGATGCCTCAAGCATCTCGGAAATAGAAGTTTGTAGAAGGCTTTGTAGTAATCATTGCCAAATCCGTCAGAACCTGGAGATTTTGACGACTTTAGTAGTTTAATGCAGTCTTCCATTTCTTCCAATTCAAAGGGAGCGGATAGGGTTGTTAGGTTTTCTGATGAGATTTTTGGTACATTAATTGAAGATAGATATGAGGATATGGCATCCTGATGTGGTTGAGAATAATTATTTTGAGTGTTAATATTGTAAAGTTTGCTATAGTATTTTGCAAATTCATGTACGATATCCTGGGGGTGTGATAGTATAGTCCCTTTTGTGTCTTTTATTCTGTTAATTCTAGTATGGATTCTTCTTTTTTTTATACGGTTAGACATAAATTTAGTGGGTTTCTTTAATGAGGTGTACATTTTGTATTTAGAATTTTTTACTCATAGGGTGAAAAGATTAATAGTTTTAGATCCTGCCTTAATTTTGAGATCTCTGCTTGTAGGCTGGGGGAGGGGGAGGTGAGTTTAATCTGGTCGTTTACCGTATACTCATGTATAAGCCGACCCGTGTATAAGCCGACCCCCCTAATTTTGCCACAAAAAGCTGGGAAAACTTATTGACTCGCTTATAAGCTTATGGTGAAAATGCAGCAGCTACTGGTAAATTACAAAAATAAAAATAGATACCAATAAAAGTAAAAGTAATTGAGATATCAGTAGGTTAAATGTTTTTGAATATCCATACTGAATCAGGACCCCCATATAATGCTCCATACAGTCCATGATGGGCCCCATAAGATGCTCCGTACAAAATACGCCCCATATAATGCTGCACAAAGGTTAATAATGGCCCCATAAGATGCTCCATAGATTATGCCCCATATGCTCCACAGATTATGCCCCATATGTTCCACAGATTATGCCCCATATGCTCCACAGATTATGCCCCATAGGTTCCACAGATTATGCCCCATAAGCTCCACAGATTATGCCCCATAGGTTCCACAGATTATGCCCCATATGCTCCACAGATTATGCCCATATGTTACACAGATTATGCCCCATATGCTCCACAGATTATGCCCCATATGTGTGTAGCCCAGCTGCGCTTGGTGCCACATGTACCCTGGAGGATGCATGAAAGGTAATTCACAATCACCTGATATTCATTCACACTTCACATTTCCATAGTGCCACCAGAGGGAGCCCTTTAGATTACGCAGGTATATAAGGGAGTGGAGAGAGACAGCAGTGAGATGAAGACAGTCTAGCTGAACGTTAGCTAGTTGTTGGTTGTACCTCAGAGAGATCAGATCTCCTCAGAACACCGGAGTGAGTTGATTTCCTGTCAGAGCAGAGCTCAGATTACACTAGTCTGTGTCAGAGCGTGTTGAAGAGCTGAGAGGAAAGTTACCTCAGATCGTGCTGACTGATAGTTCCCTAGGAAAGTGGAAAGTGACTCTCGGAGTGTGCACAGATCAGTCTGACGGAATATCCTGATAGCTACTTCGGACAGAGCCTAAGAAAGAAGTGAAGGAAAGGGAACTGCAGTATTTGTAACACCGAGTCAACTGAGGTATTGTTAGAGAGCGAGCGTGCCGACGCTTGGAGAGCGGTGAAGAGAAGAAAGCTGACATCTACTGCTGCCTGTGCTTATGTTAAAGGTGTGAGTAGGACGACAGGCAAGTGGAAAAAGGGAAAGAGAGAGTGACTGAGGAGAAATAGCAACGATAGCTTACCTCCACTCTGCACCACCGGACACCAGGTCCGAGCTTGCTAGTACCTTCACGGCTAGTGGGAAAAACCGGAGACTCTGCTGGACTTCAGGTCACAGAGGGGCACAACAGTGCTGATACGTAACCGGGGTCAGGAAGAACAGGAGTCTAGCAGGACGCTGCAGATAGAGACTTAGTTCTGTCCAAAAGAAGGCTCTACCACAATGTCAGCCGGGCGTAGCTGTTTCACACGGAGTTAGGCTTTGTTTCATGCAAGTCAGAAACTCACACATATAAAGACGTAAGGAGGCCCTACACCTACTCAGTGATTACTGGACGTGTATCCTCCACCCTGAGCAGCTTCCCGGGACGTGCCTGCAAATACACCAGTAAAGGTACAGAAAGAGACTGTCTTGTGTGTGTCTGCCTCATTGCCCTGCACCCCTGCACCACCATATATCTCGAGGGATCAGTCTCGCCTGTGGGGGACTTAACATCTTGCTGCCCAGTAACAACCCCTCAGAGAATCTACCCTGCAGCGCTGGTCATCCTGATCAGAAACCACAGGTGGCGTCACAAACATTTCTAAATCCCCTGTAAATATTCCCACATTTTTATGGTGATCGCCCAGGGCAACGGACCGAGTCGTGCTACCCGTGACATCCCCATTGAAGTGAACGGGCTCGGTGCCGAGTACCCCAAGGCCCTGCTACGTGCGACTCATCTAAATTTTGGCGTCACGAACAGGATCCGAAGCTCGCAATATGTGAGTCCTGTGTGCCTAAATGGACTGTTTTTGTGCAAAAAGACTGTGTTGCGTTTTTGTGATTTTTGGCGCCATTTGCCGCCATTTTGCTGCCATATTCGCGCCCTGAGGCGCTGGTGAAGAAGAGGGGCGTGGATTCGTGGGCGTACCCCCCCCTGTGGCGCGAAAGTAATGGGCGCCCTGTCTAAATGTTATTACAATGTCCGAGCCTGCCCCACTGCAAGGAGATCCGCCTCCTCTTCATCCTCTATGCTAAGAAGAGAAAGCGAAAGTCCCGCCTCCACGGAAAAGACCAGATTGTTCCAGATGGGAAGCACAGTCTGGCCTGGCGTGAGATGGCAGAAGGACAGGAGTCACTGTGTGGGGGAATGGCGGTGCGCAGACCCCGTTCCCCTGAAGTGGTGCAGCCTGTACTCGAACCTTCCCCAGGTCGGGAGGACGAAGAAAAGATGTACCGTGTGGAGGAGGTGGACACGGCGCTGAGGGACATGGCCCGACACCGCGCAGAGATGGAGGCGATGGAGAAAAGCTGGCGTGCCCTGAAACAGCGGCTGCTGTGGGACGCGATGCTCTCCCCCTTGGATGCGCAACCGTCACCCGCGCCACCACTGGAACCAGCGGCTAAAGGAGAACTGGAGGCCGGCCCCAAAAGAGCTGATCCTGACTCCGCCGAGGACGCGGCGGGAGGGAAGGAGGCTGAGGAGGCCTTGCCCAGACCGAAATGCCAGCCAGGCCTGGAACCAGAGGCAGCAGCGGAATGCAGTCCCCCGGTAGGGACGACGACGGAAGACACCCAGCCGCAAGCGATGGAGATCGACTGGGAGGAGATGGAGCTCCTGGACGACGTGGAATACACCGCCCAGAAGGAGAACGAGTGGCGACGCCGTGAGCAGGAGCAGCGGCAGCAGCAGGAGCAGCGAGAGGCACTGCAGCTTCACCAGAGGTACCGGGAGCAGAATCTTGCGGACAAGGAGATCGTCCGGCGAGATAAAGGTACGCTCCGGGAATCGCGGCGCCAGGGGACGGTGTGTGACTCTAAGCTCCAGGGAGGTTGGGGGTACATACGCGAGCCCGGGTTCTCTCAGAAGATCTTCGTTCATCGCTGTGATGTGGGGTCTAACCTATTAAAAGGGGATGTTGTCACCTACACGCGGCATTGGGGTCTTAAGGGGTGGTATGCCCTGAATGTCTCCCGAGTCAGCGACCCAGTCTCTGAAGCCGGAAACGTACCCCGTGTCTCAGTGTCCCAGGTCCCAGCCACATCAGCGTCCGGCCGTGCACCTGCAACTGATCCTGTGTCCTATTCTGCATATTACCCTGCGTCCTATTCTGCAACGCAACAGAGTGCAGCGATTGTTAGTGCGTCCCCAACTGAGCCTTTGCATGCGCATGCGTCACCATTGGAAACGCTGCAGAGCACAGCGACCCCTATCGAGCCAAACCTATACTTAGAAGAGGCACCTGTTAGGCCTCCAGGAAGTCGCAAAGTAAAAATTGAAAAGAGGACTGTAGCTACTCAGACACTGGTAGCAGGACACGATCTTCTGGTGATGCGTTCCAGAGCGCACCGTATACTTCCAGCCCCAGGTGTGGAAGGTGCCACTATGTTTAAAGAAGAACAGTAGGACCCAGACAGGGTTTACTGAACTGTAAAAAGTTTAAAGGAGTATTGCACTTTATTGAATATGTTGATAATGTCTGAAGTAGTATACCCCAGTTGGGTAATGTGTCGTATAAAGTGGTTATGATAGAAATGTGATTTTTCTATAAATGTTCTTATGCAAAGGACTGCGTGGCTGAGGACTTTGCCAGCCCAAAAACTGTAATGTAAATAGTTGGCACTTCGGTGCTCCATCTTGGTTTTACGTAAGCCATTCTACCTCAGAAGAAAAACCCGTATGGTGTGGCCTTGAGTGAGGTTTGCAGCAGAGAAGTCCTGCAGCCCACCCAGGACCACCGTGGGAGGTTTGGTACGGGTCCTCCACAAGAATCCTGTATTTATTGTGTGAAAGCATTTGATATTTTTCTATTTGCCATTTGTACACATTGTAACGTTTGAAGTGTCCTTACCTCCCGCAAGGGATGAGTTATGTTTTGTTTGATGTTATAAAAATTGTTTTTCTTTTTCAGCCCGGGAGTGCTGATATTAACTAGGGGGGATGTGTAGCCCAGCTGCGCTTGGTGCCACATGTACCCTGGAGGATGCATGAAAGGTAATTCACAATCACCTGATATTCATTCACACTTCACATTTCCATAGTGCCACCAGAGGGAGCCCTTTAGATTACCACCGGACACCGGGTCCGAGCTTGCTAGTACCTTCATGGCTAGTGGGAAAAACCGGAGACCCTGCTGGACTTCAGGTCACAGAGGGGCACAACAGTGCTGATACGTAACCGGGTTAGGAAGAACAGGAGTCTAGCAGGACGCTGCAGATAGAGACTTAGTTCTGTCCAAAAGAAGGCTCTACCACAATGTCAGCCGTTTCACACGGAGTTAGGCTTTGTTTCATGCAAGTCAGAAACTCACAAATATAAAGACGTAAGGAGGCCCTACACCTACTCAGTGATTACTGGACGTGCATCCTCCACCCTGAGCAGCTTCCCGGGACGTGCCTGCAAATACACCAGTAAAGGTACAGAAAGAGACTGTCTTGTGTGTGTCTGCCTCATTGCCCTGCACCCCTGCACCGCCATATATCTCTAGGGATCAGTCTCGCCTGTGGGGGACTTAACATCTTGCTGCCCAGTAACAACCCCTCAGAGAATCTACCCTGCAGCGCTGGTCATCCTGATCAGAAACCACAGGTGGCGTCACGAACATTTCTAAATCCCCTGTAAATATTCCCACATTTTTATGGTGATCGCCCAGGGCAACGGACCGAGTCGTGCTACCCGTGACATCCCCATTGAAGTGAACGGGCTCGGTGCCGAGTACCCCAAGGCCCTGCTACGTGCGACTCATATGTTCCACAGATTATGCCCATATGCTCCACAAATTATGCCCCATGTGCTCCATAGTATAGGTCCCTTATGCTGCTACCGCTGCAACTAAAAAAAAAAATGATATACTCACCTCTCGTCGCTGGGGGCCAGGTGCTGGTGTCCTGAGCAGGCGGGGACACCGGCGCGCTATGGGGGACAGGTGCCGGTGTCACCACTCCTTCAGGGCCCCGGCACCTGAGATATTTACCTGCACCCGGTCCACCGCTGCGCGCCGCTGTCTTCCGGGTCCTCTTGTCAGTGAGCGCTCAGGCAGAGGGCGCTGCGCGTACTAACTACATCATCGCGCCCTCTGCCTGAACATCACAGCAAGAGGACGCGAGGACACAGCGGCGAGCAGCGGTGGAACGGGGACAGGTAAATATCGCATATGCTCACCCCTCCGGTGGCGCGTCTCTGCAGCCCCTGCTCTTCTCCCGCAGCTCTTCCTTCCTACAACGTGCATATTCATGACTTTAATGAGGGGTACCATGTGACAGCTGCAGGAAGGAGCCTGAGATCGTGGGAGAAGCAGGGGGGCTGCAGAGATGCGCCGGCGGAGGGTAAGTATGATCTGACACCCCCGCTCCCCTCCCCCGCCGACCCCCAGGTATATGACTCGCGTATAAGCCGAGAGGGGGACTTTCAGCCTTAAAAAATGGGCTGAAAATCTCGGCTTATATGCGAGTATATACAGTATTTTACTTTTTAAAAGAGATTGGGTTTTTTCTATTTTCACCGTTTTCTTTTTATTCCCAAGATGAGATTTGGATCAATAGTCCTCTGATCACGTCATTGAGGACGAACCATCCGGTGATGGGGTTGATAGAATCAGAGTCATTATCTTCAAAATAGAGTTTAATTGAGGATTCTATAAAGGATTTATGTATAGGATTGTTATTGATATTTGAGTTGCATTTCCAGAGACTCCTATTATTTATTGGAGATCCCAGAACGAGCTCTCCAACCACCGGTGAGTGGTGAGAGATTGTTTTATCTTTGATTGTAATTTTTTCAAACCTAGACAGTGCAAATACATCAGTGACAATCAGGTCAATTCTTGACACCGATTGGTGAGCCTCAGAGAAAAAAGAATATTCGATGGAAGAG
Organism: Oophaga sylvatica; assembly: GCA_033576555.1. Classification (NCBI taxonomy): domain Eukaryota; kingdom Metazoa; phylum Chordata; class Amphibia; order Anura; family Dendrobatidae; genus Oophaga; species Oophaga sylvatica. The sequence continues at coordinate 135,837,422 of JARQOD010000006.1, forward strand.
GCAATGACACACCTAAATACGTCAAAGAGCTCGTTCTGGAACAGCCATGGGTTGAGGTCTCTGGACTGTGGTCTTTTCCTGGAGGACGTGTCTAAGAGATGATCTGGAGATGATCTGGAACAGAATTAAAATCTCCCAACAAAATAGAGACACCCTTTTTAATTTGTTCGAATTTCTTTATGAATTTGTTTAGGAATTTAGTTTGTTTTATGTTTAGGGAGTAGAGGTTGGCTATTGTGCAGATTTCGTTGTTGATGCAACAGATCAGGAGGTGGTATCTGCCATTATTATCTTTGAATTCTTCAATAAATTTGAATGGGATTGAGTTTTTTATTATTGTCATAATCCCCACTTTCTTTTTAGTATTGCTAGATTTTTTATGCGGGAATTTTAGATGGTCGTTTTTCTTGAATTTAGTCACTTCCCCTGACGAAGCTGCCCTGTGCAGCGATATGCGTGGGGCTCTCCCCACACCCCTGTTCCCTATTGTTTTGTGGATCCTCAGCCCATTTCTACTTGCTCCTTGCCTTTATTCAAACCGGCTTGGTAAATATTATCAGAGCTTTGGCCTTTCATTTGGTCCTTAGCCTCTCTTGGTTAAGGGCTCTTATATAGTAATCTCATTTTTTGTTATTGGCATGGGTTATTCATCCCGTGTTTGGACATTTATGTCTTTCTAATATATAGGGGTTCACTGTTTTTTATTCAGCTATATTTGAACATTTGTATACATGTGTATGCTTCCTTATGTTTTGATTCTGTCATAATTATTGCCTGTTTACTGAACGTGATATATACACATGGTCTCATATAGCAGTGTTATAGTGCAATAGGAGGTTGTATTATCATTACACATGTATATTGGGTCAGGGGTGTCGTGATTTGATTTTGTATGTGTTTTTAAATGGTTTTAAGATTTATTGCGTGTTGTTTCCCTAATAAATTGTGATTTATGGTCTTTTCTCTTTTTCAAACTTATGGTTCATTTTTTCCATGCATGGTTTTTGCACCCGCATTGACTAATATCTGGTTTTTGGTGCACCCTATAGTGCTTTGAATGAATTTAGTCCCTTGGACACAGATAATATCTGCTTGTGAGTTTTCAAGTTCTCTCCATAAAGAAAAACTCTTTCTAGGACTATTAAGTCCTTTTATGTTGTAGGTCATAATTTTTAAGCTCATAATGAACTATCTGGTAATGGATAGCAATTAAAACAGTCTCACTGGTCTGTTGGGGATTGTACCTCTAAGGAAAACAATTACTAGGGGAAGGGGGGTGTATAGGATACACCAACAAATGAATTAACAGTATAAAAACCAATACTAGATTGTATTATTAATTACAGCTACAATTACAGTTACAGTAGTGTAGAACTTACAAGTAAACTTCACTTAACAAGTGCCACTTAAGAGTGGGGTAACACTTTTCCTTGGGGAAGGACTGAATCGGGAAAAGAGGAAAAAACCTCTGGTAGTTGAGAGCAAACCATGTATTTAAACAAATGTAGTAACATTAGCAATTGCAGACTCGGTTACCATAGCCTTACCTAAGTTAGCGATTCCCTCTGTGTGGAGGGTTTTCTTTTAGTGAGCCAATAAATTTTTGACCTTCCTCAGGGGTAAATATTGGGGTAGTTTTCCCATTAATGTAAACTAAAAGTTTGAGAGGAAAGCCCCATCTGTAGGGAATATTGTTGCTCCTGAGGAAGGAAGTAGTAATGTTGAAGGCCTTTCTGGAGTCTAGGGTCTCTGTTGACAAGTCTGCAAAAGCTTTAAGGTTATGATAGGGCTCTAGGAAGGCCTTTTCAGTTTTTAGATATTGAAGGGTTTTCTCCTTTGTATTGTAAAGTGGATTCTGAGGATAGTATCCCAGGGAACATCTGGAGAGATTTGTTGTGGTTTTGGAAGCCTGTGAATTCAGTCAATAGTTAAGAGTTTGAGAGAGATGATATGGCTATCTTAAAAAATGGATTTTACGTGGTCAAAGAGGTTATCTGGGCTCACACTCTCCGGAATACCACGGATTTTTATATTGTTCCTGCGATTTCTGTCCTCCGTCCTGCAGGACAGCTTAGTTTTGAGCCTTTTGACCTCGGAGGACAGATAATAATAATAATCTTTATATAGCACTAACATATTCCGCAGCACTTTACACACATTATCGTCACTGTCCCCGATAGGGCTCACAATCTAGATTCTATCTATGTCTTTGGAGTGTGGAAGGAAACCAGAGCGCCCAGAGGAAACCCACGCAAACACGGGGAGAACATACAAACTCCTTGCAGATGTTGTCCTTGGTGGGATTTGAACCCAGGACTCCAGCGTTGCAAGGCTGCAGTGCTATCCACTGAGCCACCGTGCTGACAGATCTTGGATAGTATTAGTGGATTCAGTGACACTGTTTTCCACCACCCCAATTCTTTTCTCATGAGCAGAGAATTTTTTATTGATTTGCTCAAATACTTTTCCTCAAAATTATTTTGAAGCAGTTTAGCCTGATTGTCAAAATTTTGTTGCATATTTTCATTGATTTTGTTAGCTAGATTGAGCATGAATGCTTCAATGCTAGCGTTGTTTAAGGGGGTGTTGTCTGGATACAAAGTTGTGGTAGGTGGATTGGGCATATTTGTAGTGTGGTCAGAGTCTGCTCTGAATTTGTTTTTCAATGGGCAGGGGTTAGGAGAGGAGTCGCTAGAGCATGAGAACTTTCATGCCATTGAAAGAGTGATGCTGTAAGTATGGTTTAATTAAGATTTATTAAAGGAGTCTGTGTCATTCTTTCAATTAAAGGACTTTATTTTGGGTGTCTGTGTTTTTATAGAATATGACTATGGGTTAGTAAGACGCCTTAGTTATAGACGCCTCTCCATTACTAACCTCTGGATGTCACCTGACAACACAAAGGTGACATCAACCCCCCAACTATTATCCCACTTGCCACCACATGGCAAGTGGGAAGAGCAAGGCTAAGTGCCAGAATTGGCACATCTTATAGATGCACCTTTTCTGGGGTGGCTGTTATGTTTCGGTAGCTGAGGAGAAATTGCAAAAATAGCAAAAATAGCAATACACCAGAGAGGCTGGAAACTATTGGATTGCAGGACCCTAAACTAACCGCAACACTAGAAGTAGCCGTGGAGCGTAACTACGGTGATCCTAGACGCCTCGTCACAGCCGGAGAGATAGCTACACCTAAAGGCAGAAAGATGAAAGCTATCTGCCCTGTAGCAGAACCCCCAAAGAAATAGAAAGCCCCCAAACATGTAATGGCGGTTAGACAAGAAGAAAATACGGACACAGACAGAAAATAGAATGAGCAAAAGCTGGGGCTCAATCTGTCTAGATAGAAAAGTATAGGAAAGAATCCTGACTGCAACCCAAAAAAACCCTGACAAAATACCAACACTTCTGATTAACAAAAAACCTGAGATCACACCTAAATCAGATATCTGGTGTAACACACAGCAATCCAGCAAATAAAAAGAGACAGAGCAAAAGTGCAAATACAAAATAAGCACAATTACAGCGCCAGGCCCCAACAGGGGACCAGGCTGAAGTCCACTGCAAGCAGCAAACCAGCAGGGAAAATCCAACCAGAAAAAAAAAAAACAGAAAATCACTTATCTGAATGAGAGCAGAATGCAAGCTGAGCTCCAAGCAAGACCAGGAAGAACAATTGATTACCGGCAAGGCTGATGGGAACTCAGGTCACTTATATCAGACCATTCAGAGCCAGCTGAAGGCCATTCAGCAATTTGTTCATTACTCTCAGCAACCACCGGAGGGAGCCCCAGCTCAGAAGTCACCTCCAGAGAATTCACAACAGGTGGCTGAGAGTTGATGTTTTTACCTGGGGGGGCAGTATCCTTGGCCCCTTCCTAGGCTATTAATATCAGCCCTTAGCTGTCTGCATAGCCTTTGCTGGTTATTAATTATAGGAGGACCCAACATAATTTTTTTGGGGTCCCCCATTTTAATATCCAGTAAAGGCTAAATATACAGCTGTGAGCAGCTATTATTAGCCTGGGAAGCTCCATGGGTATTACCCCCTTCCCAGGCTATACACATCAGCCTCCAGCAGTTGGTTTTCCCTCTGCTGGTTAATAAAATTACGCGGGAGTGCACACCAATTTTTTCTGAAAAATTATCTTTTAATAATTAAACACATGAACAGTAATCTGCACACACTGTACTAATTGTATATGTCACTGACTTCTATATATCTATTCTATGTGTATATACTGTGTGTAATCCATCTTTTCTATCCTGTCGGCTCCTGCTGTATGTGGCTGCTGAATTGCCGGATTTTCAAAGGACATTGGTGTGTAGAAATTGGACAGCACTCACATGGTCCGAGTGCTGTGCGATTTTTTTTAAGTCTGATTGTGATCTAGATGTATTGGTTTTACAGGAAGTAGGTTTTTTTTCTCTGGGGGCACTAAACTTCATTAGCATGCACAAAAAGACACAAGTTAGCCCAAAAAAAGTATGAAAAAAACACACCAAAACTGCAACAAAAATGAACCAAAACATGCGTTTTTTCCGCAGTCTCTTTGCTATTGAAAAATCAGGTTTTGCAGCAGGAAAATAACGCAGCAAAAATGCCCAATGTGAACTTAGCCTAAGCCCGGTGTCACACATAATGTATAAAAAAATCGGTCCGTCTTTCACAGACGAGAATCACATCAATGTTTCATAAACAGTGATCCATATGTAATCCGTTTTCAATGCGAGGATGCGATTTCCTCACATCTAAGTATCCGTGTGTCACCCGTATGCAATCCGTATGGCATGCGTAGGCCGTGATTTTCTCGCACCCTTGAAAAATGGACATTTAACTGATCCATGGGCTGAAATATTCGTCAAAACATATGTATATATATATATATATATATATATATACAGTATATGTCAGTGAGACACACATATATATATCTTTATATTTCATAGAGAGATAGATAGCAGAATAGCCATTAATTCATGTCGGCTCCTGTAGAATCTCTGCAGGAGCCGAAAGGATAGGAGACATGGTTTACATACAGTAAACCATTGCAGAACAGTTCGACTTATATATGTCACTGACTACTACTGTTAGTGGTATATGTGTGCAAAATTTGGGAGCTCTAGGTATTTACTAAAAGAATGTATTCACGTAAAAAACTGGCGTGGGCTCCCACGCAATTTTCTGCGCCAGAGAGGGAAAGCCAGTGACTGAGGGCAGATATTAAGAGCCTAGAAAGGGACCATGGTTTTTGCCCAACTCCACCGGCTTAAAACATCTGGCCCCAGCCATCCCAGAAAAGATGTAAGATGCGCCAATTCTGGCACTTAGCCTCTCTCTTCCCACTGCCCTGTAGCAGTGGCATATGGGGTAATAAGGGGTTAATGTCACCTTTGTATTTTAAGGTGACATTAAGCCTGGCTTACTAATGGATATGTGTCAATAAGACATCCATCACTAATCCTGAAGTTTGTAAAAAGTTAAATAAACACACACACAAGAAGAACAAAGTCTTTTAATGAAATAATAAAACACACAGGTTTGCCATCTTTATTAAGCTCCCAATCCGATGGAAGCCCTCGTTCTGCTGTAAAAAATAAAATAAAAAAGCAACAGTATCCTGTACCTGTCCGCTGTACAGTTAAATCCCACGCCGCAATCCATATCACGGGCTTAAATAGTTTACAACCGGGAATGGTGCTAATGCGACTGCCCCGGCTGTAAACCACTGAGGAATGAATGAGAAGCTGTTGGCGGCAGCATCATTGACTAGCGCTGACGTCACTGATGCTGCGCAGCCTCGCAGCCTGCAGAGTTCACCGTGGGTCAGGTAGTCACTGACATATATAGAACAAAATGTTCTGCAATGGTTTACTGTATGTAAACCATGTCTCCTATCCTGTCGGCTTCTGCAATGATTTTACAGAAGCCGACAATTAAATTATCGGCTATTCTGCTATTTCTCTATGAAATATAAATATGTATATATAAATGTGTGTCAATGACATATATATATATATATATATATATATATATATATATACAGTACAGACCAAAAGTTTGGACACACCTTCTCATTTAAAGATTTTTCTGTATTTTCATGACTATGAAAATTGTACATTCACACTGAAGGCATCAAAACTATGAATTAACACATGTGGAATTATAGACTTAACAAAAAAGTGTGTAACAACTGAAATTATGTCTTATATTCTAGGTTCTTCAAAGTAGCCACCTTTTGCTTTGATGACTGCTTTGCACACTCTTGGCATTCTCTTGAGAAGGTGTGTCCAAACATTTGGTCTGTACTGTATGCATATATATATATATATATATATATATATATATATATATACACACACACCTATACTATGTGTATACATGTATTCTATCTGTTCTATTTTAACCTGTCACCGGTGCGTATTTCTCGCAAGTCACACGCATGGTCCGTATGTAATCCGTTTTTTTCTCGCACCCATAGACTTGCATTGGCGAGTCTCGGCCGATATATGGTGCAAATCGCAGCATGTTGCAATTTCACTCGCACGTATAAAACGGCTGAGAAAAAAAACGGATGATGGGAGCTGCCCCACAGATTAACATTGGTCCGAGTGCTATGCGATGTGTAAATTGGACTTTTTTATTGTTTTATTTTGAATGGTGCGAAAGGAGGGTGATTTGAACATTTATAGCAATCTGGCTATGACAACCATATATGTTTGCTGGAGACCTCTGGTTGTCATGCCAACCCATCGATGACCCACGATCACGTGATGGGGTCATCGATGGGTAGGATTTTTGGTGCGCTTGCCGGAAGTGCGAGTTAAATGCCGCTGTCTGAGATTGACATTTAACGGGTTAACAGCCGCGGGTGGATCGCGACTCCACCCACGGCTGTTGCGGTCACATGTCAGCTGTATATATCAGCTGTCAGGTGCCTGGAAAGGTGCACGCTCAACGCCGGAGCCCACATCAAACAGGGGGAGTCCGACATCGGCGTACTATTACGTTCAATGTCGGAAAGGGGTTAAGGATCACAAAACACATTTAAAAATTGTTTTAATCTATTCTTAATTTTCAGAAGTCTCTACAAAATAACTATAAGTTAAGCAAAATGTATAAATATTCTTAACATTATACAAGTATAGTCGTGCACTGTATCGTGCCAGAACACTAAGGGTCTGTGCACACGTTGAGGATTGTGCTGTTGATCCGCAGCGGATTTGGCCCTGCGGATCCGCAGCAGATCCGCAAGTCATGTACAGCACAATGAAAGTGAATGGGAAAAAAAAAAACGCTGTGCACATGCTGCAGATTTTTCCGCAAGGATTTTTTGCGGATTTAAATCCGCATCATGTCAATTCTTTGTGCGGATTCCGCAGCGTTTTTACACCTATTCCATTATAGGTGTAAAACCGCTGGGCAAATCCGCACAAAAACCGCAGCAAATCCGCAGGTAAAACACAGGTCATGTTACCTGCGGATTTAGCAAAATCCGCGCGGAAAAATCCGCAAGTGAATCCGCAATGTGTGCACAGGGACTTAGTGTTAAAAAAAAAGAAGAGAGGAAAACACAGATACATATTTTCCTACTGCTTTTCAGCTCTTCTAAATGACAGAAGTGCTATAAAGCGTACCTTGGTCTTGTGTGAATGCTCCCCAGATATGGATGTACCAGACAATGCGAGGAGTGACAGTTTTATATAGAGCACGGAGCCATGAAAGGATGTTTAGTAACAAATCCAATGTTGAAATAACAGTCAGCAGTTCAGGACGTGACACTTTCCTTGTGCTTACTGCTTGCAACATGTACAATGAAGACTTCAGGAGAGAAATGTTTGACCTTTGCCAGGAAATATAGTGCCTGATTCATTATTACATTTGCGCCTTTTTTGTCTAGTTTTTGAGGGGGTTTTTTTACATCTGTTTTTCCTTTGTGCCTTATTCTTTTTTTATTGATGCCTTTTTGAAAGTCTATTAGTCTATTACATCTATGTTGCCTGTTTTTTGTTGTTTTTTTGGGGGGAGTGGGGGTTATGCTCATCATTTTGGATGGGGTTTCCAAATATTTTTAGCTGATTTATCAATTGTCACTTTTTAAAAACTTGCTGAAATTTTGCACAAATGTACTCCAATCCTCGACCCCAAACCCCACCCCACCTCCAACATGTTTAATGTACACCTGAAGGGGTTTTTTTTAGCTAATTTTGCAACATATTAGCTGAACATTTGACATTTTACACTAAAAAGTTACAAAACATCTAAAGGCATAAATAGAGAATTTTTGACTTTGTGCAAAATTCATGAACTGTGCGCACCACTTTGAAAATTCATGAAGAATTTGTGGTAAAAATACAGTCTACAGCTATCATAGTACAAAACACAGAAAAGTGACTTAAAATGCTTACAAATGATAAATCAGGCCTATAAAGTTTAAACCAGATGTAAACAGTGCATGTAGTGGCTGCTGCCGGGTGCTGCAGAGCAGGACGATCAAGAGGATAGTCCAGCAATATAAAGTACTAGACAACTCCTTTATTTCGTTCATAAAAAGGCCTAAAAAAGTGTTTTAAAGTGTCTAAAAATGTCCCATAAACAACATTGGTCACCTATCTCAGGTAAAATTGCTGGGTGTCTGGTTCCAGTAACCCCCACTGTTCCGAAAATGGTGGGCAACAAAATTCCTTGTGTGAATGGGGCTTTAGTTCACAAATGTAATTTATTCCGCAGTGCCCATTTCTCTATTTTTCTTTTCTTCTTTTTTTCATTTTCATTTTATTTATTTTTTCTGGTACATTTTATTTTTTATTTTCATTGTTACCATTTTTTCTTTTCTCTGGGTTCAGCAGGGTTCAATTTGTTAACCTAGGTTCCATATAACTATTATTTTGGCTCCTTTTGTTGTACCATCTAGTCTCCTTCATCGCATTCAAAAAATAGCTTTTATTCCAAGTAAAACTGCTCACATGACATCCTTCATGCATCATCATACACCAGGGCACTTAGTACCATCACCGCACACGCGCAGTGATGTCTCTACATGCCGCGACATCACTTCCGATCCGGACGTCATACTTCCGGTCCGGAGTAGCATGCCGAGCTATAAGAAGGCACATCTATCCACGGGCTCTCCGTGCCATCCGCATAGCCGGGCGCTGGTGCGCCGCTCCCTAAGCTTGCATGCCATACCCACTGATCGAAGGTAACATTTTAGCAAGATACCTTACTCTTTACCCTCCTTTACTGCACTGTTATATTTTGTGCCCTACAAATCATATATACCATTACAGGTTCATTCTGCCCCATATGGTGATCCTAATCAGTTACTTTAAAAGGTATTCCTTGTTGCACAGCTTCTGAATCCATACCTTTGCAGTAGAAAACTTCACAGAGCAGGCTTCATGGGATAACAAGCTTTTACTTCTTACATCATGAGGTAAAAGAATAATGCACAGTCATTTCAGCATTGCATCAGGAAACAGGAACAAAACGAAAGTGAAACTACAAGTGAGACTATCTCTTATACAATACATTAAACAGAAGGAAACGTTACACAACATCGCCATCTACTGTCAGGTCAGCATAAAGTCCTCCTTTTACTTATAATAAGTTCTAATCTGTTGCATATGCCAGCACCCTTTCTCAACAGTAAGGACTTATTCAATCAAACCCAACTTTTTTATTAGTCTCTGATGTTTATCAGCATTCAACACCTTCGTGAAAATGTCTGCTGTCATTTCTTCAGTAGAACAATACTCCAACTTCAAGACTCCTTGGTCCTGATGATCTCTCAAGAAATGATAATTCACATCAATATGCTTGGTTCTTGGATTGACTCTTTCCATCTGAGCAAGAACAAGACATCCTTGATTGTCCTCTTTTAGTTTTGTTGGTTCCAACTGTGGTTGTCCTAAGTCTGTTAACAATTGTCTTAACCACAGTACTTCTTGACTCGCATGTGCCGCTGCAACATATTCTGCTTCTGTTGAAGATAGTGTCACAATTGACTGTTTCTTACATGTCCAACTTATTGGTCCACCTGAGAGAAAAAAAATATGTCCACTGGTAGATCTTCTGTCATTTGGATCTCCAGCACAATCTGCATCAACATATCCTGTTAAAATGCAATTATCACATGTGGGTAATTTCAGCTTAACATTGCTATTTCCTTTCAAATAACGTATTACTCTCTTCACGGCATTCCAATCAGCTTTATTTGGTTTTGATACCTTTCTACTCAGGATTCCTACTGCTGCTGCGATGTCTGGTCTTGTAACGGTCGCTAGATAAAGTAGTTTTCCTATTGCTGTTCTGTATTCTTCATTGTTTGGTAGCATATTTTTTTCACTGTTCATCTCTTTGAGATAATTAGTTTCCATTGGAGACTTTACTGTTTTTGCATCCTTAAGTCCAAATTTTTCTGTTATGTCTTGAATCATGTGATTTTGATTCAGTAGGAAACTTCCATCTTCTTCTCTTTCTATCTGTATTCCTAGGTACTGTTTTACATTTTCTAAGTCTTTGATTTCAAAATGTTGTTTCAGGGTTTTTAGAATGTTTTCTTTATCCCTTTCTTGTTTAAAACAAATCAAAATGTCGTCTACATATATAAGTACATAAATCCATCTATTACTCATTCTTTTTGTGTACAAGCATGGATCAGCTTTGCTTCTTTGAAATTTTTCATTTGTTAGTACTTCCGTGATTTTGTCATTCCACGCTTTAGCTGCTTGTTTTAAACCATATATGCTTTTCTGTAGTTTACAAACTTTGTTTGGATTTCTTTCATCTTTGAATCCTGGAGGTTGTTCTATGTAAATGTCTTCTGTTAAATCTCCATTCAAAAAAGCTGTCTTTACATCCAGATGTCTTAGTTCCATCTTTTCCATTGCTGCAACTGTAAGTAAAGTTCTTATTGTAGTGTGTTTGACAACTGGAGCAAATGGTTCATTATAGTCTTCTCCATATTTTTGAGAATACCCTTTAGCTACGAGTCTTGCTCAATATCTTTCAGGTGTGTGCCATCTGTTTGGTATTTTACTTTAAAAATCCATTTACATCCTATGGCTTTTCTTCCTTTTGGCAAATCTGTTGGTGTCCATGTATTTGAATCATGCATGGATTTAATTTCTGTTTCTGTTGCTTCTATCCATTTATTAGATTCTTCTTCAGGAAGTTTAGATATGTCTTCCCAAGAGGAAGGCTCATGGATTTTTCTTATACTTGTCTTGTATGAGAGACGTTTCGGTGGTTTCCCTTTGTTCTCTCTTATTGAACATCTTGGTTCTGTGTCTGTTTGTAGTTGTGATTCTTCACTTTTAGTATTTGGTTCTTCATTAATTTCTACTTCTTTCTCGTCAGATATTTCTTCAGTTATGCCAGTATTGTTTTTCTCATTTTTTGTTTCAATTGAAATCATAATGTCTTCATTTAAATCTTCAATGAATGTCACACTGTTACTCACTGTAACTCTGTCTGTTTTGGGATCTAAGATTCTATATCCTTTGCAGTTTTCACTATATCCAACGAATATTCCTTCCATGGATCTGTTTTCAAGTTTGGAACGTTTTTCTGTTGGAATGAATATAAAAACTTTACATCCAAAAACTTTTAAATGATTGACACTTGGTTTCATACCTTGCCACAGTTCATATGGAGTTGTCTTCAGTTTTCTGGAAAAATGTCGGTTCTGTAGATATGTAGCTGTCATTGCTGCCTCACCACAATATTTCTCTGGTAGTTTAGAATCTGTCAGCATACATCTCATTATTTCTGTTAGAGTTCTGTTTTTCCTTTCTGCTACTCCATTTTGTTCAGGTGTGTATGGAAGAGTTTTCTGATGTTCTATTCCATTTTGTCTTAAGTAGTCTTCTATTCTGTGACCTGTAAATTCACCTCCATTTTCACTTCTGATGACAATTGGCTTCCTTTGAAATTTGTTACTTGATCTTGTTACATAGTCTACAAGTTTATCAAAAACTTCACTTTTGTTCTTAATTAAGTATGTGACTGTGTATCTTGAGTAGTCGTCTATAAAAGTCAACATGTATCTATTGCCTCCTGATGTAGTCACTTTCATGGGTCCACATACGTCAGTATGCACCAAATCAAGTGGTTATTCGCTTTTCATCTCACTTTCTTTTGGAATAGATATCCTTGTGGCTTTGGATTTTATACAACATTCACATCTTATGGTAATTGAGCAATCTGATATCTTTAAATCTTTTGTCAATTCTTTTCTTTGTAGTTCCCTTACACTGTCCGGGTGTCTGTGTCCTAGACGTCTATGCCACATGTGAATACAGTTTTTGTGATCATGTGTACATACCTTCATCTGTTCCTTTGGTTTGTCAAAATGATATAATTGTTCATCTGCCTTGACTTTGGTTATCATCTTGTTTTCTGCAATAATTGCACACTCATTGTCTTTTTATTATAGGGTTTTTTAAATTCTGTATTTAAGAGCGTTTTCACTGTCCTTTTTAGTAGAAGAATCATTGCTTTGTTCTTTTCTTCTCTGATATTCATCTATGAGTCTTGTTTTCACAAACTCTAATGTAATGTCTGTTTCAGGTCTTGTCTCTAGTGCATTTATTAAAGCAGTATATGAATCTGGTAAACTGCACAATAAAATTGCTGCTATATGACTTTCCTTAATATCTTCACCAATAGATCTTAGCTGTGATATCACTTCCATCATAGAGAATATATGCTTCTGCATGTCACTGTCTGCACTTAGTCTCATACTGTAAAGCTTTCTTAATAAAAATAATTTGTGATTTAAGCTGGGTCTTTCATATAGCTTTCTTAATGCTTTCCACATTCCTTTTGCTGTTTCTTCATTTCTTATATGTATTAATTGAGCATCATCCACCAATAAGCTAATGGTGGCTCTCGCTTGTCTATTTTTCTTATCCCATGTCTGATTATCCTGATCAGGTCTATCTGTAGTGATTACTTCCCATAAATCATCTTTAGACAATAACATCTCTACTTTGAACTTCCATAGCTGATAGTGTTGGGGATCGAGTTCCCGCTGCTGCACAAGTGTTGGGGATCGAGTTCCCGCTGCTGCACAAGGGGAATCTCGAGCCAGTCCCGCTGCGGTCCCCCATCCATCTCCGGCCGCAGTGGAGCCTGCTCAGCAGAGACGTTGGTCCCAGCGTCTCGCCCAGTTTAACACTGTGCAGAGGCTTGTTGCGGTCTTTCCTGGTTCCTCTATTATAACGAGTGCTGGAGCAGGCAGTTCGGGAACTAAGTCCCTGCTTTCTCCATCTGAGCATGCCCAGGGCAAGATCTCCCATTGGAGATCAGGGGTCACATGCTCGGTTACAGCAGCGACTCCCATTGGTCCGCCAGGAAGGTCCTGAAACTACATGTGTTCTGGAATGGTTTTGCATTGGTCCTTTTCTGGTAGGTCCTGCAGTTGCTACTATAAAAGGGTGGCATGGCTGGGCCGCCATGCGCTAGTATCAAATCTGTTACGTGCTTGCGCCAGTGTGGTCATGTATGCATGTGGTTTTGTCTGGCTGAAATAAGCCCCTAGAATACCAGCACCTCCGGTGAGGAGATTGTATGCACGTGTTCAGGGCTCGGCTGAAAACGCCATTAGAATACCGGCTACTCCGGTGAGGAGATTATTGCTTGTTTTCTGACTGCATGACCACAGACTGCAATCTGCTTAGCAGTCATCTGTGTTCCCTGTGAGTCTAACAGGACGCAGTCTTTCTCTCAGCGGCTCTGTGACGCAACAGGGTTCGCTTTATAATGCTGGTCAGCGCCCTAGCGTTTTACTTTGCGGCTCACTGAAGCTAAGTGAGTTCGCACTTATCGCCATATAGCACTGTGGCATTCCCGCTATCGGCTCTGGGGATTAACAGAGTTTGCACTAACTGCCACAGCACGCTACGGCGTTTATTTTAGTGACTCTGCGGGATAACAGAGTTCGCTACTTACGCCATCTTACTAGCAGCGGGCTCTGCCTGCACGGTGGACCCCGGGCTGCGAACGCACCTCTCTACATTATCTATTAGGTGCGTTCTGCAGGCCCTAACATAATACTAGCGACAGGGTCTGGCTAGTAAAATGGCGGACGACCAGCGTCTACGGCAGATCATCCAGCAGTTGGAGGGTAGGTTGGCGGTTCTCAAGCGCACAACCTCAGCTGTGGATGTTACCGCAGTCGCTGTTCAGGCTGCTAGCACAGCGGCAGCCAGTTTGTCCTCTGCCACCACTGCTCCGATCTTATCCCATCTCCCGCTTCCAGACAAGTTTTATGGTGACAGTAAACATTGTCGGGGATTCGTAAGCCAGTGCTCTATCCAGCTTGAGCTTCTGGCTGCACGTTTTTCCACGGAGCGGGCACAAGTGGGTTTCATAGTCTCACTTCTGTTGGGCAGAGCGTTGGAATGGGCAACGCCGCTGTGGGAGCGCGACAATCACGTGGTGCGGAGTGCTCCTCGGTTTCTGGAGGCTCTTAGAAAGGTCTTTTTAGGCCCTCAGGTCACCCACAATACGGCGCTCCAACTGCTGGCAATGTCACAGGGTTCGTCCATGGTCAGTCAGTTTTCGGTCCAATTTCGGACTCTGGCCTCCGAGTTAGAGTGGCCGGATAAAGTCCTCATTCCGGTATACTGGAGAGGTCTGGCTGATCATGTAAAGGACGCTTTGGCCACCAGGGAGATTCCTGCCTCACTGGAGAAGCTCATCTCCATCTCTACCCGCATCGACCTCCGTTTTCACGAGCGGAGGTTGGAGCGGGCCCAGTGTAGGCAGAGGTTTTGGCTGGCTCCCACCTTTGCCAAACCTCTGGAATCCCTTGTTCAGGCGTCCGACCCCCAGGAGACCATGGAGGCTACTCGAGTGGGACCTAAGTCTCAGGCCGCTCGAGCTTCCGTGGCCTGTAGTATGTGCCAGCAGCAAGGGCATTATGCCAACCAATGTCCACAATGGTTGCGCAAACGGCCGTGTCCAGTAAGCATGAGAGCAGGGTCACTGGACACAACGGCTTTTGTTCCGAAAGTGCTTCCTAAAGGTACAATTACCATAGGTCCATCCACTCTTCCAGTCAAGCTCTGTGTGGATTCTGGGGCAGAGGGAAATTTTGTGTCTTCCACCTTTGCCTCTCGCCACAACATACCTCTGGTGAAGCTCACCAAGCCAGTGTCGGTTAGAGTGGTAAATGGATCAATTCTGTCCTCACCAATCACCCATCAGACTGTCCCTCTTCCCCTGTCTGTGTCGCCGTCCCATCAGGAGAATGTATCTCTTTTTGTCCTTCCTGAAGGAATGGACGATGTTCTGTTGGGATTACCCTGGCTCCGCCACCATTCTCCCCATATTGAGTGGTCTTCTGGAAGAATTATGGGTTGGGGTGAATCATGTAAAGGCAGATGCATTAGGGACAGCGTTCTGGTCACTACCACAGAGATACCCTTAGACCTCACTCCGATTCCCAAGGTTTACTGGTCTTATGCAGACGTATTCTCCAAGAAAGCTGCGGAGACTCTTCCGCCTCATCGCTCCTACGACTGTCCTATCGATCTCTTGCCTGGAGCTGAACCTCCTAGGGGAAGGGTTTATCCCCTCTCTCTCCCTGAAACGGAGGCTATGTACCAATATATTCAGGAGAACTTGGCAAGAGGATTCATTAGGAAGTCGGTATCACCAGCGGGAGCGGGGTTCTTCTTCGTGCAGAAGAAGAACGGAGAGTTACGCCCGTGTATAGACTATAGGGGTCTTAACGCTATCACCGTGAAAAATAAATACCCTTTGCCGCTAATCTCTGAGCTCTTTGATAGGCTTCGGGGAGCAAGGATATTTACTAAGTTAGATCTGCGGGGTGCGTATAACCTGATTCGCATCCGTGAGGGGGACGAATGGAAGACGACATTCAATACCAGGGATGGGCATTACGAATACTTGGTGATGCGCTTCGGGCTCTGTAATGCTCCAGCCGTCTTCCAAGACTTTGTAAATGACATCTTCCGGGATATGCTTGCCACCTCTGTGGTAGTCTATCTGGACGACATTCTCATCTTTTCTCCAGATATAGATTCCCATCGGAGAGATGTCTGCAAAGTTTTCGACCTCTTGCGGGCAAATTCTCTATATGCAAAATTGGAGAAGTGCGTGTTTGAGCAGGAGTCTTTACTTTTCTGGGCTATATCATCTCCGCCCAGGGATTGGCTATGGATCCTGCCAAACTACAGGCGGTAATGGATTGGCAAGAACCCCACTCTCTTAAAACGGTGCAGCGTTTTATGGGGTTCATTAACTACTATCGCCAATTCATTCCCCACTTCTCTACTTTGGTAGCTCCCTTGGTAGCCCTCACCAAGAAGGGAGCCAATCCCAAGTTATGGTCAGAGGAGGTCTCCAAGACCTTTACTTCAGTTAAATCTCATGTTGATAGGCCTTTTGTATTGGAGGTGGATGCCTCGTCCGCTGGTGCTGGAGCAGTCCTCTTCCAAAAGGATGCTCAAGGTCGGAAGCATCCTTGCTTCTTCTTTTCCAAGACCTTCACACCAGCGGAGAGGAATTATTCCATTGGGGACAGGGAGTTACTAGCCATGAAGTTGGCCTTTTCCGAGTGGAGACATCTCCTGGAGGGGGCTCATTTTCCCTTTCAAGTTTTTACTGACCACAAAAACTTGGTTTATTTACAGACTGCCCAGCGGCTAAATTCTCGCCAGACCAGATGGTCCTTGTTTTTCTCCCGGTTCCATTTCACCCTCCATTTTCTCTTCGGTGAGAATAACATTCGTGCCGACGCTCTGTCTCGCTCCGTGGTGTCCTCTGAAGAGGTGGAGGAGGAGCCTTGGCTGATTGTCCCCACAGAGAGCCTAAGAACGGTGGCCCCGGTTTCGCTTGAGTCTGTGCCTCCGGGCAAGACTTTTGTGCCCACCAATTTGCGACCAGAGGTACTCTCTTGGGCACATTCGTCCAGGGTGGGTGGACATTTTGGAACAAAGAGGACATCGGAGTTGCTGGCGAGGACATACTGGTGGCCACATATGGACCGTGATGTCAGGGAATACGTTCAGGCGTGCGTCTCCTGCGCCAAGAATAAGTCCCCTCGACAACGGCCAGCTGGGCTACTTTTCCCTTTACCGGTGGCAGACAGGCCTTGGGAGATGGTCGGGATGGATTTTGTGGTGGGCTTACCCAAGTCTCGGGGCTGCACCATCATCTGGGTGATAACCGACCACTTCTCTAAAATGGTACACTTGGTGCCGTTACCACGGTTACCGTCTGCACGGGCATTGGCAGCATTATTCATTAGGCATATTTTCCGCATACACGGTATGCCAGACAAAATTGTCAGCGATCGAGGTCCCCAGTTTGCGTCTCGGTTCTGGAGAGAGCTGTGTCGTTTACTCAGCATTTCCTCTGCATACCATTCCGAGACAAATGGGTTGGTAGAGAGGGCCAACCAGACCTTGGTCACATACTTACGACATTTTGTCTCTGCCAGGCAGGATGACTGGGCATCCTTGCTACCGTGGGCTGAGTTCGCTCTAAATAATGCTGTGGCTGACTCCACCGGACAGACCCCATTCCTCCTGAACTACGGTCAGCATCCGCGGGTACCAGTGCCTATGCCCGTGTCTTCCGCTGATTCCAGGGTGGCAGACTGGGCTGTGGAGGCACGGGACATTTGGGACCACACCCAGGATGCCATTCAGGCCTCCAAACAGAGGATGAGGTCTTCGGCCAATGTCCATCGGCGCCCAGCTCCTACATTTGCTCCGGGTGACCTAGTGTGGCTCTCTGCCCGAAACATCAGGCTACGTGTAGAGTCCACCAAGTTGGCACCTCGATTTTTGGGTCCCTTTAAAGTCCTTGAGCAGGTGAACCCGGTGGTTTACCGCCTAGCCCTTCCGCCTCGCCTTGGTATCACCGACACCTTTCACGTGTCCCTCCTGAAACCCGTGGCCATTTCGCGGTTTTCCGAGTCATCTGCCGGGACGTTGGATTCATCTACTGACGATCATGAGGTGAACGCCATTGTTGGGTGCAAGGTGGTACGGGGCAAAACATTTTATTTGGTGGATTGGAGGGGTTATGGGCCTGAGGATAGGTCCTGGGAGCCTGCCGAGCATATTCACGCTCCGCAGCTCATCGCTGCCTTTAAACGTAGCGAGGCCCAAAGAAGGGGAGGCAATGTTGGGGATCGAGTTCCCGCTGCTGCACAAGGGGAATCTCGAGTCAGTCCCGCTGCGGTCCCCCATCTATCTCCGGCCGCAGTGGAGCCTGCTCAGCAGAGACGTCGGTCCCAGCGTCTCGCCCAGTTTAACACTGTGCAGAGGCTTGTTGCGGTCTTTCCTGGTTCCTCTATTATAATGAGTGCTGGAGCAGGCAGTTCGGGAACTAAGTCCCTGCTTTCTCCATCTGAGCATGCCCAGGGCAAAATCTCCCATTGGAGATCAGGGGTCACATGCTCGGTTACAGCAGCGACTCCTATTGGTCCGCCAGGAAGGTCCTGAAACTACATGTGTTCTGGAATGGTTTCGCTTTGGTCCTTTTCTGGTAGGTCCTGCAGTTGCTACTATAAAAGGGTGGCATGGCTGGGCCGCCATGCGCTAGTATCAAATCTGTTACGTGCTTGCGCCAGTGTGGTCATGTATGCATGTGGTTAGGTCTGGCTGAAATAAGCCTCTAGAATACCGGCACCTCCGGTGAGGAGATTGTATGCACGAGTTCAGGGCTTTGCTGAAAACGCCATTAGAATACCGGCTACTCCGGTGAGGAGATTATTGCTTGTGTTCTGACTGCATGACCACAGACTGCAATCCGCTTAGCAGTCATCTGTGTTCCCTGTGAGTCTAATAGGACGCAGTCTTTTTCTCAGCGGCTCTGTGACGCAACAGGGTTCGCTTTATAATGCTGGTCAGCGCCCTAGCGTTTTACTTTGCAGCTCACTGAAGCTAAGTGAGTTCGTACTTATCGCCATATAGCGCTGTGGCATTCCCGCTAGCGGCTCTGGGGATTAATAACTCTGGGGAGTTCGCACTAACTGCCACAGCGCGCTACGGCATTTATTTTAGCGACTCTGCGGGATAACAGAGTTCGCTACTTACGCCATCTTACTAGCAGCAGGCTCTGCCTGCACGGTGGACCCCGGGCTGCGAACGCACCTCTCTACATTATCTATTAGGTGCATTCCGCAGACCCTAACAGATAGTTCTCATCATTCAGTTTAGCTACTGTGAATTTCAGCTCTGTGTTATTCATCATCTTTATATAGACTTACTTGTTTAGAGAGTTGTGCTGAAGAATTCTTCTGCATTCACCAGGGTCTTGCTGAGAGTTCCAGTGTCCTGGGTGTCCGGTATTCTTTTTGTTTGAGATCTGTGGTGCCTGGATTCTCTGGTGTACGCTGTATCTGTGGTGCCTGGGTACGCTGTGTCCTGGGGTGACTGAGTCTGGGTGTCTGTATCTGGGCCCATAACCTGTTGCACAGCTTCTGAATCCACACCTTTGCAGTAGAAAACTTCACAGAGCAGGCTGCATGGGATAACAAGCTTTTACTTCGTACATCATGAGGTAAAAGAATAATGCACAGTAATTTCAGCATTGCATCAGGAAACAGGAACAAAACAAAAGTGAAACTACAAGTGAGACTATCTCTTATACAATACATTAAACTGAAGGAAATGTAACACAACATCGGCATCTACTGTCAGGTCAGCATAAAGTCCTCCTTTTACTTATAATAAGTTCTAATCTGTTGTATATGCCAACATTCCTGATCGTCTGTGTCTCTCTACCTGCATTTACATAATCTTTCTTTAATGTTCCTATTACTCACTCCTAGGAAATTTCTTAAGGGGACCATTACCTTTTCCCTTATCCTCATCTACCTCTTTTTGCTGGAACTAAGGTAAATAATATGTTTCCCTAAGTCTTGCCTTTTTTCTATTTGCTTATAACCTGCTCCTTTTTCATAACATTTCCTGAGCTTACTCTTTTCCAATATTCCCTCAGATCTCTTTGATCACTGCTAGATCTATTATAATTAATCTCTGCTAATATGTACCAATTTTCACCTTCTGGCTGCACTTGTATATAATGTCATTTATGTCTATTAGTTGGATTAATGTTTAGTTAAGTTTTTTTCCTTATGCATATTTTTGAGCTACTATCATTGTGCTTATACATGTTTCCTTTATTTTTTAGTATACCCATGAATAAAACCCTGATGGGTCGAAACGTTGGGTGGTTCTGGTATTCCTTTCTGTTTGTCATATGCACTGTTTAATAAATTGTATCACTTGCTGCAAAATTATCTGAGAGAGTGTGCGGTGTTCATTACTATACAGGACCAACGGGTCCCTTCCACCAGCACCTCGTCCCCCAGACCAGAGTGCATACCATCCTCTTCCTTCTATATTTATTTAATGTAATAATTTCAGCACTTTTCTAATAAACGGTAGTTAAACTCTTAGGGACCGAGCAATTTTTTATTTTGCATTTTAATTTTCCCTCACATTCTTCTTCTTCATCTCTTTCTCCCCGACATAGCCATTTGAGGGTTTATATTTTGTGGGACAAATTGTACTTGTGACACCATCCTTTTTATCATACAATGTACTGGAAAATGAAAGCAAATTCAAAATTAGGTCAGATAGCGAAAAAAATGCAATTCCACAATTAATCGTTTTTTGGAGGTTCATGCTGTAGTAACAGTCACCTGGAAACATGATTCCCCAGGTCAGCACGATTGTGACAATAATATGTTTTCATTTTCATTTGTTTTGTTTTTTTATTTTTGCTTATAAAAAATCACAAATTTGTAAAAAAAAAAAAATTTTGCTTGAGTCTTCATTTTCCATGACATGTAAACTTTTAATATTTTGGTCAATAAAGATGTATATGGGGTGGTTTTTCCTGGTAGTCCAGTCAAAATACGAAAAAAAAAACCTTACCCTGAACAAATTCCAAGAAAGCGTTTTTTGTTTTTTTTTGGTAGTATTACATGTAGGGAAAAACATACTAAAAGTTTACGTGGATAGGGTTACCACAAAGGGTCCAAATGTGACGTCAACGAATATGGCCGCCAAAGCTGTAAAATGTTAAATGCGACTCGCCTTTCAGTGTATACCATATTTCTTTTACAATTACTACTATTATTATACCTTATATACTCGAATATAAGCCGACCCGAGTATAAGCCGACCCCCTAATTTTGCCACAAAAAACTGGGAAAACTTATCGACTCGAGTATAAGCCTAGGGTGGAAAATGAGATTATGCCCCATTTGCTGCCCCATGTATTATGCCCTACAAGATGCTCCATGTATTGTGCCCCATATGCTACCCCATGTATTATACCCCACAAGATGCTCCATAGATTGTGCCCCATAGATGCTCCATAGATTGTGCCCCCATAGATGCTCCATAGATTGTGCCCCCATAGATGCTCCATAGATTGTGCCCCCATAGATGCTCCACAGATTATGCTCCATAGATGCCCCATGTATTATGCCCCCATAGATGCTCCATAGATTATGCCCCCATAGATGCTCCTTAGATTATGCCCCATAGATGCTCCTTAGATTATGCCCCCATAGATGCTCCATGTATTATGCCCCCATAGATGCTCCATAGATTATGCCCCCATAGATGCCCCATGTATTATGCCCCCATAGATGCTGCATTGAATAGGTCCCTTATGCTGCCGCAGCTGCTGCTGCTGCAAAAAAAAAGACACTCACCTCTCGTCACTGGGGGCCAGGTGCCGGTGTCCTGAGCAGGCGGGGACATCGGCGCGCTATGGGGGACAGGTGCCAGTGTCACTGCTCACTCAGGGCCCCGGCACCTGAGATATTTACCTGTCACCCGGTCCACCGCTGAGCGCCGCTGTCTTCCGGGTCCTCCAGCAGTGAATGATCAGCCAGAGGGCGCGGCGCGCAGTAACCACGTCATCGCGCCCTCTGGCTGAACATCGCAGCAAGAGGACCCGAGGACACAGCGGCGAGCAGCGGTGGAACAGGACAGGTAAATATCGCTTATACTCACCCTTCCGCCGGCGCGTCTCTGCCCTGCTCTTCTCCCGCGGTCTCCGGCGCCAGTGTTCAGCGGTCACGTGGTACCGCTCATTAAAGTCATGAATATGTGCATATTCATGACTTTAATGAGCGGTACCACCTGACCGCTGAACACTGGCCCCGGAGTCCATGGGAGAAGAGCAGGGGCTGCAGAGACCGCGCCGGCGGAGGGGTGAGTATATAGAACAGCTGCGCTCCGCCTCCCCCCTGTATATGACTCGAGTATAAGCCGAGAGGGGACTTTCAGCCCTAAAAAAATGGGCTGAAAATCTCGGCTTATACTCGAGTATATATGGTATTTATTATTTAATGATTTATTTATCTTCTATTCTTTTACAGAGCTGAGAATGATGGAAAGTCAAGAAACTTGCCCCTTATGCAGCCATGAAGTAGAAGATGACGGAGAAAGAGTGGTGATTGGTGCGAAAGGAGCTGAAGGGATCAATAAAGCCAGTATTGAGAGGGGCGTTAGCACTGTGGTAGCTGCTGGAGCAGTGGTGCACAAGAGATGTCGTATGAACTACATAAACAAGAAGCAAATAGACTTGCATAAGAAAGCTACTTCCGTTCATCGTTCTCCTGCCAAGAGAGGTACATGGGTGTCTACTGGATCCTATGATAGCACGATGCAGTGTTTGTTCTGTGGACATGAAGTGGTGAAGACAAGATCTAGTAGTGATTTCGATGACTATAGCTTTGTTAAAATGCATGGATTTGTAAGGTCCATCTTGTCACATTGCAAACAGCGTAATGATGACTGGGCAATCACCATTTAAGGGAGAATCGCATACTTTGGGAAGGACTTACATGCTGCAGACTGTCTGTATCATCGTTCATGTGACTTTAACTTTAGGACAAATTACGGAATTCCTATGCGTCATGGTGGTGGGTCTGCTACAAAGAAACCGCGAAAGGTAGGGAGGCCGATGAACATGGACCAAGAGCAAGCGCTCTTGAGAATGTGTGCATTTCTCGAGGACAATGATGAAGAGCAACTGACTGTCACAGATCTTGCAAAGAAAATGACGGAGTATCTTGTAGAAGGAGACAGTGCTGCCTATAGTAATAAATGGCTGAGGTATAGGCTGGAGGAGAGGTTTGGCGATTCGCTATTCATAGCAGATTGTGAAGGGTTGCCTAACATTGTAATGTTCCGTGAAAAGACCAGAATAATCCTGAGGGACTATTTCCGTAGTCAGGAAACGGATGAAGAAGCCCAGAAGAGAGCCAATATAGAGACTGCAACCAAACTAATCAAGAGCGATATCAAGTCTAACATCCCATCTTCAACTGATGAATATCCGAAGACTTCTTCGCTTGAATGTCAGTCTGCCTTAGATTATCTCCCCCTGAGTTTGCTTTGCTTGCTTGAAACCCTCTTCGTTGGAAAGGACATTCACAGGAAGGTCGCAAGCATTGGACAATCAGTTGTTCTGGCTGTATGTCTCAGGGCTGTAGTAGCTCCATTGCAGCTTGGATTAGAAGTCCAGCTCCATCATCATTTCAGGTCTCGATTTCTTGTAGACAGTCTCTTAGCCATGGGATATTGTTCATCATATTCGGAAGTTCAGCGATTCGAGGAAAACGCTGTCGCTTCTGATGTCCAGGATGTACTCGGTGGTGCCATAGACAGACTGGATACGGCACTGCTGTTCACTGCGGACAACGTCGATCATAATATCATCAAGTTAGATGGGAAGGGGACTTTCCACGGCATTGGGTTGGTAGCTACTGTGACTCCAGGAAGGAAGGTCAGTCGCACTGTTCTCAGACGGAAGACTGCGGACTTGGAGATAGTTGAACAAAGCAGAGTTGATGTAAGGGAATACCGTTTCGCAAAACACACTCGCCGAAACATAAAATGCAAGCCCTTGCCATTTCTCGATGCCATTGACTATCGTGTTGATGTATTGTGGGAGATGTCTTTACGCTTCAAACAGCCTGCACCGAGCTGCAATGGAATGATGCACATGCTACATAAAGACTGTGATCATCCGGGGTCATCTTCGGTAATCTTCCTGCCCATCATTGACATGTATTCCGAGACAAGTCATGCATCTTCTCTACTCTTGAGTATCTGTGCAACCTTGCTGATAAACACCGATCCGCTGCAGTTGTTACATTCGATCAGCCACTCTACTGGAAAGAGTCAGAAATCAAACACGAGGTGCCTGAAGACAGCCCGGTTCAAGATGTTGTCCTGATGCTCGGGAGCTTCCACACATTGATGAATCTTATGGGTGACATAGGAACGTTGATGGATGGGAGTGGAATCAAAAAGATCTTGGGAACAATTTACGGTGACAATGCTGTGCAACACATCATGACTGGAAAGGCAGTTCAGCGTGCAGTTCATGGCCATCTCCTCCTTGATCAGTGTCTTACTCAGCAAGTTGCAGACAAAGTACTTTGCGACCATCCCGGTTTTGCAGACCTGTTGCAAGAACTTGAGCAGTTGTATGCTCGGACACTGACAGGGGAGAGTGACTTGAATTCGGTCATCACTTCTACCTGTCGTGAAATTGTCCACCTCTTGTCCACCTAAAGAAATGGATTATCCGCTCACTTTCGCACCAGTAAACTATGGCTGAATTACCAACAGATGGTAGGAATTGCAAGGGAGCTTATCGAGGCCGATCGTACAGGATCCTGGCTGATGCACCTTCATGCTGTAGCCGAATGTTTGCCCATTCTTGCAGCTGCTGGGCATGGGAACTATGTGAAGGCCGCCTACCTTTACCTCCAGTCTATGACCACTCTGGAAGATGATATGCCATCAGTCTTCCATAGATTTATGAATGGCTTGCATGTTGTAAGGCGGACTGATCAGTACTGGGCAGGCATGGGTTGCGACCTAGTCATCGAGCAAGCTCTGATGCGCTCCCTAAAAACTGCAGGAGGACTCACCAGAGGAAGTGGAATGTCCGAACATCAGAGGGCCTTGTGGACTATGTCTGTGCCAGTATCCTCTTCCTACAGTGATGCAATGCAGGGTTTCACTCGCCAGAGCTTTGTCACCAGTGAACAACACAAGGAGGCAAGAACGTCAAGGACGAGAAGAGATCGTGACGACCTGGAGAAAATTGCAGATAAACTCGAGACCTTTTCACCTTTCTCTGATGAAGTGTCTCTTTGCAACATTATCACTGGTGTCAATGAAAATAAGGATGTGAATGTCCATAACCTGTTCACCATTGGCAGAGAAATAGTGGCAACAATGGAGGGTCAATCACTGTTTTCTGTTAAGTACAAGCGGTCAATGAAAGCCAAGACCCTGGCATCCAGTGAGGCTATTGACATTGCTAAGGACAAAACAATGGACCCCGCTCTTTTGTTCCAAAGGTTTCTTGTGGTGTCTCAAACTGCTGATCTTTGCCTTGATGAGGTGATGGCCTATGAACTTTCACCATACCCACCATCCCTCTTTGAGGCAAAACATCTCTTACACAAACCAAACAAAGCACAACTGATGGTTGCTATAAAAGAACAGAGTTCAGATGACGCAGTACTCAAGGATGTACCAGAAGTGGAACATTATGTTCTTGACGGAGGTTCTCTTCTCCATCAACTGAAGTGGTCAGAAGGAAAGACATATTGTTCAATCGCTGAAGACTATGCATCTTTCACACTAAAGCCCTATGGTGAGGCTACGATAGTATTTGATGGTTACATTGGAGGACCAAACACTAAGGACATTACCCATCAGCGACGGTGCAAAAACGAACAAGTAACAAAGTGAACATTGCTGAAGGAACAAAATTTGTCGGGAAAAAGGAGGACTTCCTTTCGAATGTGGAGAACAAACAGTCTCTTATCAATCTCGTTTCACAGCGCATGAATGACAGAGGTTGCCACGTAATACAATCAGAGGGGTATGCAGATGTGGAGATTGTTAAGGCAGCATTGTCAATGTCATCCAACAAAAGTACTAGTCTCATTGGCGAAGATACAGATCTTTTGGTGTTGTTACTTCATCACGCGTCAACCAGCGATGGCAACAAGCTTTATTTCTACTCAGATAAAGGGAGTTCTGCAACAGTATACGACATTAAGGTTATGAAGAAGTTCCTTGGAAACCATGTCTGCAGCAGTCTTCTGTTCCTTCATGCATTCACAGGTTGCGATACCACTTCCGTGGTTTTTGGAATCGGAAAAAAAACTCGGTCTACACAAGGTTTTGAAGGGAGACTCGGTCTTAAACAGCTGTTCTAAAATCTTTTCCACACCTAACAAAAACAGAGCTGAGATTGAAGACGCTGGGTGTAAAGCGATGGTGGCATTGTTCGGGGGCAAACCTGGAGACAATCTGTCTGCAATGAGGTATTCTACTCTCTGCAAAAAAGTTGGTTCAGCTAAAATCTTTGTTACACCTGAACGACTGCCACAGACCTCCTCTGCAACGAAGTATGATGCCCTTCGGAGTTACCTCCAAGTGATGCTTTGGATGGACAATGGTGAGGCCATGGACACTACTGAATGGGGATGGGAATTGCAGAACAACAGTCTAGTTCCAGTGATGATGGATACTTCACCTGCACCAGAAACACTTCTGAAAATAATTCACTGCAATTGTTCTCGTGGTTGTAGTACACTTCGGTGCACATGCAAAAGACACGGACTTACCTGTTCATGGGTATGCAGACCATGTCAAGAAGGGCATTTTGACAATATGAGTGAGGAAGCAGTGTCTGATGATGAAAATAGTGACTATTGACCTGACACGCTTATTCAGTGATGAAGTAGGTCTTAAAATGCACTGTGTATTAATTCAATAATTTCTAGAAATGTACATGTATGTCATGACGTCATTGATGACGTCATGACCTCGCCTATCCATGTAGTTAGTATAAAAATTTGTATAAAAATTGTTATATGAAAATATATAGTATACAAAATGCAAACTCTTCTGTAACCTACAGCTACAGCTTTGAAATAGGGAAATATTCGTTATTTTTAGTGCGATGGCTGTCATCGTCTTATGACGTCATAGATAGGACCTTTGTGCTGATCAATTTTTGGAAAACTTTTAATATGTTGTTCTCCACATATAATAGTAATAAAAAAAATCATAAAACGCTTTCTTGGAATTTGTTCCGGGTAAAACCGTATTTTGACTGGACTATGGTGACCTGATGTTTTTATTAATACCATTTTGGGGTGGATACAATGCTTTGATCACTTCTTTTGGCATTTTTTTTGTGTAGTTATGGCAACCGAAAACCTGCAATTCTTACAGTTCTTACAGATTGGGTTAAGTAATTTAATATTCTCATAGATCACATTTTTCTGGATACAGTGATACTATATATATATATATATATATATATATATATATATATATATACAGCTCTGGAAAAATTAAGAGATCACTGCAAAATTTTCAGTTTGTCAGATTTTTCTCCTTATAGGTACAGTACAGACCAAAAGTTTGGACACATCTTCTCATTCAAAGATTTTTCTGTATTTTCATGACAATGAAAATTGTAGAATCACACTGAAGGCATCAAAACTATGAATTACCACATGTGGAATTATACATTACACTTTACAAAAAAGTGTGAAACAACTGAAAATATGTCTTATATTCTAGGGTCTTCAAAATAGCCACCTTTTGCTTTGATTACTGCTTTGCACGCAGAAAAGGTGAACGGATGGACTCTACATGCCTGGTTCCCACCGTGAAGCATGGAGGAGGTGGTGTGATGGTGTGGGGGTGCTTTGCTGGTGACACTGTATATTTTTGCGTAAAATGTAAATTGTTCTTTTATTCTATGACCTACTGACAAAATGTCTCTGAATTTCCAAGTAATACATTTTGCATTTATTTTCAAAAAATGAGAAATGGTCAAAATAACAAAAAAATCCAGTGCTTGCAGACCTCAAATAATGCTAAAAAACACAAGTTCATAATCATTTAGAAACAACAATACTAATGTTTTCACTCAGGAAGAGTTCAGAAATTAATATTTTATGGAATAACCATGATTTTTAATCACAGCTTTCATTCGTCTTGACATGGTTTCCACCAGTCTTTCACACTGCTTTTGGGTGACCTTATGCCACTCCCGATACAAAAATGTAAGCAGTTCTTTTTTGTTGGATGGCTTGTGACTATCCATCTTCCTCCTGATTACATTCCAGAGGTTTTCAATGGGGTTCAGGTCTGGAGATTGGGCTGGCCATGACAGGGATTTGATGTGGTGATCCTTCATCCGCAAATTGATTGACCTAGCTGTGTGGCATGGCGCATTGTCCTGCTGGAAAAAACGCTCCTTAGAGTTGGGGAACATTGCCTGAGCATGTAACAAATGGAAGCAGAGGCACAGGTGTTGCAGTGCACATTCATTTATTGCTATTTTGGTGGAACCACAGGACCGGGGGGGCTCCAAAGGGGGCGTGACTATGCGAGCCCCAGACACCCGTAGTAAGACCCCTCGAACAGGGTCAGATTGGAATGACCAGGGGACGCAGGTGCTACCTCCAGTTAGACCCTGGACAAGTGGAAGCTGGCCCAGTGGAACAGGTGAACAGGCAGGGATAACAGGTAGCGTTGAACTTGACTGGCGGGAAGCGGGAGCACGGGACAGAGCTGGCACAGGCAGTACTGACGTCGTCGTAGGTAACGAAGTGACGGACGGCTGGGCAGAATGGAACTTGCACAGGCAGCAATGATGTCGTCCCGGGTATAACATAGTAAGCCGCAGGTAGTCTGAGAATACAATCAGTATTAGCTGGGTACTGGCAGGAGACTGCAAAAGCATGGCAGATTACAGGCATGTCAGAACACAGAACCGGAATCTAGCAACAGGAAACACTTGTTGCTCCGGCGCCCTCTCTATGGCAGAGTGTTAGGGCTGGCGGAACACACAAAATAAATATAAATAATAAGTGCGTTCGCAGCCCGGGGTCCATCATACAGACAGAGCCTGCTGCTAGTAGGATGGCGGTATGGCGAACTCTGTTACTTCACAGAGTCGCAACTATGGACACTGTGGCCCTCTATGGCAGTATAAGCGAACTCTGTTATGCCACAGAGTCGCTAAGGTAGAAACGCAGAAATATGGACTGTGTCCTGTTAACTCCACAGGTATGCACAGACAACTGCTGTGCGGACAGCAGTCCGTAGTAACGCAATCAGCAATGCAATCAGACAATCTCCTCACCGGAGAAGCCGGTATTCTAGGGGCTTATTTCAGCCGAGCCCTAAACACGTGCATAAAATCTCCTCACCGGAGGTGCCGGTATTCTAGGGGCTTATTTCAGCCGAGCCCTAATACATGCGTGCAAGATCACCCTGGCGCAAAGCACATAATGTGATTGATACTAGCGCATGGCGGCACGACCATGCCACCCATTTATAGTAGCAACTACAGGACCTGTCAGATAAGGACCAATAGGAAACTGCTCCAGAACACAAGTGGTTTCAGGACCTTCCTGGCGGACAAATAGGAGCTGCTGCAGTACCTGAGCATGTGACCCCTGATCTCCAATGAGAGATGTTACTCTGGGCATGCTCAGAAGGGGAAAGCAAGGACTTTGTCCTAAAGACGTCTGCTCGCCGCTAACCAGAACTGGCTACAATAGCAGAGCCTGGAGGAGCAGCAGTAATCCTCTTTACAATGTTAGACTGGGCGAGACACTGGGACCGACGTCTAAGCTGAGCAGAGTTCACCGGAGACGGATGGGAGACCGCAGCAGGGACGGCTCGAGATTCCCCTTGTGCAGAAGCGGGAATTTGACCCCTAACATTACCCCCTCCTAGGGCCCCCCTTCTTTGGGCCTCGCTATGTTCAAAGGCAGCGATGAGCTGCGGAGCATGAATATGTTCGGCAGGCTCCCAGGACCTATCCTCAGGCCCATAATCCACCCAAAAAATTTTTTTGCCCCGTACCACCTTGCACCCTACAATGGCATTCACCTCGTAATCGTCCGTAGACGAACCCGACGTCCCGGCAGATGACTCAGGCAACCGGGAGATGACCACGGGTTTTAGGAGGGACACATGGAAGGTGTCGGAGATACCAAGGTGAGGCGGAAGGGCCAAACAGTAAACCACAAGGTTCACCTGCTCGAGAACCTTGAAGGGACCCAAATAGCGGGGTGCCAAGTTAGTGGATTCCACCCGTAGCCTGATGTTTCGGGCGGAGAGCCACACCAGGTCGCCAGGAGCAAATGTCGGAGCGGGACGTCGATGGGCATCGTCAGAAGACCTCATCCTTTCCTTGGAAGCCTGAGTGCCTCCACAGCCCAGTCTGCCACCCTGGAGTCGGCGGAAGCCATGGGCATGGGCACCGGTACCCGCGAATGCTGGCCGTAATTTAAGAGGAATGGGGTCTGTCCGGTGGAGTCAGCCACAGCATTGTTTAGCGCGAACTCCGCCCACGGGAGCAAGGATGCCCAGTCATCCTGCCTGGCAGAGACAAAATGTCGCAAGTATGTGACCAAGGTCTGGTTGGCCCTCTCTACAAACCCATTCGTCTCGGGATGATATGCAGAGGAGAGGTTTAACTCAATACAGAGTAGATGACACAACTCTCTCCAGAACCGAGACGCAAATTGGGGACCTCGATCGCTGACAATCTTGTCTGGCATACCGTGTAGAAGGAAGATGTGTCTAATAAATAATGCTGCCAAGGCCCATGCAGAAGGTAACCGGGGTAGCGGCACTAAGTGCACCATTTTGGAGAAGTGGTCGGTGATCACACAAATGATAGTGCAACCCCGAGACTTGGATAAGCCCACCACAAAGTCCATCCCGACCATCTCCCAGGGCCTGTCTGCCACCGGCAAAGGAAAAAGTAACCCAGCTGGTCGTTGTCGGGGGGGCTTGTTCCGGGCGCAGGAGACACACGCCTGAACATACTCCCTGACGTCACGGGCCATATGTGGCCACCAGTATGTCCTCGCCAATAATTCTGTTGTCCTCTTTGCCCCAAAGTGTCCACCCACCCTGGACGAGTGTGCTCAAGAGAATACCTCCGGTCGCAAATTAGTGGGCAAAAATGTCTTGCCCGGAGGCACAGACTCTAGCAAAACCAGGGCTACAGTTCTCAGGCTCTCTTCGGGGACAATAAGCCGAGGCTCCTCATCCTCCTCCTCTGATGACATTAAGGAGCGAGAGAGAGCGTCGGCCCGAACATTCTTCTCACTGGAAAGAAAATGGAGTGTGAAGTGAAACCAAGAGAAGAATAGGGACCATCTGGCCTGGCGAGAATTTAGCCGCTGAACCATTTGCAAATATACCAAGTTCTTGTGGTCGGTGAAGACTTGGAAGGGAAAACGAGCCCCCTCCAGAAGATGTCTCCACTCAGAGAAGGCCAACTTCATAGCCAGCAACTCCCTGTCCCCGATGGAATAATTCCTCTCTACTGGTGTAAGGGTCTTAGAAAAGAAGAAGCAGGGATGCTTCCAACCTTGAGCATCCTTTTGATAAAGGACTGCTCCAGCACCAACAGAAGAGGCGTCCACCTCTAAAATAAACGGCTTATCAACATCAGGGCGATGTAATATGGGAGCACTGGCAAAATGCGACTTGATGGAAGAGAACGCCTTGGAGACCTCCTCAGACCACAACTTGGGATTTGCTCCCTTCTTGGTGAGGGTTACCAAGGGAGCTACCAAAGTCAAGAAATGGGGATGAACTGACGATAATAATTAATGAACCCCATAAAGCGCTGCACCGCTTTAAGAGAATGGGGTTCTTGCCAGTCCATTACAGCCTGTAGTTTGGCAGAATCCATAGCCAATCCCTGGGCGGAGATGATATAGCCCAGGAAAGGTAAGGACTCCTGCTCAAACACACATTTCTCCAGCTTGGCATAGAGGGAGTTTGCCCGTAAGAGGTCGAAGACTTTGTTGACATCCCTACGGTGAGAGTCTATATCTGGTGAAAAGATGAGAATATCATCCAGATAGACTACTACAGAGGTGGAAAGCATATCCTGGAAGATGTCATTAACAAAGTCTTGGAAAACAGCGGGAGCATTACAGAGCCCGAAGGGCATCACCAGGTATTCATAATGCCCATCCCTGGTATTAAAAGCTGTCTTCCACTCGTCCCCCTCACGGATGCGAATTAGGTTATAGGCACCACGTAGATCTAGCTTGGTAAATACCCTTGCTCCTCGGAGCCTATCAAAGAGCTCAGAGATTAAGGGCAATGGGTACTTATTCTTGACGGTGATGGCGTTAAGACCCCTGTAATCAATACATGGACGTAATTCTTCGTTCTTATTTTGCACGAAGAAGAACCCCGCCCCTGCTGGTGACACCGACTTCCTAATGAACCCTCTTGCCAGATTCTCCTGAATATACTGGGACATGGCCTCCATCTCAGGAAGCGAGAGGGGATAGACTCTTCCCTGAGGAGGTTCTGCTCCAGGCAAGAGATCAATAGGACAGTCGTATGGGCAATGAGGCGGAAGAGTCTCCGCCGCCTTCTTGGAGAAAATGTCTGCGTATGACCAATAACAATGGGGAGAGAAGTGAGATCTATGGGTATCTCTGTGGTGATGACCTGAACGCACTCCCTGACACACCTGCCTCTACAAGAATCACCCCAACCCAGTATCCTCCCAGAGGACCACTCAATATGGGGAGAGTGGTGACGGAGCCAAGGTACTCCCAGCAACACCTCGTCTATTCCCTCAGGCAGGACAAGAAAGGAAATACTCTCCTGATGGGAAGGGGACATAGACAACGTGAGAGGGATAGTCTGGTGGGTGATTTGTGAGGGCAGAGTGGATCCATTTACTACACGCACAGTCACCGGTTTGGCGAGCATCACCAGAGGTATAGTGTGGCAAAGGCAGAGGACATGAAATTCCCCTCGGCTCCAAAATCCACACAGAGCTCGGCGGTGAGAGTGGATGGACCTACAGTAATTGTCCCCTTAAAGGACAACTTGGTGAAAATGCCGCAGTGTCTAGTGAACCTCCTCCAAAGATCACTAGACGCAACCGTTTTCCCGACCGCTGTGGACATTTGTTGGCATAATGTCCTAACTGCTTGCAAATGTTACAGACCACGGGTACTCGAGCGGCCCGGGACTTAGGTCCTGCTCGAGAAACCTCCATGGACTCATGGGAGTCGGGCGCCTGGCTGAAAGATTCCAGAGGTCTGGCGAAGGTGGGAGCCAGCTGGAACCTCTGCCTACACTGGGACCGCTCCAACCTCCGCTCGTGAAAACGGAGGTCGATGCGGGTAGATATGGCGATAAGCTTCTCCAGTGTGGCGGGAATCTCCCTGGTAGCCAAGGAGTCTTTCACATGGCCCGCTAGTCCTCTCCAAAACACGAGAATGAGGACTTTATCTGGCCAGTCCAACTCCGAGGACAGAGTCCGAAATTGGACAGCAAAACAGCTGACCAAAGACGAACCCTGTGAACTTGCCAGGAGTTGGAGCGCCGCATCGTGGGTGACGTGAGGTCCTAGAAAGACCTTTTTAGAGCCTCCAGAAAATGAGGAGCACTCCGCACCACACGGTCATCACGCTCCCACAGCGGGGTGGCCCACTCCAACGCTCTGCCCGACAGAAGAGATATTACAAAGCCCACTTGTGCCCGATCCGTGGGGAAACGTGCAGCCAGAAGCTCGAGTTGTATAGAGCACTGACTCACGAATCCCCGACATTGCTTGCTGTCACCAGCAAACTTGTCTGGAAATGGGAGGTGGGATAATGTGGGGACAGAGGTGGCAGTGGACACACTGGCTGCAGCCACGCTAGCAGCCTGAACAGCGACTGCGGTAACATCCACAGCTGAGGTTGTGCGCTCAAGAGCCGCCAATCTACCCTACAGCTGCTGGATGTCCTGCAGTAGACGCTGATCGTCCACCATTTTACTAGCCAGACCCTAGTATTATGTTAAGGCTGGCGGAATGCACAAAATAAATATAAATAATAAGTGCGTTCGCAGCCCGGGGTCCACAGTGCAGGCAGAGCCTGCTGCTAGTAGGATGGCGGTATGGCGAACTCTGTTACCTCAAAGAGTCGCAACTATGGACACTGTGGCCCTATATGGCGGTATAAGCGAACTCTGTTACGCCACAGAGTCGCTAAGGTAGAAACGCAGAAATATGGACTGTGTCCTGTTAACTCCACAGGTATGCACAGACAACTGCTGTGCGGACAGCAGTCCGTAGTAACGCAATCAGCAATGCAATCAGACAATCTCCTCACCGGAGAAGCCGGTATTCTAGGGCTTATTTCAGCCGAGCCCTAAACACGTGCATACAATCTCCTCACCGGAGGTGCCGGTATTCTAGGGGCTTATTTCAGCCGAGCCCTAACACATGCGTGCAAGATCACCCTGGCGCAAAGCACATAATGTGATTGATACTAGCGCATGGCGGCACGACCATGCCACCCATTTATAGTAGCAACTACAGGACCTGTCAGATAAGGACCAATAGGAAACTGCTCCAGAACACAAGTGGTTTCAGGACCTTCCTGGCGGACCAATAGGAGCTGCTGCAGTACCTGAGCATGTGACCCCTGATCTCCAATGAGAGATCTTACTCTGGGAATGCTCAGAAGGGGAAAGCAAGGACTTTGTCCTAAAGATGTCTGCTCGCCGCTAACCAGTACTGGCTACAATAGCAGAGCCTGGAGAGGCAGCAGTAATCCTCTGCACAATGTTAGACTGGTCGAGACGCTGGGACCGACGTCTAAGCTGAGCAGAGTCCACTGCGGCCGAAGACGGATGGGAGACCGCAGCAGGGACGGCTCGAGATTCCCCTTGTGCAGAAGTGGGAACTCGACCCCTAACACAGAGGGTCCAGAAATACCACACACAAGAATACTATTGGTTAACAACATTTTTGAAAAATGCACGCTGTCTCTTTAAGAGACAGGGAGCAGCCGTGCGCGAAACCTAAGCCTCATACCCGGGGATGTGATGGCCACGTGCCAGGAAGTAGGAGCAGGGGAGAGAGCCGAGACAGGGTGTCAGGAAGCAGACTGAGAGCGGGGGCCCCGCTGAGGTAAGGGCCTCACAGCGTGGGGATGGGGACCCCAGCAGGGGCGTCACACAGGCACAGGTGTTACAGTATCCCCCTCCATATGCCCACGCTTTTTCAAGTCTGCATAAAATCTCTCCAATAGGAGAGGAGCCTGGGATGTTCTCTTTGGGCTCCTAAGACCTCTCCTCTGGACCGAAGCACTTCCAATCCACCAAGAAGTAGGTCTTACCCCATATTCTCTTTGTGGCCAAGATCTCTTTTACCTCAAAAACATCCTTCTCACTGACGGGATCAAGAGTGGTACCCAGATCCTTAAAGAAGGAGCTCAAGACTACAGGTTTAAGAAGGGAAATATGGAAAGAGTTAGGCACACGTAAAAAAGCAGGCAATTTCAATTTATATGCGACTGCATTCATTTGTTTCAAAACTTCAAAGGGACCGATGAAGCGGAGACCCAATTTGTAGGAGGGCATCTTCAAACGGATGTACTTGGAGGAGAGCCACACCTTATCTCCGGCCGGAAGATTGGAGCATCCAGGAGTCTTTTGTCCGCATATCTCTTCATATGTTGTGAGGCTTTTTCCAGGTCGGACTTGGTATCACTCCATACCTTAGATAATTCCTTTGCAAAGGTGTCAGCTGCAGGGACGCCAGAGGGTCCAGAGATGGGAAGAGGGATTCCGGGTTGCAGTCCAAACACAATGTGGAAGGGAGACCTTTCAGAGGATTCACTTACTTGATTATTGTACGAAAACTCGGCCCTGGACCCTAACTTGACCCAGTCATGATGCGCATTGACGAAGTGATGCAGGAAACCGGTCAAAATTTGATTGGTCCTCTCCACTTGTCCATTGGATTGAGGATGGTAAGCAGAAGAAAAGTCCAGTTCTACCTTCATTAATCTGCAGACCACTCTCCAGAACTTTGAAGTGAACTGGACGCCCCTGTCGGACACAATGTGGAGAGGAAATCTATGGAGAAGGAAATTGTGCTGTATGAAGTATTCAGCAAGCTTAGGAGCAGACGGAAGCCCAGTCACAGGAATGAAGTGAGCCACCTTCGAAAAACGATCTACCACAACCCAGACAGCAGAGCAGCCAGAAGAGATGGGAAGGTCAGTAATAAAGTCCATCGCGATGTGATGCCAGGGAGCGAATGGAATAGAAAGTGTCAGAAGCTGCCCAGATGGCAAGCGTTTTGCAGTTTTATTGCGGGCACACGAAGGACAGGCTATGACATACTCCAAGATATCTTTGCCCATGTTAGGTCACTAGTAATAACGGTAGATAAGTTGCAAAGTCTTTTTCTGGCTGGCATGACCGCCCAACTTGGAAGAGTGACCCCACCAAAGGACACAATTCCTGTCCGGCGTAGGCACAAGGGTTTTTCCTGGGGGAAGCCGAGAGAGGTTGACAGAGGCTACTGGCACTAACCTGGATGGTTCAATTATATGTTGAGGTTCTCCCTCTTAGTCGGGAGGCAGAAAAGCTTTGGAGAGTGCATCGGCTTTTACATTCTTGTCAGCTGGACAAAAATGAAGAACAAAGTTAAATCGAGTAATAAACAAGGCCCACCTGGCCTGGCGAGGATTCAATCTCTGTGCTGACTGGAGATAAGCTAGGTAAATAAGATCGGTGATGGATTGCTCCCTCGAGGAGGTGTCACAATTCTTGCAGAGCCAACTTGATTACCAACAGTTCATGGTCCCCAACGTAATAGTTCCTCTCTGAAATGGAAAAAAACTTTGAGAAAAAAACACAAGAGACCATACGACTGGTAGAGGATTTTTGAGAGAGCACCACTCCAGCGCCTATAGAGGAAGCGTCGACCTCGAGAAAAATTTGTTTGTCAGAGTCTGATCGATGGAGAACGGGCGCGGAAGAGAAGGCTTCCTTCAATGAAGCAAAAGCCTCTTCTGCTTCTGGGGTCCAATCCTTGAAATTAACGCCTTTTTGAGTTAGAGCTGAGATGGGTGCCACTCAAGTAGAGAAGTGTGGAAAAAATTGGCAGTAATAGTTGGCGAATCCCAGAAACCATAGTATCTCTTTAAGCCCGGATGGGCGAGGCCACTTGAGGATAGCAGATAATTTCTCCGGATCCATCTTTAGACCTGTGGACAAGACTACGTAACCGAGAAAAGATAGAGATGATTGCTTGAAGACACATTTCTCAAACTTGGCGTACAGTCTATTCTCTCTAAGCCTTTGTAGGACCAGGCGCACGTGTCTCCGATGAGTGGCTAAGTCTGTGGAGTAAATCTAGATGTCATCCAAGTAGACAACAACACATGAATAGAAGAGATCTCTAAAAATGTAGTTTACAAACTCCTGGAAGACCGCGGGTGCATTACTGAGGCCAAATGGCATTACCAGGTATTCGTAGTGACCATCTCGAGTGTTGAAGGCTGTTTTCCATTTGTCTACTTGACGTATGCGAATCAGGTTGTAGGAACCTTTGAGATCTAGTTTGGTGAAGACCTTGGCCCCTCAAAGACGATCAAACAGCTCTGAAATAAGCGGTAATGGATATTTATTTTTTACCGTGATCTGGTTTAACCCCCTGTAATCGATACAGGGCCGAAGAGATCCATCCTTTTTCTTAACGAAGAAGAATCCTGCCCCTGCCGGAGAAGATGATTTTAGGATGAATCCTCTTGTCAGGTTCCCCTGGATGTACTCCAACATGGCCTGGGTTTCTGCATGGGAAAGAAGATAGATTCGCCCTCGAGGGAGATGTTTCGGGAAGCTGATCAATGGAACAGTCATAGACCTTTGTGGAGGTAGTCTCTCAGCTTCCCTTTTCCCGAATACATCAGAAAAGCCCAGTAAGAGGATGGTGACCCCGGTAGGGCAGCTGGCTTGAACTGAAGGAGCAACTGGACGGATGGGAGAGATGCATCGATTGGAGCAGGAATCTTCCCAGCGTAGGATTTCTCCAGTCCTCCAATTGAGAACAGGTTCATGGGTTCGGAGCCAGGGTAAACCTAGAAGCAAGGGGTAAGACAAACTGGGCAAAATGTAAAAACAGATTCTTTCAGAATGCGTTAGACCTACCCAGAGTTCCACTGGCACAGTCTGGAACCAAATGAGCTCGGTCAAGGGTTTGCCATCCACGGAAGATACACGCAGCGGATTTGGAAGGCGCTGAACTGGAATCTGGTAACGGTCCACAACTGTTTGCTGAATGAGATTCCTGGCGGCTCCGGAATCCAAGTGACAAAGTTACGAAAATTTTAACTGTGCCGAAGGACACGGACACAGTCATTTGCAGAGAGGGAGAGACATGATCCTTGTGATGATACCCTGGGATGGGAGCTCCATTCCTTATTACTTTCCTGAACTACAACCCCCAACGTGTTTGGCCAGCACAGAGCTAAACCACCCTCCTCTTCCCCTTGTGCCTGCAGCCTCTCTGCAACTCACTCCTTCCTTTGCCCCACCTCAGGAATGTCTTTGTCTTCAGACCCTGCTGTACGGTCCCATCGCATATAATGGGAATTCATTTATTCTGTTATAACTCGCTGAGACTTTATGATAGAAACGCGAAAGTTACAGTTCTGCAACGTGCTCCTATCAGGCTTCGCTCCAGTGGTACTGGTTCCATTCTAGCCCCAACAGAACCAGAGAAATTGATTTCTCTGGAGCAGAGTGGAATAATTAGTCTGAGTTAGAACTCATTAGAACACTAATTTCCGAACAAAATCGGAATACTGCAAAGCGATGAAATATCGCATTGCAGTCGGACCAATGTTAATCTATGGAGCAGCTCCCAGTATCAGATTTTTTTGTGGTCTGTTTTATACGTGCGAGTGTAATCGCAGCATGCTGCGATTGTCATCGATTGTGGGTCGACAATCGCCAATGCAAGTCTACGGGTGCGATAAAAACTCGGATTACAAACGGACCGTACATGTGAGTTGCGATTAAATTGCACCGGTGTCCTTTAGAAAAGCCAGCAATTCATCCCCGGCTATACTGTAAAATCACACTGACAGCTTTTAATAAAGAATGTAAAGAATACATATACAGTCATTGACAAAAGTTTTGAGAATGACACAAATATTAATTTTTACAAAGTCTACTGCTTCACTTTTTCTAATGGCAATTTGCATATACTCCAGAATGTTATAAAGAGTGATCAGCTTAACAGCAATTACTTGCAAAGTCAATATTTGGCTAGAAAATGAACTTTATCCCCCAAAACACATTTCAACATCATTGCAGCCATGCCTTAAAAGAACCAGCTAACCTCTTTTCAGTGATTGCTCCATTAACACAGGTGTGGGTGTTGATGAGGACATGGCTGGAGATCAATCTGTCATGATTAAGTAAGAATGACACCACTGGACACTTTAAAAGGAGGCTGGTGCTTGGCATCATTGTTTCTCTTCTGTTAACCATGGTTATCTCTAAAGAAACACGTGCAGTCATCATTGCAATGCACAAAAATGGCCTAACAGGGAAGAGTATCGCAGCTAGAAAGATTGCACCTCAGTCAACAATCTATCGCATCATCAAGAACTTCAAGGAGAGAGGTTCCATTGTTGCCAAAAAGGCTCCAGGGCGCCCAAGAAAGACCAGCAAGCGCCAGGACCGTCTCTTAAAAGTGTTTCAGCTGCGGGATCGGGCTACCAGCAGTGCAGAGCTTGCTCAGGAATGGCAGCAGGCAGGTGTGAGTGCATCTGCACGCACTGTGAGGCGGAGACTCTTGGAGCAAGACCTGGTCTCAAGGAGGGCAGTAAAGAAGCCACTTCTCTCCAGAAAAAACATCATGGACAGACTGATATTCTGCAAAAGGTACAGGCAGTGGACTGCTGAGGACTGGGGTTAAGTTATTTTCTCTGATGAATCCCCTTTTCGATTGTTTGGGACATCAGGAAAACGCCTCATTCGGAGAAGACAAGGTGAGCGCTACCACCAGTCTTGTCTCATGCCAACTGTTAAGCATCCTGAAGCCATTCATGTGTGGGGTTGCTTCTCAGCCAAGGGAATCGGCTCTCTCACAGTCTTGCCTAAAAACACAGCCATGAATAAAGAATGGTACCAGAATGTCCTCCAAGAGCAACTTCTCCCAACCCTCCAAGAGCAGTTTGGCGATCAACAATGCCTTTTCCAGCATGATGGAGCACCTTGCCATAAAGCAAAGGTGATAACTAAATGGCTCAGGGAACAAAACTTAGAGATTTTGGGTCCATGGCCTGGAAACTCCCAAGATCTTAATCCCATTGAGAACTTGTGGTCAATCATCAAGAGACGGGTGGACAAACAAAAAC
This sequence comes from Oophaga sylvatica, assembly GCA_033576555.1. Lineage (NCBI taxonomy): Eukaryota > Metazoa > Chordata > Amphibia > Anura > Dendrobatidae > Oophaga > Oophaga sylvatica. Next base: position 135,877,705 of record JARQOD010000006.1, read on the forward strand.
CTAAAAATTCTGACAAAATGAAAGCATTGATTGTGCAAGAATGGACTGCTATCAGTCAGGATTTGGTCCAGAAGTTGATTGAGAGCATGCCAGGGAGAATTGCAGAGGTCCTGAAGAAGAAGGTCAACACTGCAAATATTGACTTGCTGCATTAACTCATTCTAACTGTCAATATAAGCTTTTGTTACTCATATGTTTGCAATTATATTTCTGTCTGTGATAAAAACATCTGTCAAACACACATAAAAACCAGAGGGCAGCAGATCATGTGAAAATATAATATTTGTGTCATTCTCAAAACTTTTGGCCATGACTGTACACACATAGAATAAATATATATATATACATGTCATTGTGACATATATATATATATATACATATATTTATAGCTCATGCACTTCTACATAGTATAATAGCCGCTAATTCAATTGCCGGCTTTTGTGAAATTACAGACCCGACATGAAATGACACATGGTTTACCTACAGTTAACCATGTCATTTCATGTAATTTGATATATGGCTTTCACTAACAATTACATGAGTGTATGTGTGCAAAATTTCACACATGTAGGGGTTAATTAAAGGTGTAAATTCGTTGAAAAAAAATGTGTGGGCTCCCACGCTATTTTTTCTACCAGACAGACAAAGCCAGCAAGTGGGGGCAGATAATATTAGCCTAGGGAGGGTGCATTTATTTTGTGCCCCCAACTGCCTACTAACATCTGCCCCCAGCCACCACAGAAAAGGCAAATCTATAATTAGATTCGCCCTTTCTGGCACTTTGCCAGTCTATTCCCATTGCCCTGTAGCGGTGGCGAATGGGTTAATAATGGGTTAAAGCCACCTTGCTATTGGAAGGTGACTTTAAGCCAGGTTAATAATTGAGAGTTGTCAATTAGACAACTCTCAATTATTAATCCTATTGAAGGAAATAAAAAAAACACACACACATTAATAATAAATAATTTTAATGAAATAAACACACATTTTTTGACCATCTTTTATTTAACTGGTAATCCTTGCGAAGCCCTTGCTCTTCTGTAATAAAGAAAAAATAATAAAACAACATTATTCTTACCTATCCGCTGCTCTGTCACGTCCCACGCTGTAATCCTTCACAAAGGGTTAACAGGATTACAGCCAAGCAGCACAGCTATTGCTGGCTGCTAAACTGTAATCCCCCGAATGAATGAGCTTATTTCCGGCCCGACAGGAGAGGAAGTGATTACTGTGTGAAGCTTAATTGATTGCTTCCCACAGTAATCAGTTCACTTCAGGTCAGCCGGGCGGCTAGGAGTAGTTATAATTCCCTCACTGCAGTGTGCCCAATAGCCAGTACATGTCCAAGCGGCCCGTCCGGCGACTAATTATCCTAGGTGCAGTTCCCTGACTGACCTGAGGGTAAGGGGGCACCGGAGAGCTGCAAGTTCCTAAGTGGAAGTGGGATAAGTATAATCCCTGCATTTGACATAAGGGGCATCGGTGGGATTCTAAGCCGTGATCCCTCTGGCCTCCGTCTGTTTGCCGTTCGTGACAATCCTTACCTAGGGTAGCCTCTCCTACCGGCCCTAGGCTCTGAAGTTTCCTGACCTCTCTGGACAGAATCGGATCCGATGCTCAGAACTGCTGCAGTAGAAACATTTTCCTTCCACGCGGCGCGCCTCCTGGCGCTGCCTGGCCAAGCTTACTTAATCCACTTGCATCGGTTCAGGAAGAGAAGCTGTAGACGGCGACAGACGGTTTCTGGAACCTAGGATCCATACAATATGGTTTCCTCTCCCGTTTGGATTCCCTAGAACGTTCTTGAAACCGAAGATCAATCCGTGTTGTCAAGGATATCAGGTCATTCAGTCGCAGGAGTATCCCGACCCGCCAGCTCGTCCTTTATTCTCCCGGATAAACCTTCCCAGAAGGTAACCACCAAGGCCTCATCATTCCAGAAAACTCTGAGGAGAGGATCCGGAAACTAACTGCATACCAAGCCACCGTGAGACTCTCCTGGCGCAGATGAATGCAGAAGAGATGAAGCTGTCGAAGATGAATGGCCATGCTCGTTGAAGGTCCTGCGGAACGCCTCTAGAAAAGACCAGAGGTTATTAACCTGAGGATCCCCTCTCTCCCACAACGGATTCAGCCAGGCGAGGGCTTCTCCAGTGAGGTGTGACATAATGAAGCCCACCTTGGCCCGTTCAGATGCAAACATATGCCCCAGGAGTTCAAAGTGCAGAGTGCATTGATTTATGAACCCCCGACAATGTGCAGAATTGCCATTAAACCGAGGGGGAGATGCCAGACGAAGACCTTTACCTGCCGTACAACAGGGAACCTGGAAGCCAATGGTCGAGACGGGAGTAGCCGAGGATATCACTGAGTCCATACATGTAGACAAGTTGCGCAGATAGGTCATGATCTTGTCCTGCTGATCTTTCAGACGAGTAACCTCTTGACACAACTCTGCAGCTGGAGGTGCGTGGGACCCAGTGGGTTCCATGGCCAGAGCAATCTGTAACGAATGGAAGCGGAGGCATAGGTGTTGCAGTGCACATTCGTTTATTGCTATTTTTGTGGAACCATGGGCCGTTGGGGCTCCTAAGGGGGCGTAAATATGCGAGCCCCAGACACCCGTAGTAAGACTTCTCAAACAGGGTCAGATTGGAATGCCAAATTGGAATGCCCATGGGACGCAGGTGCTACCTCCAGTTAGACCCCGGACACGTGTAAGCTGGCCCAGCGGAACAGGTGTACAGGCAGAGATAACAGGTAGAGTTGAACTTGACTGGCAGGAAGCGGGAGCATGGGACAGAGCTGGCACAGGCAGTACTGACGTCGTCGTAGGAAATGAAGTGACGGATGGCTGGGCAGAATGGCACTTGCGCAGGCAGTACTGATGTCGTCCCGGGTATAGCGTAGTAAGCCGCAGGTAGTCTGAGAACACAAACAGTATTAGCTGGGTACTGGCAGGTAACTCGAAAAACACGGCAGATCACAGGCACGTCAGAACACAGAACCGGAAACCAGAAACAGGAAACACTTGTTGCTCTGCTGCCCTCTCTATGGCAGAGGGGCCAGAAATACCACACACAAGGATACTATTGGTTAACAACAGTTTTGAAAAATGCACACTGTCTCTTTAAGAGACTGGGAGCGCGCACGCGCGACCTAAGCCTCATATCCGGGGATGTGCTGGACGTGCGCCAGGAAGCAGGAGCAGCGGAGAGAGCTGAGACAGGGCGTCTGGAAGCAGACTGAGAGCGGGGATGGGGACCCCGGCGAGGGCCCCGCATGGGCACAGGTGTTACAGAGCAGAAGGAATCAACTGTTTTTCCAGGATAACCTTGTATGCGGCTTGATTCATAAGTCCTTCGTAAAGATTAACCTGCCCAATTCCAGCCCTGCTGAAGCATTCCCAGATTATCACCGATCCTCCACCAAATTTCACAGTGGGTGCAAGACACTGTGGCTTGTATGCCTCTCCAGGTCTCCGACTAACCATTAGATGACCAGGTCTTGGGCACAGCTGAAAATTAGACTCATCAGAGAAGATTACCTTACTCCAGTCCTCTATGGTCCAATCCTTATCGTCTTTGGCAAACTTCAGCCTGGCTCTCCTTTGCTTCTCATTGATGAAAGTTTTTTTTCTAGCTTTACATGACTTGAGCCCTGCTTCTAGGAGCCTGCTACGAACTGTTCTTGCCGTGCACTTCACCCCAGCTGCCATTGGCCATTCCTTTTGTAGGTCACTTGATGTCATCCTGCGGTTGCTGAGTGACATTCGAATAAGATGATGGTCATCCCGGTCAGTGGAGAGTCGTTTTTGACCTCTGCAGGTCTGGAGCTTTGTTGTCCCCAGGAGACCACTGCAAAATTTTCAGTGTGCCTGATTTTTCTCTTTATAAGTATATTTTTGAGTAAAATGAAAATTGCTCTTTTTTTCTATAAACTACTGACAACATGTCTCTGAATTTCCAAGCAATAAATTTTGTATTTATTTTCTGAAAATGAGAAATGGTCAAAATAACAACAAAAATGCAGTGCTTGCAGACCTCAAATAATGCTAAGAAAAAAAGTTCATAATCATTTAGAACAACAATACTAATGTTTTAACTCAGGAAGAGTTAAGAAATCAATATTTTGTGGAATAACCATGATTTTTAACCCCTTCACCCCCAAGGGTGGTTTGCACGTTAATGACCGGGCCAATTTTTACAATTCTGACCACTGTCTCTTTATGAGGTTATAACTCTGGAACGCTTCAACGGATCTTCGCGATTCTGAGATTGTTTTCTCGTGACATATTGTACTTCATGTTAGTGGTAAAATTTCTTCGATATAACTTGCGTTTATTTTTGAAAAAAACGCAAATATGGCGAAAATTTTTAAAATTTTGCAATTTTCAAACTTTGAATTTTTATTCCCTTAAAACAGAGAAATATATCACACAAAATAGTTAAGAAATAACATTTCCCACATGTCTACTTTACATCAGCACAATTTTGGAACCAAAATTTTTTTTTGTTAGGAAGTTATAAGGGTTAAAAGTTGACCAGCGATTTCTCATTTTTACAACAAAATTTACAAAGCCATTTTTTTTAGGGACCACCTCACATTTGAAGTCACTTTGAGGGTCTATATGGCAGAAAATACCCAAAAGTGACACCATTCTAAAAACTGCACCCCTCAAGGTACTCAAAACCACATTCAAGAAGTTTATTAACCCTTCAGGTGCTTCACAGTAACTAAAGCAACGTGGAAGGAAAAAATGAATATTTTACTTTTTAGCCACAAAAATGATCTTTTACAAACTTTTTTTTATTTTCACAAGGGTAAAAGGAGAAAATGGACAGATAAGGTTGTTATGCAATTTCTCCTGAGTACGCCAATACCCCATATGTGGGGGAAAACCACTGTTTGGGCACAAGACAAAGCTCGTAAGGGAAGGAGCGACGTTTGACTTTTTCAAACTAAAATTGGCTGGAATTTAGATTGGATGCCATGTCGCGTTTGGAGAGCCCCTGATGCGCCTAACCAGTGGAAACCCCCCACACCATTTTGGAAACTAGACCCCCTAAGGTACTTATCTAGTTCTGTTGTGAGCACTTTGAACCCTCAAGTGTTTCACAAAAGTTTATAAAGCCTGGGTGTGAAAAAAAAAAAAATCAATTTTCCACAAAAATGATTTTTTAGTCCCAAATTTTTGAATTTTCCCAAGGAAATTTGACCCCAAAAGTTGTTGTCCAATTTGTCCTGAGTACGCTGATACCCCATATTGGGGGGGGGGAAACTGTTTGGGCGCACGGCAGGGCTTGGAAAGGAAGTAGTAACATTTTGGAATGCAGACGTTAATGGGGGTCATGTTCCGTTTGCAGTGCCCCAGATGAGCCTAAACAGTGGAAACCCCCCACAAGTGACCCCATTTTGGAAACTAGACCCCTAAGGAACTTATCTAGATCTTTGGTGAGCACTTTGAACCCCCAAGTACTTCACACAAGTTTATAATGCCCGGGCATGAAAATAAAAAATCCTATTTTTTTCCCACAAAAATTATCTTTTAGTCACTAATTTTTTATTTTCCCAAGGGTAACAGGAGAAATTGGACCACATAAGTTGTTGTACAATTTGTCCTGAGTACGCTGATACCCCATATGTGGGGGGGAACCACTGTTTGGGCGCACGGCAGAGCTCGGAATGGAAGGAGCACCATTTGACTTTTTCCAACCAAAATTGGCTGGAATTGAGTTTGGATGCCATGTTGCATTTGGAGAGCCCCTGATGTGCCTAAACAGTGGAAACCCCCCACAAATGACCCCATTTAGGAAACTAGACCCCCTAAGGAACTTATCTAGATTTTTGATGAGCAATTTGAACCCCCAAGTGCTTCACACAAGTTTATAACGTAGAGCCGTAAAATTTAAAAATCATATTTTTTCCACAAAAATGATCTTTTCACCCCAATTTTTATTTTTCCAAGGGTAACAAGACTCCAAAAGTTATTGTGCAATTTGTCCTGAGTGTGCTGATACCCCATATGTGGGGGTAAACCACTGTTTGGGTGCATGGCAGAGTTTGGAAGGGAAGGAGCGCCGTCTGACTTTTTCAACGCAGAATTGGCTGGACGCCATGTCGTGTTTGGAGAGCTCCTGATCTGCCTAAACAGTGGAAACCCCCATAAATGACACAATTTTGGAAACTAGACCCCTCAAGGAACTTATCTAGATGTGTGGTGAGAACTTTGAACCCCCAGGTGTTTCACTAAAGTTTATAACGTACAGCCGTAAAATAAAAAATCTTTTTTTTTTTTTACAAAAATGATTTTTTCCCCCCAATATTTTATTTTCACAAGGGTAACAGAAGAAATTGGAACCCAAAAGTTGTCCAATTTGTCCTGAGTACACTGATACCCAATATGTGGGCGAAAACTACTGTATGGGCACACGTCGGGGCTCGGAAGGGAAGTAGTGACGTTTTGGATTGCAGACTTTGATGGAATGGTCTGGGGGCGTCATGTCACATTTGGAGAGCCCCTGATGCACCTAAACAGTGGAAACCCCCCACAAGTGACCCCATTTTGGCAATAGACCCCACAAGGAACTTATCTAGATGTGTGGTGAGCACTTTGAACCCCGAAGTGCTTCACAGAAGTTTATAACGCACAGCCGTAAAAATAAAAAATCCTTTTTTTTTTACAAAAATGATTTTTTCGCCCCCAATATTTTATTTTCACAAGGGTAACAGGAGAAATTGGACCCCAAAAGTTGATGTCCAATTTGTCCTGAGTACGCTGATACCCAATATGTGGGAGAAAACTACTGTATGGGCGCACGTCAGGCTCGGAAGGGAAGTAGTGACGTTTTGGATTGCAGACTTTGATGGAATGGTCTGGGTGCGTCATGTCGCATTTGGAGAGCCCCTGATGCGCCTAAACAGTGGAAACCCCCCCACAAGTGACCCCATTTTGGAAAATAGACCCCACAAGGAACTTATCTAGATGTGTGGTGAGCACTTTGAACCCCGAAGTGCTTCACAGAAGTTTATAACGCACAGCCGTAAAAATAAAAAATCTTTTTTTTTTTTTTGCAAAAATGATTTTTTCGCCCAAATATTTTATTTTACAAGGGTAACAGGAGAAATTGGACCCCAAAAGTTGTTGCCCAATTTGTCCTGAGTACGCTGATACCCAATATGTGGAGAAAACTACTGTATGGGTACACGTTGGGGCTCGGAAGGGAAGTAGTGACGTTTTGGATTGCAGACTTTGATGGAATGGTCTGGGGGCGTCATGTCGCATTTGGAGAGCCCCTGATGCGCCTAAACAGTGGAAATCCCCAACAAGTGACCCCATTTTGGAAAATAGACCCCACAAGGAACTTATCTAGGTGTGTGGTGAGCGCTATGAAGCCCCAAGTGCTTCACAGAAGTTTATAATGTACAGCCGTAAAAACATATTTTTTTTGCACAAAGATGATATTTTCGCCCCTAAGTTTTTTATTTTCCAAGGGTAACAGAAAAAAAATAGGACAAATTGCACAATAACTCTTGGGGTCCAGAGTACGCTGATACCCCATATGTGGGGATAAACTACTGTTTGGACGCATGGCAGAGCTCAGAAGTGAAGGAGCACCGTTTGACTTTTTCAACGCAGAATTGGCTGGAATTGAGATCAGACGCCATGTCACATTTGGAGAGCCCCTGATGTGCCTAAACAGCGGAAACCCCCCAATTCTAACTCCAACCCTAACCCCAACACACCCCTAACCCTAGTCCCAACCCTAACCACAAACCTAACCCTAACACACCCCTAATCCCAACCCTAACCCTAATCCTAACTTTAGCGCCAACCCTAACCCTAACTTTAGCCGCAACCCTAACCCTAACCCTAATGGAAAAATGGAAATAAATACATTTTTTTAATTTTATTATTTTTCCCTAACTAAGGGAGTGATAAAGGGGGGTTTGATTTACTATTTATAGCGGGTTTTTATGATTGGCAGCTGTCACGCTAAAAGATGCTTTTTATTGCAAAAATAGTTTTTTGCATCGCCACATTTTGAGAGCTATAATTTTTGCATATTTTGGCCCACAGAGTCATGTGAGGTCTTATTTTTTGCGGTACGAGTTGACGTTTTTATTTGTACCATTTTTGAGCAGGTGACATTTTTTGATCGCTTTTTATTTCGATTTTTGGGAGGTTAGAATGAACAAAAATCAGCAATTCATGAATTTCTTTTGGGGAGGCGTTTTTATTGTTCTGCGTGTGGTAAAATTGATAAAGCAGTTTTATTCTTCAGGTCAGTACGATTATGGCGATACCTCATTTATATCATTTTTTTATGTTTTGGCGCTTTTATAGAATAAAAACAATTTTATATAAAAAATAATTATTTTTGCATCGCTTTATTCTGCGAGCTATAACTTTTTTATTTTTTCGCTGATGATGCTGTATGGTGGCTCGTTTTTTGCGGGACAAGATGATGTTTTTCAGCGGTACCATGTTTATTTATATCGGTTTTTTTGATTGCGCGTTATTCCACTTTTTGTTCAGCGGTATGATGATAAAGCATTGATTTTTTGCTTCGTTTTTTTTTTTTTTAAGGGGTTCACTAAAGGGTTAACTAGTGGGACAGTTTTATAGGGGGGGTCGTTACGGACGCGCGATACCAAATATGTGTACTTTTATTGCTTTGTTTTTTTATTTACAGGAAGAAATGAATTTATTGGGGAATATTTTTTTTTTTTTTATTTATTTTGGATTTTTTTTTATAACATGTTTATTTTTATTTTTTTAACTTTTTTACTTTGTCCCAGGGTGGGACATCACTGTATTTTATCAAATCGCTGGTGTGACAGTGTGCACAGCACTCTGTCACACCAGCGATCGCTCAGGCATAGCTGCAGGCTTCTCAGTGCCTGCTCTCAGCAGGCACTGAGGAAGCCGCCTCCCTCCAGGACCCCGGCGCCATCTTGGATCCGGGTCCTGGGAGGGAGGAAGCCCTCAGAACAGCGCGATCACATCGCGCTGGTCTGAGGGTCTCAGGGGGGCGCGCAGGGAGCCCCCACCCTGTGCGATCCTCCCCTGTGCCCCCAGTACACCGCGATCATGTTTGATCGCGGTGTGCTAGGGGTTAATGTGCCGGGGGCGGTCCGTGACCGCTCCTGACACACAGTCACGGGTGTCAGCTGTGATAATCAGCTGACACCCGGCGGCGATTAGCTGCGCTCCCCTCAGGAGCGCAGCTAATCGCCTATGACGTACTATCCCGTCCATGGGCAGAATGGCACGGGTTTTATGGACGGGATAGTACGTCTAATGTCAGAGAGGGTTTAATCACGGCTTTCATGCGTCTTGGCATAGTTTCCATCAGTCTTTCACACTGCTTTTCTGTGACCTTATGCCACTCCTGGTACAAAAATGTAAGCAGTTCTTTGTTTGATGGCTTGTGACTATCCATCTTCCTCTTGATTGCATTCAAGAGGTTTTCAATGGGGTTAAGGTCTGGAGATTGGGCTGGCCATGATAGGGATTTGATGTGGTGGTCCTTCATCCACACATTGATTGACCTAGCTGTGTAGCATGGCGTATTGTCCTGCTGTGCACTTCACCCCAGCTGCCATTTGTCATTCCTTTTGTAGGTCACTTGATGTCATCCTGTGGTTGCTGAGTGACATTTGAAGAAGATGCCGGTCATCCCGGTCAGTGGAGAGTCATTTTCGCCCTCTGCCGGTCTGTAGCTTTGTTGTCCTCAATGTTTGCTGCTTGAACTTGTTTTAATGGACTGCCGTCTTATAAATTTTAAGGATGGAGGCAACATGATGCTCACTGTATCCCTCTACTAGTAAAGCCAGAATTGAGCCCTTCTTATCCTCACTCAAGACTTTTCTTTTCAACTCATTTGGCATGGTTAAAAGTTATTTTTTAAATTTCTATTACTTTGGGATATTATTAGCACTTGTTTTCCCATTCAGCTTGTCTTATTGCAAGAGGATTGTGATCACCACAGCAGTGCTTTTTTATACTTCCCTTTGTTAAATAAGATTTGGTTCACGTGATCACCTAATCAGAAGCACATTAAGTAGAATGAGGTGTACTCTGGTTGGAATTCAACTGACACTGGAATGGAACGGCTGTCGGACATGTTGAGAAGCTGATTTTATAAAACTGTGCAGTGGTCTCTTAATTTTTGCCAGAGCTGTATATGTATATATATATATATATATATATATATACATACATATATATATATATATATATATATATACAGTACAGACCAAAAGTTTGGACACACCTTCTCATTCAAAGATTTTTCTGTATTTTCATGACTATGAAAATTGTACATTCACACTGAAGGCATCAAAACTATGAATTAACACATGTGGAATTATATACTTAACAAAAAGTGTGAAACAACTGAAAATATGTCTTATATTCGAGGTTCTTCAAAGTAGCCACCTTTTGCTTTGATTACTGCTTTGCACACTCTTGGCATTCTCTTGATGAGCTTCAAGAGGTAGCCACCGGAAATGGTCTTCCAACAGTCTTGAAGGAGTTCCCAGAGATGCTTAGCACTTGTTGGCCCTTTTGCCTTCACTCTGCGGTCCAGCTCACCCCAAACCATCTCGATTGGGTTCAGGTCTGGTGACTGTGGAGGCCAGGTCATCTGGCGTAGCACCCCATCACTCTCCTTCTTGGTCAAATAGCCCTTACACAGCTTGGAGGTGTGTTTGAGGCCATTGTTCTTTTGAAAAATAAATGATGGTCCAACTAAACGCAAACCGGATGGAATAGCATGCCGCTGCAAGATGCTGTGGTAGCCATGCTGGTTCAGTATGCCTTCAATTTTGAATAAATCCCCAACAGTGTCACCAGCAAAGCATCCCCACACCATCACACCTCCTCCTCCATGCTTCACGGTGGGAACCAGGCATGTAGAGTCCATCCGTTCACCTTTTCTGCGTCGCACAAAGACACGGTGGTTGGAACCAAAGATCTCAAATTTGGACTCATCAAACCAAAGCACAGATTTCCACTGGTCTAATGTCCATTCCTTGTGTTCTTTAGCCCGAACAAGTCTCTTCTGCTTGTTGCCTGTCCTTAGCAGTGGTTTCCTAGCAGCTATTTTACCATGAAGGCCTGCTGCACAAAGTCTCCTCTTAACAGTTGTTGTAGAGATGTGTCTGCTGCTAGAACTCTGTGTGGCATTGACCTGGTCTCTAATCTGAGCTGCTGTTAACCTGCGATTTCTGAGGCTGGTGACTCGGATAAACTTATCTTCAGAAGCAGAGGTGACTCTTGGTCTTCCTTTCCTGGGGCGGTCCTCATGTGAGCAAGTTTCTCTGTAGCGCTTGATGGTTTTTGCAACTGCACTTGGGGACACTTTCAAAGTTTTCCCAATTTTTCAGACTGACTGACCTTCATTTCTTAAAGTAATGATGGCCACTCGTTTTTATTTACTTAGCTGCTTTTATCTTGCCATCATACAAATTCTAACAGTCTATTCAGTAGGACTATCAGCTGTGTATCCACCAGACTTCTGCACAACACAACTGATGGTCCCAACCCCATTTATAAGGCAAGAAATCACATGTATTAAACCTGACAGGGCACACCTGAAGTGAAAACCATTTCTGGTGACTACCTTTTGAAGCTCATCAAGAGAATGCCAAGAGTGTGCAAAGCAGTAATCAAAGCAAAAGGTGGCTACTTTGAAGAACCTAGAATATAAGACATATTTTCAGTTGTTTCACACTTTTTTGTTAAGCATATAATTTCACATGTGTTAATTCATAGTTTTGATGCCTTCAGTGTGAATGTACAATTTTCATAGTCATGAAAATACAGAAAAATCTTTGAATTAGGGTGAGTTTCCACGATCAGGAAACGCTGCGTGTTTGGCGCTGTGCGCTGGCGCAGCGCCAAACACACAGCGTCCAGATGTTACAGCATAGTGGAGGGGATTTCAAGAAATCCCGTCTCCACTATGCGCAAAATTACGCAGGCGGAAGACCTGCGTTTACGGACATGCGGCGCGTCTTTTCAGACCGCAGCATGTCCTAGCGTCTTGCGGCGACGGTGCGTCGCCGCAACGGAATTTAACACAGGGCTATGTAGCCCTGCGTTATTTCCGGAGGTGTTCCGGAGGTGTCCTGAACACCTCCGGAATTAACGTGCGTCAGAAAGGGGGCGGGGCTTAGACGGAGCAGAGTTTCCGCTCCGTCATATACGCTGTGTTTCCTGATAGTGGAAACACAGCCTGAGAAGGTGTGTCCAAACTTTTGGTCTGTACTGTATATAAAAGAAAAAAAGAATTTTAGCACAGCACAGTAAAAATAGAGTGCAAGGTCTCACAAGCAAATACTAAACCTTGTAAATAGAGTAAAAAAAAAGTTGAAACAGCATTCCATGTAGCAGTTGTAAGATGCTCTTTATTGGCCCATGTGACATTTCCAGGGGTGAACCTAGCCTCTGTGCTGCCTGAGGCGAACTGCAAAACGGCGCCCCCCAATTCGAGCGAGGCAAATTTTAGGCCATGCCCCGACCACACCCATTTCACAACTAGTCACACCCATGTCCACGCCCCGACCACACCCATTTAGCACTGGTGATCACACTGACTGGTACTGAGGGCAAAGTGACTGGTACTATGGGCACACTGGTACTGAGTAAAAGAAAGAAAAGAGAGAGAAAAAAGAAAACAGAGAAAGGAGAGAGAGAAAGAGGGGAAAGCAAGAAAGAACAGAGAGACAGTAGAGAGAGAAATAAATAAACAAAGAAAGGGAAAAGAAAGAACAGAGAGAGAGAAAAAAAACAAAGAGGGGAAAGAAAGAACAGAGAGAGAAAAGAACAGAGAGAGAAAGAAAAAAAGACGGGAAAGAAAGAACAGAGAGAAAGAAAGAATAGAAAAAGAAAGAGGGGACAGAAAAAAAGAACAGAGAGAAAAAAAAGAAATAGGGGAAAGAAAGAACAAAGAGAGAAAGAAAGATGGGAAACAAAGAACAGAGAGAAAGAGAAATAAAGAAAACAGATAGAAAGAACAGAGAGAAAGAACAGAAAGAAAGAGTGGAAAGAAAGAGTATAATGGCCCCACATGATGCTCCATACTGAATAATGGCCCCATATACTGCTGCATACAGTATAATGGCCCCACATGATGCTCCATACTGAATAATGGCCCCATATACTGCTGCATACAGTATAATGGCCCCACGTGATGCTCCATACTGAATAATGGCCCCATATACTACTGCATACAGTATAATGGCCCCACATGATGCTCCATACTGAATAATGGCCCCATATACTGCTGCATACAGTATAATGGCTCCACATGATGCTCCATACTGAATGGCCTTGCATAAAAAAAAAAAAAAAAACTACTCACCTCTGCCCGTTCCAACGCTGATATCGCTTCCTCATCTATCACACACACACAGCGTCTCACACACATACATACACACAGCGTCACACACACACACAGCAGCCTTCACACACACATACATACACACAGCGTCACACACACACAGCAGCTTCACACACACACACACACACACACACACAGCAGCTTCAAAGGCACAGCGGCCAGACTCGCCTCTCCACGATCCGGCAGCTTCCTTCTTCTCACTTCCTCTCACACATTGAGCGGCGCTGCCGGCCGGCTGATGTCATTTTTCAGCTCCGCGGCCGCGCCGCTCAATGTGAGAGGGAGCTGAAGGGAATAACTGAGGCGAGGCCGCGTGCCAGCTGAGAGGGCTCTGCGTGCCCTCGCTGGCACGCGTGCCATAGGTTCGCCATCACTGACATATAGTGTCCAGAGCGGGACAGCTGGAGGGGGGGTCAGAACTCAGATGTGCATGGGTGTACCCAAGATCAAAACTAGGGGGGGCAAGCCAATGTCGCATCTTATACAGGTTACATCATATACACTGTACATTATCCTGCATATTAGGTATGGAGCATTAGAACTGTTGCATATTGTATAATACAGCAGTGTATGCGACACTACGCTGTATATACCATATATTATACATGGCAGTCGCGCTCATGTCAGGAGCGGTACCAGCAAGTCCGAGGATTGCAGTGCGATCCTCGCATGAGTTATACGGCCGTCTGTCTATGCCCTTGTTATAATAATACTGAAATATTAATCTATTATTAAAGTATTAACAAGCTCACAAGTAAAAAAAAGCCCCCTACCTCCCCTGTCCCCCACCCACACCCCAACAGCCCATCATCTCACATGCACCCCTTAGTGTTCTGTCCCACTGACCCCACAATACCCCCATCCTCTCACATGCACCCCTCAGTGCTCTGTTGCCCCTCCCCACTTTAGCCCCCACAATACCTCCATCCTCTCACAGTAAACCCCCAGTGCCCTAGCCCCACAATACCCCATCCTCTTACATTCAACCCCAGTGACCTGTCCACCCTCCCTCACAATACCCCATCCTCTCACATCAACCCCTGTGCGCCAGCCCCCACAATATCCCCATCCTCTCATTCACCAACCAGTGCCATGTATCCCCTCCCCCACAATACCCCATCCTCTCACATTCACTCTCTGAGCCTTGTTGCCCCTCCCCCACTTCAGCCCCCACAATACCCCCATCCTCTCACATTAACACCCCCAGTGCCCTAGCCCCCACAATACCCCATCCTCTCACATTAACCCCCCAGTGCCCTAGCCCCCACAATACCCCATCCTCTCACATTAACACCCCCAGTGCCCTAGCCCCCACAATACCCCATACTCTCACATTAACCCCCCAGTGCCCTAGCCCCCACAATACCCCATCCTCTCACATTAACCCCCCAGTGCCCTAGCCCCCACAATACCCCATAGTCTTACATTCACCCCAGTGCCCTGTACCCCTCCCCCACAATACCCCCATCCCCTCACATTAACCCCTCCAGTGCCCTAGCCCCCACAAAACCCCCATCCTCTTACATTCACCCCAGTGCCCTGTACCCCTCCCTCACAATACACCCATCCTCTCACATTAACCCCGCAGTGCCCTAGCCCCCACAATACCCCCATCCTCTTACATTCACCCCAGTGCCCTGTACCCCTCCCCCACAATACCCCCAACCTCTCACATTAACCCCCCTAGTGCCCTAGCCCCCACAATACCCCCATCCTCTCGCATTAACCCCCAGTGCCCTAGCCCCCACAATACCCCCATCCTCTTACATTCACCCCAGTGCCCTGTACCCCTCCCCCACAATACCCCCATCCTCTCACATTAACCCCCCCAGTGCCCTAGCCCCCACAATACCCCCATTCTCTCACATTCACCCCAGTGCCCTGTACCCTCCCCTACAATACCCCCATCCTCTCACATTAACCCCCCCAGTGCCCTAGCCCCCACAATACCCCCATCCTCTTACATTCACCCCAGTGCCCTGTACCCCTCCCCCACAATACCCCCATCCTCTCACATTAACCACCCCAGTGCACTAGCCCCCACAATACCCCCATCCTCTTACATTCACCCTAGTGCCCTGTACCCCTCCCCCACAATACCCCATCCTCTCGCATTAACCCCCCCAGTGCCCTAGCCCCCACAATACCCCCATCATCTTACATTCACCCCAGTGCCCTGTACCCCCCCCACAATACCCCCATTCTCTCACATTCACCCACAGTGACCATGACATGCCTGAGCAGAATGAATTTAATAAATTCCATCCCCTCTTACCATGAAACTTGCAGGCAGTGGCTGAGGCAGGAGCAGGAAGTGTCCAGTGTATGCACACAGAGGGCACTAGGACCCAGTGTGGCTGAGACAACCAGAGCCTGCAGGGCAGAAAGTGAAACTACAGCTGCTGCAGCCAGGAAGACGCTCTTCTGTGAGACAGCAGCTCCGTGCACTGCGCACACACAGACAGGCACTGCAACTGTGGCAGAGAGAGCCGGCATAGTGCTGCTCTCTCCGCTCTCTTTCATTGTGTGCCCCTGCTTCTGCTTCCCCCCGCCCCTACTCTCATTCTCTCACATTCACCCCAGTGCCCTGTACCCCTCCCCCACAATACCCCCATCCTCTCGCATTAACCCCCCCAGTGCCCTAGCCCCCACAATACCCCCATCCTCTTACATTCACCCCAGTGCCCTGTACCCCTCCCCCACAATACCCCATCCTCTCACATTAACCCCCCCAGTGCCCTAGCCCCCACAATACCCCATCCTCTTACATTACCCCAGTGCCCTGTACCCCTCCCCCACAATACCCCTCCTCTCACATTAACCCCCCCAGTGCCCTAGCCCCCACAATACCCCATTCTCTCACATTCACCCCAGTGCCCTGTACCCCTCCCCCACAATACCCCTATCCTCTCACATTAACCCCCCAGTGCCCTAGCCCCCTCAATACCCCATCCTCTTACATTACCCCAGTGCCCTGTACCCCCTCCCCCACAATACCCCCATCCTCTCACATTAACCCCCCAGTGCCCTAGCCCCCACAATTACCCCATTCTCTCACATTCACCCACAGTGACCATGACATGCCTGAGCAGAATGAATTTAATAAATTCCATCCCCTCTTACCATGAAGCTTGCAGGCAGTGGCTGAGGCAGGAGCAGGAAGTGTCCAGTGTATGCACACAGAGGGCACTAGGACCCAGTGTGGCTGAGACAACCAGAGCCTGCAGGGCAGAAAGTGAAACTACAGCTGCTGCAGCCAGGAAGAAGCTCTTCTGGTGAGACAGCAGCTCCGTGCACTGCGCACACACAGACAGGCACTGCAACCTGTGGCAGAGAGAGCCGGCATAGTGCTGCTCTCTCCGCTCTCTTTCATTGTGTGCCCCTGCTTCTGCTTCCCCCCGCCCCATACTCTCATTCTCTCACATTCACCCAGTGCCCTGTACCCCTCCCCCACAATACCCCCATCCTCTCGCATTAACCCCCCCAGTGCCCTAGCCCCCACAATACCCCATCCTCTTACATTCACCCCAGTGCCCTGTACCCCTCCCCCACAATACCCCATCCTCTCACATTAACCCCCCCAGTGCCCTAGCCCCACAATACCCATCCTCTTACATTACCCCAGTGCCCTGTACCCCCTCCCCCACAATACCCCATCCTCTCACATTAACCCCCCAGTGCCCTAGCCCCCACAATACCCCATTCTCTCACATTCACCCCAGTGCCCTGTACCCCTCCCCCACAATACCCCTATCCTCTCACATTAACCCCCCCAGTGCCCTAGCCCCTCAATACCCCATCCTCTTACATTACCCCAGTGCCCTGTACCCCCTCCCCCACAATACCCCCATCCTCTCACATTAACCCCCCCAGTGCCCTAGCCCCCACAATACCCCATTCTCTCACATTCACCCACAGTGACCATGACATGCCTGAGCAGAATGAATTTAATAAATTCCATCCCCTCTTACCATGAAGCTTGCAGGCAGTGGCTGAGGCAGGAGCAGGAAGTGTCCAGTGTATGCACACAGAGGGCACTAGGACCCAGTGTGGCTGAGACAACCAGAGCCTGCAGGGCAGAAAGTGAAACTACAGCTGCTGCAGCCAGGAAGAAGCTCTTCTGGTGAGACAGCAGCTCCGTGCACTGCGCACACACAGACAGGCACTTGCAAAACGACTGTGCTGCTGCACCGCTCTTC
Source organism: Oophaga sylvatica (assembly GCA_033576555.1). Taxonomy (NCBI): domain Eukaryota; kingdom Metazoa; phylum Chordata; class Amphibia; order Anura; family Dendrobatidae; genus Oophaga; species Oophaga sylvatica. The sequence continues at coordinate 135,895,316 of JARQOD010000006.1, forward strand.
ATGTGCTGCTCTCCCCGCTCGCCCATTGGTGCCCCTGGCTTTGTGCGCCCCTCCACCAGGTGGGTTCGCCATGCATCCTGCTGGGTGAGGGGTTAAGAAGGCCAACCACCAGTGTTATGGTTGACTTGTCCTGGATGCGACCCTACAAGAGTCAACTGCTTAATTTTAGGGCACCATGAATTAGGTATGATAGCAGCATTATATATTTTACAAAACTGATTCAATATTTATACACAAGATGATTACTATTCGCAAAAATTTTAATAAAATGATACAGTCAAGACATATTGACATAATTATTACGTACAGTGTAGTAAATTTACAAACAAACATAATTGATCATTAATGCCAGCTGTTTACAATCACAGCACAAGACTCACCCCATCAATTCATAACACATTGTGGCAAAAATCGGAGTCCTAGCATTTATAATACGCATGTCAGAAAAAGAGAAAACAGAAGGTTATTTCCGGTAGTGCGCAGTTGCGCCCAGATGTTCATTATATGACATCTTGATACAGGGAAAGCACTCCAATGTGCATGCGCCAAGCGGCATTATTGTTGATGAAAGCATTATGTCATTCGCGCATCCTCTGTAGCAGAATCGAGCTACTCAGCGCCATTTTGGAAAAGGGCAGACCTAGATATACATGCCAATTCTTTGCTTTGAACAAAAAACAAAACCCAAATGAGACCAAAAGTAGGTCCATAAAAATACCAAGGGGGATTAGCAAATTATAGGAGGTTATAAACTGGATAATGCAATTGGAACAGATAAGTGGCTAGCAAGTCATTAGTATAGGAATTAGTGATGAGCGAAAGTCCTCGCCACTACACTCGTTACTAGCTTGAGAATCACGGTACTCGGTGTATCTCGGCGAGCACCGAGCATTTCCGGGATTACTCGGCGGGAACTCGTGTCTCCACCCAGCTTTTTTGGCGGACTTTACAGACCCAATCACGATGCAGGGATTAAAACGCCGCAGCCATCTTTGTTGTGGTCGTGCAGTGATTGGCTGGCCGCACAGCATCATCAGGGGTATAAGAGACCGGACGCCGCCCTGCTCAGCGCATTCAGCTCCGGATTTACAGGTCCTTCTCAAAAAATTAGCATATAGTGCTAAATTTCATTATTTTCCATAATGTAATGATTACAATTAAACTTTCATATATTTTAGATTCATTACACACCAACTGAAATTTGTCAGGTCTTTTATTGTTTTAATACTGATGATTTTGGCATACAACACCTGATAACCCAAAAAACCTGTCTCAAAAAATTAGCATATCAAGAAAAGGTTCTCTAAACGACCTATTACCCTAATCTTCTGAATCAACTAATTAACTCTAAACACATGCAAAAGATTCCTGAGGCTTTTAAAAACTCCCTGTCTGGTTCATTACTCAAAACCCCCATCATGGGTAAGACTAGCGACCTGACTGATGTCAAGAAGGCCATCATTGACACCCTCAAGCAAGAGGGTAAGACCCAGAAAGAAATTTCTCAACAAATAGGCTGTTGCCAGAGTGCTGTATCAAGGCACCTCAATGGGAAGTCTGTTGGAAGGAAACAATGTGGCAGAAAACGCTGTACAACGAGAAGAGGTGACCGGACCCTGAGGAAGATTGTGGAGAAGGACCGATTCCAGACCTTGGGGGACCTGAGGAAGCAGTGGACTGAGTCTGGTGTAGAAACATCCAGAGCCACCGTGCACAGGCGTGTGCAGGAAATGGGCTACAGGTGCCGCATTCCCCAGGTAAAGCCACTTTTGAACCATAAACAGCGGCAGAAGCGCCTGACCTGGGCTACAGAGAAGCAGCACTGGACTGTTGCTAAGTGGTCCCAAGTACTTTTTTCTGATGAAAGCAAATTTTGCATGTCATTCGGAAATCAAGGTGCCAGAGTCTGGAGGAAGACTGGGGAGAAGGAAATGCCAAAATGCCTGAAGTCCAGTGTCAAGTACCCACAGTCAGTGATGGTGTGGGGTGCCATGTCAGCTGCTGGTGTTGGTCCACTGTGTTTCATCAAGGGTAGGGTCAATGCAGCTAGCTATCAGGAGATTTTGGAGCACTTCATGCTTCCATCGGCTGAAATGCTTTATGGAGATGAAGATTTCATTTTCAGCACGACCTGGCACCTGCTCACAGTGCCAAAACCACTGGTAAATGGTTTACTGACCATGGTATTACTGTGCTCAATTGGCCTGCCAACTCTCCTGACCTGAACCCCATAGAGAATCTGTGGGATATTGTGAAGAGAAAGTTGAGAGACGCAAGACCCAACACTCTGGATGAGCTTAAGGCCGCTATCAAAGCATCCTGGGCCTCCATAACACCTCAGCAGTGTCACAGGCTGATTGCCTCCATGCCACGCCGCATTGAAGCAGTCATTTCTGCCAAAGGATTCCCGACCATGTATTGAGTGCATAACTGAACATTATTATTTGATGGTTTTTTTGTTTGTTTTGAAAAAACACTTTTATTTTATTGGACGGTTGAAATATGTTAATTTTTTGAGACAGGTTTTTTGGGTTATCAGGAGTTGTATGCCAAAATCATCATTATTAAAACAATAAAAGACCTGACAAATTTCAGTTGGTGTGTAATAAATCTAAAATATATGAAAGTTTAATTGTAATCATTACATTATGGTAAATAATGAAATTTAGCACTATATGCTAATTTTTTGAGAAGGACCTGTAGATAGTGTAGGGAGAGCTGCTGCTGAGATAGGGTCAGAATTGGGGATTTATTAGTTAGTGTGTGGTCTACCATCTTAAACTACTAAAATCCAGATAAACCAACAGTCCTTCTAAGGACTAAGTCCGGATTATATAGGTTCCAGTGTTAGGTAGGCAGGGTAGTGTACGTCTATCTATACACATCAGTGCAAGTCTTGCAGGCACTGTATGTGTGTATTTAGATCATTGCATACATCAAGAGGGTTCATTCCCTTCCTGTGTTCTGGTTCTGCTGCTGCTACCTGTAGGATATATTGGCCGTATATACCTAGCCCCAGGTGTAATTGGCTTTGAAAAATTTTTTGGCCAAGGCTAATAGAGCTTTTTTTTATTGCAAAGCAATCCAGAGCCCTTTTCTTTCCTCCATTTGCTTTTTGACAGTGCACAATACAGCTAGATCCTTTTCCTAGCACTGCGTGAAAATCCAGCAATTTTAAAGGGGTCCCAAACATCCCTTTTGAGTGCGCAGAGAAATATTTTATTTTTATGTGGTACAGTTGAGTAGCTTTTTTTTTTGAGTGTCTTACACAATTTCTTGACACTATTTTCCTGAACCCCCCCAAAAAATACATATGGGCCACATATTTTACAGTGTGGTATATCTGTGACACGCCTCATCCATCCGTCTGCTAAAAATTTTGGTCTTTTTATCCCTAAAATCAATTTTTTTTTTGCTGTCTGGCACTGTACAGTCATGGCCAAAAGTTTTGAGAATGACACAAATATTAATTTTTACAAAGTCTACTGCTTCACTTTTTCTAATGCCAATACTCCAGAATGTTATAAAGAGTGATCAGCTTAACAGCAATTACTTGCAAAGTCAATATTTGGCTAGAAAATGAACTTTATCCCCCAAAACACATTTCAACATCATTGCAGCCCTGCCTTAAAAGGACCAGCTAACCTCTTTTCAGTGATTGCTCCATTAACACAGGTGTGGGTGTTGATGAGGACATGGCTGGAGATCAATCTGTCATGATTAAGTAAGAATGACACCACTGGACACTTTAAAAGGAGGCTGGTGCTTGGCATCATTGTTTCTCTTCTGTTAACCATGGTTATCTCTAAAGAAACACGTGCAGTCATCATTGCAATGCACAAAAATGGCCTAACAGGGAAGAGTATCGCAGCTGGAAAGATTGCACCTCAGTCAACAATCTATCGCATCATCAAGAACTTCAAGGAGAGAGGTTCCATTGTTGCCAAAAAGGCTCCAGGGCGCCCAAGAAAGACCAGCAAGCGCCAGGACCGTCTCTTAAAAGTGTTTCAGCTGCGGGATCGGGCTACCAGCAGTGCAGAGCTTGCTCAGGAATGGCAGCAGGCAGGTGTGAGTGCATCTGCACGCACTGTGAGGCGGAGACTCTTGGAGCAAGGCCTGGTCTCAAGGAGGGCAGCAAAGAAGCCACTTCTCTCCAGAAAAACATCATGGACAGACTGATATTCTGCAAAAGGTACAGGCTGTGGACTGCTGAGGACTGGGGTTAAGTTATTTTCTCTGATGAATCCCCTTTTCGATTGTTTGGGACATCAGGAAAATGCCTCATTCGGAGAAGACAAGGTGAGTGCTAGCACCAGTCTTGTCTCATGCCAACTGTTAAGCATCCTGAAGCCATTCATGTGTGGGGTTGCTTCTCATACAAGGGAATCGGCTCTCTCACAGTCTTGCCTAAAAACACAGCCATGAATAAAGAATGGTACCAGAATGACCTCCAAGAGCAACTTCTCTCAACCCTCCAAGAGCAGTTTGGCGATCAACAATGCCTTTTCCAGCATGATGGAGCACCTTGCCATAAAGCAAAGGTGATAACTAAATGGATCAGGGAACAAAACATAGAGATTTTGGGTCCATGGCCTGGAAACTCCCCAGATCTTAATCCCATTGAGAACTTGTGGTCAATCATCAAGAGACGGGTGGACAAACAAAAACCTAAAAATTCTGACAAAATGAAAGCATTGATTGTGCAAGAATGGACTGCTATCAGTCAGGATTTGGTCCAGAAGTTGATTGAGAGCATGCCAGGGAGAATTGCAGAGGTCCTGAAGAAGAAGGGTCAACACTGCAAATATTGACTTGCTGCATTAACTCATTCTAACTGTCAATATAAGCTTTTGTTACTCATATGTTTGCAATTATTATATTTCTGTCTGTGATAAAAACATCTGTCAAACACACATAAAAACCAGAGGGCAGTAGAACATGTGAAAATATAATATTTGTGTCATTCTCAAAACTTTTGGCCATGACTGTACTTATATACAGCACTATTTAGCCAAAAAAATTAAAAAATTACAAGCCACACATTTGTCGTAGTGGTATCTCTGTGCCAGCTCATATGTGTGCGTGCTCAAAGTTTGGCGGCAGTTTACGGCGGTTTTCTATTTTTGTCCTGGGTGTCACTGTACTTATATACATCAGTATTTTGCCCAAAAAAAAAAAAGGCCACACATTTTTCGGTGTGGTATCTCCATGCCAGCTCATATCTGTGGTTTGGCCAGTTTACGCCAGTTTTCTCTTTTTTGTCCTGGGTGTCACTGTACTTATATACAGCAATATTTTGCAACAATAGAAAAAAAATACAGGCCACACATTTTTCGTAGTGGTATCTCCGTTCCAGCCCATATCTGTGCGTGCTCAAAGTTTGGCCAGTTTACTGCGGTTTTCTTTTTTTGTCCTGGGTGTCACTGTACTTATATACAGCAGTATTTAGCCCAAAAAAAACAGGCCACACATTTTTCGGTGTGGTATCTCCGTGCCAGCTCATATCTGTGTATGCTCAAAGTTTGGCCAGTTTACTGCGGTTTTCTTTTTTTGTCCTGGGTGTCACTGTAGTTATATACAGCAGTATTTAGCCAAAAAAAAAACAGGCCACACATTTTTCGGTGTGGTATATCCGTGCCAGCTCATATCTGTGCATGCTCAAAGTTTGGCCAGTTTACGCCAGTTTTCTCTTTTTTGTCCTGGGTGTCACTGTACTTATATACAGCAGTATTTTGCAAAAAAAATAAACAAAATACAGGCCACACATTTTTTGTAGTGGTATCTTCGTGCCAGCTCATATCTGTGTGTGCTCAAAGTTTGGCCAGTTTACGCCAGTTTTCTTTTTTTGTCCTGGGTGTCACAGTACTTATATACAGCAGTATTTTGCAAAAAAATAAAAAAAAATACAGGCCACACATTTTTCAGTGTGGTATCTCTGTGCCAGCTCATATCTGTATGTGCTCAAAGTTTGGCCAGTTTACGGCAGTTTTCTTTTTTTGTCCTTGGTGTCACAGTACTTATATACAACACTTTGTTGCATTATTTTAAAAAACAGGCCACATTTTACAGTGGGGTCTATCTCTGACACGTCTCATACATCCGTGTTGAGGGATTTTAGGCCTAAATTCCCTTTTTTGGGCAGTCTGTCACTCTTGTTATATATTGAAGAGGCAATTTGCATATTAAAATTTCCCAGAGGAGCATTGCACGGCGAATAAGCCTCCTTACCTCGACACGCCAGAGCTGGTATGTCACTCTCCACAAGGAGAAACCTTACCCCCCAGACCCCAGTCCAGAGCCTCTCATCTAGCCAAATCAGATCTCTCCTACTTTGCACTGACGAGGACCAACAGTCCGAAACACCGTGTCTGCAAATGGAGATTCTGATTTGGCTTTTATCCTAAGTCATATTACAAGACTCGTTAAAGGGTTGATTGTGACTTGTAGGATTGCTACTTCCAATAGGTGGCGCTATAGAGTACAAGTCCTCTTTGTTTGAAGAGGCAATTTGCATATTAAAATTTACCAGAGGAGCATTGCACGGCGAATAAGCCTCCTTACCTCGACACGCCAGAGCTGGTATGTCACTCTCCACAAGGAGAAACCTTACCCCCAGACCCCAGTCCAGAGCCTCTCATCTAGCCAAATCAGATCTCTCCTACTTTGCACTGACGAGGACCAACAGTCCGAAACACCGTGTCTGCAAATGGAGATTCTGATTTGGCTTTTATCCTAAGTCATATTACAAGACTCGTTAAAGGGTTGATTGTGACTTGTAGGATTGCTACTTCCAATAGGTGGCGCTATAGAGTACAAGTCCTCTTTGTTTGAAGAGGCAATTTGCATATTAAAATTTCCCAGAGGAGCATTGCACGGCGAATAAGCCTCCTTACCTCGACACGCCAGAGCTGGTATGTCACTCTCCACAAGGAGAAACCTTACCCCCCAGACCCCAGTCCAGAGCCTCTCATCTAGCCAAATCAGATCTCTCCTACTTTGCACTGACGAGGACCAACAGTCCGAAACACCGTGTCTGCAAATGGAGATTCTGATTTGGCTTTTATCCTAAGTCATATTACAAGACTCGTTAAAGGGTTGATTGTGACTTGTAGGATTGCTACTTCCAATAGGTGGCGCTATAGAGTACAAGTCCTCTTTGTTTGAAGAGGCAATTTGCATATTAAAATTTCCCAGAGGAGCATTGCACGGCGAATAAGCCTCCTTACCTCGACACGCCAGAGCTGGTATGTCACTCTCCACAAGGAGAAACCTTACCCCCCAGACCCCAGTCCAGAGCCTCTCATCTAGCCAAATCAGATCTCTCCTACTTTGCACTGACAAGGACCAACAGTCCGAAACACCGTGTCTGCAAATGGAGATTCTGATTTGGCTTTTATCCTAAGTCATATTACAAGACTCGTTAAAGGGTTGATTGTGACTTGTAGGATTGCTACTTCCAATAGGTGGCGCTATAGAGTACAAGTCCTCTTTGTTTGAAGAGGCAATTTGCATATTAAAATTTCCCAGAGGAGCATTGCACGGCGAATAAGCCTCCTTACCTCGACACGCCAGAGCTGGTATGTCACTCTCCACAAGGAGAAACCTTACCCCCCAGACCCCAGTCCAGAGCCTCTCATCTAGCCAAATCAGATCTCTCCTACTTTGCACTGACGAGGACCAACAGTCCGAAACACCGTGTCTGCAAATGGAGATTCTGATTTGGCTTTTATCCTAAGTCATATTACAAGACTCGTTAAAGGGTTGATTGTGACTTGTAGGATTGCTACTTCCAATAGGTGGCGCTATAGAGTACAAGTCCTCTTTGTTTGAAGAGGCAATTTGCATCTTGTTATATCCAGCACTCTCTTGCATCCACAAAAAAAAAAATAATTTTTCACAGTGGGGTATGTCAGTAAAAGATTTCTGTTTCAAGTTGTTATGGCAGCTTCATGACTGTGTTAAATGCTCTAACTACTACCACTATCATCATCTTCAGCCTACAGGCAGTCACTGCGCAGATAGAAAGTCTGAGTATCAGAGGGTGAACGCTTAGGCGGTACTCTGTATTGTACTCTGTACTGTATTACGAAGGCTAAATCTTTGTAATAAAATCATGCCTGGAAGAGCCATAGCAAGATAACGTTGAAGATCACGGGGACAAGACTCGCAACTACTGAAGCTTGGTGTTCCTGGGCAGGATTCTGACAAGCCCTCACCTACTAATACTGAACTGGTTGAACGATGGCGTTTAAAAGGAGCCCATGCATTTTCTATAACTGAAGCTAGAGATTTTGACATTTCGGATGCATTTCCAGAGATGTCAATTGGAGCGCGTGGTGGTCAGAGATGTGACTTCTACACCACCACACAAGCTACCACCACACAAGCTGCGGCACCTGAGGTGCCGCACCAACCACCTTCTGTCTCTTTCCCATTCTCCTGCAGAATGAAAGTCGGCAAGGACAAGGTCCTCTCCCCCCTGTAACAGTCTGACATTGTAATTTTTGGGGGGGTAAACGATATCTATTACTATGTATGTAACCCCTTGTCATGTACAGCACCATGGAATTAATGGCGCTATATAAATAACTAAATAATAATAATAATACTATATGGGTGTTTCCACTAGAAAATCCATCAAACATGTTATTGAAGGATTTTTTTTTTTCTAAGGCCGGGATCACACATGCGAGGAAATCGTCCGACACTCGCATGTGAAATCTCAGCTTTGGCGCCGGCACTCGGGAGTGGAGTGCGTGGCTGCATGTATTTATATGCAGCCGCTCGCTCCACTCCCGAGTGCCGGCGCCAGAGCTGGGATTTCACATGCGAGCGTCGGACGATTTCCTCGCATGTGTGATCCCGGCCTAACAACTCTGTTCAGCTGTGCACAAACTATGTCAACTTGGTAGCTATACCCCAGTGGGTATTGGCACAGTGTCATGTTGACTACACTACCCAGATGTTATGTAGGTCACTAATCTCACCTCTACTTCTGCAGCATGGTGAGTAAGGCTGGGGTCACACTGGCGACAAAATCGGACGACTGCAATGCGATGAAAAATCGCATTGCAGTCGGACCTATGTTAATCTATGGAGCAGCTCCCAGTATCAGATTTTTTGTGGTCCGTTTTAAACGTCCGAGTGCAATCGCAGCATGCTGCGATTGTCACCGATTGTGGGTCGACTATTCTAATGCAAGTCTATGGGAGCGATGAAAAATCGGATTACAAACGGACCACACTGTGTGACTTGCGATTAAATCGCATCAGTGTCCTTTAGAAAAGCGGGCAATTCATCCCTGCCTATACTGTAAAAGCACACTGACAGCTTTAATAAAGAATCGAATCAATACATATCCACACATAGAATCCACATATATACAGTTAGGTCCATAAATATTTGGACAGAGACAACATTTATCTAATTTTGGTTCTAGACATTACCACAATGAATTTGAAACAAAACAAATCAGATGCAGTTGAAGTTCAGACTTTCAGCTTTCATTTGAGGGTATCCACATTAAAATTGGATGAAGGGTTTAGGAGTTTCAGCTCCTTAACATGTGCCACCCTGTTTTTAAAGGGACCAAAAGTAATTGGACAAATGACTCCAAGGCTATTTCATGGACAGGTGTGGGCAATCCCTTTGTTATGTCATTCTCAATTAAGCAGATGAAAGGGCCGGAGTTGATTTGAGGTGTGGTGTTTGCATTTGGAAGGTTTTGCTGTGAAGGAAACATGTGGTCACAGGAGCTCTCCATGCAGGTGAAACAAGCCATCCTTAAGCTGCAAGAACAGAAAAAAACCCATCCAAGAAATTGCTACAACATTAGAAGTGGCAAAATCTACAATTTGGTACATCCTGAGAAAGAAAGAAAGCACTGGTGAACTCATCAATCCAAAAAGACCTGGGAGCCCACGGAAGACAACAGTGGTGGATGATCGCCGCATACTTTCTTTGGTGAAGAAGAACCCGTTCACAACATCAACTGAAGTCCAGAACACTCTCAGTGAAGTAGGTGTATCTGTCTCTAAGTCAACAGTAAAGAGAAGACTCCATGAAAGTAAATACAAAGGGTTCACATCTAGATGCAAACCATTCATCAATTCCAAAAATAGACAGGCCAGAGTTAAATTTGCTGAAAAAACACCTCCAGAAGCCAGCTCAGTTTGGAAAAGTATTCTATGGACAGATGAGACAAAGATCAACCTGTACCAGAATGATGGGAAGCCAAAAGTTTGGAGAAGAAAGGGAACGGCACATGATCCAAGGCACACCACATCCTCTGTAAAACATGGTGGAGGCAACGTGATGGCATGGCCATGCATGGCTTTCAATGGCACTGGGTCACTTGTGTTTATTGATGACATAACAGCAGACAAGAGTAGCCGGATGAATTCTGAAGTGTACCGGGATATACTTTCAGCCCAGATTCAGCCAAATGCTGCAAACTTGATTGGACGGCGCTTCATAGTACAGATGGATAATGACCCCAAGCATACAGCCAAAGCAACACAGGAGTTCATGAGTGCAAAAAAGTGGAACATTCTTCAATGGCCAAGTCAATCACCAGATCTTAACCCAATTGAGCATGCATTTCACTTGCTCAAATCCAGACTTAAGAGGGAAAGACCCACAAACAAGCAAGACCTGAAGGCTGCGGCTGTAAAGGCCTGGCAAAGCATTAAGAAGGAGGAAACCCAGCGTTTGGTGATGTCCATGGGTTCCAGACTTAAGGCAGTGATTGCCTCCAAAGGATTCGCCACAAAATATTGAAAATAAAAATATTTTGTTTGGGTTATGTTTATTTGTCCAATTACTTTTGACCTCCTAAAATGTGGAGTGTTTGTAAAGAAATGTGTACAATTCCTACATTTTCTAACACATATTTTTGTTCAACCCTTCAAATTAAACGTTACAATCTGCACTTGAATTCTGTTGTAGAGGTTTCATTTCAAATCCAATGTGGTGGCATGCAGAGCCCAACTCGCGAAAATTGTGTCACTGTCCAAATATTTCTGGCCCTGACTGTATATATATATATATATATATATATATATATATATATATATATATATATATATATGTCATTGTGACATATATATATATATATATTTATAGTTCTTACACTTCTACATACTGTACTAGCCGCTAATTCAATTGCCGGCTTTAGTGAAATCCCAGAAGCCGACATGAAATGATACATTGTTTTGACACAGTTAACCATGTAATTTCAAGTATTTTGATATATGTTTTTAACTTACAATTACATAAGTATATTTGTGCAAAATTTCAGACATGTAGGGGTTAATTAAAGGTGTAAATTCGTTGTAAAAAAACCCATTTTTTACAACGAATTTACACCTTTAATTAACCCCTACATGTCTGAAATTTTGCACAAATATACTTATGTAATTGTAAGTTAAAAACATATATCAAAATACTTGAAATTACATGGTTAACTGTGTCAAAACAATGTATCATTTCATGTCGGCTTCTGGGATTTCACTAAAGCCGGCAATTGAATTAGCGGCTAGTACAGTATGTAGAAGTGTAAGAACTATAAATATATATATATTTTATATGTCACAATGACATATATATATATATATATATATATATATATATATCTGTGTTCTATGTGTATATATCTATTCTTTCTTTTGTGATTTAAATAATATTATTTTGGATCCATTATATGTCAGTTTTGCAAGCCTGCGATAAATTCTCACAAGTCGGATGTAAATCGGATGTTACAACTATGGTCAGATGCGACTAAATCGCATCTTTCCTGGAAAATCGGATGCCAGACGGATGACTGTTCATGACATTTTGCTGCGATAATCGTCCCACTAAAACGGTCAGATTTTTTACTCGGTGTGTGTGACTCCAGCCTTAATAGGAAAAGCACGTGGTATTGGTGTAGCTGTTGCTTTCTTGAAAAAGAAACTCAATAACATCAATGAGGTGGTTGGCCACACACGGAATGGAGAAATAGTAAAGATGACAATTGACAAGTAGTTTCACATTTGAGGTAAAACACACTTCAACAAGTTGCTTTAACTGTTACATTATATTCCAAAGCGTTGAAGAAAAAGATGAATATATTGTGAACCAAATAGGTATGAATAATTAATCACACAAATGATGTAGCATAATTCTAAACATACACAAGATATCAGTGGGGAAATTATTTTCCACCAAAAATTTTAAGTATGAGGCTAGTGTCATCTTGTGGAATGATATGAGCCACAAAGTCCTTCAAATTGAAACTGTTCTGGATGTACTGTACAATTTTCTCTTGAAAATTGTAAGTACATGCCTTCTATGCTGCTTGCATTAAAGAACTGATTTGCCAGATATGTACGGAGTCAGGATGACCGGGCTGCAGGTACCTGTGCTGCGCCATGTCCGGAAGTGTCAAGGCTGTGTCCCCTGTTTCCCGGCGGAAGTAATAGGATAACGGACAGGCCCCATTACACAGAAAGAGGGGTCAGGGAACCTGGACGGAAGCTGAGGGAAAAAAAAGCAAAGCAGGAGTGAGTCCCCAGCAGTGACTGTGTGAGCAGCAAGGGGAGCAGTGCACTATGCACCTGAAGTGCCTACGATGCGGTGAAATGCAGCAGACCCGGTGACCTAGAGGCATGGGGCCAGCTTAAGAGAAAGCGGGCAAGACATCAAAGATTTGTGGTGCGGACAAGCAGCGCATAGGAGGCTGAGTAGCATGCTCCGTCCTTAGAGTAGGGGCGCTGCAACGGACAGTTCCCATTGTCTCCCGCCACTAAAAGCGGTACTGCCATTTACCAAGGCGCCGTTTGCCCAGTAACTGCCAGAGAGCGAGGCGCCATGCACTCCTTGACCGTGAGTACAGCGCACGTGGCGCAGTAGAGAGAGTCAGTTCATGCCACGTATTCAGCGTGGGTAACCAATAATTAGAAGACATAGAGGAATGACAGAGGATGTTGGTACGGTCAGCAAGGTATTCCTCCAGCATTTTCAAAAACTTTCACTTCATGTGAGAGTCCCCTGCGCCTCAGGGACAGGGCGATGGGAGGGTCTGAGAAAACTCTCCCCAAACTTTGCCAGTGTTCCACTGCCTTTGCTGGCTTGGAGTTGTGTCTCTCTCAGCTGTACTCCTTGCTTGGCCAACAAACTTTGACCTCTGCTGCCAGCGTTTTCAGATGTGAATTTTTTAAATAATTCCTCAATTTTTTAAATAATTCCCTCTGTTCCGCCAACATTTTAGTACACCTGTCTGCCTCTGGAATAAGAGATGTAAAGTTCTCCTTGTAGCGTGGGTCTAGAAGTGTCACCAATTAGCATTGCCCGTCACCCAAAATTTAGATAACACGAGGATGACGGGGAAAGGCAGCGTAACATAAACTCAGCCATGCGTGCAAGACTGCTAACAGTCAAGACATCGGTGTCCTCATCAAGAGGGCGACTGACCATGCTCTCCTCCTCCTTGTCCTCAGGCCTCCAGCACTTAGAACTAACTTCAGTAATATCATTGTACAAACATCATTGTAAATACCTTCTTGTAAATACACCCCTGAATTTATCATCTCCCCCACCTCATTTTAGATTGTAAGTTGTCATGAGCAGGATTGTTTTGTTTGGGTTTAATTATTGTTATCGTTGTTCCTTAGTGTACATTGTAAGCTGTCACCAGCAGGGTAGTTATGTTTTGGTTAAATTATTGGATTATTGTCAGCGTTGTTACTTAGGACTGTTGTGTTTGATACTGTTAAACTGTAAATATGTTTTTGATCTATAATAACTCTCAATCTTCAAATTAGAACACAGATAAGCAGGACGGAGACGTTAATTATGGTTTCATTGACGCTCACCCTCTTTGTGGATTCGTCAAAGTTTTAGAGGATGTTACATATGTCAGACATCCATGTCCACTCCTCAGATGGTATGTGTGAAGACAGAACTGAATACCGATAACCTTGTTGATGCTGTTAGACTATTCACCAACTGCCCTCTTCTGAAAACCAACAACCAAACGGGAGGGCACCACTTGATCTTAATAGAAAAAGGGTTCACCAGTGGCATAATTAGTGGAAAAATAGGAAGAAGAAAAAGTATGCCACAAAAATGGGAACAACCATATATGAAAAAATATGTAATTTTATTAAGAATGGCAAACATGAAAAAACAAGACACAAAACAATCAAGATATTCCAGACATGCCATGAAATACTGACAATGTCACCCCGCACTTAATCCCACACATGATATATTTTTGTGCCCATGTTTGTCAATTTTTCATTTTTTGATATCTAAATAACATCAACAGGAAATAAATAAAATCTTTAAAACATTAATAATTGTCCGTGGTTCTAACAATCTAATTGTATTATAGGTACACAGCTATCCGTGGTTACGTGTATGAATGGTTGCTTATGGTTTGATTTATTTTTGTTTATTCTTTTTAGTATCCTTATATTTTTTGTTATTGTTTCCGTGGTCACGCGTACGAATGGTTGCTTATTGGTTGACCCCCCTTTTTTTGTTCATCCCCTTTAGTATCCATATATTTTCCATTATTGTTTTTTTGATCAGATTTATTCCTCTAAAAGACATATTTCTTTTAGTATCCATACATTTTCCATCATTGTTGTTGGACTATATTTGCTTTCTTAATAGCCTATGCATCAATCCAATCAATTTATTGATATGAATGCATTTTCATCTTTAAGCGCATTGCTTATTTCATCTTTGCCCGATTTGGATTGTGTGATCGGTTCTAATTATATATATCTATGTGTCTGGTGCAGTTTGTTTTTATGTTTTACTTTCAATCATGTCATTTATTATTTCCCCCTTTTTTATTTTTCTTATTTGTCTTATTTTGTTCGTGTTGTGGGGCATGGATGGGTGGGTGGCGTTGCCTGTGGCGTTGGTGTGCGCGCTGGTGGGTGGACGTGGGTCCAGATGGTGGTGTGGCTGGTTGGGCGGATGTGCCCGGCCGGTGCGGGGTGCACTGGATGCGTGGCTGCACCGTTTTTGGGGGGGTCCGCGCGGTCTTTTGATTGTATGGACCTTGTCGGTATGGTGTGGCTGTGTGTCTGGTGTGTCTCTGCTTTGGCTGGGTGCTGCTGCCCGATCGATCATATCGCTGTTTCAGGTTCATGTCTGCGCATATGTGTGCGTGCTGGTGTCGTGGGTGATGTTGTCCGGCTATTCATGCCTCACACCCAATAAAGCATAATTTGATCCAAATACTTTATCTTATTCATGCTGTTAAGATACGTGTCCAGCTCAGGACTTTTTGTGCCCATTTACCCACAAGGGCCTTTGGTACTGTTGATTATTAGCTCTATCTATAGCTGTATGTGCACGTATATGGGATTGCTTCTCACTTATGCTCTTGTTTTTTACGTATGTCGTCGTCTCCTGCAATACTCTGTGCTGCGGGGACCATCCGCCCTTCACTATCTGCTGTATGTCCTCATCTCCTGAAATACTCTGTGCTGCGGGGACCATCCACCCTTCACTATCTGCTGTATGTCCTCATCTCCTGAAATACTCTGTGCTGCGGGGACCATCCGCCCTTCACTATCTGCTGTATGTCCTCATCTCCTGAAATACTCTGTGCTGCGGGGACCATCCGCCCTTCACTATCTGCTGTATGTCCTCATCTCTTGAAATACTCTGTGCTGCGGGGACCATCCACCCTTCACTATCTGCTGTATGTCCTCATACGTGTCCAGCTCAGGACTTTTTGTGCCCATTTACCCACAAGGGCCTTTGGTACTGTTGATTATTAGCTCTATCGATAGCTGCATGTGCACGTATATGGGATTGCTTCTCACTTATGCTCTTGTTTTTGACGTGTGTGGCTTTCTTTAGGCTACGCACTTTTGCCCATTTTTTCTCTGGGCTAGGGCGCATATACATTTTTGTTTACCTGTACTATTCATGCGTTTAGGCCTCTTTCACACTTCCGTTGTGTGACGTCCGCCCATCCGTGAAAATGGCGGATCCGTCAGAAAAGTAAAAAAACGGATGCAAAACTGGTCAGTTTTCTGACGGATCCGCCAAGAAGATTTCACCCGGAAATGGTGAAAATTTCGTTATGGAAATGTAAAAAGAGGAGAGAGAGAGAGAGAGAGAGAGAGAGAGAGAGAGAGAGAGAGAGAGAGGAGAGAGAGAGAGAGAGAGAGAGAGAGAGAGAGAGGAGAGAGAGAGAGAGAGAGAGAGAGAGAGGAGAGAGAGAGAGAGAGAGAGAGAGAGAGAGAGAGAGACCCCGGACACTGTTTTGTGCATTTTACTATGGTTTTCAATAGAGGCGACGGATCCGCCGGCGGATTCCGTCAAAAATGGATGCTGGCGGATCCGCCGCCCATAGGTGGCCATTATACAAAATGGCGGATGTGGCGAATCCGCCGTTGTCCGCCATTTTGGCGGTCAAAAAAAACGTTGCATTGGACGTTTTTTTAAAATGACGGACGCCAATTTTTTGGCGGATCCGTCCAAAAACGGACCTAACGGACGACCATCCGTCAAAATCCGTCGCTAATGCAAGTCTATGGGAAAAAAACGGATCCGCCCAAAAAAATTGGCGGATCCGTTTTTTTCACATTTTGACGGATTTTGACTGACGTCGCACGACTGAAGTGTGAAAGAGGCCTTACTCGATGTATGGGTGAACGCATTCATTCAGTTTTACGCCGTGTCATATTTTCGGCTTGGACTTATTGGACTTTTGTTAAACTTCATTTATTATTTTCTGTATTATATTATTTATTTATTTTACTGTACCGCACAGTATCCTTAGTGATATATTCATGCAGGACTGTGCTCCGCTGTTTACCTTGCCTGGATATCTGACGTTGTGGACGGGGCTTGCACAACTGCTTGTTCTCGCCCACTTTCCCACGTCACTGACACACGCGCTGTCATTGACCATATATGGGAATTTAGGTTTTACCCTGATGCTTGCGCACTGGTATTCATACAATTTTGAATCAACTTTATTTATATCTTGACACCGACAAGATGGCCGCGATCTCTTCCTCTCCATGTGTTTCTTCCTTGCGGCTAGTATGTATTATCAACTGTGTTTAATTAATTAATTAAGATTATGGTATATATAGCCTGGACATGTGGAAATGAGGCACAATACTCCTCCTGAGGAAGCCACCAGTTTGAGTGGTGATACGCGTGGGGTCTCCTCACTTTTCCACAGCTCTTATCGGCTCTCATTGTAGATTGACCTGAGCTTTTTGCTGCTTTTTTGCTATGTCATACTCATTGGAGGCTGACGTTCTCTTGCCATTTTGTGCTATACCTCAGAGGAGCTTCCATTTCTCCAGGCAGACATCGGTATAAGTATTCACCCCTATTAGGGTCATGCATATGGTGCTGTGAATTGGTAGATATATATTATTTGATCTTGTATCAATATGTATCGCTTGTGTTTTGCCTAGGATATTGTTACTATCATTATAGCTTTTTTGCTGTGTGGGATTAAGTGCGGGGTGACATTGTCAGTATTTCATGGCATGTCTGGAATATCTTGATTGTTTTTAATTGTTTTGTGTCTTGTTTTTTCATGTTTGCCATTGTTAATAAAATTACATATTTTTTCATATATGGTTGTTCCCATTTTTGTGGCATACTTTTTCTTCTTCCTGTTTTTCAACTGCCCTCTTCTGCTCACAAATCCTTTCCAATATCTGCAGTGTAGAGTTCCAAGGCCTGGGGACATCACACACCAGTCATTGAGCCAAAAGCTGCAAACGATGCTGAATCACGGCAAGGGTGGATGAAGCTGTAGCTGACTTTCTAAAATGGGTATTTAGAGCGTTGCACTTTTTCGAGTTAATCTGTCAGCTCCGTGTCGCTTTTCAAAACACGTTGACCAATTAGGTTAAGAGCGTGAGCCAGGCATGGCACGTGTGTGAGCTCGCCTCGCCACAGAGCAGCCACCAGGTTCCAGCCATTGTCACACACAACCATGCCTGGCTGTGGGTTCAGCCGTCTCAGTCACCGATCTGCCTGCTCTTTCAGAGCTGTTCACAACTGTTCAGCATTTTGGGGTTTGCACAGAAGCATATTAGCTTCAGCACAGCCTGTTCCGCTTTCATTTGGCAGTGCTGCAGTGCTTCCAGCTTGTGACTGATGTGCTACCTTTTGTAGCTGGAGGCTGAAGAGGAGGCGAAGGAGGAGGTGCAGGTGCTGTAGACTGTGGGGGCAATCCAGATTGATGAAGGGTCTGCAATACTTGGGGTTTGGGAGGACGTGCACCATACCAAGGTTGGAGTGGGTCCCGGCTTCCACTATGTTAACCCAGTGTGCCCTCAGTGAGATGTACCGTCCCTGACCACAAGCACTTGTCCCCATGTTTGTGGTTAGGTGGACTTTCCAGGTAACAGCATTGTGGAGGGCACGGGTAATGTTGTGGGGCACGTGCTTGTGTAATGCCGGGACGGCACACCGGGAAAAATATTCCCGCATGTTTGTGCCCTCGGGGTGATACTCGACACTGCCCTCTCTTTCAAGCTAAGATCCAAGCCCTTGCCTACTCCTGCCCATTACAACTCAAAAACATTTAGTGTATTCGTACATTCCAAGAAAATTCAAAAATGTTTGCGCACGCCCTCATGATCTCCCACCTCAACTATTGCAACCTTATACTCTCTAGCCTCCCTTCTAGCACTCTTGCACCACTCAAAGCTATCCAAAACTCTGCTGCCAGAGAAATTCAACTGTCCCTCCGTTATTCCCCAGCCTCTCCTCTCTGCCATACCCTTCACTGCCTTCCTATTCTTATGTAAGTGGAGGAGCATTTTTATTTCATCAGGTTGCTAGCATTAGTTGCAGCAGTTAACTTTAACGCCTGTTTAGTGTAACAGCCATCACAGCATGGTTGATTGCTATTTTGTTTAGCATTTGGAATGTATTGCATAAAGCACTTTTTTGCAAGTAGCACTTTTTCTACATGGGTGAATACATGTTGTTTCCCATTGTGATTTAATATATGCTTTTGTAAATGTGCAATCCCCCTTTCTGGTCTTTGGTCCATGATCCCATGGCATTTGTGTATGTCCCTTGTTTTTGTCTTATAATAATTTTTGATGTTCAATAAATTGTATTTTTTATTTAATCTGGATCTATCTATGCCTCTTTTTCTGCCATGAATATATGGTAGAGATGGTTTAGTCTCATTGTTTTTGAGGTGAAATTTATATATATATATATATATATACATATATATATATATATATATATATATCTAGGACAATTTTGATATGTATAAAGTTGCTATTCTGTTTGCTAACAGACTGTCCGTTTCATTTAGGATGGACTTGAAAGCCAGGGAGACTACTTGGCGGTCCAAAGCATCTGATTTATTTAAACAAGGGAGTACATCTGGATTACAGGATTTTATGGTGGAGAATAAGGATCTTTCGTTAAGATATAGAAATGCCATTCACAGAAAAACAAAATTGTGGTGGAACAAGACCACTTTAGAAAACTATTTAACTCAAAGCATTGTTCCCAGAGGTCTTAGGGTGCAAGTGTACCCTTCTTTTGAATTAGAGGACTCTGACTTGATTCAGAGATGGAAGAAGGCAGCCATTTCATGCTCATTAGAATTTATTGAAATCATAATTGATAAGAATGCAGCCAGGATGAGTGTTTTGGATGTGGAAATTTGGAAATTGATGAACTTCACAAAACTCTGAAAAGGCAACTGGCAGCTGATAAAATGAAAAATTTTGTGAAAGCATTGGAAAGAGACATTGATAAGTGGGAGAATGAGATTAGTGAACTTAAATGAAAAAAATTATTGAGAGACGCTGTTGATTTTGATACAGATAAAATTTTTAGATGGCAGCTCCCTAAAAAAAGTCTCAGCGCACATTAGTAAATCCAGTGTCCCTGGGCGGGTCCAACCATCTTATGCTGAAAGTAGTACTTCATGTAGTGAACCAGAGAGTACAAGCTATTATCGTCTCAATACGAGGAATAGTACTCGTGATAATAGGAAGTATCCTGATATTTTCAATCAGAGGAAAATGAATAGACGCAATAATGATAAATCTAAGGTAATTAATCTATCTGATCACGTTTTGACTGATGCACAGATTAGTTTACTGGAAAAGGGCCTGACTTTCTCCCCCCCCTCGTCTTTAGACAAATTTCAAGTAGTGAAGGATCTACACCTATTCGCACGTAAAATTATTTTACTAAAATTACATCATGGCAGTGGAGTGGATTCTTTGTTCCCTACCATGAAGGAAATAGGAGCTTTACGAGATCTGGAGGAGCTTTTGGAGGACGGCGAGGCTAGCAATGAGGGTAAGTTCCCTGTTCATCTGATTGGTAAATCTAATACATTTCCAAGCTTGAACATGTGTTCTGCTGTGGAAATTTTTACCAAAATGGTAACTAGAGAAGTGGAAAACTTACCTTCAGTCCCTAGTTGGAATTCCAACTTGAATATAAAGGAGAGAAAGGCATTAAAAGAGTTGCAGGCCTTAGAAGGTATAGTGATTAAACTGGCCAATAAAGGCGGAAACACCGTTTTATGGCCAAACTCATTATATGAGAGGCAAGCAAATAAAATTTTGGGGAATACTAGTTGCTATAAAAAACTGCAATATAATCCCTTAATTGAATTTCAACTGGAGCTGGTATGTATATTAGAGGCTGCGTATGAGGAGGGAATTATTCCCCAAAAAATGGTGGAAGTAGTGAGTAAGTTACAACCGAAACTGGCCACCTTTTATTTGTTACCCAAACTGCATAAGAACGCGTTAGATCCACACGGGAGGCCGATAGTTACCAGTCTACAGTCATGGCCAAAAGTTTTGAGAATGACACAAATATTATATTTTCACATGATCTGCTGCCCTCTGGTTTTTATGTGTGTGTTTGACAGATGTTTTTATCACAGACAGAAATATAATTGCAAACATATGAGTAACAAAAGCTTATATTGACAGTTAGAATGAGTTAATGCAGCAAGTCAATATTTGCAGTGTTGACCCTTCTTCTTCAGGACCTCTGCAATTCTCCCTGGCATGCTCTCAATCAACTTCTGGACCAAATCCTGACTGATAGCAGTCCATTCTTGCACAATCAATGCTTTCATTTTGTCAGAATTTTTAGGTTTTTGTTTGTCCACCGGTCTCTTGATGATTGACCACAAGTTCTCAATGGGATTAAGATCTGGGGAGTTTGCAGGCCATGGACCCAAAATCTCTATGTTTTGTTCCCTGAGCCATTTAGTTATCACCTTTGCTTTATGGCAAGGTGCTCCATCATGCTGGAAAAGGCATTGTTGATCGCCAAACTGCTCTTTGAGGGTTGGGAGAAGTTGCTCTTGGAGGACATTCTGGTACCATTCTTTATTCATGGCTGTGTTTTTAGGCAAGACTGTGAGAGAGCCGATTCCCTTGGCTGAGAAGCAACCCCACACATGAATGGTTTCAGGATGCTTAACAGTTGGCATGAGACAAGACTGGTGGTAGCGCTCACATTGTCTTCTCCGAATGAGGCGTTTTCCTGATGTCCCAAACAATCGAAAAGGGGATTCATCAGAGAAAATAACTTTACCCCAGTCCTCAGCAGTCCACTGCCTGTACCTTTTGCAGAATATCAGTCTGTCCATGATGTTTTTTCTGGAGAGAAGTGGCTTCTTTGCTGCCCTCCTTGAGACCAGGCCTTGCTCCAAGAGTCTCCGCCTCACAGTGCGTGCAGATGCACTCACACCTGCCTGCTGCCATTCTTGAGCAAGCTCTGCACTGCTGGTAGCCCGATCCTGCAGCTGAAACACTTTTAAGAGATGGTCCTGACACTTGCTGGTCTTTCTTGGGCGCCCTGGAGCCTTTTTGGCAACAATGGAACCTCTCTCCTTGAAGTTCTTGATGATGCGATAGATTGTTGACTGAGGTGCAATCTTTCTAGCTGTGATACTCTTCCCTGTTAGGCCATTTTTGTGCATTGCAATGATGACTGCACGTGTTTCTTTAGAGATAACCATGGTTAACAGAAGAGAAACAATGATGCCAAGCACCAGCCTCCTTTTAAAGTGTCCAGTGGTGTCATTCTTACTTAATCATGACAGATTGATCTCCAGCCATGTCCTCATCAACACCCACACCTGTGTTAATGGAGCAATCACTGAAAAGAGGTTAGCTGGTCCTTTTAAGGCAGGGCTGCAATGATGTTGAAATGTGTTTTGGAGGATAAAGTTCATTTTCTTGCCAAATATTGACTTTGCAAGTAATTGCTGTTAAGCTGATCACTCTTTATAACATTCTGGAGTATATGCAAATTGCCATTAGAAAAAGTGAAGCAGTAGACTTTGTAAAAATTAATATTTGTGTCATTCTCAAAACTTTGGCCATGACTGTAGGTAGCCTTTGTGAAATTGTGTGCACTGTGATTGATTATTACCTACAGCCGCTGGTACTGACACTGCCTTCTTATATTAAGGATACAACGATGATGTTGCAGAGGCTACATTCTTTTCATTTGGAGGAGGGAGCAGTTTTAGTCACAGCGGATGTTGAAGCGCTGTACTCTTCAATTAAGCATGAGGATGGTTTAGCTGCTGTCTCCCATTACCTCTATGGGAGCAACCTAGATCCATCATTGACTGAATTGATTTTGACCCTTTTGAAATTTGTCCTTGAACACAATGTGCTTATATTTAATAAGGACATTTATTTACAACAGAAGGGGACTGCGATGGGGACCACTTGTGCCCCCTCGTATGCCAATTTATTCATGGGCTATTGGGAAAGAATGATTTTTCAGGAAGATGGAATCCTTGGCATTGAAGCCATACATGGCTGGAGTCGATATATCGACGATGTCATTTTTATCTGGGAAAATGTGACAACAGACTTGCCATCCCTAATGGAGAGACTAAATCAGTTCCTATACCTATAATATCAAATTGACTTATAATTTTGGCAGAGAAGTGGAACTTTTAGATCTAAAGATAAAAGCTCTACCGGATGGTAAATTGGTTACTGATATTTTCAGGAAACCGACGGCAATGAAAACTTTGTTACATGCTTCTTCTGCTCATTACAAGTCAACTATAAATGGAATTCCTACTGGCCAATTCATGCGAGTCAAAAGGATTTGTACATTAAATAAAGATTATGAAGAACAAGCATCAGATTTGGCCCATAGGTTTAGTGAGTGGGGATATAGCAAGAGACAGATAAGAGAGGATTTAGGAAAGCAGAAAGTAGAACTAGGGATGAGTTGCTATATGGTGATGGTAAGTATGTTAAAAAAATCAGCAAACCAAATTAGATTTATTACGGGTTACAACAAGCAATGGCCTGAACTGACCAACATTATTTGTAAGCACTGGGGTATTTTACGTTCTGACCCAGTACTGAATAGGGTTTTGCCAGAAAATCCATTGATAGTACCAAGGCGGTCAAAAAATCTTAAAGACTTGCTAGTACATAGCCACTATTCCCTTGCCCCCGTGGGTGCTCTTAAAACTGAGTTAAATGGGTTCTTTCCATGCAATTCATGCAAGGCATGCAGTAATCATATCAACAGTAGGATATTTGAAAATCATGATGGATCTAGGTTGTTTGATATCTGTTAAATGCTCACCTGTAGTTCTAAAGGAGTGATTTATCACGCCCATTGCCCATGTGGAAAAATATACATAGGGCTAACAACACACAAATTAAGAATTAGGACCAGGGAGCATATACGTGATATCGAGAAGGCGGTAGCTATAGAGGATGCGGATGGGTTAAAAACCCTCCCGAGACAATTCAAACGGTATCAAAATTGTGACCCTTCAGGCCTAAAAATTAAAGCTATAGATCAGATTCATTTGGGCTCTAGAGGAGGAAACCTTGGTAAAGTTTTAGCGCAAAAAGAGAGTCGGTGGATATTTACTCTGGGGACCATGACTCCACAAGGTCTCAATCAAACCTTGAGATTTAGTGCATTTTTATAAAGTAATTGAATCCCTTTTTTTCTCCCCCTTTTTATTTTATCTTATCCGGTTGTTTTGTGTGTGTTTTTTTCGTGTGTGTTCATTGTATCTCTTTTTTCTTTCAAGATTTATTTTAGCTTCAGGAAGTTGTCATTGGTTGTTTACCTTCATGTCACATGTCGGAGGGGAGCAGGTTCATCTCATGTGGGAGTCTGCTGCATACAACCATCAAGATATCTACTTCCCAAATTTAGTGTTTTTTATGTTTTTTTCACATTTTTGAAATTATTGTACTGTATTGTGTTTTCTATTTGGTCTATGAAATATTGTATTTATGAAATAAGATATATTGTTATATTTTTATAACTATGTATTAAAATCTTATGCTATTGTATGAGATATATGAGATATAATGTATTATATCTATTTATTTTTGACTATATGAACTTAACTGCACTGGTTGGTCTACATTACTCTCACTAGGTGGCAGAAATTGTTAGTATCATATATTTTTGCACTTTATATTTATATATACATGCCTTGAGGTTTTTCTATAGCCATATATTTTGTGTTAAGCACTAGTTGTTCATATCATGTATCTTTGCATGTTATATGTATATATATATATATATATATATATATATATATATATACTGTATGTCTTAAGGAGGCTTATTTATAGTTATATATTTTGTTACCATCTGATTCTGTCACCTTTTGATGCAATTTTCATTTCCTTTCTCCTGCGTTAGCTCTATGTGAATAAATGAAGTCTCGAGGCGTGGCTTCAGCGCATGCGCTGGTCATGACAACCTCGTGACTTCCTGCCTCGCTCCCTGTGGTGACGCGTAGCGTTTCACGCTTGCGTTCCAAGAGCGAGGGACAGGAAGTCACTTTTTTACATTGAGAGGAAGTCTCTGGACTGACGCCGATATCTTCATCAGTTGTGCGGAGGGATATTTAAAGCCGCACATTTTAAGAAGCACACATGCCCCTGTTTGAGGAAGCCTGTGTGGCGAAACGGCGCTGTCGGGGTGGCCGTGGGCTATTGTTCTAGGACCAGCATACATGTAAGTGGAGGATTATTTTCTATAGCAAATAAACTCAGAACTCAACTTCAGTAGAGTGATGATTTTTAATCGTGTCCACAGTAATAACAGAAACGTTTCGGTCCTGAACTTGGACCTTCATCAGTCACTGTGTGGTTATAGAAAAAGTAAAATAAAGTAAAATAAAAGGATTCTACAAAAGGGAAACAAAGTATGTACAACAATAGTAATAAATCTTGGTCAAACGAAAATAACAGTTCATGAGTATGCTGTAATTCAGGAGCATAACTAGATCAAAAATTGAGGACGGATGTGATGCGAGAGTAATAGGTAATAAAACATACCATGGACTACTGTGAGTAGGTGGACCCAGCAAAAAGAGGGGCTATGCCCGGAATATCTGTATAATGATATAATAGGCATAGTGAGACAATGTGGCTAAGTAAAAGGATCAGTGATAAGTGAGAGATAAACCTACCAGGTTTAAATTCTGTTCGATATAGGTGATCAAATATGGCAGCGGTTACCTGGAGAAAAGCAGGTGGAACATGAGCAGAGTGCGGTACTGAGCGGTATTCCATGAAGGATATACTGGATAGCGAGTAACTAACCTGGGGGGTCCCGGTGGAGCAAAAATGTGCCTGCGGTGGACGCGGTATCCGCCGCTAGTCCGTGCATGTAGTGAATGCAATTGTGCAGGCTAAATAAAGGGAAGAGGCGGGACTATGTAGCTATGGTGCCTATCAGGCGGCTCCAGCTCAGAACAGGAAGTGACGTGGCAGGAAGTGAATGGCCGTGCGTGTCACTGTCAGGTGATTTATTCCAGTGGATAGCCAGCATTCTCCTAGGTCTTAAAGAGCGGTGCTGTGAGAGGAGGCATTTTGTAAAGTAGAAACAGGTAGTGCGGATATCAAAGTAAGGTGTCCGGCATGTGAGGAAACATGTTCAAAAGGCTAGTATAGGCGGCAGAAAGGAAATATTTGTTAGTCCTTATATTATTAAGGCGGTATTATATCATAGCAGAAAAAAGATTCATACATAAGTTATGTTCTATATATGTAGGTATCGTCAGGATGGTTTTATCCCAAACCATTCAACAGGGACATAAAAATTGCATAGATAGTAGAAATATAGTAACCACTTGAACACTTAGTACATTTACTTAATTATGATGTCACACATTTTTAACCTATGGGTGAGAAACAGATATGGAGTCAATGGACAGCGGTTCTAAATACAAAGTTGAGATATATAAGAGCTTATATACACACAGCAGAGGTATAAGTTGATAAACAGCCACAATTGGTATGAAGGGAATACAGATATTGTATGTGACAAGTAGGTTACGTAAAGGATAATAGATCGTAATCCCTATTTAGTCCTTTAGGAGATAAGGTATCCAGGGTGTGTGTCCAGTAGGCCTCACGGCGTTTTAATTGTCGTATACGGTCACCACCTCTCCTTGGTTGTGGTACTTGTTCCAGGACCTGGAACCTCAGTTGAGCTATGGTATGACCCTGGGTTAAGAAATGATGTGGTATAGGGAGAAGTGTATTCTTACACCTGATTGTGGACTTGTGTTTGGATATACGGTCCTTAACGGGTTGGGTTGTCTCCCCCACATACAATAATCCACAGGGACATTTAATGACATAGATGACAAAAGGAGTGTCGCATGTGAAAAAACCTCTAACTTTGTATGCTTTGCCTGTGTGGGGGTGATGAATAATTTCACCCTTTAGTACGTTACTGCATTGTGTGCAGTTTAAGCAAGGAAAAGTGCCCAATTTGGGTCTTTTGAGGAATCTCTGTGTTCCCTTAGGTTTAGTTGGGCCCAAATCCGCTCTAATTAAAGTGTCCTTGAGATTGGGTGGACGGCGAAAGCAAGGAAGAAATGGTTTTGCGAACTCAGAGATGTCTGGATGTGCCGTATGTAGGAGGGGCCAGTGTTTCCGAATAGATTTGTGCAGTATATAAGCAAAAGGATGGTATGAGTGTACAAAGGCTATTCTGCCCTTAGTGTCCTGTTTCTCATGAGTATGGGGTGTGAGGGATGAGTCCAAAACTTTTTGTGGGTAACCCCTATCTCTGAACTTTGAATTCATCTCAGATAGGCGGACCTCCTGAGTGGCTTGGTTAGAGACAATCTTGCGTACACGGTGAAACTGAGACTTCGGAATAGATTTTTTCATGGCAGTGGGATGGAAGCTGTTGAAATGGAGTAGGCTATTGCGGTCGGTGGGTTTGACAAAGAGGTCTGAACTTAGATAGCCCTCAGTATCTTTCATGATTAAGGTATCTAGGAAATTCATTTTGGACGGGTCCTGGGAAATTGTGAAACTCAGCCCTGGCCATGAGTTATTTAAGAAATCATGGAAAATTGATAGGGACTCTAACGTG
This sequence comes from Oophaga sylvatica, assembly GCA_033576555.1. NCBI lineage: Eukaryota > Metazoa > Chordata > Amphibia > Anura > Dendrobatidae > Oophaga > Oophaga sylvatica. The sequence continues at coordinate 135,922,712 of JARQOD010000006.1, forward strand.
CCCCCCCATATGCAAAAGATATCGTCTATGTAGCGTTTCCACGTTATGACATTATCTTTGAAGAGAGAGCAGGTGTATATGGTTGTCTCCTCAAAATGAGCCATATAACAGTTAGCATAGGGGGGCGCTACGTTCGAGCCCATTGCGGTCCCGCGTATTTGTAAAAAGAAGTCATCCTGAAATAGAAAATAGTTTTTATTGAGTACTGTGGAAAGGAGGTCTATACACAGATTAATTTGTGTTGTGTTAAGGTCAGATGTTTCCAATAGGCGTTGGACCGATCGAATGCCCTGTGCGTGAGGTATGGAGGTATAGAGATCCTTCACGTCAAAAGTGACTAGTAGGGAGTCTCTAGGGACTTGACCAATGGAATGGATGATGTCCAAAAAAGAGCCTGTGTCCAAAAGAAAAGATTGACTGAGTTTGGTTAGTGGAGTAAGAATCTTTTCTAAGTAAATTGCAATTGGTGAAAGTATGGAATCTGAGGCGGCAACTATGGGTCTGCCAGGAGGTTGTTGAAGGTTTTTGTGGATTTTCGGTAATATGTAAAATACCGGTATGACTGGGTTTTGGGAGATGAGAAAGTCCTGAGTTTTTTTGTCTAAAGTTCCTAAATCACTATATCGTTGGAGTATCCCTCTATGTGGGATCTGATAGTGCTTGTGGGATCATGGGGTAGCTTCTGGTATACAGTGTTGTCACTAAGTTGACGAAGGGCCTCAGTGATGTAATAGGACCGGTCCATAACAACTATGGCCCCCCCTTTTATCAGCGGGTTTTATAATGATATTGGAGTCTTCTTGTAGAGATTTGATGGCATGGTGGTCAACCGCTGGTAAATTGGCAGGATAGTGTAGTTTACCTTTTTCTATGTCTGTTTTCAGACTAAGAAATGAAGATTGAATGAAATCAATGAATGTCTCTAAACCATTTGAGCCCAGTGGTGGTCTGAAGTGGCTCTTAGATCTGAGGCCTAAGGTGGAGGCAGAAAGTCGGTCTGCATCCTCTATGGAGTGAGAAGGGGTGCCTGTGTTAGTTGGAGGTTTAGAAAAATAGGCCTTAAGTCTAAGTGAGCGGAAGAACCGTTGAAGGTCCATCTCCAGTTCAAATGTCCTGTACTTGTAAGATGGACAAAAGGATAGTCCTTTCTGAAGGACGTTATATTCCGCTATACTTAGAGTCCGTGACGAGATATTAACGACGAGGGGGCACGTACCTGGGACCGGGTAGTCCGTATTTGATTGTGATTGCCCCTGCGGTCTGTGCCCCCGTCTGGTCCTCTTCTTCGTTGTGGTCTCCTTCGTTGTCCTAAAAAAGTCGTTGGGATTGAGGAGGAGCTGCCACGGTCTTGTTCTGAGCCTGAAGTAGAAGCATCGGTGGAGGATCTTTGTCCTGGTCTGGAGTAAGGATGCCATGTGGGAGGTCTGTCACGCCACTTGTAGACGCGATCTAAATCGTAGTCCTCCTGGTCTCTAGCGAATTTGTGTCTCTTGCGGTCCTCAATGTCCTTTCTATGAAGTACAATGTTGCTGTTGATTTGAGTTTTCAAAGAAGAGACTTCCTCTGGTGTACCTGTTGAGGCTAATTGGGCCTCAATAGAGTGGACTTGTTCGGTGCTGGTGTGAATCGCCTTTTGTAGATGCTCTATGGTTAGAAGCATTAAATCGAAAGAACATTTATTAAGAATTTGTTCATATTTGTGACAAAATTCGGAAGAATCAGAAAAGAGAGTGGGATGGAGAGGCACCCTTAAACCACGCGGGATCCTCTGTACACGTACGTACTCCGTGAGAGTGGCGCAGTGTAGCTCTAGGTTAGTGCGGTGGCGGAGTTCTCTTTCCAGATCACGTCCACGGGTCTCCCTTGGAGGGGCCTTGAGGAAGTCGCTAGAAAGGGTGGTTTGAGCTAGAATGCTCGAGGTCTCATCAGCATTGTATGAAAAAGTGAGAGCAGAGAGTGACATGACCAAGTGGGCGTGCTACACGTACGGGATAATCAATGCAAAGTGAATAATCATGTGCACAGCCGTATAGGAGTATCTGAGTAGGTTCCCACACCATATAAATATAGCAAATAAACTCAGAACTCAACTTCAGTAGAGTGATGATTTTTAATCGTGTCCACAGTAATAACAGAAACGTTTCGGTCCTGAACTTGGACCTTCATCAGTCACTGTGTGGTTATAGAAAAAGTAAAATAAAGTAAAATAAAAGGATTCTACAAAAGGGAAACAAAGTATGTACAACAATAGTAATAAATCTTGGTCAAACGAAAATAACAGTTCATGAGTATGCTGTAATTCAGGAGCATAACTAGATCAAAAATTGAGGACGGATGTGATGCGAGAGTAATAGGTAATAAAACATACCATGGACTACTGTGAGTAGGTGGACCCAGCAAAAAGAGGGGCTATGCCCGGAATATCTGTATAATGATATAATAGGCATAGTGAGACAATGTGGCTTTATTACCTATTACTCTCGCATCACATCCGTCCTCAATTTTTGATCTAGTTATGCTCCTGAATTACAGCATACTCATGAACTGTTATTTTCGTTTGACCAAGATTTATTACTATTGTTGTACATACTTTGTTTCCCTTTTGTAGAATCCTTTTATTTTACTTTATTTTACTTTTTCTATAACCACACAGTGACTGATGAAGGTCCAAGTTCAGGACCGAAACGTTTCTGTTATTACTGTGGACATGATTAAAAATCATCACTCTACTGAAGTTGAGTTCTGAGTTTATTTGCTATATTTATATGGTGTGGGAACCTACTCAGATACTCCTATACGGCTGTGCACATGATTATTCACTTTGCATTGATTATCCCGTACGTGTAGCACGCCCACTTGGTCATGTCACTCTCTGCTCTCACTTTTTCATACAATGCTGATGAGACCTCGAGCATTCTAGCTCAAACCACCCTTTCTAGCGACTTCCTCAAGGCCCCTCCAAGGGAGACCCGTGGACGTGATCTGGAAAGAGAACTCCGCCACCGCACTAACCTAGAGCTACACTGCGCCACTCTCACGGAGTACGTACGTGTACAGAGGATCCCGCGTGGTTTAAGGGTGCCTCTCCATCCCACTCTCTTTTCTGATTCTTCCGAATTTTGTCACAAATATGAACAAATTCTTAATAAATGTTCTTTCGATTTAATGCTTCTAACCATAGAGCATCTACAAAAGGCGATTCACACCAGCACCGAACAAGTCCACTCTATTGAGGCCCAATTAGCCTCAACAGGTACACCAGAGGAAGTCTCTTCTTTGAAAACTCAAATCAACAGCAACATTGTACTTCATAGAAAGGACATTGAGGACCGCAAGAGACACAAATTCGCTAGAGACCAGGAGGACTACGATTTAGATCGCGTCTACAAGTGGCGTGACAGACCTCCCACATGGCATCCTTACTCCAGACCAGGACAAAGATCCTCCACCGATGCTTCTACTTCAGGCTCAGAACAAGACCGTGGCAGCTCCTCCTCAATCCCAACGACTTTTTTAGGACAACGAAGGAGACCACAACGAAGAAGAGGACCAGACGGGGGCACAGACCGCAGGGGCAATCACAATCAAATACGGACTACCCGGTCCCAGGTACGTGCCCCCTCGTCGTTAATATCTCGTCACGGACTCTAAGTATAGCGGAATATAACGTCCTTCAGAAAGGACTATCCTTTTGTCCATCTTACAAGTACAGGACATTTAAACTGGAGATGGACCTTCAACGGTTCTTCGGCTCACTTAGACTTAAGGCCTATTTTTCTAAACCTCCAACTAACACAGGCACCCCTTCTCACTCCATAGAGGATGCAGACCGACTTTCTGCCTCCACCTTAGGCCTCAGATCTAAGAGCCACTTCAGACCACCACTGGGCTCAAATGGTTTAGAGACATTCATTGATTTCATTCAATCTTCATTTCTTAGTCTGAAAACAGACATAGAAAAAGGTAAACTACACTATCCTGCCAATTTACCAGCGGTTGACCACCATGCCATCAAATCTCTACAAGAAGACTCCAATATCATTATAAAACCCGCTGATAAAAAGGGGGGCCATAGTTGTTATGGACCGGTCCTATTACATCACTGAGGCCCTTCGTCAACTTAGTGACAACACTGTATACCAGAAGCTACCCCATGATCCCACAAGCACTATCAGATCCCACATAGAGGGGATACTCCAACGATATAGTGATTTAGGAACTTTAGACAAAAAAACTCAGGACTTTCTCATCTCCCAAAACCCAGTCATACCGGTATTTTACATATTACCGAAAATCCACAAAAACCTTCAACAACCTCCTGGCAGACCCATAGTTGCCGCCTCAGATTCCATACTTTCACCAATTGCAATTTACTTAGAAAAGATTCTTACTCCACTAACCAAACTCAGTCAATCTTTTCTTTTGGACACAGGCTCTTTTTTGGACATCATCCATTCCATTGGTCAAGTCCCTAGAGACTCCCTACTAGTCACTTTTGACGTGAAGGATCTCTATACCTCCATACCTCACGCACAGGGCATTCGATCGGTCCAACGCCTATTGGAAACATCTGACCTTAACACAACACAAATTAATCTGTGTATAGACCTCCTTTCCACAGTACTCAATAAAAACTATTTTCTATTTCAGGATGACTTCTTTTTACAAATACGCGGGACCGCAATGGGCTCGAACGTAGCGCCCCCCTATGCTAACTGTTATATGGCTCATTTTGAGGAGAACAACCATATACACCTGCTCTCTCTTCAAAGATAATGTCATAACGTGGAAACGCTACATAGACGATATCTTTTGCATATGGGGGGCACGTTAGAGTCCCTATCAATTTTCCATGATTTCTTAAATAACTCATGGCCAGGGCTGAGTTTCACAATTTCCCAGGACCCGTCCAAAATGAATTTCCTAGATACCTTAATCATGAAAGATACTGAGGGCTATCTAAGTTCAGACCTCTTTGTCAAACCCACCGACCGCAATAGCCTACTCCATTTCAACAGCTTCCATTTCACTGCCATGAAAAAATCTATTCCGAAGTCTCAGTTTCACCGTGTACGCAAGATTGTCTCTAACCAAGCCACTCAGGAGGTCCGCCTATCTGAGATGAATTCAAAGTTCAGAGATAGGGGTTACCCACAAAAAGTTTTGGACTCATCCCTCACACCCCATACTCATGAGAAACAGGACACTAAGGGCAGAATAGCCTTTGTACACTCATACCATCCTTTTGCTTATATACTGCACAAATCTATTCGGAAACACTGGCCCCTCCTACATACGGCACATCCAGACATCTCTGAGTTCGCAAAACCATTTCTTCCTTGCTTTCGCCGTCCACCCAATCTCAAGGACACTTTAATTAGAGCGGATTTGGGCCCAACTAAACCTAAGGGAACACAGAGATTCCTCAAAAGACCCAAATTGGGCACTTTTCCTTGCTTAAACTGCACACAATGCAGTAACGTACTAAAGGGTGAAATTATTCATCACCCCCACACAGGCAAAGCATACAAAGTTAGAGGTTTTTTCACATGCGACACTCCTTTTGTCATCTATGTCATTAAATGTCCCTGTGGATTATTGTATGTGGGGGAGACAACCCAACCCGTTAAGGACCGTATATCCAAACACAAGTCCACAATCAGGTGTAAGAATACACTTCTCCCTATACCACATCATTTCTTAACCCAGGGTCATACCATAGCTCAACTGAGGTTCCAGGTCCTGGAACAAGTACCACAACCAAGGAGAGGTGGTGACCGTATACGACAATTAAAACGCCGTGAGGCCTACTGGACACACACCCTGGATACCTTATCTCCTAAAGGACTAAATAGGGATTACGATCTATTATCCTTTACGTAACCTACTTGTCACATACAATATCTGTATTCCCTTCATACCAATTGTGGCTGTTTATCAACTTATACCTCTGCTGTGTGTATATAAGCTCTTATATATCTCAACTTTGTATTTAGAACCGCTGTCCATTGACTCCATATCTGTTTCTCACCCATAGGTTAAAAATGTGTGACATCATAATTAAGTAAATGTACTAAGTGTTCAAGTGGTTACTATATTTCTACTATCTATGCAATTTTTATGTCCCTGTTGAATGGTTTGGGATAAAACCATCCTGACGATACCTACATATATAGAACATAACTTATGTATGAATCTTTTTTCTGCTATGATATAATACCGCCTTAATAATATAAGGACTAACAAATATTTCCTTTCTGCCGCCTATACTAGCCTTTTGAACATGTTTCCTCACATGCCGGACACCTTACTTTGATATCCGCACTACCTGTTTCTACTTTACAAAATGCCTCCTCTCACAGCACCGCTCTTTAAGACCTAGGAGAATGCTGGCTATCCACTGGAATAAATCACCTGACAGTGACACGCACGGCCATTCACTTCCTGCCACGTCACTTCCTGTTCTGAGCTGGAGCCGCCTGATAGGCACCATAGCTACATAGTCCCGCCTCTTCCCTTTATTTAGCCTGCACAATTGCATTCACTACATGCACGGACTAGCGGCGGATACCGCGTCCACCGCAGGCACATTTTTGCTCCACCGGGACCCCCCAGGTTAGTTACTCGCTATCCAGTATATCCTTCATGGAATACCGCTCAGTACCGCACTCTGCTCATGTTCCACCTGCTTTTCTCCAGGTAACCGCTGCCATATTTGATCACCTATATCGAACAGAATTTAAACCTGGTAGGTTTATCTCTCACTTATCACTGATCCTTTTACTTAGCCACATTGTCTCACTATGCCTATTATATCATTATACAGATATTCCGGGCATAGCCCCTCTTTTTGCTGGGTCCACCTACTCACAGTAGTCCATGGTATGTTTTATTACCTATTACTCTCGCATCACATCCGTCCTCAATTTTTGATCTAGTTATGCTCCTGAATTACAGCATACTCATGAACTGTTATTTTCGTTTGATCAAGATTTATTACTATTGTTGTACATACTTTGTTTCCCTTTTGTAGAATCCTTTTATTTTACTTTATTTTACTTTTTCTATAACCACACAGTGACTGATGAAGGTCCAAGTTCAGGACCGAAACATTTCTGTTATTACTGTGGACACGATTAAAAATCATCACTCTACTGAAGTTGAGTTCTGAGTTTATTTGCTATATTTATATGGTGTGGGAACCTACTCAGATACTCCTATACGGCTGTGCACATGATTATTCACTTTGCGAGGATTATTTTCTGTCATCAAGTGGCTAGCATTTGACATGCAGCGATTATTATTAATACCTGTTTAGCTTAGCAGCCACCACAATGTGGGTTACCGCTGTTCAGCATAGCATGATTAGGGCTAGCATTAGTTGCAGAAGTTAACTTTAACGCCTGTTTAGTGTAACAGCCATCACAGCATTGTTGATTGCTATTTTGTTTAGCATTTGGAATGTATTGCATAAAGCACTTTTTTGCACGTAGCGCTTTTTCTACATGGGTGGATACATGTTGTTTCCCATTGTGATTTAATATATGCTTTTGTAAATGTGCAATCACCCCTTTCTGGTCTTTGGTCCATGATCCCATGGAATTTGTGTATATCTCTTGTCTTTGTCTTATAATAATTTTTGATGTTCAATAAATTGTATTTTTAATTTAATCTGGATCTATCTTTGCCTCTTTTTCTGCCATGAATATATGGTAGAGAAAGGTTTAGTATCTGTGCTGGTTTAGCCTGACTTTAAAATCACATGTAGTCTCTCCAGTAAAGATGTATATCTTTGTACCGTGTTAGCCAATAGATAGAAAAATATTTAGAGTTGAGAGTCCTCAGTGGTTGATACCTTTTAATGGCTAACTGAAAAGATGGTAACAAATTGCAAGCTTTCGAGACTACTCAGGTCTCTTCATCAGGCATAGACTAATACAACATCATTTGAACACCTTGGTCGCCTTAGAAAGACCTTTTTAAATCAGGGCTACCATCCAAGAACAATTGAAAACCAAATTACAAGAGCCACCAGAATATCAAGGAATCACCTGCTACATTACAAAGCTAAAGAAGAAAATAACCGGGTGCCTCTAGTGGTCACCTACAATCCAAATCTGGAGGTGCTAAGGGGAGCTGCACGGAAACTACAACCTTTACTACAAAAAGATGCCCGATTACAATCCATATTTCCAGATCCCCCTCTACTGTGTTTTAGGCAGCCCCCAAATCTAAGAAGCATCATTGTCAGAAGTTCCCTGTCCTCCCCAACAGCGGCAGGAACCTCTCCTTGCAACCAGAAGAAATGCAAAACTTGTTCATTTATAATGACCACGGACAAGATAAAGATCCCCAACTCCCATCAGGACTACAAGATCTCAGGTACTTTCAGCTGCATCACATCTAATGTGGTGTACCTAATTATATGTACTAAATGTCCAACTGGGGGTCTGTATGTGGGGGAGAACCGGGCAAAAACTGAGAACAAGGATGAATTCTCATCGCCACACAATAAGAGAAAAAAGAATGGATCTACCTGTGGCAAAACATTTTTGCTCCCCTGATCATAGCTTGCTAGATATGAAAATACTTGTACTCAGAGGCAATTTCACATCTCTGAGACAAAGAAGAATTTACGAATACAAATTGATGGTGACCTTTGACACTCTTAATGCTGGAATGAACCTATCACATGGATTTATGGCCTACTACATCAATTAAGGAATTTACTCCAAATACCCTGTGAAAACATCACAAAACATTACCAGACCCCAATCAGAGGGTAATAAAACTTTCACACTCCTTATCTATGAACTGTTCCAATATTTATGCTCATCCCTCTGCCATAATGACTATTCTGCTTCACGTCACTTGTCCTACCTATTGCATTTTTTCTGTGCTATTTTGTGTATAAATATGTGATTCTTCAGATGTTGTATTAGTCTATGCCTGATGAAGAGACCTGAGTAGTCTCGAAAGCTTGCAATTTGTTACCATCTTTTCAGTTAGCCATTAAAAGGTATCAATCACTGAGGACTCTCAACTCTAAATATTTTTCTATGTAGTCTCTCCCACATATAAAAGTTTGCAGGAACATTCAAGAAAATATCATACGTGGCCAGAGAAACATGCTAAATAGTGATTAATTGAGAAAATCTTTGGTGTGACTGGATGTTTAAAAGTACCGGTATCCCCCTTCAGCATGTTTGGACAGTTAATACAATTTAAGCAAGGTAATATCCCGTTTTTTAATACCCGTTAGTGAGGTTTGAATAGACGTCACAGATGTCACAGATCAGCACAAACCAATTTGTCCTTAATCTTCGTTGACCGTTTGTACGAGATTAGTGGAGGTACATTGAATCCTTTAATACTAGGTAAACACTTGCCTAACATAAGCCAATGTCGCTTCACTATATTGGTTATGGTCTTACTTTCCTCAAAGAAATTTGTAACCATGGGTATCCTATCCATATTCCTGTTGATTTGTCTAGTTTTACATAAAAGATTATCACGTGTCAAACCTTTGACTTCCATTTTCCATTTTTCCAAAAGCGTTTTAGGATACCTCCTCTGTCTAAACTTAAAGCTCATTTTATCCACTTCTTTGTCAAAAACATCATCATTAGTGACAATCCTCCTAATGTGAAAAAACTGACTGAAGGACAATGACTCTATCATCCTCCGTGGATGATGACTATCAAATCTTAGAAGATTATTCCTATCTGTTGATTTTACAAAAACTTCAGCTAGAAATTGGTTATTTTCATACTTTACCAGAACATCAAGAAATTGTATTTCAGAGTTAGAGGATGTTAATGTAAACTGTATGTTTTTATTTAGACTATTAAAAAATTTATGAAATTCTTCAAGTTCAACCGATGTACCTGCCCATAAGAGGAAGACATCGTCTATGTACCGCCACCACCTCAGCACATGCTGAAAGTGGTGGGACACATAGACAAGGTCCTCTTCCATGGCTGTCATAGTCAGATTGGCATAAGTCCGTGCCATTTTGACACTCATGGCTGTACCCCTGCATTGTTTAAAAACCTCATCACAAAATAAAAAATAATTATTGCTTAAAATAAGCTCCAATAAGTTCAAAATAAATTCAATTGTCATAGGTGTATAGGCTATCCTCTCAAGACTTTTGCGTATTGTACTGAGTCCTACTTAATGGTTTATAATGTGTAGAGGGATACGACATTAAAAGATGCTAAAATGTTATTACCTTCCACCTGAACATGTCCCAATTTAAATAAAAAATCGGTAGTATCCAATATAAAAGAGGTAGTCTGCTTGGCCAGTGGGCCCAAAATTTTATCCAAAAAGATCCCTAAGGGGCTAAAAATAGAGTCACTACTCAAAACAATAGTGCGCCCAGGGTGATTTTGTAAACTTTTAGGTATCTTTGGGAGAATACACAGTACAGACCAAAAGTTTGGACACACCTTCTCATTTAAAGATTTTTCTGTATTTTCATGACTATGAAAATTGTACATTCACACTGAAGGCATCAAAACTATGAATTAACACATGTGGAATTATATACTTAACAAAAAAGTGTGAAACAACTGAAAATATGTCTTATATTCTATGTCCTTCAAAGTAGCCACCTTTTGCTTTGATGACTGCTTTGCACACTCTTGGCATTCTCTTGATGAGCTTCAATAGGTAGTCACCGGAAATGGTCTTCCAACAATCTTGAAGGAGTTCCCAGAGATGCTTAGCACTTGTTGGCCCTTTTGCTTTCACTCTGCGGTCCAGCTCACCCCAAACCATCTCAATTGGGTTCAGGGCTGGTGACTGTGGAGGCCCTGTCATCTGGTGTAGCACCCCATCACTCTCCTTCTTGGTCAAATAGCCCTTGCACAGCCTGGAGGTGTGCTTGGGGTCATTATCCTGTTGAAAAATAAATGATGGTCCAACTAAACGCAAACCGGATGGAATAGCATGCCGCTGCAAGATGCTGTGGTAGCCATGCTGGTTCAGTATGCCTTCAATTTTGAATAAATCCCCAACAGTGTCACCAGCAAAGCACCCCCACAACCTTCACGGTGAGAACAAGGCATGTAAAGTCCATCCGTTCACCTTTTCTGCGTCGCACAAAGACACGGTGGTTGGAACCAAAGATCTCAAATTTGGACTCATCAGACCAAAGCACAGATTTCCACTGGTCTAATGTCCATTCCTTGTGTTCTTTAGCCCAAACATGTCTCTTCTGCTTGTTGCCTGTCCTTAGCAGTGGTTTCCTAGCAGCTATTTTATCATTAAGGCCTGCTGCACAAAGTCTCCTCTTAACAGTTGTTGTAGAGATGTGTCTGCTGCTAGAACTCTGTGTGGCATTGACCTGGTCTCTAATCTGAGCTGCTGTAAACCTGCGATTTCTGAGGCTGGTGACTCGGATAAACTTATCCTCAGAAGCAGAGGTGACTCTTGGTCTTCCTTTCCTGGGGCGGTCCTCATGTGAGCCAGTTTCTTTATAGTGCTTGATGGTTTTTGCAACTGCACTTAGGGACACTTTCAAAGTTTTCCCAATTTTTCGGACTGACTGACCTTCATTTCTTAAAGTAATGATGGACACTCGTTTTTCTTTACTTAGCTGCTTTTTTCTTGCCATAATACAAATTCTAACAGTCTATTCAGTAGGACTATCAGCTGTGTATCCACCAGACTTCTGCACAACATAACTGATGGTCCCAACCCCATTTATAAGGCCAGAAATCTTAGTTTTATTTTAATAGAAAATTTTGAATCCCCATTAATCTACTATATAATTGTCTAATTCTGTCTGTCTGTAAAGGAAATTCTGCGTCGCTGATTGCTCGCGCCCGGCCGGACGCGACCAATCAGCGACAGGCACAGTCCGGCCATGAATTGGCGCAGGATTTGAACCACGCATGCCACCGCTATTGTCGGGAGATCAGCGGCGCTAGCCGCTGATTTCCCGATGGTAGCCATGGGTTATCTCCACGTACATACTCACTTTCCGTCCCTGCATCCCTTTCCCGGCGCGTCTGCTTCTTCCTGTGCGGTGCGGTCACGTAGTACCGCTCTTTAAGGTCATGAATATGGACGTGACTCCACTCCCATAGGTGTGGCGTCCATATTCATGACCTTAATGAGTGGTACCACGTGACCGCACCACACAGGAAGAAGCTGACGCACCGGGATAGAGATGCAGGAACGTGCAGGAACGTGCAGCGACGGTGTGAGGGTAAGCATGATGGGGGAGGACGGATGAGCCCAGCGGAGCCATGCATACAGGATGGGAGGGTGGGAGCGGAGCCATGCATACAAGGATGGGAGGGTGGAGCGGAGCCATGCATACAGGATGGGAGGGTGGGAGCAGTGCCATGTATACAGGATGGGAGGGTGGAGCGGAGCAATGTATACAAGGATGGGAGGGTGGAGCGGAGCCATGTATACAGGATGGAAGGGTGGAGCGAGCCATGTATACAGGATGGGAGGGTGGAGCGGAACCATGTATACAGGATGGGAGGGTGGAGCGGAGCCATGTGTACAAGATGGGAGGGTGGAGCGGAGCCATGTGTACAGGATGGGAGGGTGGAGTGGAGCCATGTATACAGGATGGGAGGGTGGAGCGGAGCCATATATTCAAGGATGGGAGGGTGGAGCGGAGCCATGTATACAGGATGGGAGGGTGGAGCGGAGCCATGTATACAGAATGGGAGGGTGGAGCGGAGCCATGCATACAAGGATGGGAGGGGGGAGCGGAGCCATGTATACAGGATGGGAGGGTGGAGCAGAGCCATGCATTTGAGGATGGGAGGGTGGAGCAGAGCCATGTATACAGGATAGGAGGGTGGAGAGGAGCAATGTATACAAGGATGGGAGGGTGGAGCGGAGCCATGTATACAGGATGGAAGGGTGGAGCGGAGCCATGTATACAGAATGGGAGGGTGGAGCGGAGCCATGCATACAAGGATGGGAGGGGGAGCGGAGCCATGTATACAGGATGGGAGGGTGGAGCAGAGCCATGCATTTGAGGATGGGAGGGTGGAGCAGAGCCATGTATACAGGATAGGAGGGTGGAGCGGAGCAATGTATACAAGGATGGGAGGGTGGAGCGGAGCCATGTATACAGGATGGGAGGGTGGAGCAGAGCCATGTATACAGAATGGGAGGGTGGAGCGGAGCCATGCATACAAGGATGGGAGGGGGGAGCGGAGCCATGTATACAGGATGGGAGGGTGGAGCAGAGCCATGCATTTGAGGATGGGAGGGTGGAGCAGAGCCATGTATACAGGATAGGAGGGTGGAGCGGAGCAATGTATACAAGGATGGGAGGGTGGAGCAGAGCCAAGTATACAGGATGGGAGGGTGGAGCAGAGTCATGTATACAGGATGGGACAGGGGAGCCATGTATACAAGGATGGGAGGGGGGAGCCATGCATACAAGGATGGTAGGGTGGAGCGGAGCCATGTATACAGGATGGGAGGGTGGGAGTGGAGCCATGCATACAAGGATGGGAGGGTGGAGCGGAGCCATGCATACAAGGACGGGAAGGGGAGAGGAGCCATGCATACAAGGATGGGAGGGGGGAGCGGAGCCATGTATACAGGATGGGACAGGGGAGCCATGTATACAAGGATGGGAGAGGGGAGCCATGCATACAAGGATGGGAGGGTGGGAGCGGAGCCATGTATAAATAAACTACATACATATTCTAGAATACCCGATGCGTTAGAATCAGGCCAATATCTAGTTCTTTTATAAACCTGTGGATCATCCAATTGACGCCTAATCTCGGCCATATAGTTTCATGTGTCCATGACGATGACAGCACCACCCTTGTCTGCCGGCTTGATGGTGAAGTCGCCATCATGGACCAAAGGCTCCACGGCCAACACCTCAGCTTTAGTAAAATTAGGATATTGAAAATGAACTTTTTTTATAGACTGTTTCAGATTCTCTATATCCTGATTCACAGCAGTCACACAAGCCTCAATAACATGTGCATCCACAATAGGAACAAAATCACTAGGATTTGTTAGTGCAAATTATTGTAATTTCAACATAGATGTTAACACTTCCTGACCTTTTGGTACGTCCCTTAAGTGCCAATATTTTAATTTTATCGCCCTGAAAAATTTAAATAATTCAGTTTCTAACTTAAACCAGTTAACGTGTGTTTGGACTAAAAGGAAAAACCCTTTTCTAACACCCTTGTTTCATCCTTAGATAAAATTTTGGATGAGAGATTTACCATAAATTTGAGCTCTTCTCTTCTGTGTTGTCTCACAGGATTCATTCAGCCCTTTAGCTTCTTTCTTTTTTGTCCACAATGGTGTTTTCCTCCCTCCTCTTCTGCTTCTTTGTGGTCTTCTTCTGTTCCCTTTGTTGATCCTACTAGAAAAAATGTCATCACATAAGAATTCATTTAGTACAATATCCATTTTCCTAGGATATAGTTAACCAGCTGCTTTTGTAAATGTTTTTTTTCTCTTTCATCATCCTACTCTCATCTTTCTGCCGGTTATAAACATGTCCCAAACGGTAATCATCAGCATCTCTATTCCATTTACATCTTTTTTGCTCCTCTAATTCCTCTTTGGACTTTTTTAAATAGATGGTAACTGTCTCTTTAAATTTCTCAAAATCCTCTGTACCCAGTCTCTCTCAATGTCTGAGACCGTCCTGTTTAAAGCTGAAATTTATTTTTTCAAAGATTCCATGTTTAATAATAATATATTTATTTGATAAAGAAAAAAAATGCTAACCTTGGAAGCTGTTAAATCTTGCCCTGCACCTATTGAGACCGAAATCAGGACTGCAGAGTGACTCCCGGTCACCCCTGGCCGAGCAGTGAATTGGCTGCTATAAATCAACTGAGGGGAGACGGACGCCTGCACAGCAAAAAGAATAGCAGCCGTGGGCTGGCGAATCCTGCTGCGGAGGTACTGTCTGTAAGGCCCTTTGAGACCCCTACCTCCTCCTCGTGCCCGCACTGACTAGTGTAACACCCGCTGCTTCCCCACCAGCCCCCGACGCTGAGGCTTGCACCAGTCTCCTCAGCTCTCTAGCACAAACGGGAGGGGTATACTAACATGCAGCCTGTGCTCACCTTTGGGAAGCACGGAGACTCCTTCCTAGTCTGCACTCCACCTGTCACCAGAAGCTGGGGCTGAGGGAGCTGGACCCGAAGCAGTGGTGTGGAAGTCTGGCGTTTTCCCGCCATTAGCCGATGCCATATTGATTGGAGCACAGACGCAGGGCTGCTGGGAAGTGTTAAACTATCTGAGGTAAAGAGTGTTTCCACTAGCATAGCAGCAGCACAGAGCAACCAAGTGTAAAAATAAACAACTGGGCAGCGGTCGCTCACCTATGGCTGATCGCTCCCGGCGGAGGCTGCTGTCTCCTCACTCCATAGCCGCGACACACAGCCTTGCTATATAGCTACGGAGACCTGACTGTCATCGCTCCTCTAGCCTTGCTTGCGCTGAATCACGGCCTTCTACCTAGCACTCAATCTCACCAGGAGATCCCTTTGTTACCTGCACGACCTGGGTCCATCTCAGTCATATCTCTGAAGCGACTGGTAGATTAACAGATACAGGATTGCTGAACTACGCAGCTCCAGGGGCACACTGTTACTTGGTACCTAACCTCTGCATATCGCATATACCATTTCAGGAGGACTATATTTGGTTGTGAAAATTTACAAAAGCGATTCTATGGACTGGGTGGACATCCCCCCCAAGTTGTTTTACTTCATAGTTGCCCAGACTGATAGGGGCTTGCAGATGACGGTCCGGTCTGTTAGTTTGGCCGGCCTGCCCCCGCACTTTCTCAAAAATTTTAAGTAGAGTCTACTGGGAGGCGAAGCCAAGGATTGACCGCTTTCTAGCAGAGCTCTCCGCTGAGTTTCTCTCATCTGTGACTATACCTCAATTTATGAGAGGAAAAACAATTTTAATTAGTGGAGGGAATACCTGGACGGGGAGACTTGCTTGTCGGGTCTGCCTCTCCAGGCTCCTCGGTAGACTCTAGGTGCGGAGGACGCCACGCAGCGTGATACAGGCCGCGGGTCAGCTGGGCTATACATTCTATATAGGAACTACATGCTACATAGCAAACTCTAATGTAACGTTTCTTATCTGAGACATCACCGCCTTCTATCTTTTCACCAATGTCACTGAGCATGGATAAATTTGTGGGCAAACAATCTAAAGGAGGCCGAGCTTCTACCCGAAACCAACAAGGATCATCATCGCCTAAATCCACCTCTGATACAAATAGCGAGACTTCTCATTCAATAGTGGATGCCATCATGGAACGCCTCATGCCCGAAATAGACTCTAGATTTGCCACTCTTCAAACTTCAATAGATTCTATAATATCACAAGTTAATAATCAGGGCACTCGTCTGGATGAGGCTGAACAACGTATCTCTGATCTGGAGGATGTTACCAGGGAAATGGCAGAACGTCTAGAGGGAAAAGAGAAAGCAGTCACAGAGCTTCAATCCAAAGTGGACGACCTGGAAAATCGGTCCAGACGCAATAACTTAAAACTAATAGGAATTCCTGAGTCCATACATCCCTCTGAATTGCTAAAATTAACATCTGAGTGGTTGCCAAGTGCCTTGGACATTCAACTAACATCTGGCTCAATGGTGGTTGAGAGAGCACACAGAATAGGCCCGCAGAGGGGAAAAGACAATGATAGACCCAGACCGGTGATATTCAAGGTCCTTGATTTTCAAGATAAAATTCGTCTGCTTACGGCCTACAGGAAGAAAGCGCACATATCCTATGAAGGGCACAAAGTTTTGATGTTTCAGGACTACTCGGCCATGGTGACGACCAGACGTAGGGCCTTCAACCCGGTGTGTAAATTGTTGGCTGACAAAAACATTAGGTTCAGCCTACAATATCCAGCAATACTACGCTTCAATCTATCTGGGAAAAACTGGGCTATCGACGACCCGGTGAGGGCTCTGGAGATCGTCCGAGAAACCTCCCAGCCGCCATGAGCAGGATTCTGAGTGGCTTACTGAGTGACACTATCATAAATCACATAAGGTGATGTCAACTGACATATGTTTGTTATGTTGGTGTTTTTTGCTGTATTTTTACTTCTGCGTCCAACGTTGGGATGCAGGTTTGGGGGAAATGTTGAAAATGGTACACAGATACAAATTTTGTGGGAGGGGAAGGTTTATTGGGGAGTAGATCTCTGCATTCGACTTCAGATAATCAATAATCCTGGGATTCTATTGCCTACTCGCTGGGATGGGCTGGGATCCTATTACAATGTAACAGATATTTCTTATCACTTTTCCCGCACTGGAGTGGTTAATGGTAGATATCAACAGGCAAAAAATGTCCGCTATGACATCTCTCCTTTGGTGCTCTTGGAATGTCAATGGCCTGAATTCCCCGGTCAAGAGGAAAAAAATTCTACATTATTTGCATCAAAAAAATTTTCATGTTGTACTTTTGCAGGAGACACACTGGGTGAAGAACAACCATCCGGGGTTTTCTAGCAAAAAATTTACGGTATGTGCAGAAGCTTCCTTTACCAAAAAACAGAGGGGTGTCGCTATTATGATAAACAGAAATGTTGACCATGAGATAGTGGATGTGTTAGAAGATCCTTTGGGGAGGTTTGTTTGCGTTAAGCTGGCTATAGAGGGGACAACTTACAGTGTTATTAATATTTATGCGCCAAATTCGTCGGATCCATTCTTCCGGGCCAACGTGCTAAAGAAAATGGCAGGATGGGACACCTCCCATATGATTGTAGGTGGCGACTTTAATGAGGTGCATGACAGCGTGATGGATAGATCTAATTCCCAATCTCCTCATATACCTACGCAGGGGAGACTAATACAATCTTTTTTAGATCACTTGGGATTGTTGGACATCTGGAGAGTGCAACATCCTGTTGAGAGAGATTATTCTCACTATTCGCATGTTCATAATTCCCATGCTAGAATTGATTACTGGTTGTTGAACCCCTCACTCATGCCAAGAATTACACATACCAAAATTCTGGACATACATATCTCAGATCACGCACCAATTACGTTTAACCTAAAATTATCTAAACCAATATGCTTCCATAGGAAATGGAGGTTCCCGTCATACCTATATCACTCAGAAGATTTCAAAAAATTCATACAATTCTCATGGGATACATACAAATCTGACAATCAAATACATTTTAAAACACCAATTCTCTTCTGGGATACCTCTAAGGCAGTGTTGAGGGGCAAATAATTGCGTATATATGTCATAAAAAAAAACAATTGCAGGAGCGGACTTTAGCAGCGCAGAAGGCTTTAACCTTAGCATATAAAAATTTTAAACTTAATAATTCACCCCTCACGAAAAAACAATATCTTGAAGCAAAAGAATTGGTGGATGCACTCGCTCATGAATGGGCCACACATAGTATTGATCTCCAAAAGCACAAATGTTTTAAATGGGGCAACAAACCCGGCAAATTACTTGCATCTCTTACCAGACCATACAGAAAGGCCATAAGGATTAACAATATTCGGTCCAAAGAGGGCAGAGTGTTGATAGAAAATGAGGAAATTGTAGAGGAATTTAGATCATTTTTTGGTTCTCTGTACAAGGCTGAGAAGAGAGAGGGAGACGACATACTTAACTTTATGCAAAAGGAGGTGGCACCTTTATTAACAGAGGAACACAGGGAAATCCTTAATGCCCCTATACCCCCTTCAGAAGTCATCCAAACTATCAGCTCCTTGAAGCTCTCTAAATCTCCTGGCCCTGATGGGTACAGTAACGAATTTTATAAAATATTGGGAGGCAGTATAGGGACACATCTTTGTGAAGTTTTTAATCAGTTGGTGCGTTCAGGACAGCTCCCGGACCGTTTCAATGAAGCAGACATAATAGTGCTCCCTAAACCAGGCAAAGATCCTTCATTAGTGGAAGGATACAGACCAATCTCGCTTTTAAATTCTGACTTTAAAATTTTCACTAAAATTCTAGCAAACAGTGTGCAAAAGATAATCCCCAACCTGATATTGCCTCAACAAATTGGGTTTATCCACGGGAAATCCACAACATATAACATACGGACGGCTTTGGGAGCTATCTCTTATGGAAAATCTAATGGCTGCTTGGAGTCACAAAGCGTGTGACAGGGTTGCATGGGATTATCTCCTAGACATCCTGGAGTATAGAAACTTTGGTCCGTGGTTTTGCGAGGCGATAAAGTTGTTATATAAGAATCCGGTGTCCAGGCTGGCCATAAATGGTACGCTTTCTTCTACATTTGAAATCCAGAGAGGGACGCGTCAGGGCTGCCCCTTGTCGCCCTTACTCTTTAACCTTGCTTTAGATCCTTTACTTAGAACTCTCCAAAATTCTTCAATATTCAGGGGAATAGAGGTAGGCTCCATTTCTCTCAAAATTGCGGCATTTGCCGACGATGTTCTCCTATTCATCTCCAACCCCAGTACGGCGATACCAGTTATCATGGAGGCCCTAAATCTTTTTGGCAAATGCTCAGGCTTTAAAATAAATTATAATAAATCAGAGGCCCTGGCTCTGTTCGAGCAAGGGAAATTAAATAAAGCGACATTTCCTTTCCAATGGAGCACATCATCATCCATCAAATATTTGGGTGTTCACCTCCCGGCAGATTTGGCATCCTTATACCACATTAATATTAGACCCCTAATTACGTCCATATTTAACCTTCTAAACTCCTGGAAACATTTTACTTTGTCTTTTTCTGGAAAATGCCATTTAATTAAGATGATAATATTTCCAAAACTATTGTATGTTTTCCAAACACTACTTATTTTGTTGTCAAGTGTTGACATTAAAATTTTAAACACTGCTTTTAGGAATTTTATATGGGGAGAAAAAAAACGCACGCGTATAGGTTTGATCAAACTACAAGCCCCAAAGGAGGAGGGTGGCATCAATTTCCCAGACATTGCAAAGTACAATCTAGCAGCAAATTTCAGATATATCATTGATTGGTTAAGAGGTAGCTCACATTTCACAAACGTACTTTTAGACCAACAATTAAGTCCCCAGGTCTCTCTACCAGCATTACTTCATATGACTAACGAGGACTTCATTGCAGAAATAAGAAACCACCCCACCTTATGGCAAACTATACAGACGTGGAGGAAATGCCGGAGATTATGTCATCTGAGGGGCGATGTCTCTCCCTTTGTGCCCTTTCTGGGTAACCCGGGCTTTATGGGAGGTAAACCTCCCTTATCTTATATTGAGCTAGCTGGGCAGGGTTGCATCTTGGCAGCTGACCTATTAGATGATAGATTCTCTATGCTCACATTTGACACCGCAGCACAACGATTCCCAACATTTGTAAACAAGCCCTTCCTTTTTCTTCAAGCAAGGAGCTTAACTTTGAAAGGCATGGCGGCTGGGGGTGGGGTAGGAGAGAGGAACGCTCTGGATGGCTTCCTTAGGACCGCTAGGGTACAGTTAGCCTCGATAAGCAGTATTTACACACTGTTGCATAAGCAGTGGTCATGGGAGGGCAAAAAGACAGGTCCAGCACAATGGGTCAATGATATACAGAACATAACAGTCGGGGAAATCTTAGACGCCACTTTGATGCAACGGAAGGTGATCCCCTCCAGCAGTTATACAGACATGTCTCTATTACTCCTCCATAGAGCTTATATTACCCCACACATTAAGTCCAGGATGTCTCCAGGGGGCATATTCACCTGTTCCAAATGCGGGACAGGAAACACAGACATATTTCATCACATGTGGGGATGTCCCAAAGTGCAAAAAATATGGCAGTCTATTCATGCTGAACTACAGAATCTTGGCGAGATAGTGTTTCCTCTGACTCCACAATGGGCAATATTTAATATCCTAGATAGCTCTCAACATAAATTCCCCAAGCACGTTAAGGCTATGTTGATAATATGGGCTTCAGCTACCAGGAAAAGTCTATTGCAGCACTGGCTGGATCCATTGCCACCACCCAAATCTAATATATAAAGCTGAATGTATGTATGTGTGTATGTATGTGGGTATGTTTGTCCGGGATTGGAATCCGCACCGTCGCACTTACGGGCATGAAATTTTGCACGCCCGCACGTCTCGACCCCGAAAGAGTCCTAGGCTATGTTTTGAATCGAAATTTTAACCCCGCGTGCGTTAATCGCCAAACAATTTTGGCCCTATCTACATAATGGGGAGAAAGCTGAATGCTTGTGTGTATGTCCGGCATAGGAATCTGCATTTACGGGCATGAAATTTTGCACACCCGCACGTCTCGACCCCGGGAGCGTCATAGGCTAGGTTTTGAGTAGAAATTTTAACCCCGCGCATTCCAAATCGGCAAATAATTTTGGCTCGGGATAGGAATCTGCACCGTTGTACTTACGGGCATGAAATTTTGCATGCCCGCACATCTCAACCCCAGGAGCATTATAGGCTATGTGTTGAATGGAAATTTTAACCCCCGCACGTTCCAAATCGCCAAACAATTTTGGCCCTATCTACATAATGGGGAGAAAGCTGACTGCTTGTGTGTATGTCCGGCATAGGAATCTGCATTTACGGGCATGAAATTTTGCACACCGCACGTCTCGACCCCGGGAGCGTCATAGGCTAAGTTTTTAGTCGAAATTTTAACCCCGCGCATTCCAAATCGGCAAATAATTTTGGCCCGGGATAGGAATCTGCACCGTTGTACTTACGGGCATGAAATTTTGCATGCCCGCACATCTCAACCCCAGGAGCATCATAGGCTATGTGTTGAATGGAAATTTTAACCCCCGCACGTTCCAAATCGCCAAACAATTTTGGCCCTATCTACATAATGGGGAGAAAGCTGAATGCTTGTGTGTATGTCCGGCATAGGAATCTGCATTTACGGGCATGAAATTTTGCACACCCGCACGTCTCGACCCCGGGAGCGTCATAGGCTAGGTTTTGAGTCGAAATTTTAACCCCGCGCATTCCAAATCGGCAAATAATTTTGGCCCGGGATAGGAATCTGCACCGTTGTACTTACGGGCATGAAATTTTGCATGCCCGCACATCTCAACCCCAGGAGCATCATAGGCTATGTGTTGAATGGAAAATTTAACCCCCGCACATTCCAAATCGCCAAACTATTTTGGCCCTATCTACATAATGGGGAGAAAGCTGAATACTTGTATATAGATATAATCATTACAATTTGTTATAACTAACCGTAGTTAGGTACTATGCCCGGGCAGCGCCGGGCTCTTCAGCTAGTCTCTCATATATTCCAAAATAATGTATATTTTTCGAATGGACTGGCTAGACACCCTGACAAATAAAGAGAAATTGACTGGGAAATTTTTAACTACATGGTCATTTTTCATCCCATCTCTGACTCAAGACACTAGGGACAAATTAAGGACACATTTTGAAAATACTCAGTGGTATCTTCTTAAGAAAATTAGTGGACATGATCCTATTCCTTAAATTTTGTTGATTGTCAATCGAATGCAGGGACGTTATAGGGGGTTTATATGTTGGGGGGATGGGAGGGTGGAGGGTAGTAGGGGGACAGTTATGTGTATTATACTTGTGAGATAAGTTTGATACATTTAAATCTGTATGACTTACTTGGTGGTAATACTCTGTAATTCATCACATTGAGTTTTAAGTATGTCAATTCAGTATATTATTTCATGACTTGTATGATTAAATTTACTGTAATACTTTTTAAAATCAATAAAACATGTTGGAAAAAAAAGAAAAAAAAATGCTCACAAAAAACATCATCATTTGAAAAAAAGATATGGATGAATATTGGATCTTGATCCGTAGGTATACGCTTATTTAAAAAATACTCCTTTAACGTCATTAGATGTAGTTGAAGTGTTACAATCCGCTTGGATTCATAGCCATACTTGAGTTTGAGATCCACAGGTGACGGCATATTCAGATAAGCAGCCTCTCCTTCTATCCCTCCAAGGATTCTATATATATACAGTACAGACCAAAAGTTTGGACACACCTTCTCATTCAAAGATTTTTGTGTATTTTCATGACTATGAAAATTGTACATTCACACTGAAGGCATCAAAACTATGAATTAACACATGTGGAATTATATACTTAACAAAAAAGTGTGAAACAACTGAAAATATGTCTAATATTCTAGGTTCTTCAAAGTAGCCACCTTTTGCTTTGATTACTGCTTTGTACACTCTTGGCATTCTCTTGATGAGCTTCAAGAGGTAGTCACCGGAAATGGTCTTCCAACAGTCTTGAAGGAGTTCCCAGAGATACTTAGCACTTGGCCCTTTTGCCTTCACTCTGCGGTCCAGCTCACCCCAAACCATCTCGATTGGGTTCAGGTCTGGTGACTGTGGAGGCCAGGTCATCTGGCATAGCACCCCAACACTCTCATTCTTGGTCAATTAGCCCTTACACAGCCTGGAGGTGTGTTTGGGGTCATCAAGAGAATGCCAAGAGTGTGCAAAGCAGTAATCAAAGTAAAAGGTGGCTACTTTGAAGAACCTAGAATATAAGACATATTTTCAGTTGTTTCACACTTTTTTGTTAAGTATATAATTCCACATGTTAATTCATAGTTTTGATGCCTTCAGTGTGAATGTACAATTTTCATAGTCATGAAAATACAGAAAATTCTTTGAATGAGGTGTGTCCAAACTTTTGGTCTGTAATGTATATATATATATATATATATATGTATATATATATATGACATTCAGACATTCAGTGAGGAAAATAAGTATTTGATATACTGCCGATTTTACAAGTTTCCCCACCTACAAAGAATGGAGAGGTCTGTAATTTTTATCGTAGATATGCTTCAACTGTGAGAGACAGAATCTAAAAATAAAGAACAGAAAATCTCATTACGATTTTTACATAATTAGTGCTTTATTGCATGAAATAAGTATTTGAGACAATAGAAAAACAGAACTCAATATTTGGTACAGAAATATTTGTTTGCAATTACAGAGGTCAGATGTTTCCTTTAGTTCTTGACCAAGTTTGCACACACTAGAGCAGGGATTTTGGCCCACTCCTCCATACAAAATCTTCTCCAGATCTTTCAGGTTTCGGGGCTGTCACTGGGCAACATTGAGTTTCAGCTCACTCCAAAGATTTTCTACTTCAGGTCTGGAGACTGGCTAAGCCACACCAGGACTTTGAAATGCTTCTTACCAGAGGGTCGTAGCTAAGGTTTTTGGTTCAGGGGATGAAACTTCTATTCCCTATCTGATGGCACCACGAGTGTGAGAAAGTTCTCCTGCTTGCGGTGCCATCAGACAGGTCCTGCAAGTTCACAGCCAATTAACTCACTTCACCTTTCTGACATCAACTCGAGCGCCGTGGGAAAATTACTCACCACGCTCACGCTGATATCACATAGGTGAAGTGCACCTTTTCTGGGGTGGCTGAGAGCTGATGTTTTTAGCCTGGGGGGGCAATATCCATGGCCCCTTCCTAGGCTATTAATAATTAGCCCGCAGCTGTCTGCATAGCCTTTGCTGGTTATTAATCATAGGGGGACCCTACGTCATTTTTTTAGGGTCCCCATTTTAATAGCCAGTAAAGGCTAAGTATACAGCTGTGAGCTTATATTAATAGCCTAGGAAGCTCCATGGGTATTATCTTCTTCCCAGACTATAAACATCTGCCACCAGCCATCGGCTTTCCCTCTGCTGGTTAAGAAAATTACGTGGGAGCCCACGCCATTTTTTTCAGAAAAATAATCTTTTATTAATAAAATACATGTACAGTAATCTGCACACACTCTGAACTAATTGTATTTGTCACTGACATCTATATATCTACCTACTCTATAAGTATGTACTGTGAGTAATCCATCTCTTTTATGCTGTCGGCTCCTGCTGTGATTTTACACTACGCAGCTGCTGAATTGCCGGCTTTTCTTCTATGTAATATATACATATATATGTGTGTGTGTTACTGACATCTATATATCTATGTATTCTATATGTATACAGTATATCTATCTATTCTATTCTAACCTGTCACTGTAATTTTGCTGTACACGGCACATGAATTGCCGACATTTATTCTATCTATCTATTTATCTACAATGGGTTCGGAAAGTATATAGACCTCTTTAAATTTTTCACTCTTTGTTTCATTGCAGCCTTTTGGGTAAATGCAAAATAGCTAATTTTTTCTTATGAATGTACACTCTGCACACAATCTTCACTGATTAAAACCAGAAATGTAGAATTTTTTTGCAAATTTATTAAAAAAGAAAACCTGAAATATCACATGGTTATAAGTATCCAGACCCTTTGCTCAGACACTCATATTTAGGTCACATGCTGTTCATTTCCTTGTGATCCTCATTGAGATAGGTCTACTCCTTCATTGGAGTCCAGCTGTGTTTAATTAAACTGATAGGACATGATTTGCAAAGGCACACATCTGTCTATATGAGACCTCACAGCTCACAGTGCATGTCAGACCAAGTGAGAATCATGAGGTCAAAGGAACTGGCCAAGGAGCTCAGAGACAGAACTGTGCCAAGGCACAGATCTGGCCAAGTTTACAAAAGAATTTCTGCAGTAGTCAAGGTTCCTAAGAACACAGTGGCCTCCATAATATTTAAATGGAAGAAGTTTGGGACCATCAGAAGTCTTCCTAGACCTGGCCATCCAGCCAATCTGAGCAATTGTGGGAGAAGAGCCTTGGTGAGAGAGGTAAAGAAAAACCCCAAGATCACTATGGCTGAGCTCCACTGTTGCAGTAGGGAGCTGGGAGAAAGTTCCACAAAGTCAACTATCACTGCAGCCCTGCACTGGTTGGGCATTTATGGCAGAGTGGCCCGATG
Source organism: Oophaga sylvatica (assembly GCA_033576555.1). NCBI lineage: Eukaryota > Metazoa > Chordata > Amphibia > Anura > Dendrobatidae > Oophaga > Oophaga sylvatica. The sequence continues at coordinate 135,948,546 of JARQOD010000006.1, forward strand.
GAAGACATCTGAAAGCCCACATAGAGGTTACTAAAAACCCATGAAGGTCTCCCATACTATGAGAAATAGGATTCTCTGGTCTGATGAGATGAAGATAGAACTTTTTGGTGATAATTCTAAGCAGTATGTGTGGAGAAAACCAGGCACTGTTCATCACCTGCCCAATACAATCCCAACAGTGAAACATGGTGGCGGCAGCATCATGCTATGGGGTTTTTTTCAGTTGCAGGGACAGGACGACTGGTTGCAACTGAAGGAAACATGAATGTGGCCAAGTACAGAGATATCTTGGATGAAAACCTCTTCCAGAGTGCTCTGGACCTCAGACTTTGCCGCAGGTTCACCTTCCAACAAGACAATGACCCTAAGCACACAGCTAAAATAACAAAGGAGTGGCTTCAGAACAACTCTCTGACCATTCTTGACTGGCCCAGCCAAAGTCCTGACCTAATCCCAATTGAGCATCTCTGGAGAGATCTGAAAATGGCTGTCCACCAATGTTCACCATCCAACCTGAAGGAACAGGAGAGGATCTGCAAGGAACAATGGCAGAGGATCCCCAAATCCAGGTGTGAAAAACTTGTTGCATCATTCCCAAGAAGACTCATGGCTGTACTAGTTCAAAAGGGTGCTTCTACTCAATACTGAGCAAAGGGTCTGAATACTTATGACCTTGTGATATTTCAGTTTTTCTTTTTTAATAAATTTGCAAAAATTTCTATATTTCTGTTTGGGGTGCAGAGTATACATTATTGAGAAAAAAATAACTTTTTTGCATTTTCCAATTGGCTGCAATGAAACAAAGTGAAAAATTTAAAGGGGTCTGAATACTTTCTGAACCCACTTTATCTATCTATCTATCTACTATCTATCTATCTATCTATCTACTTCAAAAAAGGAAAAATGAGGTTTTTCAATATAAAAATAATTTTTATTAAACAATTATTAAAAATGAATTTAAAATATTCATACATATACAAAAAAGCGGGGAACATATGCAATAAAGATATAAATAAAGCCTAATGAGGGTATTCATGCAAATGGTTAAATAAGGAATTCCTTACTAATAATCTCGGGAGAGAAAAAGGCTGCTCAAGTGTGCTATATACCGTATATCTACTATATGATGCAGCATAAAGTTCTCCTCTTTAAATAACACCTCAGTAACCATGAATATACGCCTAGCTCATATATACATATATAAAAAACCAAGTGGTTTATAAGTTGTGCAAGCTAGAAAAGAGTGCCTAGTATATTATATATAGCAGAACTAATGCCTATGTCAAACATTTGCCCTGTTCAAAATGTGAGCCAATGTGGCAAAAACTAAATAATGCTTGCAGGAAAAAAGCAGTTCCATGGCTGGCAAAAGGTTTCCCATACCTCTATTCAGGCTGCAGCACCCTACAAAAAAGCGGGGAACATATGCAATAAAGATATAAATAAAGCCTAATGAGGGTATTCATGCAAATGGTTAAATAAGGAATTCCTTACTGATAGTCTCGGGAGAAAAAAAAGGCTGCTCAAGTGTGCTATATATATCTACTATATGGTGCAGCATAAAGTTCTCCTCTTTAAATAACACCTCAGTAACCATGAATATACGCCTAGCTCATATATACATATATAAAAAACCAAGTGGTTTATAAGTTGTGCAAGCTAGAAAAGAGTGCCTAGTATTTATATATAGCAGAACTAATGCCTATATCAAACATTTGCTCTGTTCAAAATGTGAGCCAATGTGGCAAAAACTAAATAATGCTTGCAGGAAAAAAGCAGTTTCATGGCTGGCAAAAGGTTCCCATACCTCTAATCAGGCTGCAGCACCCCTGACGCGCGTTTCGCTAGTCGCTATCTATCTATCTCATATCTATCTAAGATAATATACCATATTTTTCGGACTATAAGGTGCACCGGACCATAAGACGCACCCCACATTTTCAGAAGGAAAATAGGGAAAAAAATTAATGTGTCAAATGGGGGTCTGTCTTACAGTCCGAATTTAGTTTACTGGAGGGGAATCGGCAGCGCTGGTGGAGCGTGGTCACAGAGGGTGTTCGGTGGTCCGGAGATATAACTTCCTTCCCAGGCTGGTGTGGCAGGTGCGGTGGCCTCCGGGAAATCCCATCCCAGGCTGGTGCGGCGGTGGTGCTCTGTGGTGCGTGGGGCTCCCGCTAGCATTTTATGAAAGCCCGGGGCCACCGCACATCCATTGCTGCGATGCGGTGGCCTCTGGGAAAATGGCCGCTTGGGGCGGCGCATGCTTAGATTGAGATCTCGGGAGACGAGATCTCGGGACGATGTTAACTTTAATTTGCTTCTTTTTTATGGTGTAATAATCTGGTACTCCTAATGTTATATTGCATGTATATAACATCGTCCATCATGTGACTCATTGGCGATACATATAGTTCATGAAACGCATGCTTGTTTTATGTGGCAAACTTGTTTTCTACTGCCTAAATAAGAGTGTGCCTTTGGAATGTGTTAAGAGACTTCTCATGATTGAAAGTTATCTCCTATCTATAGTGCTGCAGAATAACTTAACCCCTTCACTCCAAAACCTGTTTTCACCTTCATGACCACGCCATTCTTTTTTTAATTGTCACTTTATGAGATAACTGGAGCTCTTCAACGGCTCCCACCGAGTCTGAGATTGAATTCTCGTGACATATTGTACTTCATGATAGTTGTAAAATTTCTTCAATATGACTTGCGTTTCTTTGTGAAAATATCGTAAATTTGGAGAAAATTTTAATGTATACTTATAATTTTTAGGCCCTTAGGCCATTTGACTTTTTCCAACCAAAATTGGCTGGAATTAAGATTGGACACCATGTTGCATTTGGAGAGCCCCTGATGTGCCTAAACAGTGTAAACCCCGCACAAGTGACACCATTTTGGAAACTAGACCCCCTAAGGAACTTATGTAGATCTGTGGTGAGCAATTTGAACCCCCAAGTGCTTCACACAAGTTTATAATGTAGAGACGTAAAATAAAAAAAATCATATTTTTTCCACAAAAATGATCTTTTCACCCCAGTTTTTATTTTTCCAAGGGTAACAAGACCCCAAAAGTTATTGTGCAATTTGTCCTGAGTAAGCTGATACCCCATATGTGGGGGTAAACCACTGTTTGGGTGCATGGCAGAGCTCAGAAGGGAAGGAGCGCCGTTTGACTTTTTCAATGCAGAATTGGCTGGACGCCATGTCGTGTTTGGAGAGCCCCTGATGTGCCTAAACAGTGGAAACCCCCCACAAATGACACCATTTTGGAAACTAGACCCCTCAAGGAACTTATCTAGATGTGTCATGAGAACTTTGAACCCCAGGTGTTTCACTAAAGTTTATAACGCCCGAGCATGAAAACAAAAAAAATCATATTTTTTCCACAAACATGATCTTTTAGTCCCCAACTTTTTATTTTCCCAAGGGTAACAGGAGAAATTGGACCCCAAACGTTGTTGTCCAATTTGTCCTGAGTACACTGATACTCTATATGTGGGAGAAAACTACTGTATGGGCACACGTCGGGGCTCGGAAGGGAAGTAGTGACATTTTGGATTGCAGACTTTGATGGAATGGTCTGCGGGCGTCATGTCGCATTTGGAGAGCCCCTGATGTGTCTAAACAGCGGAAACCCCCCACAAGTGACCCCATTTTGGATAATTGACCCCCCAAGGAACTTATCTAGATGTGTGGGGAGAACTTTAAACCCCCAAGTGCTTCACAGAAGTTTATAACGTAGAGACATAAAAATAAAAAATCATAATTTTTTTCCACAAAAATGATATTTTTGGCCCCAATTTTTTATTTTCCCAAGGGTAACAGGAGAAATTGGATCCCAAAAGTTGTTGTCCAATTTGTCCTGAGTACGCTGATACCCTATATGTGGGAGAAAACTACTGTAAGGGCACACGTCGGGGCTCGGAAGGGAAGTAGTGATGTTTTGGATTGCAGGCTTTGATGGAATGGTCTGCGGGCGTCATGTCACATTTGGAGAGCCCCTGATGTACCTAAACAGTGGAAACCTCCCACAAGTGACCCCATTTTGGAAAATAGACCCCACAAGGAACTTATCTAGATGTGTTGTGAGCGCTATGGAGCCCCAAGTGCTTTACAGAAGTTTATAACGTACAGCCGTAAAAACAGAAAAATCTTTTTTTTTTTTACAAAAATGATATTTTCGCCCCAATTTTTTATTTTCCCCAGGGTAACAGAAGAAATTGGACCCCAAGAGTTATTGTGCAATTTGTCCTGAGTACACTGATACCCCATATGTGGGGGTAAATTACTGTTTGGGCGCATGGCAGAGCTCAGAAGGGAAGGAGCACCGTTTTTCAACGCAGAATTGGCTGGAATTGAGATCAGACGCCATGTCACATTTGGAGAGCCGCTGATGTGCCTAAACAGTGGAAACCCCCCAATTCTAACTCCAACCCTAACCCCAACACACTCCTAACCCTAGTCCCAACCCTAAACCTAACAATAACCACAAACCTAACCCTAACACACCCTAATCCCAAACCTAACCCTAATCCTAACTTTAGCCCCAACCCTAACTTTAGCCGCAACCCTAACCCTAACCCTAATGGGAAAATGGAAATAAATACATTTTTTTTAATTTTATTATTTTTCCCTAACTAAGGAGGTGATAAAGGGGGGTTTGATTTACTATTTATAGCGGGTTTTTATGTTTGGCAGCTGTCACGCTAAAAGAACGCTTTTTATTGCAAAAAGCAGTTTTTGCATCACATTTTGAGAGCTATAATTTTTGCATATTTTGGCCCACAG
>JARQOD010000006.1:135953439-136031952 GCA_033576555.1 Oophaga sylvatica
TTTTTCTCTCAGTTTGTCCTTTGGGTCTGAGGGTGGAACGCAGAGGAAAAAAACAGCTAAACTCCTAGTTTGGAACAAAATGTCCTCCAAAATCAGACACAATGTTCTTTGGAACGCCGTGCAACTGAACCACCTGTTGAAAAAACAAGGGCACCAACTCGGAGGAGGATGGCAACTTAGGTAGTGGCACAAGATGTATCATCTTGGAAAACCTATCACAGATTACCCAAATAACGGTCATTCTCCGAGAGACAGGGAGGTGGGAAATAAAATCCATAGATGTTGTGAATGTGCTAGAGATGGTTTCTGAGCAGAGGCTCCCTCTGGTGGTTACAGACAGTACTGAACCTTTCAGCAAGGAATGGCAATCTGGGTTCACTGACTGGACTGATATAAGGGAGGTTCCCTCCCATGATAGTTGCCGGTGAACAATTGTTCTTGTCTCAATTGTGGTTCCTGGTTCATTTGGAAGTTGCTGGAGTCTTGCCTGCACCTGCTGCTTTCAGATAAGATATTTTCTGCTTTTCTTTTATGCTTGCTTTTCATAGTTTTCTGCACTTTTGTGGAGGTCAGCCGGTCCCCTTCTGGGCCTGTGCTCCTCTCAATTTATCTGTAGCCACTCAGGCAGTGACGAGGCGTCTAGGATCAATGTAGGAACGTTCCACGGCTACCTCTAGTTGTGTGGTTAGTTCAGGTTACTGCAATCCAATAGGTTCCAGCCTCTCTGGTGTATTACCGTTTTTGCTTTTTCTCCTCAGCTACCTAAACATAACAGTATCACCGGCCCAAAACTAAAATTATATGGTACTCACAGAAGGGAAAAATAGTGTGGAAAGAAATAAGTTGTCAGAGTTGTCAGAGATTTTTTTTTTTATGTTTGTTGCATTTTTTCCCTCTTTCTTTCTGGGTGCTGAGGAGGATTTTTTTTTTCTCTCAATGGAGTTTGCACAGTTGTCTGCTGTGTGGATCAGCTTGCCACTGAGGTTCGGAGTATTGCTTCCTATCTTGCTGGGTTGCCGGTTGTGGAACCTAGGATCCTCATGCCAGATTTGTTTTTGGGGGATCGGGATAAATTTCTGATTTTCAAAATAACTTTAAGTTGTTTTTTGCCTTGAAGCCTAAATCCTCAAGGAACGCAGCACAGCAGGTTCAAATTGTCATCTCTCTCCTGCGCGGCGACCCTCAGGATTGGGCTTTTCCCTGACACCTGGAGATCCAGTTTTTAAATGATGTTGATGTATTTTTTTCAGGCTCTGGGGTTGTTGTACGATGAACCTAATGTCACTGATCAGGCTGAGAAGACCTTGTTGGCATTAAGTCAGAGCTGTGAAGCCGCTGAACTGTACTGTCAGAAATTTCGAAAGTGGGCAGTCCTGACCAAATGGAATGATGATGCTTTGGCAGCCCTTTTTCGGAAGGGTCTGTCAGAGAATGTAAAAGACGTTATGGTGGATTCCCTGTACCCTCTGGTCTCAATGATTCTATGTCTTTGGCTATTCAAATTGACAGACGTTTGCGTGAGCGCAGAGGTATGCGTGAGATGGTGTTGCCTTGTGGGCCAGCTCCTGAGCCCATGCAGTGTGATGGAGTGACTTCTGGGGCACAGCGTCATGAATTTCGAAAGCGCAATGGGTTATGTTTCTACTGTGGTGCCGCCTCTTATGCTATTTCCATCTGCCCTAAGCGGGGAAGACGTTTTGCGCGCTCAGTTGTCTTGGGGAGTGTTCAGACTAAATTTCTGTTGACTGTTACCCTGATTTGCTCCATGTCCACATTTTCTGCTCAGGCTTTTGTTGATCAAGGAGTAGCTATTAACCTGATGCATTTCGACTTTGCCAAACGTTGTGGCTTTCCCATGATACCCCTGCGGAAGTCTATTCCCCTATTGGGCATTGATTCTACCCTTTGGCGGAGAATAAACCCCAATTTTCTACTCAGGTGATAATGAGGGTTGAACCAGATCATCAGGAGAGTTGCAAATTTCTGGTGTTGCATAATCTGCATGACATTATTGTTTTGGGTTTCCCTTGGTTTCAGATTCATAATCCTGTTTTGGATTGGAAAATCTGTGTCTGTGACCAGTTGGGGCTGCCAATGTGTTAATGCTGGCACTCCTGTTTTTTCTGCCTCTCCCAGTCTCAGGATGTTCCTGACTTTTTGACTGATTTTCTGATGTGTTTAGTGAAAGTAAATCTGCATCCTTGCTCCCTCACAGGAGCTACGATTGCGCTATTGAATTAGTGCCTGGTGGTAAAATTCCTAAAGGTCGCCTTTTTAATTTATCTGTACCTGAACACGATGCTATGCGATCTTATATCAAGGAGTCATTGGAGAAGGGTCATATCAGACCATCCTCTTCGCCCTTTGGCACCGTTTTTTTCTTTGTGGCCAAAAAGGATGGTTCATTGAGGTTGTGTATTGATTATCGCCTTCTGAATAAGATCATTGTGAAGTATCAATATCCGTTACCCTTGATTTCTGACCTGTTTTCCAGAGTGAAAAGTGCTAGTTGGTTTACCAAGTTTGACCTCAGGGGGCGTATAACCTTATTCGTATTAAGCACGGGGATGAATGGAAGACGGCGTTTAATACCCCAGAGGGGCATTTTGAGTACCTAGTGATGCCCTTTGGGCTCACTAATGCTCCTTCCGTCTTCCAATCCTTCATGAATGATATTTTCAGGGATTTTGTGGATAAATTTCTGATTGTTTATTTGGATGATATCTTGATTTTTTTCCAATGACTGGGACTCTCATGTGAAACATGTTCGGACTGTGTTCCAGATTTTGAGAGAGAATGCACTGTATGTGAAGTGATCAAAGTGTCTTTTTGGCGTACAGAAGGTCTCATTTCTGGGATTAATTTTGTCTCCCCGAAGAAGCGAGGTGCGAAACGCACGTCGGGGTCTCTAGTGCGTCGCAGACAACATCGCAATTTGGTAAGGATGCCTGAACCTTGTATTTTTACAATTGTCCATTGGGGACTGTTTACAAATGTATTATTATGAGTGGACTTGATGTTCAGTGGCCTTATATAGAATAGATTTGGCACTTGCCAGTATAATGCATATTACTATTTGTATGGGCTATTGTTAGCACTGCGTTCCTCATCATGTTATAGGCTGACTTTATGTACATTTTTTGTCTGCGACCACTTTCACGGTCACATCATCTTCTGCCTGTTACTGTTTTTATTCTTGTATCATTCTATTGGAAGTATTGTTATGAGATTTGCATGTTAGTGTCAATTTATATCTAATAAAAATTTTATTTTTTACTTACGGAATTCATATCACTTCTCTCAATTTTTTATCTGATTGTTACTTTGGGAGATGTAAGCCCTCAGTGGTTTCTTTGATGCATTTCATTTTGTCTCCGTCTGCTATTAAAATGGACCCGGTCAAGGTTCAGGCCATCTGTGATTGGGTTCAACCTACTTCATTGAAGGCTCTTCAGAGATTTTTGGGTTTTGCCAATTTTTATCGTAAATTTATTGGTAATTTCTCTGGTATTGTTAAACCATTGACTGATCTGACCAAAAGGGTTCCGATGTGGTGAATTGGCCTCCTGAGGCAGTTTCTGCATTTCAGGAACTTAAGCAGAGATTCATTTCTGCTCTTGTTCTACGGCAGCCTGATGTTTCTCTGCCGTTTCAGTGGAGGTTGATGCCTCTGAGATTGGGGCAGGAGCCGTTTTGTCCCAAAGGGATCCAGAGACCTCTAAGAGTAACCCTTGTGCCTTTTTCTCTCGAAAGTTTTCTCCAACTGAACGTAATTATGACGTGGGTAATCGGGAGTTATTGGCCATGAAGTGGGCCTTTGAAGATTGGAGACATTGGCTGGAAGGAGCCAAACATCAGGTGGTGGTCCTCACGGACCATAAGAACCTGGCTTATCTCGAATCAGCCAAGCGACTTAATCCTAGACAGGCCAGGTGGGCCTTGTTTTTCACACGTTTTAATTTTGTGGTTTCTTTTCTTCCTGGCACTAAGAATGTTAAGGCGGATGCCCTCTCAAGGAGTTTCTTTGCAGATTCTCCTGAGTTATCTGATCCTGCTGTTATTTTGAAAGAGGGTGTAGTACTTTCCGCCATCTCGCCTAATTTGAGACTGGCTCTGGAGGGGTGTCAGGAGGATAAACCTGAGCGCTGCCCTGTTGGGAAATTGTTTGTCCCAGACCAGTGGAAGAAGAGTGTGATGTCTGAGGTTCATTGTTCCGCGTTGGCTGGTCATCCCGAGATTTTTGGTACCAGAGACTTGGTGAGTCGGTCCTTTTGGTGGCCTACTTTGTCTCGTGACGTCAGGGACTTTGTGCAGTCCTGTGGGACTTGCTCTCGTTCCAAGCCTTGCTCTCGCTCTAGTGGTTTGTTGATGCCATTACCTGTGCCCAAGAGGCCATGGACCCATATCTCTATGGATTTTATTTCCGACCTCCCTGTCTCTCAGAGAATGACCGTTATCTGGGTAATCTGTGATAGGTTTTCCAAGATGATACATCTTGTGCCATTACCTAAGTTGCCTTCCTCCTCCGAGTTGGTGCCTTTGTTCCTTCAGCACGTGGTTCGGTTGCATGGCATTTCGGAGAACATTGTGTCTGACAGAGGAGTCCAGTTTGTTTCCAGATTTTGGAGGACATTTTGTTCTAAACTTGGTGTTCAATTATCTTTCTCCTCTGCATTTCATCCTCAGACCAATGGACAAACCGAGAGAACAAACCAGACCTTGGAGACTTATTTGAGATGTTTTGTGTCTGCTGATCAAGATGACTGGGTCTCTTTTTTGCCTTTGGCTGAGTTTGCTCTTAATAATAGGGCTAGCTCTGCCACCTTGATGTCTCCATTTTTCTGCAATTCTGGGTTTCACCCTTGATTTTCTTAGGGACAGGCGGAGGCTTCTGTCTGTCAGGGTGTTGACTCTGTTTTGGAGCGTATGCAGCAGATTTGGGACCAGGTAGTGGAGAGGTTGTCTCTCTCTCAAGAGAAGGCCCAGCGGTTTGCCAACCGGCATAGGACTGATGGTCCTCGGTTTAAAGTGGGGACTTGGTTTGGTTGCCCTCAAGAAATATCCCTATGAGGGTTGCATCTCCAAAGTTTAAGCCTAGGTTCATTGGACCTTATAAGATCATGGAGATTCTTAATCCGGTTTCCTTCCGTTTGCTTCTTCCAGGGACATTTAAGATCCATAACGTGTTCCACAAGTCCTTATTGAAGAGGTTTGTCGAGCCAGTGGTTCCTATGGCTGTGCCTCCTGACCCTGTTTTGGTTGAGGGCAATCTGGAGTATATGGTCGAGAAAATATTGAATTCTCGTTTTTCTAGACGGAAGCTCCAGTATTTGGTTAAGTGGAGAGGTTATGGTCAGGAGGACAATTCTTGGGTATTTGCTTCGGACATCCATGCTAGAAGACTGATCCGTGCCTATCACCGAGCTCATCCTGATCGGCCTGGTTGCACAAGTGAGGTTCGGTGACCCCTCCTCAAGGGGGGGGGTACTGTTGTGAATGTGCTAGAGATGGTTTCTGAGCAGAGGCTCCCTCTGGTGGTTACAGACAGTACTGAACCTTTCAGCGAGGAATGGCAATCTGGGTTCACTGACTGGACTGATATAAGGGAGGTTCCCTCCCATGATGGTTGCCGGTGAACAATTGTTCTTGTCTCAATTGTGGTTCCTGGTTCATTTGGAAGTTGCTGGAGTCTTGCCTGCACCTGCTGCTTTCAGATAAGATATTTTCTGCTTTTCTTTTTGTGCTTGCTTTTTTCATAGTTTTCTTCACTTTTGAGGAGGTCAGCCGGGTCCCCTTCTAGGGCCTGTGCTCCTCTCAATTTATCTGTAGCCACTGTCATTTGTTCATTTGCTTTTTCCTGTTTTTTCAGTGGCTGCGGCTTTGTTTTGCTACACCAGAGATCTGACTGAGGTGGTAGAGATCGTGTGATCTCAGGTTTTTTAGCAATCAGAAGTGCTGGTATTTTTTAGGGTTTTTGTTGGATTGCAGTCAGAATTCTTTCCTGTACTTTTCTGTCTAGACAGATTGGGCCCCAACGTTTGCTCATTCTATTTTCTGTCTGTGTCCGTGCTATCTTCTTGTCTAACCGCCATTATATGTTTGGGGGCTTCCTATTTTCTGTGGGGATCTGCTCCGGGGCAGATAGCTTTCATCTTTCTGCCTTTAGGTGTGGTTATCTCTCAGGCTGTGACGAGGTGTCTAGGATCAATGTAGGAACTCTCCACGGCTACCTCTAGTTGTGTGGTTAGTTCAGGTTACTGCAATCCAATAGGTTCCAGCCTCTCTGGTGTATTACCGTTTTTGCTTTTTCTCCTCAGCTACCTAAACATAACACATAGAGATATGGGTCCATGGCCTCTTGGGCACAGGCAATGGCATTAACAAACCACTAGAGCGAGAGCAAGGTTTGGACGGAGAACAAGTTCCACAGGACTGCACAAAGTCCCTGACGTCACGAGACAAAGTGGGCCACCAAAAGGACCGACTCACCAAATCTCTGGTACCAAGAATACCAGGATGGCCGACCAACGTGGAGCAATGAATCTTGGACATCACTTTCTTCCTCCACTGGTCTGGGACAAACAATATCCCAGCAGGGCAACGTTCAGGTTTATCCTCCAGAAATTTCTCCAAAGCCAGTCTCAAATTGGGTGAGATAGCGGAAGGAACCACACCCTCCTTCAGAATAACAGCAGGCTCAGTTACCTCAGGAGAATCCAGAAAGAAACTCCTCGAGAGGGCATCCGCCTTAACATTCTTGGTGCCCAGGAGAAAAGAGACCACAAAATTAAAACGTGTGAAAAACAAGGCCCACCTGGCCTGTCTAGGATTAAGTCGCTTGGCTGATTCAAGATAAACCAGGTTCTTATGATCCGTGAGGACCACCACCTGATGCTTGGCTCCTTCCAGCCAATGTCTCCACTCCTCAAAAGCCCACTTCATGCCCAATAACTCCCGATTACCCACATCATAATTACGTTCCGCTGGGGAAAATTTTCGAGAGAAAAAGGCACAAGGGTAAATCTTAGAGGTCTCCGGATCCCTTTGGGACAAAACGGCTCCTGCACCAATCTCAGAAGCATCAACCTCCACCTGAAATGGTAGAGAAATATCAGGTTGGCGCAGAACAGGAGCAGAAGTGAATCTCCGCTTAAGCTCCTGAAACGCAGAAACTGCCTCAGGAGACCAATTCACTACATCAGAACCCTTCTTGGTCAAATCAGTCAGTGGCTTCACAATACCAGAGAAATTAGCTATAAATTTACAATAAAAATTAGCAAAACCCAAAAATCTCTAAAGAGCCTTCAATGTAGTGGGTTGAACCCAATCACAAATGGCCTGAACTTTGACCGGGTCCATTTTAATAACAGATGGAGACAAAATGAATCCCAGAAATGAAACCTTCTGTACGCCAAAAAGACATTTTGATCCCTTCACATACAATGCGTTTTCTCTCAAAATCCGGAATACAGTCCGAACATGTTCCACATGACAATCCCAGTCATTGGAAAAAACCAAGATATCATCCAAATAAACGATCAGAAATTTATCCACGAAATCCCGGAAAATAATAGGATTGGAAGACGGAAGGGGCATTAGTGAGCCCAAAAGGCATCACTAGGTACTCAAAATGCCCCTCTGGGGTATTAAACGCCCTCTTCCATTCATCTCCGTGCTTGATGCGAATAAGATTATACGCTACCCTGAGGTCAAGCTTGGTAAACCAACAAGCACCCTTCACTCTGGAAAATAGGTCAGAAATCAAGGGTAATGGATATTGATATTTAACAGTGATCTTATGTATTATTAATCAATACACGGCCTCAATGAGCCATCCTCATTGGCCACAAAGAAAAAGCCGGCGCCCAAGGGTGAAGAGGATGGTCTGATATGACCCTTTTCTAAAGACTCTTTGATATAAGATCGCATAGCCTCATGCTCAGGTACAGATAAATTAAAGAGCAGACCCTTGGGAAATTTACAACCGGGTACTAAGTCAATAGCGCAATCATAATTCCTATGAGGAGGTAAGGATGCAGACTTACTCTCACTAAACTCATCAGAAAAATCAGTCAAATAGTCAGGAACATCTTGAGACTGGGGAGGCAGAAAAAACATCTTGAGACTGGGGGGGGCAGAAAAAACAGGAGAGTCAGCACGAACACATTGACAACCCCAACTGGTCACAAACACAGACTTCCAATCCAAAACAGGATTGTGAGTCTGTAACCAAGGAAAACCCAGTACAACAATGTCATGTAAATTATGTAACACCAAAAATTTGCAATTCTCTTGGTGGTCCGGGTCAACCCGCATTATCACCTGGGTAGAAAACTGGGGTTTATTCTCCGCCAAGGGGGTAGAATCAATGCCCAGCAAAGGAATAGACTTCCGCAGGGGTATCTGTTATGAATGTTTTAGAAATTAATTCTGAGCAGAGGCTCCCTCTGGTGGTTACAAACGGTACTGAAACATTCAATGAGGATTGGCAATCAGGAATCACGGACTGGCTGGATATAAGGGAGGTTTCCCCCCATCATGGTTGCCGGTGATCAATTGTTCTTGTCTCAACGTTGTTTCCTGGTTCACTTGGAAGCTTGCTGAGTCTTGCCTCTTCTCCTGCTCTCAGATAAGATATTTTCTGTTTTTTGTTTTTGTGCTTGCCATTTGCAATTTTCTCTGCATTTCTGTGAGGTTGGCCAGGTTCCCCTCCTCGGGGGGCTTGGGCGCCTCTCGGTTCCTCTGGAGCCACTGTTGTTTGTTCATTTGCCTTTTCCAGTTTTTTCTGTGGCTGCGGTTTAGTTTTGTTACACCAGAGAACTAATTTAGGTGGTAGAAGTCGTGTGATCTCAGGTGTTTTTGCAATTAGTAGCGTTGGCTTTTTTTAGGGTTTTTTTGGATTGCAGTCAGTATCCTTTCTATCCTTTTCTGTCTAGGCAGATTGGGCCCCAGCGTTTGCTCATACTATTTTCTGTCTGTGTCAGTATTTCCTCTTGTCTAACCGCCATTACATGTTTGGGGCTTCCTATGTTCTTTGGGGATCTGCTCCGGGGCAGATAGCTTTCCTCTATCTTTAGGTGTAGTTAGCCTCTCAGGCTGTGACGAGGCGTCTAGGACCAACGTAGGAACGCTCCACGGCTGCCTTTAGTTGTGGTGGTTAGTCAGGGTACTGCAATCCAGTAGATCCCAACCTCTCTGGTGTATTGCCGTTTTTTGCCTGCTCTCCTCAGCTACTAAAACATAACAGTTATCATAGGAAAACCACAACGTTTGGCAAAATCAAAATCCATCAGGTTTATAGCTGCCCCTGAATCAACAAAAGCCTGAGCTGAAAATGTGGACATGGAGCAAATCAAGGTAACAGTCAACAGAAATTTAGTCTGAACACCACCCAAAACAACTGAGCGTGCAAAACGTCTTCCCTGCTTGGGGCAGACGGAAATAGCATGAGAAGTGTCACCACAATAGTAGCACAACTCCTTACGCCTACGAAATTCATGACGCTGTGCCCCAGAAGTCACTCCATCACACTGCATGGGTTCAGGCGCTGGCCCGCAAGGCATCACAATCTCACGCATATTTCTACGCTCGCGCAGACGTCTGTCAACTTGAATAGCTAATGACAGGGAATCCCACCATAACATCCTTTACAGTCTCTGCCAGACCCTTCCGAAAAGAGCTGCCAGAGCATCATCATTCCATTTAGTAAGGACTGCCCACTTTCTGAATTTCTGACAATACAGCTCAGCGGCTTCATGACCCTGATTCAATGCCAACAAGGTTTTTTCAGCTTGATCAGGAACATTAGGTTCATCGTACAATAACCCCAGAGCCTGAAAAAACACATCAACATCATTCAAAACAGGATCCCCAGGTGTCAGGGAAAAGGCCCAATCCTGAGGTCACCGCGCAACAGGGAGATGACAATTTGAACCTGCTGCGTTGTGTTCCCTGAGGATTTAGGCTTCAAAGCAAAAAAACAACTTACAGTTATTTTTAAAATTCAAAAACTTAGACCGATCCCCCAAAAATAAATCCGGCAGAGGGATCCGAGGTTCCACAGCAGGCAACCCAGTAAGATAGATAGCAATACTCCGAACTTCAGCAGCAAGCTGCTCCACGCGATCGGACAAATGCTTGACCTCCATTGGGCAAAAAATTTCCTCCTCAGCCCCCAGAGAAAAAGAGGGAAAAAATGCAACAGTTAAAAAAAAATTTTCTGACAACTCTGACAACTTTTTTTTTCCCTTTACTATTTTTCCCTTCTATTGAGTACCATAGAATTTTCAGTATGGCCGGTGATTCTGTTATGTTTTGGTAGCTGAGGAGGCAGGAGCAAAAAACCGCATAGGCAGCCTAACACCAGAGAGGTTGGAAACTAATAGGTTGCAGACCCCTAAACTAACCGCACAACTAGAAGCAGCCGTGGAGCGTACCTACGGTGGTCCTAGACGCCTCGGCACAGCCTGAGAGATAGCTATCCCTGAAGATGGAAAGAGGAAAGCTAACTGCCCCGGAGTAGACCCCAAAAGAGTAGGAAGCCCCCAAACATATAATGGCGGTTAGACAAGATGAAAATATGAACACAGACAAAAAATAGATTGAGCAAACGCTGGGGCCCAAAACTGTCTAGATAGGACAGCACAGGAGAGAATACTGTCTGCAACCCAGAAAAACCCTAGGAAAAACTCCAACACTTCTGAATCCAAAAACACTGAGACCACACGGCCTCGACCACCTATATCAGATCTCTGGTGTGGACACGTAGCTACCTAGCAGTAAAATATCACAAGAACTGAGCAAATGAACAAATACAAAAAATGAACGGAGACCATCCAAAGCCCCCCAAAGGGGACCCGGCTGAAGACAAAAAGCAATGCAGCAAAAAGCAAGGAATTCAAACCACAGCAAAAAAAACTGAAAGAGACTTATCTAAAAGCAAGCAGGAGACAGCAGGAAAGCAAGCTGAATTCCAACCTAGACCAGGAAGCACAATTGATCACCGGCGAGGATCATGGGAGGTCAGCTCACTTATATCAGGCCAGTCAGTACCACCTGACAACCACTCGTTATCTACAGGTGTAGGACTCTTGGTATTTAAGAAAGGTTCAATACCCTCAGCAACCACCAGAGGGAGCTTCAGCTCCGAAGTCATCTCCAAAATGTTCACAACAGTCCAGCCCATCACCACATCCTTAGGGTAGAATGAGGCAGGCGTAACATCAGGAATCCCGGAATACCAAATATCTTAAAATCAGGCAGGAATCTCAAACAGCTCAACTTACAATCACTCTCTGAGTCCCTTCTCCCTCTCACAGACATAGCTTCCCTTCATGACAAAGATGCTGCAGCCACCTTTTATAACACCACAATAACAGCAACACTTGATTCGGCCATCCCCCTCACGCAGAGCAAAACTCGTACAATCAACAGGCAGCCCTGGCTGACCAGCCTGACCAAACAACTGAGACGGGTTTCCAGGGCCGCTGAGCTGAGATGGAAGAGAACCCATTCTACCGAGCACTTCAACGCATACAAACAGTCCATTGCCAGCTTCAAGTCCACGCTCTCTGCCGCAAAACAAACTTACTTCGCATCTCATATCCTCCCTGTCTCACAACCCTAAACAGCTCTTCAACACTTTCAATTCTTTACTCCGTCCCACAGCACCTCCTACCTCTCTTCTCATTTCTGCTGAAGACTTTGCCTCCTTCTTTAAGCAGAAGATCGATACGATCAGAAAAAGCTTTGGCCCGCAGCCCGCAATGCCCCTCTTAGCAGCTCAGCCCTCTTCTTCCAAAACCAGCTTCTCCACCATGACAGATCAGCTCTCCACCCTCCTGTCAAGATCACACCTCACCACTTGTGCGCTTGACCCAATCCGTCCCACCTCATCCTTAACTTTGCCAGTCTTCATCCTAACTTTAACACACCTCTTCAACCTCTCACTTACAAATGATGTCTTTCCCTCATCTTCAAACATGCCTCAATTACACCCATCCTCAAAAAGCCCTCCCTCGACCCATCCTCTGTGTCTAACTATCGCCCGATATCTCTTCTCCATTACGCCTTAAAACTACTGGAACAGCATGTATATCTTGAACTGTCCTCCCACCTCTCCTCCTGTTCGCTCTTTGACCGGTTACAATCTGGCTTCCGACTGCATCACTCAACTGAAACTGCCCTAACTAAAGTCACTAAAGACCTACTAATAGCCAAGAGCAAGCGAGATTACTCTGTCCTCCTTCTGGACCTGTCTTCTGCCTTCTACACTGTGGACCATTCCCTCCTGCTTGTTACACTCGGTCCCCGCGCTGGCTCTGCACTCCGTTCTGCTCACTCACCTGTTCCTCTAGCTGTCCCTCTGCAGCAGTCTGCGCACGGGCTGGGGTCTCCTGTCCCATCTGCTTCTCGGCGTCCTGTGTCCTCCTCCACTTCCTGGCACGCTGCTGGCAGGCCTCCAGATAGTCTGCTTAGGACGCGAGGCCGCGCCCACGTCTCTCTTAAAGGGGCAGCGTGCATTTTTTGAAATAGCTAATTAACCAATGGCTGCGCACTCAGTACTATATCTGGTCACTCCACCATTAGGGGAGTGCCGGAGCAACGTGTTCTATCATTGCTACATCCGGTTCTGTTCCTGATCTGTCTGCGCTGCGTCTGCAGTCTCTGTGCTTCGCTGATTCTGTTTGTCTCCTCAGATCATTGCTAACCCGTATCTGGCTAACCTGGACAATCTCGGCTACTACTGGCGCAAGTGTCATCCCGTTCTGCCATCAGCCATCCGTAACCGTGGACCGTGACAAGGTCACTGGAGCCAGCCTACTACCATCCGTTCTGGACCAGGACCTTACCCTTCTCCGTCAAGAACCCTCCACGGACTCTGTAAATACCTGTTACCCTTTTGGTCCCTCTGGGACAGCTGCCACGTG
Organism: Oophaga sylvatica; assembly: GCA_033576555.1. Taxonomy (NCBI): domain Eukaryota; kingdom Metazoa; phylum Chordata; class Amphibia; order Anura; family Dendrobatidae; genus Oophaga; species Oophaga sylvatica. Next base: position 135,966,369 of record JARQOD010000006.1, read on the forward strand.
TCCGGGGTCTAACTGGAGGTAGCACCTGTGTCCTCCGGGTATTCCATTCTGGTCCTGTTCGAGGGGCCTTACTACGGGTACCCGGGGCTCACTAGTTACGCCTCCTTCGGAGCCCCCCGGACCGCGGTCTCGAAGTTCCACATTAAAAAATAAAAACGAATGTGAACTTCACCACCTCTGCCTCTGCTTCCATTCGTTACAGATTGCTCCGGCCATGGAACCCACTGGAGTTCAACAGGACAAGATCACGACTTATCTACGCAGCTTGTCTACCCGCATGGATTCATTAGGGTCCTCGTCTGCACCTGACTCTTCTATCAATAATCAGGTACCAGTTCCCATGGTAAGTCAAGGTCCCCGTCTGGCGGCTCCTACCCGTTTCCAGGGTGACCCTACTCTGTGTCGGGGTTTCCTCAATCAGTGCACTCTACACTTCGAAATCTTGGGCATATGTTTGCTTCTGACCGAGCCAAGGTGGGCTTCATCATGTCACACCTGGGAGGAGAGGCCCTTGCCTGGCTAAACCCGCTATGGGAGAGAGGGGATCCGCTGGTTAACGATCTTCAATCTTTCCTAGAGGCTTTTCGCAGGACTTTCGATGAACCTGGTCGCACCACTTCGACTGCCTCAGCTCTGCTCCGCCTGCGCCAAGGTACTCTCACGGTAGCTCAGTATGCTGTTAAATTCCGCACCCTCTCGTCTGAATTATCGTGGAACAATGAGGCCCTGGTTGCTAACTTCTGGGAAGGCCTATCCGGAAGAATCAAGGATGAGCTGGCGGGACAGGACAGACCTACCCTCTTGGAAGAGCTAATATCCTTGGCAACCCGAATTGACCTGCGTTTTCAGGAGCGCTCCATGGAGATCAAGCGGGACAAAAGGTCCTATCACCTGGACTCTAGTTTGTACAAAACAGGTACTTCGCCCTCCGCCTCCGAGGCCATGGAGGTGGACCATGTAAGTTTGGCCACCCGCCGCCGGGAGGCACGTCGCAAGGAGGGAAGTTGTTACTACTGCGGTAGTTCTGAACATTTGATCCATTTCTGTCCTAAAAAGTCGGGAAACTCCAGTGCCTAGGTCCGGTAGGAGGGGCCAACCTAGGTAGAGAACAGTCCTCTCCCTCTTTACACATCTCAGTCTCCGTGTCCTATGGAGCAATAAAATTCTCCGAACATTGTCTACTGGATTCTGGAGCTGCAGGGAACTTCATCCAGCAGGCGGTTGTGGATCATTACCGCTTACCAGTCCAGCGTCTTCCTGATCCGTTACAGGTGTCTGCCGTGGATGCCAAACCGCTGACCGAGCCCGTCCAGTTTCAAACCGAGTTTGTGGAACTCCGGGTAGGTCTAATGCATACTGAACGAATGCGATTTTATGTATATCCCGGTTTATCCCATCCCATGCTTTTAGGTTTACCTTGGCTCCAGATGCATGAACCAGTCCTTAATTGGAAAACTGGAGAAGTTCTGCGTTGGGGAGATACCTGCATGAATCGTTGCTTAACCCGGATTCAACCTGTTTCGCCTCCAGTCCAGCCTGATACCCTGCCAGGGTTGCCTTCCGTCTATTGGTCCTTCTCTGACGTCTTTGGGAAAAAGGAGGCTGAGAGACTACCTCCACACAGGTCGTATGACTGTCAGATAGAGCTTCTTCCTGGAGCATCTCCTCCTCGCGGGAGAGTTTATCCCCTTTCACAGGCAGAGACTCAGGCCATGTCGGACTACATCCAAGAGAATCTGGCTAGAGGATTTATCCGAAAGTCATCGTCACCGGCAGGAGCTGGATTCTTCTTTGTGAAGAAAAAGGATGGATCCTTGCGGCCCTGCATTGACTATCGGGGTCTAAATCAAATCACAGTAAAAAACAGGTATCCATTACCTCTTATTTCAGAGCTGTTTGATCGTCTCCGAGGGGCCAAGATCTTCACCAAATTGGACCTCAGAGGGGCCTACAACCTGATCCGAGTCAGAGAGGGGGACGAATGGAAAACAGCCTTCAACACCCGTGACGGGCACTATGAATACCTGGTAATGCCATTCGGCCTAAGCAATGCACCTGCGGTTTTTCAGGAATTTGTTAATGACATTTTCAGGGACTTGCTCTATACTTGTGTCGTGGTTTACCTGGACGATATTTTGATTTTTTCTGCTGACTTGATGTCACACCGGAGGCAAGTACGCCTGGTCTTACAAAGACTGAGAGAGAACAGGCTATATGCCAAATATGAGAAATGCCTCTTTGAGCAGTCTTCTTTGCCTTTCCTTGGGTACATTGTATCTTCCACAGGATTAAAGATGGATCCGGAGAAGTTGTCTGCAGTTCTCAACTGGCCTCGTCCGTCTGGGCTAAAAGCCATACAAAGGTTCCTCGGGTTCGCCAATTACTATCGGCAATTTATTCCACACTTTTCCACCCGAGTGGCTCCAATCACAGCCTTAACCCGGAAAGGTGTAAACTCTAAGGAATGGTCCTCCGAGGCAGAAGAGGCCTTTGTTTCTCTCAAAAAAGCCTTCGCTTCCGCACCCGTTCTCCATCGTCCTAATTCAAGTGAGCAATTTTTTCTTGAAGTTGACGTTTCTTCCATAGGTGCAGGAGCGGTTCTGACCCAGAAGTCGTCTACCGGGCGGATGATCTTGTGTGTTTTTTTTTCCAAGGTTTTTTCTCCTGCAGAAAGGAACTACTCTGTCGGTGATCGCGAACTGTTGGCCATCAAATTGGCTCTGCAAGAATGGAGACATCTTCTTGAAGGAGCTCATCATCAGGTAATCATATTCACCGACCATAAAAACCTTGCCTATCTCCAATCTGCTTTAAGACTGAATCCCCGTCAGGCCCGTTGGGCATTATTTTTTGCCCGTTTCAATTTTGTACTTCATTTCCGTCCAGCTGACAAGAACATCAAGGCAGACAAACTCTCTAGAGCCTTCTTGCCTCCTGAACTGGAGGAGGAACCTCAGCACATTATTGAACCTTCTAAGTTTGTCTCTGTTGCCTCCACTGATCTGGCCCGGCTTCCTCCTGGGAAGACTTTCGTGTCCGCCTCTGATCGTAGTCATGTTCTGCGCTGGGGTCATTCTTCTAAGTTGGCTGGCCATGCTGGTCAGAGAAAGACGCAGCAACTTATCTTCCGTTATTACTGGTGGCCTACCATGGGCAAGGATATCCAGGAGTTCGTCGCAGCCTGTCCTTCATGTGCCCGTAACAAAACTGTTAAACATCTACCAGCCGGCAGGCTTCTGCCTCTACCGATTCCGTCCGCTCCCTGGCAGCACATCGCGATGGATTTCATCACGGATCTTCCCATTTCTTCTGGCTGCTCAGTGGTATGGGTTGTGGTGGACCGCTTCTCTAAAATGGCCCACTTCGTTCCGCTATCTGGCCTCCCGTCTGCTCCAGAACTGGCCACTCACTTCATTCAGCACATCTTCCGTCTACATGGATTTCCTCTCCATATCGTGTCCGACAGGGGCGTCCAGTTCACCTCTAAGTTCTGGAGAGGACTCTGTAAAATGGTAAAAATTGAACTAGATTTTTCTTCTGCATATCATCCCCAGTCTAATGGGCAAGTGGAGAGGATCAATCAAATCCTGGCTGGATACCTGCGTCACTTCGTCAACGCTCATCATAATGACTGGGTAGAATTACTGCCCTGGGCGGAATTCTCCTACAACAACCAAGTAAGTGAATCTTCTGGAAAGTCTCCCTTTCAGATTGTGTTTTGGACTGCAACCCGGAATTCCTCTTCCTGTCTCGGGATTGTCTGATGTTCCGGCAGTCGATACCTTGTCTAAGAATTTCTCGGACATTTGGAGAGAGACCAGGTCGGCTTTGGAGAAAGCTTCTCAACGTATGAAAATGCATGCGGACAAAAGACGTTTGGAGGCTCCCATCTTTCGTCCAGGAGACAAGGTATGGCTCTCCTCCAAGTACATCCGTCTGAAGTTACCATCGTACAAATTGGGTCCCCGTTTCATTGGTCCCTTTGAAGTCTTGAGACAAATCAACCCGGTCTCTTATAAACTGAAATTGCCTAATTCTCTACGAGTACCTAACTCCTTTCATGTTTCCCTCCTCAAACCAGTAGTGTTGAGCTCCTTCTTTAAGGACCCGGGTACCACTCCTGATCCGGTCTCTGAGGATGATGTTTTTGAGGTAAAACATATCTTGGCCTCTAAGAGAGTAAGAGGTAGGATCTATTACCTGGTGGACTGGAAAGGTTTTGGTCCTGAGGAGAGATCTTGGGAGCCTAAAGAGAACATCCAGGCTCCTCTTCTTCTTAAAAGATTTCACGCAGGCTTGAAAAAGAGGGGAGTAAAGAGGGGGATACTGTTACACTCGGTCCCCGCGCTGGCTCTGCACTCCGTTCTGCTCACTCACCTGTTCCTCTAGCTGTCCCTCTGCAGCAGTCTGCGCACGGGCTGGGGTCTCCTGTCCCATCTGCTTCTCGGCATCCTGTGTCCTCCTCCACTTCCTGGCACGCTGCTGGCAGGCCTCCAGATAGTCTGCTTAGGACGCGAGGCCGCGCCCACCGTCTCTCTTAAAGGGCAGCGTGCATTTTTGAAATAGCTAATTAACCAATGGCTGCGCACTCAGTACTATATCTGGTCACTCCACCATTAGGGGAGTGCCGGAGCAACGTGTTCTATCATTGCTACATCCGGTTCTGTTCCTGATCTGTCTGCGCTGCGTCTGCAGTCTCTGTGCTTCGCTGATTCTGTTTGTCTCCTCAGATTATTGCTAACCCGTATCTGGCTAACCTGGACAATCTCGGCTACTACTGGCGCAAGTGTCATCCCGTTCCGCTATCAGCCATCCGTAACCGTGGACCGTGACAAGGTCACTGGAGCCAGCCTACTACCATCCGTTCTGGACCAGGACCTTACCCTTCTCCGTCAAGAACCCTCCACGGACTCTGTAAATACCTGTTACCCTTTTGGTCCCTCTGGGACATCTGCCACGTGTCCGGGGTCTAACTGGAGGTAGCACCTGTGTCCTCTGGGTATTCCATTCTGGTCCTGTTCGAGGGGCCTTACTACGGGTACCCGGGGCTCACTAGTTACGCCCCCTTCGGAGCCCCCCGGACCGCGGTCTCGAGGTTCCACATTAAAAAAATAAAAACGAATGTGAACTTCACCACCTCTGCCTCCGCTTCCATTCGTTACACTGCTACAGATTCTCTCATCTCTTGGCATCACAGACTTGGTCCTATCCTGGATGTCATCATACCTAACATTTAGTGTCTCCCTCTCACACACCACCTCCTCACCTCACCCTCTGTCTGTCGGTGTCCCTCAAGGCTCAGTCCTAGGACCCCTACTCTTCTCCATCTACACCTTCGGCCTGGGACAGCTCATAGAATCCCACGGTTTGCAGTATCACCTCTATGCCGATGACATACAGATCTACCTATCTGGACCTGACCTCACCTCCTTACTGACCAAAATCCCAAAATGTCTGTCTGCTATTTCAGCCTTCTTTTCTGCTCGCTTTCTCTAACTGAACATACACAAAACAGAATTCATCATCTTCCCCCTTCTCACTCTACCCCTCCATCAGACCTCTCCATCAATGTCAATTGCTTCTTGCTTTCCCCAGTCCCGCAGCTCAGTGCCTTGGGGTGATCCTTGACTCTGCCCTCTCTTTCAAACCACATATCCAAGCCCTTGCCTCCTCCTGCTGCCTCAAACTCAAAAATATTTCCCATATCTACGCATTCCTTAACCAAGAAACCACAAAAACACTAGTGCACGCCCTTATCATCTTCCGCCTCGACTACTGCAACTTCCTACTCTCTAGCCTCCCCTCCAGCACTCTGACACTCCAGTCCATCCTACACTCTGCTGCCCGACTAATCCACCTGTCTCCCCGCTATTCCCCAGCCTCCCCCATATGCAAGGCCCTTTACTGGCTTCCTATTGCCCAGACGCTTCAGTTCAAAACCCTAACCACGACATACAAAGCCATCCACAACTTGTCTCCTCCATACATCTGTGACATGGTCTCCCGGTACCTACCCGCACGCAACCTTCGATCATCTCAAGTTCTCCTTCTCTACTCCCCCTTATCTCTTCTTCCCACAACCGCATACAAGACTTCTCCCGTGCTTCCCCCATACTCTGGAACCTCTGCCGCAACACATCAGACTCTCACCAACAATGGAAACCTTCAAGAAGAACCTGAAGACCCACCTGTTCCGACAAGCCTACAGCCCGCAATAATCCTCAGTCTACTGAACCACCGCACAACCAGCTCTACCCTCTCCTAGTGTATCCTCACCCATCCCTGTAGACTGTGAGCCCTCGTGGGCAGGGTCCTCTCTCCTTCTGTACTTGTGTGTCCCTCGTCTTGCACATGTTTATTGTACTTGTCTATATTTCCCCTTTTCACATGTAAAGCGCCATGGAATAAATGGCGCTATATAAATGTATAATAATAATAATAATCTCTCTCTGCCCGAAAGGGTCAGCTCCCACCAAAGAAGATGCAACCATCTGGACCTCTTCCTCCTGGATAGTGGAAAGCAGAGACATGAAAGCTTCCATTTCAACATCTTTATCAGCCGGCCACATAGAAACTGAAGGCTCCCTCACAGGATCCATCTTCTGCCCGTTGTCCATAGACAGACATCCTAGAGGCAGGGATGTTCATGGTGACTGATCACTGGTACCATCGTTGGAGATGTGTGGAGAGAATGCCACCGCTTCCCTTTCTTCGGTGACGTCAGCACACCAAGAATTAACGACTAGCAGATCAGATGGAGAAGATGATGACACTGCTGACTGAGCTTGACCTATGGGAACCAGACACCTCTCGTGATTTGGTTGTTCCAAACGAAGCACCACGCTGGGTCTCCAGACCAGAACGGGCAGTAGAGTTCTCGGCTCTGAATGACCTATGGACATATCTGACAGCATGTGGAAAACGATCTTCTCCAAGTATAATGCTCTGACTTAGAGCGGTAGTTGTTGCTGCAAGACTAGATTGTTCTTAAGTAGGGCTCAGCCATCACCAGACAACACCCCCACCTGACTCTGGAGCTGTAGAGCAGGAATTAGACACTGATGCCGTATGGCTTGTAGCTTTAATACTCCTGCTGAACCAAAGCTCCCACAAGGCATGGAAACAGTCATAGGCTTTAGAGGAGAGGAAGTACTCTAGCCAAGGGCAGCCTCTCCTACTGGCCCGAGGCTTTGGAGTTTAAGCTTCTCAGGGCAGAGACCGTCAGGATGTTCAACACAACCATGACTGGATTCAGGCTGCTGAAGTGCCAGTCCACTTTTATCAGCCTTCTTGGATTTTGCTCAGGTAGCTGTTTTTGCAGGTTGAAGAACAGATGGTTCTTGGACGGTCGCGGATGGACGTGACGGTTTACCCACAGGCCTCCTCAGTCTGGTCCGTCTCTGGAAGCTTGGGAGGGAAGTCTTTGCAGGAGACACAGAACTTGGCTTATCGAAGACTTTACGGAAGTCCACCAGGAAGGCCTGTAAGTCTGAGGTGATGAGATCCCCTGCTTCCCAGAGGAGGTTGAGCCATTCCAAGGCATCTCCTGTTAAGTAGGACATTAGGAATCCCACTTTGAGCTGAGGAAATAGGGAGCATACTATTCGTAGTGCTGCAAGCATTGCTCTAGGAACACACGGCACTTCTTTGGATCCCCATCGTACCTTGGTGGATCCGCTGGAACAGATTTAACACTGAGAGCGCGGGTCACAAGTTGATTAAATACATCTGCAGAAACTGTGATTCATGCATGTGCAGCGAAAGTCAGAGATGCAGATCAGGTAAAAAATGTATACGGTTGCTCATACTGGCAGAAAAAAAGTTCATCTCGCTTCGAGAGCGAAGGGTCATGGGACCATGGCTTGAGCAAACTGTAACGCTCGCGCGGAGACTGGATGGCGCGAGCATGGATTGTGGCCCCACTGTGCCACAAACCAGAATACCCTGGAGGGGCGTGACTAAGCAGCTACCTTGGTGTTCACTGGAGCCTCTAGTGGTGAGGTCAGGCTTGTGCGGCAGCTAGCTGCCAGGTATCACTCCAGGGCTGTGTCTGGCAGTAGCAGCTGATCCCACTGGGGAACAGAATACTAATGACTGGTGCGGGTAATAATGGGCACAACTGGCAGGCAGGCGGGTACGGCTGGCACTCTGGCAGGCAGGCACGGCTGACACTCTGGCAGGCACTGATCAGACTGGAGGAACCAAAACCGTTACGGGTAGGGCAGGAACACAGCCAGGTACGAGTAGGACAAGGGAGCAGGTAGGAACCAGTTCAGACTGGAGGGACAGGAACTGTTAGGAACCAGTTCAGACTAGAAGGGCAAAGACACGCAGGGTGCGGTGCGGGAGAGCAGAGCAGAGCCACAGGGTGCGGAGCGGGAGAGCAGAGCAGAAGGAGTGGACACAAGGCTACACACAGCTGAGTAGGGAAGGAAACAGTCAAGGTACAAGAAACACACTTAGTACTGACAAGGTCGGACACGGGAACAAGTTCAGGACAAAGGATTCAGGCCTGGGTATGCAACCCCCAGGGAGACAGAAAGCAATACACAAAGAGCCCAGAAACGGGCCTGGATATGCAGTCTCCAGGGTAGTCTGGTTTGTGGCACAGTGGGGCCACAATCTTCGCTTGCGCCATCCAGTCAGGGCTCGAGCGTTACATGGAGCACTATATGGGACTCATTATACTGCATGGAGCACTATATGGGGCTATTTATACTGTATGCAGCACTATATGGGCTCATTATAGTGTATGGAGCACTATGTGGGGCCCATTATTCTGTATGTAGCAATATATGGGGTCCATTATACTGTATGGAGCATTATATGGGGCTATTTATACTGTATGGAGCACTATATGGGCTATTATAGCGTAAGGAGCACTACGTGGGGCCCATTATTCTGTATGGAGCAATATATGGAGCAAGACCTGTCATCTGCCTTTGACACAGTCGACCACTGCCTACTGCTACAGATTCTTTCTTCCCTTGGCATCAAAGACCTTGCCCTGTCCTGGATCGCCTCTTACCTTTCTGACCGCACATTTAGCGTCTCCCACTCCCACACTACCTCCTCATCCCGCCCTCTCTCTGTTGGAGTCCCTCAAGGCTCTGTCCTGGGGCCCCTACTTTTTTCCATCTATACCCTTGGCCTAGGACAACTCATAAAGTCCCATGGCTTCCAGTACCACCTGTATGCGGACGACACTCAGATCTACCTCTCTGGCCCAGATGTCACCTCTCTGCTGTCCAGAATCCCGGAGTGTCTATCAGCCATATCCTCCTTCTTCACCTCTTGCTTCCTAAAACTCAATGTTGACAAAACCGAACTCATCATCTTTCCTCCATCTCATGTATCTTCCCTACCCGAACTATCTATTATGGTAAATGGCATCACGATCTCTCCTGCACCTGAAATCCGCTGCCTCGGAGTAACTCTCGACTCTGCCCTGTCCTTCAAACCACACATCCAAACTCTTTCCACCTCCTGTCGCCTCCAACTTAAAAACATTTCAGAATCCGTCCCTTCCTCAGCCCTCAATCTACTAAAACTCTTGTGAATGCCCTCATCATCTCCCGCCTCGATTACTGCAACATCCTCCTCTGTGGCCTCCCTGTCAACTCTCTTGCACCACTCCAGTCTGTCCTCAACTCTGCTGCCCGACTAATCCTCCTCTCCCCTCTGCAAATCCCTCCACTGGCTCCCAATTCCCCAACAAATCCAGTTCAAACTACTAACACTGACTTACAAAGCCGTCCACAACCTGTCTCCTCCCTATATCTCTGAACTAATCTCCCAATATCTTCCTTCACGTAATCTTCGATCCTCCCAAGACCTCCTACTATCCTTCACACTTATTCGTTCCTCACACAACCTCCTCCAAGATTTCTCACGAATATCCCCCATCCTCTGGAATTCCACGCCTCAACATGTACGATTATCCACCACCCTTGGATCCCTCAAACGGAACCTGAAAACCCATCTCTTCAGGAAAGCCTACAGCCTGCAATAACCATTCCGCCTCGCCGCCACCACCAGAGCTGCCGCCTCGCCGCCACCACTACCAGAGCTGCCGCCACCACCAGAGCTGCCGCCTCGCCACCACCAGAGCTGCCGCACCCCCGACCTTCTGTTTCTTCCCCATTATCCCGTAGAATGTAAGTCCGCAAGGACAGGGTCCTCTCCCCTCTGTACCAGTCTGTCATTGTAAATTTGTTTACTGTAAACGATATCTATAACTTTGTATGTAACCCCTCTCATGTACAGCACCATGGAATTAATGGCGCCATATAAATAATAATAATATATGGGGTCCATTATACTGTATGGAGCACTATGTTATGCCCATAATACTGTATGGAGTATTATGTGGTGCCCATAATTCTATATGGAGCACTATGTGGTGCCCATAATACTGTATGGAGGACTATGTGGAGCTCATAATACTGTACGGAGGACTATGTGGTGCCCATAGTATTGTATAGAGGACTATATGGTGCCCATAATACTGTATGGAAGACTATACTGTCTGGTCTAAAATGAAAAGTCAGCAAGACCCAAAGTTTTTTCCAAAGAACATAGCCCAGAGAACCACACCACCTCTGATTCATAGTATAAGATTCATTAGACCAGGAAACCTTCTTCCATAGTACCATGGTCCAGTTCTGACATCCATGTACCCATTAGAGGTACTCTCAGTGGTGAACAAGGACCAGCATGGGTACTCTGACATGTCTGCGTCTACATAGCAAGCTGTAAAGTCCTTTGTGACACCTCTCGTAGCCAGCAATAAAGGGCTCTGTAACACTGTACGTGCAGAACAACCTGCGTATAGCATGGTATGGGGCAGGATCGGGGTCATATACATTTTTGTGGGCAATAAGCTTGCATCTTATTCATATCCCTTGTGGTTGTATGCAGATGAGTCCAGTGGGCGGTCCTACTAATGATTGACAGCTATCTCTTCATTCAGTCATAGAGGGAAGGCTGTCAGTCACTGAATAGGCCCACCCAATGGACTCGTGTACGAACACCAGGGAATTCAATGTATAAAATGCAAGTTTTATTGAAACTTCTCAGACACCTGTACATCAATCTAATCTCCTCCTCCCGTTCTATAACATCCTGTCTGCAGGGGTTTACTTCTACATTGTATGAGAATGCTATCAGTTTACAGTTGTGCTCAAAAGTTTACATACCCCGGCAGAATTTTTGCTTTCTTGGCCTTTTTTCAGAGAATATCAATGGTAACACCAAACCTTTTTCTCCACTCATGGTTAGTGGTTGGGTGAAGCCATTTATTGTCAAACTACTATGTTTTCTCTTTTTAAATCAAAAAGTCTAGCCAGATGAAGAGACCTGAGTAGTCTCGAAAGCTTGCAATTTGTTACCATCTTTTCAGTTAGCCATTAAAAGGTATCAACCACTGAGGACTCTCAAATCTAAATATTTTTTTAAATCAAAATGACATCCCAAAACATCCAAATGACCCTGATCAAAAATTCACATACCCTGGTGATTTAGGCCTGATAACATGCACAGAAGTTGACACAAATGGGTTTGAATGGCTACTAAAGGTAATATCTCAAAACTTCTAGAACAAGGTAATTTGGAGTGATGAGACCAAAATTGAACTTTTTGCTCACAACCATAAACATTACACTTGGAGAGAGTCAACAAGGCCTATGATGAAAGGAACACCATTTCTACTATAAAGCACGGAGGTGGATCGCTGATGTTTTGAGGATGTGTGAAAAGGCACAAGAAACTTAGTCAAAGCTGAAGGAAAGATAAATGCAGCACGTTATCAGCAAATACTGGAGGCAGATTTGCAATCATCAGCCCGGAAGCTGCGCATGAGACATACTTGGACATGTCAATATGACAGCGATCCAAAACACAAGACCAAGTTGACCTGTCATTGGCTACAGCAGAACATAATGAAGGTTCTGGAGTGGCCATCTCAGTCTCATGACCTCAGTATCATTGAGCCACTCTGGAGAGATCTCAAGTGTGCAGTTCATGCTAGACAGCCCAGGAATTTTCAGGAAGTGGAGGCTTTTTGCAAAGAAGAGTGGGCAGCTTTACCATCTGAGAAAATAAAGAACCTCATCCACAACTACAACAAAAGAATTCAAGCTGTCATTGATGTTATTAAGAAATGGGGTATGTGAACTTTTGCTAAAGGTCATTTGGATGTTTTGGGTTGTGATTATGATTTAAAAGAGGAAACACAGTAGTTTGACAATAAATGGCTTCACCCAACCACTAACCATGAGTGGAGAAAAAGGTTTGGCGTTATTATTCATATTCTCTGAAACAAGGCCAAGAAAGCAAAAATTCTGCCGGGGTATGTAAACTTTTGAGCACAACTGTATATCTGGAAGCCATGAACTGGGGCTGAGCTCCTGCTCTCTGGCCTAGGCTAACATGACAGCTGTGTGGGGGGCCAATGAGACAGTGTAGGTGAAGGCTGGCATGTCACTGCAAACACATCAGCCAGGTAGAATGTCTGCAGGGAGACCACCATAGTCCCAGTTCACGGCCCTGTGCCCAACACTCTGCTCCCCTCCTGTGCCCCACTGCCCAGCACTCTGCTCCTCTCCTGTGCCAAGCACCTTGCTCGCCTCCTGTGCCCAGCACTCTCCTCCCCTCCTGCGACCAGCACTCTCCTCCCTTCCTGTGTCCCATTGCCCAGAACTCTGCTCCCCTCCTGTGCCCCAGTGCCCAGCACTCTGCTCTCCTCCTATGCCCAGCACTCAGATCCCCTCCTGTGCCCAGCACTCTGCTCTCCTCCTGTGCCCAGCACTCTGCTCCCCCCTGTGCCCAGCACTCCGTTCTCCTCCTGTACCCAGCACTCCGCTCCCCTCCTGTGCCCAGCTCTCCGCTCTCCTCCTGTACCCAGCACTCTCCTCCCCTCCTGTGCCCAGCACTCTGCTCCCCTCCTGTGCCCAGCACTCTCCTCTCCTCCTGTGCCCAGCACCCTGCTCCCCTCCTGTGCCCAGCACTCTCCTCCTGTGCCCAGCACTCTGCTCCCCTCCTGTGCTCAGCACTCTGCTCTCCTCCTGTGCCAGCACTCTCCTCCCCTCCTGTGCCCAGCACTCTGCTCACCTCCTGTGCCCAGCACTCTGCTCTCCTCCTGAGCCCAGCACTCTCCTCCCCTCCTGTGCCCAGCACTATGCTCCCCTCCAGTGCCCAGCACTCTCCTCCCTCCTGTGCCCAGCACTCTGCTCCCCTCCAGTGCCCAGCGCTCTCCTCCCCTCCTGTGCCCAGAACTCTGCTCCCCTCCAGTGCCCAGCGCTCTCCTCCCCTCCTGTGCCCAGAACTCTGCTCCCCTCCTGTGCCCAGCACTCTGCTCCCCTCCTGTGCCCAGCACTCTGCTCTCCTCCTGTGCCCAGCACTCTGCTCCCCTCCAGTGCCCAGCACTCTCCTTCCCTCCTGTGCCCAGCACTCTGCTCTCCTCCTGTGCCCAGCACTCTCCTCCCCTACTGTGCCCAGCACTCTGCTCCCCTCCTGTGCCCAGCACTCTGCTCTCCTTCTGTGCCCAGCATTCTGCTTCCCTCCGTGCCCAGCACTCTCCTCCTGTGCCCAGCACTCTGCTCTCCTCCTGTGCCCAGCACTCTGGTCCCCTCCTGTGCCCAGCACTCTCCTCTCCTCCTGTGCCCAGCACTCTGCTCTCCTCCTGTGCCCAGCACTCTCTTCTCCTCCTGTGCCCAACACTCTGCTCCCCTCCTGTGCCCAGCACTCTGCTTCCCTCCTGTACCCAGCACTTTCCTCCCCTCCTGTGCCCAGCACTCTCCTCTCCTCCCGTGCCCAGCACTCTGCTTCCCTCCTGTACCCAGCACTCCTCTCCCCTCCTGTGCCCAGCACTCTGCTCCTGTGTCCAGCACACTGCTCCCCTCCTGTGCCCAGCACTCTGCTCCCCTCCTGTGCCCAGCACTCTTCTTCCCTCCTGTGCCCAGCACTCCGCTCTCCTCCTGTGCCCAGCACTCTCCTCCCCTCCTGTGCCCAGCACTCTGCTCCCCTCCTGTGCCCAGCACTCTCCTCTCCTCCTGTACCCAGCACTCTGCTCCCCTCCTGTGCTCAGCACACTGCTCCCCTCCTGTGCCCAGCACTCTCCTGTACGCAGCACTCTCCTCCTGTACCCAGCACTCTCCTCTCCTCCTGTGCCCAGCACTCTGCTTCCCTCCTGTACCCAGCACTCTCCTCTCCTCCTGTGCCCAGCACTCTGTTCCCTCCTGTGCCCAGCACTCTGTTCCCTCCTGTGCACAGCACTCTCCTCTCCTCCTGTGCCCAGCACTCTCCTCCTGTGCCCAGCACTCTGTTCCCTCCTGTGCCCAGCACTCTCCTCTCCTCCTGTGCCCAGCACTCTGTTCCCTCCTGTCCCCAGCACTCTCCTCTCCTCCTGTGCCCAGCACTCTGTTCCCTCCTGTGCCCAGCACTCTGTTCCCTCCTGTGCACAGCACTCTCCTCTCCTCCTGTGCCCAGCACTCTCCTCCCCTCCTGTGCCCAGCACTCTCCTCCTGTGCCCAGCACTCTGTTCCCTCCTGTCCCCAGCACTCTCCTCTCCTCCTGTGCCCAGCACTCTGTTCCCTCCTGTGCCCAGCACTCTCCTCTCCTCCTGTGCCCAGCACTCTGTTCCCTCCTGTGCACAGCACTCTCCTCTCCTCCTGTGCCCAGCACTCTGCTTCCCTCCTGTACCCAGCACTCTCCTCTCCTCCTGTGCCCAGCACTGTTCCCTCCTGTCCCCAGCACTCTCCTCTCCTCCTGTGCCCAGCACTCTGTTCCCTCCTGTGCCCAGCACTCTCCTCTCCTCCTGTGCCCAGCACTCTGTTCCCTCCTGTGCACAGCACTCTCCTCTCCTCCTGTGCCCAGCACTCTGCTTCCCTCCTGTACCCAGCACTCTCCTCTCCTCCTGTGCCCAGCACTCTGCTTCCCTCCTGTACCCAGCACTCTCCTCCTGTGCCCAGCACTCTGTTCCCTCCTGTACCTAGCACTATCTCCTCCTGTACCCAGCACTCTCCTCTCCTCCTGTGCCCAGCACTCTGCTTCCCTCCTGTACCCAGCACTCTCCTCTCCTCCTGTGCCCAGCACTCTGCTTCCCTCCTGTACCCAGCACTCTCCTCCTGTGCCCAGCACTCTGTTCCCTCCTGTACCCAGCACTCTCCTCTCCTCCTGTACCCAGCACTCTCCTCTCCTCCTGTGCCCAGCACTCTGTTCCCTCCTGTACCCAGCACTCTCCTCTCCTCCTGTACCCAGCACTCTCCTCTCCTCCTGTGCCCAGCACTCTGTTCCCTCCTGTACCCAGCACTCTGTTCCCTCCTGTACCTAGCACTCTCCTCTCCTCCTGTGCCCAGCACTCTGTTCCCTCCTGTACCTAGCACTCTCTCCTCCTGTACCCAGCACTCTCCTCCTGTGCCCAGCACTCTGTTCCCTCCTGTACCCAGCACTCTCCTCTCCTCCTGTGCCCAGCACTCTCCTTCCCTCAGAGGGAGCTACATCCCATCCTGAGTTCCTCCAGCAGCCAGTGTACAAGTTATAGAGGGACTGATCCCCCCTCCTCTCCCTCTACATGGTCTCCTCCCACCATGATGTGTATAAGGGGCTTGTACGACCTGGAAAAAGGAGGGGGTGTCCACGTCTGCATATATCACTAATGGTCGCCGCCGCACACCAGTACAGAAAAGTTCTGCACTAATAAATGCAGTCATTAAGTGTGTTCTTATGAGCCGTCTGTCAGTGCGGGGCGAAGCTGCGTACATGTAACCGGTGCCCGCGTGTGTCCCTGCCCGTCACCGAGCTGCCGCCTGTCCCGCGGCGCCGTGCCTGCAGGAGGTGCTCCCTGCTCCCTCCACATACTTTCCCTCACTAGCGCCTCCCCGCCCGCGCTCCCATCCCCGCCGAGTGTCAGCGCTCACCTCCTTCTCCCTACTCTGCCCCCGCTGACACACGGGCTCCGTCACATCATGGGTGCTCGGCACAGAACCAGCCCTGCCGCCGCTTCGCCCGGGATGCCGGTCAGCCGCTGGCCGGTACTGGCCCTGCAGGCCGCCTTTCTAGTAAGTTTTGTGACTTGTAATGACGCCCCGCCGGTGCCCGGGGACCAGCTGCACATAGACCGGACCTCGGTGCCCGAGCTGTGCCCACGCACTGTCCAGGAGGGAGACTTCGTGCGGTACCACTACCACGGAACGTTCCCCGACGGCACAAAGTTCGATTCCAGGTAGGTGCCAGGAATAACTGAGGAGGGGGCTGTAAGGGCATGGTACAGAGGAGACATTACTGCCATGTACACACAGATCGTCCATAACTAACCAATCATCCAACCATACAATCATCCAGCCATACAATCATCCATCCATACAATCATCCAGCCATACAATCATCCAGTCATGCAATCATCCAGCCATACAATCATCCAGCCATACAATCATCCATCCATACAATCATCCAGCCATACAATCATCCATCCATACAATCATCCAGCCATACAATCATCCAGCTATACAATCATCCAGCCATACAATCATCCAGCCATACAATCATCCAGCCATACAATCATCCAGCCATACTATCATCCAGCCATACAATCACCCAGCCATACCATCATCCATCGTTACAATCATCCATCCATACAATCATCCCGCCATACAATCATCCAGCCATACAATCATCCATACATGCAATCATCCAGCTATGCAATTATCCAGCTATACAATCATCCAGCCATACAATCATCCATCCAGCCATACAATCATCCATCCATACAATCATCCAGCCATACAATCATCCAGCCATACAATCATCCAGTCATACAATCATCCATACATGCAATCATCCAGCCATACAATCATCCATACATGCAATTATCCAGCCATGCAATCATGTATCCAATCGACCATCCAATCATTCATCCAACCAATCATCTAGCCATCCATACAGTCAACCACTCATCATCCATCCCACCCATCCATTGTTTAATGCATCCCCCTCTCACCCATCCATTCATTGCACTTGTCATTTTGTTGCCACCCCTGCACCAAGATTTGCCAAGTTGTGGCTGCAGCCGTCACAACACTTTGATTCGGTGACGTTCTACCTGCAATGTGATATAGACATTTTATTCTTTTCCTGGCTGAGTGCTGCAGGTTCGGCCCAGGAATCACGAATGCAAAAACTGTTGCAACTTTCTAAAGTTTTTTATGACAGTTTTTTTGGGGTAAAACCTTTGATGATTTGGGGCCCAAAAGAATAAGGTGCAAATAGTGAAGTCATTAAAAAGGAGCAAATTACTCCAGAAAAGTGGGGAAACAGCAATGACGAAGTGGGGCCTTAATGTGAAGTGCACGAGGCTAAGGTGCTCCTAATTTATGAAGAGTCCGTTGTGCAAGATTCTGAAATCTATAAACTTAAAGGGGTTTCCCACTACTCAGACAACCCCTTCTCAATCCGTAAGTGTCCCCCTTATACTCACCTCTGGTGCCGGCGCTGTTCCAGCGGTGTTGGCACTGCGTCTCCCAGCGAGCGGGTAACAATCTGACGTCACACGAACCCTGTGGTCAGTCGCGTCCACTTCACACTCCCCGCCATCGAAAAAATCAGAAATACGGAGACTGCTGCTCCGTCCGTAGGTGTCTGAGTAATGGACGACTCATTTAAATTATGCACCATAATTTATGCCAAATTCTGTGTTAAATTGTCAGGCCAGGGCAGGCCTTTACACTGAGCGCCATTCACTTTCAAGAAAATTTGCAAGAGGGGTGAAAAATTTAAACATGAAACAAATCTTTCTTTTGGCCATTCAATCTTTTACATCTATGGAAAGTGTAAGATGTCATGTCTTGCTATGAATGCTCGAGTTATTCTCTGGCCACCACAGGCGTGTGGGGGGTAGAAGTTACAGCATGTATGAGTAGTCCCTCACACCTGGGGGGCCTGTAGGCCCCTGACCAGTCGGAGAAACGTCACTGCTTTGGAGGTTGGAAGCACAATTCTGCATTCACACAAGATGCAGCTCCTCCGTCTTCTCCATTGTCTGAGTCCGCAGATGTCGGACTACAGTCGGATGACATTCGAGTGCAGTCCGATGTTTTACACTCCCCCATAGGCTTGTATGGGTACGCATGGTCAGATTATGGGATGCACTTGCAGCATGCTGTGATTGTTCTCTCATCCCGAATCAGCATGAGGACGTAATCGCTGGTTGGCGCTGCCCCATAGCATAACATTAGGCCGAGTGCTATCCTGTAAAACATCAGCTAGCACTCGGCCTGTTATACGCCAGTGTGCGCGAGGCTTAATAGTGAGTGTATCGTATGCAGCATGACTTCTAGGTGCTGCTAGTGTCCATGGCAGAGGTGGGCATAGTATACCAGTACATGGCCTGTGAACATCACACTACATCTCTGGGGGATGATTTTTGTGATTCTCATATACTAAATATAAATATTATCCGGCAGCGCTCTAAGACAAATATATTACAAGCACATGTAAAGCACCGTAGGCTCCAATAATGAAAACGATCCCAACTCTATATCCCAAGCTCTCGCCTCTACTTTTCCATGTCACAGTCTTCAGCAGTAATGTGCTGTAAATCCATAAAATGCATCCAGTATGTGCTACATTATCTGTGGGAGGAAACAGAGGACCTGCTCCAGCTCAGATCAGACCTGCAGTGATGCGTTGTGTAATGTTCGGTAAGTGCAGCGTATTCCCATCCATAAAACATTTCTAATTATTTGTGCTAATTTGTCAGCAAAGTGACACAAGTTATGTATGTGACCTCATACAGGACGCAAGAGCTAAAGATTAGCAGCAGCTTTATTTTTCTGGTCTCAATTGGGGGCAAGCTGAAACATGACTCCCAAGGATTGTCCACGTCCCCACATTTGCCTGTGAGTTAGAGGCCGTCTTCTGCAAGGAAATGGGTTTTGCAGAGGCTGCCTGGAATATCAGTAAGGACGTTTTGCCCAACATTTTTATAGGCCTGGTCAGCTTACAAGAAAGTTGTTAACACATAATTAAGAAGGCTTCTAGCACAGACGTCCTATAGTTCTTCACTCCTAATTCTCCACTGTGGTTTCTTTACACTTTTCACTTGTAGATCTATAATGCAGACTAAAACAAATGCAGTAAGGTTTTTCTGTAGAAGTGGAGACCAAATCTGGACCAGCTTCGTTACTTCATGTAATGATTATAAAACAGGGCTAAAGAGAACCTAGAGAATTCATTGAGCCTACAATTACTCACCGCCAACATATTGGCAAAATGTATAAATATAAACAATCAATCATGTTCCTCCAAAAAATGTCTTGTTTGACAAACAAGCAAACGTAAAAAAGTGCAATTCAAACAACAAACAAATCTATAAAAATATAGTGAAAAGCACAACTACTTGGAAAACTACTTCTTAGGGCTCCTACCCATCAACGGCGAAAAAAACGGTCTGATTTCTGTCCAGAAAAGTGGGACGAGTGTCATGCAATTTTCATGCAAGTAGAATCCGATTTTTAACACCTAGCATCTGATTTACATGCGAATGCAATCCTATTGTAATGCTATTTTAACATGAGCTTAATTCTTTATTTAATTTACACCTAGATTTCCAAAGAAATATTCTTACAAAAAGATAGATATAAATATGTGAGTGAGATATATAATCAGTGCTTTGTGTGTAGTGTACTGTACATGTTTTTTTTAGTAAATAAATTCCTTTAGGACAAAAAGGTGTGGGATCCCCACATATTTTATTAACTCGCAGAGTGAAAACGGACAACTGGGGGCCTATGTTTATAGCCTGGGAAAAGAGTAATACCCATGGAGCTTCCCAGGCTGTTAATATCAGCTCACAGCTGTATACTTTCTGGTTACCTTTCCTGGTTATTAAAATGTGGAAACAAAGTGACATAGGGTCCCCTTATAATTATTAACCAGCAAAGGCTAGGCATATAGCTATGGGTGGATATTAATAGCCTAGGATATAGGCCTCCTCCAAGACTAAAAACATCAGCTCTCATCCATAAGATGCGCCAATTCTGGCACTTAGCTTCACTCTTCCCACTTGCCCTGCGGCAAGTGCGGTGATATTTGGGGGTTTTGATGTCAGCTTTGTATTGTCAGCTGACATCAAGGCCAGAGGTCAGTAATGGAGAGGCGTCTATAAAACGCACCCAATACTAAACCCCATAATATTGTGTAAAAATCACACACCCAGAATAAAGTCCTTTAATTGAAAAAATGACACTGACTCCTGTAATGAATCTAAATTTACCAAAAACATGTATACTCATGTCAACGCCCAATCCACTAAAGCCAACGTCTCCTGCAACAAAATTAAAATAAAAAACAACAATATTCCTTACCTGTCCACCAACAAATCAGTTTTTCCCGAGATGTGTCTAGTTCTTCAACATCTAGAGTCAGTGACGTCACCGCTCTTCACTGAGTCTCTGGTCGTTGCTTCTATGCATTCCCCAGTGCTTTACAGCCAGAGCGGCTGCATTAGCAGTCGCTCCGGCTGTAAAGTGATTAACCCCTGAGATGGATTTACGCCGTGTGACCTGACTGATCGCTGGACAGGTAAGGGATATTGTTGTTTTTTTATTTTATATTTTTTACAGGAGATCGATGGCATCGATTAAGGAATGGCAGTATAATAAAGAATTAAAACCTGTGTAGTGTATTCATTCATTAACCCCTTAATGTCCAATGACGTGCACAGTCCTTCATGGCAAGGTGCCAGTTTTGGCACCTTGACGGACTGTGCATGTCATGCCTTTGAACTACCACTGCGTGTAAGTGGTAGTTCAGTGCCGACAGCTATCACAGACAGCTGACAGGCACAGCAAGCGGTGCGGGGACCTTTGCAGTCGGTCCCCGGACCTACAGCGCTGTGATTGGTCAGTCAATGTGACTGACCAAACACAGCAGCGATCAGGCAGAAGAGGCTGAAATTTCAGCCTCTTCTGCCCGATCAGTGCAGGAGCTCAGCGCTGCAGTGGCCGAGCTTCCTGCACTAACAGCCAGGAGCGGCGCCCCCGCCGCCCCTGGCTGTTAACCCCCTGACTGCTGCGATCGAGCGCGATCGCAGCGCTCAGGGGGGAGGCAGAGGGTCGGGAGCTCCCTCTGCCTCAGATCGGCGCCCTGCAATGTATTTGCAGGGCCCGATCTATGCCTTGATGACCCGGGGGTTGTCATGACAACCTCCGGGTCATCTAGCTACGAAAAGTGTTTTATTACGGTAGCTGAGGAGTGCAAGTAAAAAAGGAAATACACCAGAGCAGTTGGAAACTATGAGATTGCAGTACCCTGACTAACCACCGCAACTAGAGGCAGCCGTGGAGCGTTCCTACGTTGGTCCTAGACGCCTCGTCACAGCCTGAGAAACTAACTACACCTAAAGATAGAAATAGGAAAGCTATCTGCCCCGGAGCAGAACCCCAAAGATAATAGAAAGCCCCCAAACATGTAATGGCGGTTAGACAAGAGGAAATACTGACACAGAAAGAAAATAGTATGAGCAAACGCTGGGGCCCAAACTATCTAAATAGAAAAGGATAGGAAGGGTACTTACTGCAATCTCAGAAAACCCTGAAAAAACACCAACTCTACTAATTTCAAAATCACCTGAGATCACACGACCTCTACCACCTAAATTAGTTCTCTGGTGTAACAAAAACAAAACAGCAGCCACTGAAAAAAAACTGGAAAAAGCAAAAGTACAAAACACAGTGGCTGGACTAAACTGAGAGGGCAAAAGCCCCCGGAGGGGACCCTGAAGGCCCCCACAGAAGTGCAGGACAAAATGCAAAAATATAGCAAAAACACAAAATAAGAAATTGTCTTATCTGATAGCAGGAGATGCAGACACGACACAGCAGGCTACAAGGGAAACTGGAAAGAAGGATTCAGACCAGAACAATTGATCACCGGCAACCCTGATGGGAAAATGACTCCCTTATATAAGACCAATCAGTAACACCTGATTCCCAGTCCTCACAATCCTCACTAGTACCGCTTGTAACCACCAGAGGGAGCCTCTGCTCAGAACTCATCTCAAACCCATTCACAACAGTACCCCCCCCTTGAGGAGGGGTCACCGAACCCTCATTTGAGCAACCAGGTCGGTCAGGATGAGTTCTATGATACGCACGGATAAGTCTCCTAGCATGGATGTCCGAAGCAAACACCCAAGAATTGTCTTCCTGACCATAACCTCTCCATTTAACCAAATACTGGAGTCTTCGTCTAGAAAAACGAGAATCCAATATTTTCTCAACCACATACTCCAGATTGCCCTCAACCAAAACAGGGTCAGGAGGCACAGCAGCAGGAACCACTGGCTCAACAAACCTCTTCAACAAGGACTTGTGGAACACGTTATGGATCTTAAATGTCCCTGGAAGAAGCAAACGAAAAGAAACAGGATTAATAATCTCCATGATCTTATAAGGTCCAATGAACCTAGGCTTAAATTTAGGAGATGCTACTCTCATAGGAATATTCTTTGAGGACAACCAGACCAAGTCCCCCACTTTAAACCGAGGACCATCAGTCCTATGCCGGTTAGCAAACCGCTGGGCCTTCTCCTGAGAGAGGGACAACTTCTCCACTACCTGGTCCCAAATCTGCTGCATACGCTCAACAACAGAGTCAACACCTGGACAGACAGAAGCCTCCGTCTGTCCTGAAGAAAATCGAGGGTGAAACCCAGAATTACAGAAAAACGGAGACATCAAAGTGGCAGAGCTAGCCCTATTATTAAGAGCAAACTCAGCCAAAGGCAAAAAAGAGACCCAGTCATCCTGATCAGCAGACACAAAGCATCTTAGATAAGTCTCCAATGTCTGGTTTGTTCTCTCAGTTTGACCATTGGTCTGAGGATGAAATGCCGAGGAGAAAGACAATTGAACACCCAGTTTAGAACAAAAAGTCCTCCAAAATCTGGAAACAAACTGGACTCCTCTGTCAGACACAATGTTCTCAGGAATGCCGTGTAAACGAACCACGTGCTGAAGGAACAACGGCACCAATTCAGAGGAGGAAGGCAACTTAGGTAATGGCACAAGATGTATCATTTTGGAAAACCTATCACAAATTACCCAGATGGTGGTCATTCTCTGAGAAACAGGAAGATCGGAAATGAAATCCATAGAGATATGGGTCCATGGTCTCTTGGGCACAGGCAATGGCATCAACAAACCACTAGAGCGAGAGCAAGGCTTGGAGCGAGAGCAAGTCCCGCAGGACTGCACAAATTCCCTGACATCGCGAGACAAGGTAGGCCACCAAAAGGACCGACTAACCAAGTCTCTGGTACCAAAAATTCCGGGATGCCCAGCCAATGCGGAACAATGAATCTCAGACATCACACTCTTTTTCCATTGGTCCGGGACAAACAATTTTCCAACAGGGCAGCGCTCGGGCCTATCCTCCTGACACCCCTCCAGAGCAAGTCTCAAATTGGGCGAGATGGCGGAAAGAACTACACCCTCCTTCAAAATAACAGAGGTATCAGATAGCTCAGGAGAGTCCGCAAGGAAACTCCTCGAGAGGGCATCCGCCTTAACATTCTTAGTGCCAGGAAGAAAGGAAACCACAAAATTAAAACGTGTGAAAAACAAGGCCCACCTGGCCTGTCTAGGATTGAGTCGCTTGGCAGATTCCAGATAGACCAGATTCTTATGGTCCGTAAGGACCACCACCTGATGTTTGGCTCCCTCCAGCCAATGTCTCCACTCTTCAAAAGCCCACTTCATGGCCAATAACTCCCGATTACCCACGTCATAATTACGTTCAGTAGGAGAAAATTTTCGAGAGAAAAAGGCACAAGGGTTACTTTTAGAGGTCTCTGGATCTTTTTGGGACAAAACGGCACCTGCCCCAATTTCAGAGGCATCAACCTCCACGTGAAATGGCAGAGAAACATCAGGCTGCCGTAGAACAGGAGCAGAAGTGAATCTCTGCTTAAGTTCCTGAAACGCAGAGACTGCCTCAGGAGGCCACTTCACCACATCAGAACCCTTTCTGGTCAAATCAGTTAATGGTTTAACAATAACCGAGAAATTACCAATAAATTTACGATAAAAATTGGCAAAACCCAAAAATCTCTGAAGAGCCTTTAATGAAGTAGGTTGGACCCAATCACAGATGGCCTGAACCTTGACCGGTCCATTTCAATAACAGATGGGGACAAAATGAATCCCAGAAATGAGATCTTCTGTACGCCAAAAAGACACTTTGATCCCTTCACATACAGAGCATTCTCTCTCAAAATCTGGAATACAGTTCGAACATGTTTCACATGAGAGTCCCAGTCATTAGAAAAAATCAAGATATCATCCAAATAAACAATCAGAAACTTGTCCACAAAATCCCTGAAAATGTCATTCATGAAGGACTGGAAGACGGAAGGAGCATTAGTGAGCCCAAAGGGCATCACAAGGTACTCAAAATGCCCTTCAGGGGTGTTAAATGCCGTCTTCCATTCATCCCCGTGCTTAATGCGAATAAGGTTATACGCCCCCTGAGGTCAAGCTTGGTAAACCAAGTAGCGTTTTTCACCCTGGAAAACAGGTCAGAAATCAAGGGTAACGGGTATTGATATTTCACAGTAATATTGTTCAAGAGACGATAATCAATACACGGCCTTAATGAACCATCTTTTTTGGCCACAAAGAAAAAACCGGCACCTAAGGGTGAAGAGGATGGTCTGATATGACCCTTCTCCAATGATTCCTTGATATAAGACCGCATAGCGTCATGTTCAGGTACAGACAAGTTAAAAAGGCGACCTTTAGGGAATTTACTACCTGGCACTAATTCAATAGCGCAGTCATAGCTCCTATGGGGAGGTAAGGATGCAGATTTACTTTCGCTAAACACATCAGAAAAATCAAACAAAAAGTCAGGAACATCCTCAGCCTGGGGGGAGGCAGAAAAAACAGGAGTGTTGGTATTAACACATTGGCAGCCCCAACTGGTTACAGACACAGATTTCCAAACCAAAACAGGATTATGAGACTGTAACCAAGGGAAACCCAGCACTATAATGTCATGCAGATTATATAGAACCAAAAATTTGCAGCACTCCTGGTGATCAGGTTCAACCCTCATTATCACCTGAGTAGAAAACTGGGTTTTATCTCAGCCAAAGGGGTAGAATCGATCCCCAGTAAAGGAATAGACTTCTGTAGGGGTATCAAGGGAAACCCACAACGTTTAGCAAAATCATAATCCATCAGGTTAATAGCTGCTCCAGAATCAACGAAAGCCTGAGCAGAAAATGAGGACAGAGAGCATATCAGAGTGACAGTTAATAAAAACTTAGTCTGAACACTACCCAAGACAACTGAGCGTGCAAAATGTCTTCCCCGCTTAGGGCAGACTGAAATAGCATGAGAGGCATCACCACAGTAGAAACATAACCCATTGCGCTTTCGAAACTCATGACGCTGTGCCCCAGACACCA
Organism: Oophaga sylvatica; assembly: GCA_033576555.1. NCBI lineage: Eukaryota > Metazoa > Chordata > Amphibia > Anura > Dendrobatidae > Oophaga > Oophaga sylvatica. The sequence goes on from JARQOD010000006.1 coordinate 135,991,837, forward strand.
CTCCATCACACTGCATGGGCTCAGCAGCTGGCTCACAAGGCAACACCACTCCACGCATACTTCTCCGCTCACGCAAACGTCTGTCAATTTGAATCGCTAATGACATAGAATCATTGAGACCAGAGGGGACAGGGAATCCCACCATAACATCCTTTACATTATCCGACAGACCCTTCCGGAAAAGGGCCGCCAAAGCGTCGTCATTCCACTTGGTCAGGACTGCCCACCTACGGAATCTCTGACAGTATAACTCAGCATCATCAAGCCCCTGATTTAATGCCAACAAGGCTTTTTCAGCTTGATCAGTGACATTAGGCTCATCGTACAATAACCCCAAAGCCTGAAAAAATGCATCAACATCACTCAAAACAGGATCCCCAGGTATCAGGGAAAAAGCCCAATCCTGAGGATCGCCGCGCAGGAGAGAGATGATAATTTGAACCTGCTGCGCTGCGTTTCCTGAGGACTTAGATTTTAAGGCAAGAAACAATTTACAATTATTTTTGAAATTCTGAAACTTAGCTCGATCCCCTAAAAACAAATCTGGCATGGGGATCCTAGGTTCCACAACAGGCAACCTAGCAAGATATGCAGCAATACTCTGAACCTCAGTGGCAAGCTGATCCACACGGCCAGACAACTGTGCAAACTCCATTGGGAGAAAAGATCCTCCCCAGCACCCAGAGATACAGAGGGAAAAAAAAAAAAAAATGCAACAAACAGAAAAATATCTCTGACAACTTTTCTTCCTTCAAAATATTTTTCCCTTCTGTGAGTACCATACAATTTTTATGGCCGGTGATACTGTTATGTTACGGTAGCTGAGGAGTGCAAGTAAAAAAGGAAATACACCAGAGCAGTTGGAAACTATGAGATTGCAGTACCCTGACTAACCACCGCAACTAGAGGCAGCCGTGGAGCGTTCCTACGTTGGTCCTAGACGCCTCGTCACAGCCTGAGAAACTAACTACACCTAAAGATAGAAATAGGAAAGCTATCTGCCCCGGAGCAGAACCCCAAAGATAATAGAAAGCCCCCAAACATGTAATGGCGGTTAGACAAGAGGAAATACTGACACAGAAAGAAAATAGTATGAGCAAACGCTGGGGCCCAAACTATCTAAATAGAAAAGGATAGGAAGGGTACTTACTGCAATCTCAGAAAACCCTGAAAAAACACCAACTCTACTAATTTCAAAATCACCTGAGATCACACGACCTCTTCCACCTAAATTAGTTCTCTGGTGTAACAAAAACAAAACAGCAGCCACTGAAAAAAAAACTGGAAAAAGCAAAAGTACAAAACACAGTGGCTGGACTAAACTGAGAGGGCAAAAGCCCCCGGAGGGGACCCTGAAGGCCCCCACAGAAGTGCAGGACAAAATGCAAAAATATAGCAAAAACACAAAATAAGAAATTGTCTTATCTGATAGCAGGAGATGCAGACACGACACAGCAGGCTACAAGGGAAACTGGAAAGAAGGATTCAGACCAGAACAATTGATCACCGGCAACCCTGATGGGAAAATGACTCCCTTATATAAGACCAATCAGTAACACCTGATTCCCAGTCCTCACAATCCTCACTAGTACCGCTTGTAACCACCAGAGGGAGCCTCTGCTCAGAACTTATCTCAAACCCATTCACAACAGGAAAGCCGCTGTGACCATGCTCACAGCAGCTTTCACCATAGGTACAATGCATTGCAATGCTGGAGCATTGCAATGCATTGTAACTGCAATCAAAAGTAAAAAAGTGAAAGTCCCATAAAGGGAGAATGTAAAAAAAGCATTTTTTTAAAAAAATTTTAAAAAAATATTAAAGAATAATTTTAAAAAATTCTCCTAAAAAATACACATTTTTATGTAATAAAAAAAAAATACACATGTTTGGTATCGCCGTGTCCATAAAAATCCCATCTATAAAAGCGTAACCCTAGTTAACTCCTTCAGTGAAAGCCGTAAAAAAACATAAAAAAGTAGTAAATTATACTTTTTCCATACCGCTTGGAAAAAGTGCAATAACACGCAATCAAAAAGTCTGATATAAATAATCATGGTACCGCTGAAAACGTCATCTTGTCCCGCAAAAAACAAGCCGCTATACAGCATCATCAGCGAAAAAATAAAAAAGTTATAGCTCGCAGAATAAACTGATGCAAAAATAATTATTTTTTCTATAAAATCTTTTATTGTGTAAAAAACGCCAAAACATAAAAAAATTTATAAATGAGGTATCGCTGTAATCGTAGTGACCCGAAGAATAAAGCTGCTTTATCAATTTTACCACACGCGGAACGGAGGAAAAAAAAAATAAACAATTCCTGAATTGCTGGTTTTTGTTCATTCTGCTTCCACAAAAGTCGGAATAGGAAGCGATCAAAAAACGTTATGTGCCCGAATATGGTACCAATAAAAACGTCAGCTCGTCCCGCAAAAAATAAGCCCACAGATAACTCTGTCGGACGAAATATGGAAAAATTATAGCTCTCAAAATACGGCGATGCAAAAATTTCTTACAAAAAATTCTTACAAAAAAAAGCGTCTTTTAGAGTGTAACAGAAGCTAAACATGAAAAAAGGGTATAAATCTGGTATCGCTGTAATCGCACCGATCCGAGGAATAAAGTCGCCTAATCACTAATACCGCACGAGGAACGGCGTAAAAAAGAAAACCAATTTTTCACCTTTTGTGGATTTGTTTATTCTGCCTCCCAAAGATCGCAGTAAGGTGATCACAGTGGTTCCCCCCCACATATGGGATATCAGCGTACTCAGGACAAAATGCACATCAACTTTTGGGGTCCTATATCTCCTGTTACCCTTATAAAAATACAAATTTGGGGGCAAAAATGTCATTTTTGTGGAAAAAAATATGATTTTTTATTTTCACGGCTCTACGTTATAAACTTCTGTGAAGCCCTTGGGGGTTCAAAGTGCTGACCACACATCTAGATAAGTTCCTTGGGGGGGTCTAGTTTGCAAAATGGGGTCACTTGTGGGGGGTTTCTACTGTTTAGGCACATCAGGGGCTCTCCAAGCGCGACATGACACCCGCAGACCATTCCATCAAAGTCTGCATTTAAAAACGGTGCTCCTTCCCTTCCGAGCTCTGCCATGCGTCAAAATAGTGGTTCCCCCCCATATATGGGGTATCAGCGTACTCAGGACAAATTGCACAATAGCTTTTGGGGTCCTATTTCTCCTGTTACCCTTATAAAAATAAAAATTTGGGGGCAAAAAGATTATTTTTGTGGAAAAAAATATGATTTTTTTATTTTCACGGCTCTACGTTATAAACGTCTGTGAAGCACTTGGGGGTTCAAAGTGCTCACTACACATCTAGATAAGTTCCTTGGGGGATCTAGTTTCCAAATGGAGTCACTTGTGGGGGGGTTTCTACTGTTTAAGCACATCAGGGGCTCTCCAAACGTGACATGACACCCGCAGACCATTCCATCAAAGTCTGCATTTGAAAATGGCGCTCCTTCCCTTCCGAGCTCTGCCATGCGTCAAAATAGTGGTTTACCCCCACATATGGGGTATCAGCGTACTCAGGACAAATTGCACAATAACTTTTGGGGTCCTGTTACCCTTTGGAAAATAAAAATTGGGGTGGAAAGATCATTTTTGTGGAAAAGATATGACTTTTTAATTTTACGGCTCTACGTTATAACCTTCTGTGAAGCCCTTGAGGGTTCAAAGCTCTCACCACACATCTAGATAAGTTCCTTGGGGGTCTAGTTTCCAAAATGGGGTCACTTGTGGGGGGTTTCCACTGTTTAGGCACACAGGGACTCTCCAAATGCGACATGGCGTCCAATCTCAATTCCAGCCAAAAAAGTCAAATGGTGCTGCTTCCCTTCCGAGCTCTGCCATGCGCCCAAATAGTGGTTTACCCCCACATATGGGGTATCGGTGTACTCAGGACTAATTGCACAATAACTTTTGGGGTCCTGTTACCCTTTGGAAAATAAAAATTGGGGGTGGAAAGATAATTTTTGTGGAAAATATATGATTTTTTAATTTTACGGCTCTACGTTATAACCTTCTGTGAAGCCCTTGGGGTTCAAAGCTCTCACCACACATCTAGATAAGTTCCTTGGGGGGTCTAGTTTCCAAAATGGGGTCACTTGTGGGGGGTTTCCACTTTTTAGGCACACAGGGACTCTCCAAATGCGACATGGCGTCCAATCTCAATTCCAGCCAAAAAAATCAAATGGCTCTGCTTCCCTTCCGAGCTCTGCCATGCGCCCAAATAGTGGTTTACCCCCACATATGGGGTATCAGCGTACTCAGGACAAATTGCACAATAACTTTTGGGATCTTTTTATCCTTTGAAAAATAAAAATTGGGGTGAAAAGATCATTTTTGTGGAAAAAATATGATTTTTAAATTTTACGGCTCTTCGTTATAACCTTCTGTGAAGCCCTTGGGGGTTCAAAGTGCTCACCACAGATCTAGATAAGTTTCTTGGGGGGTTTAGTTTCCAAAATGGGGTCACTTATGGGGGGTTTCCACTGTGTAGGTACATCAAAGACTGTCCAAACGTGACATGGTGTCCGCTCTCGATTCCAGCCAATTTGACATTCAAAATCTCAAATGATGCTCCTTCCCTTCTGAGCACTGCTGTGTGCCTAAAGATTGGTTTTCCCCCACACATGGGGTATCAGTGTACTCACGAGAAATTGTACAACAAATATTGTGGTTCATTTTCTCCTGAGACCCTTGACAAAATTTTAAAAATTGTGTAGAAAGAAAAATTTGGGAAAAAAAGTTAAATGTTCATTTTTTCCTTCCATATTGCTTCAATTCTTGTGAAGTACCTAAAGGGTTAATAAACTTCTTAAATGTGGCTTTGAACACCTTGAGGGTGCAGTTTTTAGAATGGTGTCACTTTAGGGTATTTTCTGTCATATTGACCCCTCAAATTCACTTCAAATGTGAGGTGGCCCCTAAACAAAATGGTTTTGTAAATTGTGTTGGAAAAATGAGAAATCGCTGGTCAACTTTTAACACTTATAACTTCCTAACAAAAAAAAATTTTGCTTCCAAAATTGTGCTGATGTAAAGTAGACATGCAGGAAATGTTATTTATTAACTATTTTTTGTGACATATCTCTGTGATTTAATGGCATAAAAATTAAAAGTTTGAAAATTGCAAAATTTTCAAATTTTTTGCCATATTTTCCGTTTTTTTCATAAACGCAAGTTATATCGAAGAAATTTTACCACTATTATGAAGTACAATATGTCATGAGAAAACAATCTCAGAATCGCCAAGATCCATTGAAGCGTTCCAGAGTTATAAGCACATAAAGTGACAGTGGTCAGAAATGTAAAAATTGGCCTGGTCATTAACCTACAAATTGGCTTGGTCGTTAAGGGGTTAAAAGACTTTATTGTTACTGTGTGTGTTTATTTAACCCTTTCTTTACTATAAGATTAGTAATGAATAGGTGTCTTATTGACACCAATGCATTACTAAACCTGGCTTAATGACACCTTATAATAGCATGGTGGCATTAACCCTTTATTAACCCCACTTGCCACTGCTACAGGGCAAGTGGGAAGAACCCGACAAAGCTCCAGAATAGGCGCATCTAATAGATGCGCCTTTTCTGGGCAGCTGGGGGCTGCTGTTTTTTGGCTGGGGGGGCCCATAATCATGGCCCCTTTCCAGCCTGAGAATAGCAGCCCCCAGCTGTATAGTTTTGCCGGGTTGGTTGAAATCCTAAGGGGGATCCCACGTTGGGTTTTTCATTTATTCTCCCTACTCGCTGTTGCCGGCAGAGCAGGGAGAATAATGACAAGCAGCTTCAGCACCACAGGCAGAGGACAGCGCTTACTGTAGCTGTCTATGTGCATGGAGGACTGTGTGAACAGTTCTCCATGTGCACGTGTTAAGCAAACCGTGCGCTCCCACGAACACTGACATGTCTCCGTGTTTTCCACATGGACACACGGTCCGTGAAAACACGCTGACATGTGCAGAGACACATTGATTTTAATATGTCTACGTGTGTCAGTGTCTCCGATACGTGAGGAAACTGTCAATACACGTACCGGAGCCACTGACGTTCCGTATTTTACATCAGAATCCAAAACCAGGAATGGAACAGTCAGAGAAAAGTATAATAGAAACTCGTCACCACTTCTGTATTATCACCCACTTCTGGTTTTGGTTTACAAATACTGAACGTGTGAGTGTGGCCTAACAGAGGTATTCTAGAAGCATTGCTTTAGGTTATGCTGAAAAGACACACTTTTGTGACATATAAAATGCAATGAAAACAATCCTGTTTTTATACAAACATGTGACTGATGTAGTAAAGCAGCATGGTGTGAAACAAGCTGCACCGCAGACCACTGTAATTTCCCGGAGGTGTACATTACATGTGTGCTATGTCTGCCACATCGCTACCCAATTTAGAGCCAAGCAATGTCTTGGTTCAGCCACGTGCACCTGATTGAGTTGGTTTTCACCTAAAAATTATGATAATTAGAACAGATAAAAATTAGAAAAATTTCTTGCAACATTTTGTTGAATATTATTATGACAGTAGGAGGGATTTTCTATAGGTAAAATTGTTATATGTGCAATAAACTATTTTATGCTCAAATTCAATCTTACTAGTAACAAAGCAATTAATGTTGTTAACCGTTTATACAATTTTCAGCAGTTCTATTATCGTTTTTTCATTCATGTGCCTTTACACCAGGCAAGTATGAATATTCTGATGCCTGATATGTTTTTTATTTCCAACAGATAATTGCTAAGTGTAAATGGCAGTTAACCCATTAGACTAAAAAAACCCGTAACTGAATTATTTGATATCTCCCCATTAGTAACAGCAGTTTCCTTTTTGCTTTTCTGTATTTAAAGAACATCACAAACCAAAAGAGACAGCATTTCATACCTGTTCTGTAGCAAGCAATCATACTATGGCCTCCCCTTATCTAGCTGCTGATGTTCTCATCTGACCCGATGACTGGAAGGAGTTTTATTTAGAGAATTTTTCTTCAGCTGAATCCTGGAGGCCCAGCATATAACTCTCTGCATGTCTGCTGACACCATAATACGGTGATGGCGGCGGGCCTATAGACCAAGCTGTCGGGTAACATGCTTACCTTCTGAATAATCATGTATAGTGGGTATGGAAAGTATTCAGACACCTTTAAATTTTTCACTCTTGTTTCATTGCAGCCATTTGGTAAATTCAAAATACTTAACCGCATTCATGTTTCCTTCAATTGCTACCAGTCGTCCTGTCCCTGCAGCTGAAAAGCATCCCCATAGCATGATGCTGCCACAACCATGTTTCACTGTTGAGATTGTATTGGGCAGGTGATGAGCAGTGCCTGGTTTTCTCCACACATATCAAAAAGATCTATCTTCGTTTCATCAGACCAGAGAATCTTATTTCTCATAGTCTGGGAGTCCTTCATGTGTTTTTTAGCAAACTCTATGAGGGCTTTCATATGTCTAGCACTGAGGAGAAGCTTCCGTCAGGCCACTCTGCCATAAAGGCCCTACTGGTGGAGGGCTGCAGTGATAGTTGACTTTGTTGAACTTTCTCCCATCTCCTATATATGTCCCCATCCAGGTCCCCATATTGTAGTTATGTCCTCATCCAGGTACTCATATTGTAGTCATGTTCCCATCCATGTCCCCATGTTGTAGCTATGCCCCCATCCAGGTCCTCATATTGTACTTATTTCCCATATAGGTCCCCATATTGTAGTTATGTCCTTATCCAGGTCCTCATATTGTAGCTATGTCCCCATATTGTAGTTATGTCCCCATCCAGGTCCCCATATTGTAGTCATGTTCCCATATCCAGGTCCCCAATTATAGTTATGTCCCCATCCAAGTCCTCATATTGTAGTTATGTCCCCATCCAGGTCCCCATATTGTAGTCATGTTCCCATATCCAGGTCCTCAATTATAGTTATGTCCCCATCCAAGTCCTCATATTGTAGTTATGTTTCCATCCAGGTCCCCATATTGTAGTTAAGTCCTCATAACCAGGTCCCCATATTGTAGTCATGTCGCCATATCCAAGTCCTCATATTGTAGTTATGTCCCCATCCAGGTCCCCATATTTTAGTCATGTCCCCATCTAGGTCCTCATATTGTAGTTATGTCCCCATACAGGTCCCCGTATTGTAGTTATGTCCTCATAACCAGGTCTCCATATTGTAGTCATGTCCCCATATCCAAGTCCTCATATTGTAGTTATGTCCCCATCCATGTCCCCATATTTTAGTCATGTCCCCATCTAGGTCCTCATATTGTAGTTATGTCCCCATACAGGTCCCCATTTTGTAGTTATGTCCTCATCCAGGTCCTCATATTGTAGTAATGTCCCGATATTGTAGTTATGACCCCAACTAGGTCCTCATCATCTAGATCCTCATATTGTAGTTATGTCCCCATACAGGTCCCCATATTGTAGTTATGTCCACATCCAGGTCCTCATATTGTAGTAATGTCCCGATATTATAGTTATGACCCCATCCAGGTCCCCATATTGTAGTCATGTCCCCATATCCAGGGCCTCATATTTTAGGTATGTCCCCATTCAAGGTCCTCGTAGTTATGTTCCCATCCAGGTCCCCATATTGTAGTTATGTCCCCATCCAGGTCCTCATATTGTAGTTATGTTCCTATACAGGTCCCCATATTGTAATTATGTCCTCATCCAGGTCCTCATATTGTAGTAATGTCCCCATAATGTAGTTATGACCCCATCCAGGTCCCCATATCCAGGGCCCCATATTGTAGTCATGTCCCCATATCCAGGGCCCCATATTATAGTTATGTCCCCATCCAGGTCCTCATATTGTAATTATGTTCCCATCCAGGTCACCATATTGTAGTTATGTCCCTATCCAGGTCCCAAAATTGTAGTCATGTCTCCATATCCAGGTCCTCACATTGTAGTTATGTCCCCATATTGTAGTTATGTTCCCATCCAGGTCCCCATATTGTAGTTATGTTCCCATATCCAGGTCTTCATATTGTAGTTATGTCCCCATCCAGGTTATCACATTGTAGTTATGTCTCCATATTGTAGTTATGTCTGGATCCAGGTCCCCATATTGTAGTTACCGTATATACTCGAGTGTAAGCCGACCCAAGTATAAGCCGAGGCACCTACTTTTGCCACGAAAAATTGGGTAAGCTTATTGACTCGAGTATAAGCTGGGTATGCATGGCTCCCCTGTCCCTGTCATTGTATGCATGGCTGCTCCGTCCCTCGTCCCTGTCATTGTATGCATGGCTCCCCTGTCCCTGTCATTGTATGCATGGCTCCACCGTCCCTATCATTGTTTGCATGGCTCCACCGTCGATGTCATTGTATGCATGGATCCCCATCCTGTCCCTGTATTCATGGCTCCCCCGTCGCTGTCATTGTATGCATGGCTCCCCCATCCGTGTCGTTGTATGCATGGCTCCACCCTCGTTGTCATTGTATGCATGGCTCCCCGTTCCTGTCGTATGCATGGCTCCACCATCGATGTCATTGTATGCATGGCTCCCCCGTCCCTGTCGGCGTATGCATGGCTCCACCGTCTTTGTCATTGTATGCATGGCTCCCCCGTCCCTGTATGCATGGCTCCTTATCCCCTATCTTTGTATGCATGTCTCCTATATAAAAAAAACAAACAAACATCCTACTCACCTTCCAGCGCACCCTCGCAGCATTTCATTCCGGCTGCAGCAGCTCTTCCTGCCGAGCGATCACGTGGCCTCGCTCATTAAAGTAATGAATATGCGCTTGACGCCTATGTGAGTGGAGAGGCGTGCATATTCATTACCTTAATGAACGGGGCCACGTGATCATACGCCTGGAAGAGCTGCTGGCGCCGGCGGTCGGAACGAGATGCAGAGCCACCGAGGTGAGTATGATGTGTGCTGGAAACCAGCGGCTGGCACTGTGTTATTACAGCAGCGGCACAGGCTTTAGCCAAAGCCGCCGGCTCCTGCCTCTGTGACCCGCTGCTCCGCAGCTCCCCCTCCCCCGCCGGGCCTCTGGGACAATTGAGTCGTGTATTGTTGTGTTTCGGTAGCTGAGGAGAAATAACAAACATAGCTGAAGTAGCAATAAACCAGAGAGGCTGGAAACTACTGGTTGCAGAACCCTAAACTAACCGCAACACTAGAAGTAGCCGTGGAGCATACCTACGGTGATCCTAGACGCCTCGTCACAGCCGGAGAGATAGCTACACCTAAAGACAGAAAGATGAAAGCTATCTGCCCTGTAGCAGAACCCCCAAAGAAATAGGAAGCCCCCAAACATGTAATGGCGGTTAGACAAGAAGAAAATACGAACACAGACAGAAAATAGAATGAGCAAACGCTGGGGCCCAATACTGTCTAGATAGAAAAGTATAGGAAAGAATTCTGACTGCAAACCAAAAAACCCTGACAAAAATACCAACACTTCTGATTAACAAAAAAACCTGAGATCACACGATCTCTACCACCTAAATCAGATCTCTGGTGTGACACACAACAATTCAGCAAATAAAAAGTGACACAGGAAAAGAGCAAAAGTGCAAACACAAACTGAGCACAATGCAGAGCCAGACCCCAAAAGGGGACCAGGCTGAAGTCCACTGCAAGGCAGCAAACCAGCAAGGAAAATCCAACCAGAGGAAAAAAAACAACAAGTCACTTATCTGAATGAGAGCAGGAATGCAAGCTGAGCTCCAAGCAAGACCTGGAAGAAAAATTGATTACCGGCAAGGCTGATGGGAGTTCAGGTCACTTATATCAGACCAATCGGACCCAGCTGAAAGCCATTCAGCAATTGGTTCAAAACCCTCAGCAACCCCCGGAGGGAGACCCAACTCCGAAGTCGCCTCCAACGTGTTTACAACAGTGTATAAGCAGGGTGGATTGATTTAAATCACGCCGATTTAAATCAACGATTTAAATCATGATTTAAATCAAATGATTTTTTTCTATTTAAATCAGATCGATTTAAATCGTGATTTTAATCATGATTTAAATCACTGATTTAAATCAAAAGATTTTTTTTAATATAAATCACGATTAAAATCTAAAACTTTCAATCATTGTTCAATTAACTCCACACTTCTAGCTTGGTTTCACTTTCTGTAGCTTGGTTTCAGTTTCTTTTTCCATTCAGTTGACATGCCCAAACTTGTTGGATAGTCAGTCAGCAGTACTTGGCTGTAGTAACAATCAAACTTCAGAAGTGATCTGCGTGAGCCATGGCAGGTCGTAAGAGAGACCCTATTTGGGTTCATTTTGTTGAGATGCCAGCAGAGCTTGGAAAGAAAGGTGGGAGAGCAAAGTGCAAATACTGTCAAAAGGATATCCAAGGACTTGTTTGCCGTTTGAAATCACATTATGAAAACTGCAACCAGAAGGGAAATGAAGATGTTGATAGTGATACAACTAATGTCAATGAACCCCCACAGCTTCTTATGCACCAGGACCCTAGCACTAGTGGTAAGTCTGGCAATTACAACCTATTTTAACAGACGTTTTACTGGATGGTTAAAGTCTATGAAAAGAAAAATTTCTAGCACTAGTTCTGGAGTATAGAATTTAAATTTATGTTAAGGCAATATTTCACAGAAGATTAACATTAAGTAAAAATAAAAGAGTGTGTATACGCCTATTTTTTTTTTATTGTAGGCTACAATTCACTTTTGAAGTCTGCCAAATTGACCATTTTTTTAAAAAAACATTATTAAAACTTTTGTGACATAATTTTTTTCAGTTGCTCTGATATTACTAGTATTACAGCAACTTCACCGGAAACTTGAGTAGCATAACTTTTGAGACAGCCCTTATAGGACGAGGACCATTACATTGTTCAAAAAGTTTGTTTCAAAATATTTTCGTTATATTTCTTCAAATACGCAGTCGAATTATATTTTTAATTACTGTGCTTTCAGGGTCAAATATGGCTTGTGCTGCACGTGACAATCAATATCTGGGTACAACTTCAACAAAGCAGCCCAACAAAAAACTTTGCGTGCAAAGTGTAGAAAAATTCCTCTTAAAGACTACGACGAGCCAGAAAGAACATTTTGATGAATTAATTGCTAAATTCATATTTGCAACCAATTCTTCTTTCCGACTAGTTGAACACCCATTGTTTGTACAAATGATCGAAGGAATAAGACCAGGCTACAAACCACCAAGTAGATTTGATATCTCAGGAAAACATCTTCAGGCTGTATACGACAAAGAAAGAGCGGCTTGTACAAAATATTTGAAAGACAAAGTTTTTAACATGAGCTTGGATGGTTGGAGCAACATCCACAACGACCCCATAATTTGCACTTGTGTCACAACAGAAGATGGTGAAACTTACCTTACAGACACAATCGACACATCTGGAAATTCACATACTGCTGAATATTTACTTGAAATTGCTAAGAACTCAATTCACCAATGCCAAGAACAGTTTGGATGTAAAGTAAGGAGCTTAGTTACTGATAATGCAAGCAATGTGGCAAAAATGCGAGCGGAACTGGCACATGAGGATGACACAAATGTCATTACATACGGTTGTTCTGCCCATTTGTTGCATCTTTTGGCAAAAGACCTGCATATTTCGGGTGTCAAGGAACATGTAGAAATTGTTAAATATTTCCGCAATAATCATTTTGCACATGCAACCTACAAGGAAATGGGAGGACTGAAGTTGGTTCTACCACAAGATGTTAGATGGAATACCTTGGCTGAATGCTTGGAACTGTTTATTAACAACTGGTCAAAATTAGTGTCCATTTGCGAAACACATCGGGATAAAATTGATGCTAATATACGAAGCAAAGTATTAAATCTTGGTGTGAAGAGAAATGCCGAGGACCTTTTGGAAAGGTTAAAGCCAATATCTATTGCGTTGGATAAAATGCAGAAAGATACTGCAACCATAGCTGATGCCACAGAAGTTTGGAAAGATTTAGAAGGTTCGCTAGATCGCTTGAACCTCTCAAACAATGTAAAGGTTGCAATACACCACCGCAAGGACCAAGCATTAAAAGAAGAACACTATTTAGCCAATATCTTGCATCCCATCTACAGAGGGAAAAAACTATCTGAGACGGAAATCAACTCTGCAATGGAGTGGCTCGCCAATACTAACCATGACATTGTGGCAACTGTGCTGAAATTGAAGTGTGAATCTGCACCATTTCAAAAATACATGTTTGCAGATAACGTCGTTAATGAACTAAAACCACTGGACTGGTGGAAGTCGCAATCACTTGTTCTTCCAGCGAAGATAATAAATGTAGCTACTCAGCTACTGACTGCATCGGCTTCATCGGCAGGAGTAGAGAGATTGTTTTCTTCATTTGGTTTTGTGCACACAACAGCAGTCCGAAACCGCTTAGGAACTGCTAAAGCAGGACAACTAGTTTTCCTATTAAAAGTCCTAAATAAACAGTAGGCTTAACCCCTTAACGACTGCCGATACGCCTTTTAACGGCGGTCATTAAGGGTACTTAAACCACAGCGCCGTTAATTAACGGCGCTGTGGAAAAAGTGAATAGCGCCCCCCAGAGGCGCATTTTCTCCGGGGTCTCGGCTACCGGGGTAGCCGAGACCCCAGAGAACATGAATCGGGTCGGTTTTTACCGACACCGATGTTGCGATCGCCGTTATTAACCCTATAACGGCGACCGCAACAAAAAAAAAAAAAAAAAGTTGTGCCATTTAATTTCTCTGTCCTCTGATGTCATCGGACATCAGAGGACAGAGAAAAAGGGTCCCCAGGACCCCCATGTGGCCCCCGATCCAGTCTATGTGGCCCCCGGGCCCTCCGGTGTCCCCGGTGCCGGCGCCGTTAAGACAATGGCGGGCGCATGCCCAGTGCGCCCGCCGCTATGTGCCGCTGTGCTGGTGGGGGGATGGGCAAATATTCTCTGGGGTCTCGGCTACCAGGGGTAGCCGAGACCCCAGAGAACATGATCCGGGTCGGTATTCACCGATCCCGGTGTTGCGATCGCGGCTATGCAAGCATAGCCGCGATCGCAAAAAAAAAAAAAAAAAAAAAAAGATTTCTCTCCCCTCTGATGTGATCGCACATCAGAGGGGAGAAAATGAGGGTCCCCCGATCGCCCCCCCATATACTTACCGGTGTCCTCCGTCCTCCCGCAGGCCCCAGGATCCCGGCTTCTTCTCCCTGCAAAAAAAAAATGGCGGGCGCATGCGCAGTGCGCCCGCCCATCTGCTTTGGCGGCAGATTCAAATTTTTTTTCATTCATTCTCATAAAAGTACATTTTGATCACTGTGATAAACTATCACAGTGATCAAAATAAAAAAAACAGTACATAACCCCCCATTTATCACCCCCTTAGTTAGGGACATATAATAAAAAGTAGAAATTATATTTATTTTCATTTTTCTGTTAGGGTTAGGGTTATAATTAGGGTTAGGGTTATAATTAGGGTTAAGGTTATAATTAGGGTTAGGGTTAGCATTAGGCTGGTTTCACACATCCGGTGTGCGCCTGACGGCGCCCCCGGCATTTAGCCGCAGCGCCGCATCAGAAAATCTGATGCGCCGCATGCGTTTTTTTTGCATTGACTTGCATTAGCGCCGGATGGCGCCGCATGTCAATGCGTTGCATGCGGTTTTGTCCGGATGCGGCGCAAATGTACATTGCGGCGGCCGGACAAAACGCTGCATGTAACGTTTTTTGTTTTTGCCGGATGGTTTCTGATGTCTCCGGGCATCAGAAACCATCCGGCAAAAAACCGCATGCGGCCGCCGGCGGCGCATCAGGTTTTCTGATGCGACGCTGCGGCAAAATGCCGGGGTCGCCGACAGGCGCCCGCCGGAAGTGTGAAAGCAGCCTTAGGGTAAGGGTTATAATTAGCGTTAGGGTTAGGCTGGGTTCATACTGCGTTATGGCAGTCCGTTAGACGGACTGCGTTACACCGCGGTATAACGCGGTGTAACGCAGTCCGTTAACGCTGCCATTCACCCCCATTTGAGGGCGCATCGCGACGCATGCCGTAAAGCGGCATGCGTTTGCGACGTGCCATCATTCAGTGACGGAGCCTCGGACGCGGGCTGCAGCGTTTGGGCTCCGTCACCGCTAGCGCAGATGAATCATCTGCTGATTCCTCTGCGCTAGCGGGTATAGCATAATGCGATCGCGTTATGCTATACCATTACCAGCCCGTCAACGCTATGTGTTGAACGGGCTGTTAAAACGCAAAATGAACCTAGCCTTAGGGTTAGGGTTATAATTAGGGTTAGAATTAGGGTTAGGGTTACAATTAGGGTTAGGGTTATAATTAAGGTTATAATTAAGGTTAGGGTTACAATTAGGGTTGGAATTAGGGTTGGGATTTAGGTTAGGATTAGGGTTGGGATTAGGGTTAGGGGTGTGTTGGGATTAGGGTTGGAGCTAGAATTGAGGGATTTCCACTATTTAGGCACATCAGGGGGTCTCCAAACACGATGTGGCGTTCAAAAAGTCAAATGGCGCTCCCTCCCTTCCGAGCCCTGCCGTGCGCCCAAACAGTGGTTTACCCCAACATATGGGGTATCAGCGTACTCAGGACAAATTGCACACCAATTTTGGGGTTCTAATTTCTCCGATTACCCTTGGGAAAATAAAAAATAGCTGGCTAAAAAAATCATTTTTGAGAAAAAAAATGATTTTTCATTTTCACGGCTCTGCGTTTATAAATTTCTGTGAAGCACTAGGGGGTTCAAAGTGCTCACCACACATCTAGATAAGCTCCTTAAGGGGTCTAGTTTCCAAAATGGGGTCACTTGTGGGGGGTTTCCACTGTTTAGGCTCATCTGGGGCACTGCAAACGGAACATGACCCCCACCAACGTCTACATTCCAAAACGTTATTACTTCCTTTCCAAGCCCTGCTGTGCGCCAAAACAGTTCCCCCCCCCCCACATATTTGGTATCAGCGTACTCAGGACAAATTGGACAACAACTTTTGGGGTCCAATTTCCTTGTGAAAAATCAAAAATTTGGGACTAAAAAATCATTTTTGTGGAAAATTGTTTTTTTTTTTTCACACCCAGGCATTATAAACTTTTGTGAAACACTTGGGGGTTCAAAGTGCTCACAGCGGATCTAGATAAGTTCCATAGGTGGTCTAGTTTCCAAAATGGTGTTACTTGTGGGGGGTTTCCACTGTTTAGGCGCATCAGGGGCTCTCCAAACGCGACATGGTGTCCAATCTCAATTCCAGCCAATTTTGGTTTGAAAAAGTCAAACGGTGCTGCTTCCATTCCAAGCCCTGCCGTGCGCCCAAACAGTGGTCCCCCCCCATATATGGGGTATCAGCACACTCAGGACAAATTGTACAACAACTTTTGTTGTCCAATTTCTCCTGTTACCCTTGTGAAAATAAAAAATTGGGGACTAAACGATCAGGTTTGTGGAAAAAATATGATTTTTTATTTTCACGCCCGGCGTTATAAACTTCTGTGAAGCACTTGGGGCTTCAAAGTGCTCACCACACATCTAGATAAGTTCCTTAGGGGGTCTAGTTTCCAAAATGGGGTCACTTGTGGGGGGTTTCCACTGTTTAGACACATCAGGGCCTCTACAAATGAGACATGGCGTCCAGCCAATTCCGCGTTGAAAAAGTCAAACGGAGCTCCTTCCCTTGCGACCTCTGCCGTGCGCCCAAAAAGTGGTTTACCCCAACATATGGGGTATCGGCATGCTCAGGACAAATTGCACAAAAACTTTTGGGGTCTTGTTACCCTTGGGAAAATAAAAATTGGGGTGAAAAGATCATTTTTGTGGAAAAAATATGATTTTTTATTTTCACGGCTCTACGTTATAAACTTGTGTGAATCACTTGGAGGTTCAAAGTGCTCACCACACATCTAGATAAGTTCCTTAGGGGGTCTAGTTTCCAAAATGGGGTCACTTGTTGGGGGTTTCCACTGTTTAGGCACATCAGGGGCTCTCTAAACGCGACATGGCATCCAGCCAATTCTGCGTTGAAAAAGTCAAACAGCGCTCCTTCCCTTGCGACCTCTGCCGTGCGCCCAAAAAGTGGTTTACCCCACATATGGGGTATCAGCATGCTCAGGACAAATTGCACAAAAACTTTTGCGGTCTTATTACCCTTGGGAAATTAAAAATTGGGGTGAAAAGATCATTTTTGTGAAAAAAAATTTTTTTTTTTTTTCACGGCTCTAGGTTATAAACTTGTGTGAAGCACTTGGAGGTTCAAAGTTCTCACCACACATCTAGATAAGTTCCTTAAGGGGTCTTGTATCCAAAATGGGGTCACTTGTGGGGTGTTTCCACTGTTTAGGCACATCAGAGGCTATCTAAACGCGACATGGCATTCAGCCAATTCTGCGTTGAAAAAGTCAAACGGCGCTCCTTCCCTTGCGACCTCTGCCACGCGCCCAAAAAGTGGTTTACCCCACATATGGGGTATCGAAGTATTCAGAAGAAATTGCACAACAAATTTTGTGGTTCATTTTTTCTTTTAACACTTGTGAAAATAAAAAAACTTGGTTCCGAAGTAAAGCTTTTGCAAAAAAAGTTAAATGTCAATTTTTTCCTTCCACATTGCTTCAGCTCCTGTGAAGCACTTGAAGGGTTAATAAACTTCTTGAATGTGGTTTTGAGCACCTTGAGGGGTGCAGTTTTTAGAATGGTGTCACTTTTGGGTATTTTCTATCATATAGACCCCTCAAAGTGACTTCAAATGTGATGTGGTCCCTAAAAAAAAATGGTGTTGTAAAAATGAGAAATCGCTGGTCAACTTTTAACCCTTATAACTTCGTAACAAAAAAAAATTTTGGTCCCAAAATTGTGCTGATGTAAAGTAGACATGTGGGAAATGTTATTTATTAAGAAATTTGTGTGACATATCTCTCTGATTTAAGGGCATAAAAATTTAAAGTTTAAAAATTGTTAAATTTTCAAAATTTTCGCCATATTTCTGTTTTTTTCATAAATAAACACAAGTCATATCAAAGAAATTTTACCACTAACGTGAAGTACAATATGTCACGAAAAAACAATCTCAGAATCAGCGGGATTCGTTAAAGCGTTCCAGAGTTATAACCTCATAAAGTGACAGTGGTCAGAATTGTAAAAATTGGCCCGGTCATTAAGCTACAAAATGGCTCTGTCCTTAAGGGGTTAAAGGACTGATGTATTCACTGAAGATGTTTGTTTACTTCAAACGTTAGAGATAGGCTATTGTTAAAAAGTACTTACTCTCTGTAGTTCAATTCTGATTGTTTAATAGTGCAAATAAAAATTATTAGGTTTCATAATCATCAACTGTTTTAATATTTTTATTTGTGTAAAATAATTTGATTTGCAAAAAGACAAAGTTTTGCTTGTGTACAACTTGATTAAAAAATCCTATTTAAATGAAAAAAATCCGATTTAAATCAAAAAAAATCCGATTTTTTTGATTTTTTAAAAAAAAATCATGATTTTTATCCACCCTGTGTATAAGCCAAGGGGGGCGTTTTCAGCACAAAAAATGTGCTGAAAAACTCGGCTTATACACGAGTATATACGGTATATCCCCATCCAGGTCTCCATATTGTAGTTACGTATGTCCCCATCCATGTTCTCATATTGTAGATATTTCTCCGTCCAGGTCCCCATATTTAGATATGTTCCCTATTGTCCCGTGCTTAATATACACATAAAACAGAAAAAAAAAGGATTTTTCTCACCTGTCCTCTGTTCCCTCCGCATCCTTGCTGTACATGTGGCTACAGGCACTGTAGACCCCTTGACGATCGCGGCCCGATACAGGATCCAGCAGCTAACATCTGCATGCTTGCTCATGACAGTGATATCATACGCTGCCGCGCTTGCACGCCTATGACAGCTGCTGGCCTCTGATTGGCCGGCGGCTGGCATAGGTATTGCTTTGTAGAGAGTTTCTGCCAAGCAATACATTTCTATTGAATGTGTGTCTAAGGACGCACATTCAGCTGAATTAAAATTCTGCAGTCGGCGGCCCCTGGGACCGGGCAGGGATCGCTGTCGGGTCTATAGTGCCTGCGGGCCACATGAAGCAGCCTCATGGGCCGCATGTGGCCCAAGGGCTGCTTGTTTTGGACCCCTGCTTTAACTGGTTAAGGAACAGAATGTACAGTATGTGACCACTAGCTACAAGAAGGTACTAAAGTCTATGGTGCCATATTATGGGTCTATACAACAAAGATGGCTGTGCTGCCACAGAATAACATGGCTAAATGTGTGGGCAACAGGAATGAAAGTTACCAGACCCAGAGCAGCACTGTCGGACTGGCAGACACCGGCAGCCACTTTGGGCCAGATCGGCCTTGTGAACTTGTGGAGTATCGGGCTGCATGGTTAACTCAGTGAAGTCATGGATTCACCTGGGTACTCTGGTTTTCTTTCCACGGTCAAAAAACTTACTGACAGGTCAATTTGTTATTTCAGTTCTGAGCCCCGATACAAGAACCATGTAAGTGATGACAATCCCTGTACAGTGCTGCAAAATATGTTGGCTCTACAATAAATAAGATACATTAATTGTAACCATCAAATGTATTTTGACATTGTTGTGCAAGGCAATCAAAGCCAACTATTTAATTAAAACATTCTGCAATCTTCTTCATAGGGGAACTCACTCACCCGCCTTGTTTTTTTATGCAGATTTTGCAGTAGAGTACATGTGATAGTATTTTAAAAACTCCATTCACGTGAAGCAAAGTTCATTTGGAATGAGGGCATGCTGTAAGATAAAGGGCAAGATGCAGAGGGCAAGCTGCAAGATGAGGGCAAGCTGCAAGATGAGAGCAAGCTTCAGAGGGCAAGCTGCAAGATGAGGGCAAGCTGCAAGATGAGAGCAAGCTTCAGAGGGCAAGCTGCAGAGGGCAAGCTGCAAGATGAGGGCAAGCTGCAAGATGAGAGCAAGCTTCAGAGGTTTCCATAAGTGCAGTGCTTCCTGCAGTTTTTTGATCACTCCAGCAGATACAGTGTGTTTAGCAAAGTTCAACTTTTGGCAACCAAATGTAAACCATAAAGCCAATACAAATAAAATACAAATACGGTAAAACTCTTCAGAATAATGACTTCCCATGGTCTTATCTACTGCTTTGGCTGTGTGCATACAAGTATTGCGCATTTTTGTATCTGTAACATATGTTGAGACTGCTTCTAAATATTTAAAATGATGGAAAGTTGCGTATTTGCTTGCTGAAATTTCTGCAAGGTTTCTGCATCTCTTGGCAGAATAACGCAGCGCAAAATAGGTTCTTTTTTATGCGTTTTTGGTGTGTTTTTCATGCGTTTTTTTCCTGTACATTCAATGGGTCAAAAACGCAGGGAAAAGCTCACAAAGAATTTACATGCTGCAGAATATAAAACGCTGCAAATAAGGACTGAAATTTACTGATCATGTGCACAACACTTCAGGATTTTCATTGAATTACCTTGCATAAGTATTCCCTTGCAGTTTTGGACCATTTACGTGCGTAAAAAAACGCAGCAAATACGCAACATGCGCACATAGCCTTACTGTTTCTGACACTTTCTTGATTGTGGATTGGTTCATTAGATAAATTAACCTTGTGAACATCCTTTGGGAGCAAGACTGATAACAGTCTCCTGCTCGTTTGTTTTACACATAATTATATTCTTCTGTACACTGTTTAATAAAAAGGACCAATCAGTTGCAAAATTCAATTTGGTATCTCCATCCTGCCCCAAGTGTCTCCCCTCCTGCCCCATATGATCTCCCACCCTGCTCCATGTGATCTCCCATCCTGCCCCATGTGATTTCCCATCCTGCCCCATGTGAAACCAACACAGCTCATCACCCCAAGAACTCCATTCCCACAGTGAAACATTGTGGTGGCAGCGACATGCTGTGGGGATGTTTTTCGGCAGCAGGGACAGGGAAAATGGTCTAAGTCAAGGGGAAGATGGATGGTGTGAAATATAGGCATATTCTTCAGCAAAACCTGTTTCAGTCTGTCAGTGATTTGATACTGGAACAGAGGTTCACCTTCCAACAAGACAATGACCTAAAGCATACTGCTAAAGCAACACTTGAGTGGTTTAAGGGGAAACGTGTAAATATTTTGAAGTGGCCTAGTCAAAGCCCAGACCTTAATCCAACTGAGAATCTGTGGTAAGACTTGAAGATTGCTGTTCTACAGAGGAAACCATCTAACGTGAATGAGCTGGAGCTGTTTTGCCTTGAGGAATGGGCAAAAATCCCAGTGGCAAGATGTGGAAAGCTCATAGAGACTTATCCAAAGCACTTGCAGCTGTAATTGTGCAAAAGGAGGCTTTATAAAGTATTGAGGGTGGTGAATATTTATGCACACTGGAGTTTTCTGTTATTTTGTCCTACTTGTTTGCTTCAAAACAAAAGAAAACCAAATATTCACAGTTGTAGGCATGTTCTTTACATTAACTGATGCAAACCCTCAAAAAACAGTGAAATTCCAGGTTGTGAGGTAGAAAAACACAAAAAATGTCAAGGCTGATGAATTGCTTGCAGTTCAACTGAGTATTTCTTTAGTCTTTTCTTTTTTTCTACTTTCCTCCTTCCCAGATGCTGCCAATCACAGCTGAAAAGATATGATTGGTAGTATCTGAAAGGGAGGGGTGAAAATGCATGCCCCCAGAGAAGAATATGAATTAATACCTGGTTGGACTGCAGGCAGAGATTTCACATATTGCGCTCCAGAAGCAACAAATCTGCAATGAAGTGAAGCAGTGGAAACAGAAAAGAGCAGCAGAATCAGGGGAGCTCAGAGATTTTTTTTTACAAAGTATTTATTTCTTTCAGTGATTACTGGTTTAGTAATAACTCATCAATAAGAAATATTGTTTTTGCAGTTATGACCGGGGTACAACCTATAATGTCTTTGTGGGAAAAGGACAGATCATTGCAGGAATGGACAAAGCACTGATTGGCATGTGTGTAAATGAGAGGCGATTAGTGAAGATTCCACCTGGTCTTGCCTATGGGAGTACAGGAGTGGGTAAGTCACCTGCCTGCATGATTTTCATGGACAGAAAACTGTTCATTTCAAATTATATTTATGTCTATGTTACAGGTTGCGTGTAAAATATATGTGAGCTTTGCAAATGCTTCTTAATTTTAACCTGTCATCAGGATCTTATATCACAACCTACAGTAATTGCATGTATGTAAAGGTTCTTTAATGCTGATGAAATCCTTACCTTTCCTGTAGAAATCCGTCTTGCTGTTGTAGGGCTCTTTCAGACGTCCATACACCTTGGTCCTAGATGGGACCGCAATGCACGGACTGGCTGCGGCTCTCCCAACCCGAGCAGGACAGTCCCATAGAAATACATGAAGCTGTCACGCTCGGGTTGGGAGAGTCATGGCCAGTCCGTGCAATAGTGGTCCAATCTCGGACCGATATGCACGAACGTCTGAATGAGTCTTTAGAGAAAACCGTAGTTGAAATGGTATGCTAATGAGCTTCAAGTGCAGTGGGCGGGCACTCTCCTTTTCTGTATTTTCCCTTCCGCTGTCTGCCTCATGTCTCTAAATGATAGGTCACTGAAACATAATAATAATAATTTTATTTCTGTAGCGCCAACATATTCCGCAGCACTTTACATTATAGAGGGGACTTGTACAGACAATAGACATTACATCATAACAATAAACACAGATCAAAGTAGATACCAAGAGGAATGAGGGCCCTGCTCACAAGCTTACAATCTATGAGGAAAAAGGGGAGACACAAAAGGTGGATGGTAACAATTGCTTTCATTGTTCGGACCAGCCATAATGTAAGAATCGGGTGTTCCTGTAATTCTGCATGAACCAGTTTACAGCCAAAGTATGTAACAGTACAGACACAGAGGGCTATTAAATGCATAAAGCGGGTGAGAACATAATACGAGGTACCTGATTATGGTAGAAAATATTTAGAAAATATCCAGAGAATAGGGATAGAAGGCAGGAGGGCTGTAAGTGCAATGTCCATCCCACAAGCAAGGTAAGGATTTACTCCGCATTAGGCCACATTCACACGTTCAGTATTTGGTCAGTATTTATGCCAGTATTTGTAAGCCAAAACCAGTAGTAGAGCAATCAGAGTAAAAGCATAAGGTTATGTGCATACAATGAGTAAAATTTCTGACTGATTTGATTGAAGTCAGTGGTGAAAAACGCAGGACAATAATGCACAGAGAATTGACATTGAGCAGATTATTTTCTGCACCAACTCTGCAAGTAAAAAATTAGCAACGTGTGCCTAAAGGTACTGCCACACTAAACAATCCCGCTAGCGATCTCGTTAACGTCGCATACTAATGAGATCGCTAGCGTGATTGTTATAATATCGCTAGTAGCAGCCTAATTTAGCGATGTCGTTAAGGACGCTATCGCGGTTAGCGATCTCCTTAACGACTTTGGCGGTACAAAAACACCGCACATCGCTAACAAAAAGGTGCCACACTCAGCGATATATGCTCACCAGCGGGACGCCAACGATAAAAATACGGTCCAGAACGATGTGAACGATGAACGAGATCACAGCAGGGGCACAGCAGGGGCCACGTCGCTAGTACATGCCACACACACCGGCGTCACTAACGAGATCGCTAAATAGTGACGTTTTTTAGCGATCTCGTTAGCGACGCTGTTTAGTGTGGCATACCCTTAACACTTCAGGTTTCTCATTCACTTTGCTGGCATCAGGATTGCTTCAGGTTTATCTAGAAAATCTGCAAGGAAAAACGCACCAAATCTGCAACGTGTGCGCACAGCCTAAAAGTAACACGTCACCACTTACTGAACGTGTGAATGTGGCCTTGATGCGCCTTTTCATACATACAGTCAGTTTGGGTTCCCTTTAATCCTTTCCTTTGCATGCATTGCAAGGGATTTTCCGTCCTCAGTGTTTTGCACGCCGGTCTAAAGAATCCTAAAATCAATCGGTACTCCTGCGTCTTGGCGGCTGCTCCAATGATTGTGTTGTCTACATTGGCAATGCCACAGAGCTCAGCTTGTCGGGCTGTTGCTTTTTTCAGCTTTGTTTTAGAAAAAATTTCAAAAAGGCCAAAAATGTGACAAAAACAGTTGTCTGTAATAATTTTTATACTCAGTTTTCACTTTTGTGTGACTCTAGACTTTATAGTGCATTTTTTCTCACGGCATGGATATGTTATATGCTGCTGTGTGTTCTCTTTTTAGTATACGATCTAAAATACATTCATGTATTTTACATGTACATCTTACAAAGTTGACAAGAGGCCCGGAGCTGTGGGAGAGCACGGCCCCGCTTCTTCCTGGTAGCCAGGCTCGGAACGCCGTCGTAGGCGTATAACAGTGGCACCAGATGCGGATGTACTAATGAGGGCGGAGGCGAATCTGTATGTCATATGATGGTAAAGTAGAGATTTGTGCCCAGATCTGCCAACATTTGGCCTGTTTTGTCAACTTCCTACTCCATAGAATTTAATGGGAGAATGGATTCACTTATTTTCTCATAAATTTACCAAAAAAGTAAATCAGCAAAACATCAGGCAGGCAAAAATGTATCTCACCTCCAACAAAAGCTTACATTTATCTGAAGTGGAATCTCGTTAATTATATCAGCCACTTAATAAGATGTCCCTGTGTGTAATACAGCAAAAGAAGGACATGGCTGTCTGCCGGGGTTAATCCGAAGTCCCTCTACATAATGTACAGAGGCGGGCAGCTGGCAGGGCTGGAGGTGCTGTTTCAGCATATCCACCACTTTTGGGAACATGCCCTAAAGAAACATCTGACTGGGGCAGAAGAAGATTGGAGCGTGCAGAAATCTATGTCATTGATGAAACAATCCCATTCGGATGAATGATGCGGATTTTCAGTTCAGAAGTTTGGATTTGTGAATGTTTCCCCAGGATGCATTTACGTGTTAGACTACGGGTCCCATCGTGTTTCATTTCTCCTGCAGTGCGGTCACATCTCTCAGCAGAGAGGGACTCGTCGTCGTTTTTTGGCTCTGCTCTGATCATGTATGTGAGAATATGTACAAAAAGATTCTTTTTCTTCATTTTCACAGCTGGTGTGATTCCCCCGGATGCGGTGCTTCACTTTGATGTCCTTTTAATGGATATCTGGAACCCAGATGACAAAGTTGAAGTAGATTCGTACTACAAGCCAGAAACGTGCACTAGAACGGTACAAGTGTCTGATTTCATCCGCTACCACTACAATGGAACCTTGCCTGACGGGACGCTTTTTGATTCCAGGTATCTAGGATGGTTTGTTATCAGTTTTCTTCTGTAACTGTAGTTACCAAAGCAGATCCACCAAGGCTCCATGCAGACATCTTCAGTCCTCAGTGCTGGTTATTGCTGTCAGTACTGTCATGTACGCAGCGCCCTATAAGTGTATACAACGTCATATTTATGGTGCTTGAACCTCTAGGTTCAAGCAACATATTGTAATCCGATTTCTTATATTTATGGTGCTTGAACCTCTAGGTTCAAGCAACATATTGTAATCCGATTTCTTATTATTGTGCTTTGGAAAAAGCACTATATTGTTATTCACATTATTCTTTTTCCGTGTTCTTCTTCTCCAGATTTGCGCAATTAATACAGCCCGAACCGCTCGGTGTACAGACTCCGTTCAAACAAGGTTTTGAAGCTAGCTGCCGTGACAGGTGTGCTAAGTATTTTTGGAGTCGATCGGATTTTTTGCTTTTTAACCCTTTACGTTTGAAAAAAAAAATCTTCCCATTGGAATGCATTGATTTTGAACTTAAATGTACGTCTCGGGCTTGGAATTTTTTAAAATCGAAAAATGATATTTTTCCTCTGACTGTTAACCCCCTGAGGACATTTTTGTAGAAAAAAAATTTTGCCACCTCAAAACGTGCGTAAAAAAAATGGCGTAAAAATAAATTGCCATAGGAATTAATGGCCCCATTGTAATCAATGGGCTCCCATACTTGCTGGGCAGGCATCCGAGCTTCCTGCCCGAATACATGAGGTGTTCTGCAGAGTTCCTAGCATGTCCGAGCACCCCGATGCTCAAGGGTTAACGGAGCATGTCCGAGCATGTTCGCTCAACACTACCGGGCACCAATTCAAAGCACAATCTGTAGTTCCTTCAGGAAATACACATCTAGTATTTTATTCTTCTTCTTCTCCGCGTTTTCTGCAATTAATGCGGCCCGAACCGCTCGGCGCAGAGACCTCGTTCAGGCGGCGTTTCGAAGCCCTCGGTGGGGACAGGTGTGCTATGTATTTTTGGAGTCGATCCGATTTGTAGTTTTTTAAAAAAATCGCATTTTAAGCAAAAATTTTCCCATAGGAATTAATGGCGACCTTTCCATGACCCCCAACTGACATGGGTTGAAGCCACAGCGCAGGTGCAGTGATCTTACAAAGATGGCAGCTATGCAAATGCAGCTTCCACACATGACCCGTATCAGCTAATAGAAGCTGACAGATCGCTGATTCAAGGTCTTAAAGGCGCAGCGCAGGGCCCCAGGCAGCACACAGGGGCCCCAGGCAGCACACGGGGCCACAGGCAGCGCGCCAATGGCTTCTGAAAAGCCCCACGGACGCCAAAGTGGCTTTAGAAGCCCAGTGTGCAAAAGTGGCCCCTGAGGGGCCCGGAGCGCCAAAGTGACCCCCAAGGCAAAGTGGCAGCATGTGTCAACATGGCTAAAGTGGCTACCGAGGTGCTGAATGTGCCAAAGTGGCTACCAAGTGGCCAAAAATGACTACCAAGTGGCCAAAGTGGCTACCGAGGTGCCGAATGTGCCAAAGTGGCTACCAAGTGGCCAAAGTGGCTACCGAGGGGCCGAATGTGCCAAAGTGGCTACCAAGAGGCCAAAGTGGCTACCAAGTGGCCAAAGTGGCTACCGAGGTGCCGAATGTGTCAAAGTGGCTACCAAGTGGCCAAAGTGTGGTTGTAAATGGCTGCACATTCAGTTGGAAGAATGTCTCAAGTGGGGTACCACAAGGCTCTGTTTTGGGCCCTGTATTGTTCAACATCTTTATCAATGATTTAGATGAAGGAATTGAGGGTAAACTGATCAAATTTGCTGATGACACAAAGCTAGGAGGGGTAGCTAATACTAGAGAAGAGAGAGAGAGGATTCAAAAAGATATACATAAACTGGAGCAGTGGGCAGCAACTAACAGAATGGATTTTAACAGGGAAAAATGCAAAGTACTACATCTGGGCAATAAAAATGAAAAATCATATACAAAATGGGAGGAATAGGGCTAAGTAACAGCACATGTGAAAAAGACTTGGGTATACTAATTGATCACAGACTTAACATGAGTCAACAGTGTGATGCAGCAGCAAAAAAGGCAAATGCAATTCTAGGATGTATCAACAGAAGCATACAGTCTAGATCACGTGAGGTCATTATTGCCCTCTACTCCTCTTTGGTCAGACCTCATCTGGAATACTGTGTCCAGTTTTGGGCACCACATTTTAAAAAAGACATCAACAAACTGGAGCAAGTTCAGAGAAGAGCCACCAGAATGGTGACCGGTCTGCAAACCATGTCCTATGAGGAACGGTTGCAGGATTTGGGAATGTTTAGCTTGCAAAAAAGAAGACTGAGAGGAGACTTAATAGCTGTCTACAAATATCTCAAGGGCTGTCACATTGTAGAAGGATCATCTTTATTCTCATTTACACAAGGAAAGACTAGAAGCAATGGGATGAAACTGAATGGGAGGAGACACAGATTAGATATTAGAAAAAACTTTTTGACAGTTAGGGTGATCAAGGAGTGGAACAGGCTGCCACGAGAGGTGGTGAGTTCTCCTTCAATGGAAGTCTTCAAACAGAGGCTGGACAGACATCTGTCTGGGATGATTTAGAGAATCCTGTTTTGAGCAGGGGGTTGGACCAGATGACCCAGGAGGTCCCTTCCAACTCTACCATTCTATGATTCTATGATTCTATGAAAGTGGCTACCGAGGGGCCGAATGTGCCAAACTGGCTATCAAGTGGCCAAAGCGGCTACCAAGTGGCCAAAGCGGCTACAAAGTGGCTACCAAGTGGCCAAAGTGGCTACCGAGGGGCCGAATGTGCCAAACTGGCTATCAAGTGGCCAAAGCGGCTACCAAGTAGCCAAAGCGGCTACCAAGTGGCCAAAGTGGCTACCGAGGTGCTGAATGTGCTATAGTGGCTACCAAGTGGCTACCAAGTGGCCGAAGTGGCTACTGAGGTTCTGAATGTGCCAAAGTGGCTACCGAGGGGCCGAATGTGCCAAAGTGGCTACCAAGTGGCCAAAGTGGTTACAGAGGTGATGAATGTGCCAAAGTGGCTACAAAGTGGCTACCAAGGTGCCGAATGTGCCAAAGTGGCTACCGAGGTGCCAAATGTGCCAAAGAGGCTACCAAGTGGCCGAAGTGGCTACCGAGGTGCCGAATGTGCCAAAGTGGCTACCAAGTGGCCAAAGTGGCTACCGAGGTGCCGAATGTGCCAAAGTGGCTACCAAGTGGCCAAAGTGGCTACTGCGGTGCCTAATGTGCCAAAGTGGCTACCAGGTAGTCAAAGTGGCAACCGAGGTGCCGAATGTGCTAAAGTGGCTACTGAGGTGACGAATGTGCAAAGTGGCTACCAAGTGGCCAAAGTGGCTACCGAGGTGCCGAATGTGCCAAAGTGGCTACCAAGTGGCCAAAGTGGCTACTAAGGTGCCGAATGTGCCAAAGTGACTACCAAGTAGCCAAATTGACTACTGAGGTGACAAATGTGCTAAAGTGGGTACCAAGTGGCCAAAGTGGCTACCAAGTGGCCGAAGTGGCTACCGAGGTGCCAAATGTGCTAAAGTGGCTACCAAGTGGCCAAAGTGGCAACCAAGGTGTCGAAAGTGCCAAAGTGGCTACCAAGTGGCCAAAGTGGCTACTGCGGTGCCTAATGTGCCAAAGTGGCTACCAGGTAGTCAAAGTGGCAACCGAGGTGCCGAATGTGCTAAAGTGGCTACTGAGGTGACGAATGTGCAAAGTGGCTAGCAAGTGGCCAAAGTGGCTACTAAGGTGCCGAATGTGCCAAAGTGACTACCAAGTAGCCAAATTGACTACCGAGGTGACAAATGTGCTAAAGTGGGTACCAAGTGGCCAAAGTGGCTACCAAGTGGCCGAAGTGGCTACCGAGGTGCCAAATGTGCTAAAGTGACTACCAAGTGGCCAAAGTGGCTACCAAGGTGTCGAAAGTGCCAAAGTGGCTACCAAGTGGCCAAAGTGGCTACCGAGGTGCCGAATGTGCCAAAGCGGCTACCATGTTGCCAAAGTGGCTACCAAGTGGCCAAAGTGGCTACTGAGGTGCCGAATGTGCCAAAGTGGCTACCAAGTGGCCAAAGTGGCTACGGAGGTGCCAAATGTGCCAAACTGGCTACCAAGTGGCCAAAGAGGCTACCGAGGTGCCGAATGTGCCAAAGTGGCTACCAAGTGGCCAAAATGGCTACCGAGGTGCCAAATGTGCTAAAGTGGCTACCAAGTGTCCAAAGTGGCTACCGAGGTGCCAAAGTGGCTACCAATTGGCTACACAGGTGCCGAATGTGCCAAAGTGGCTACCAAGTGGCCAAAGTGGCTACCGAGGTGCCAAATGTGCTAAAGTAGCTACCAAGTGGCCAAATTGGCTACCAAGTGGCCAAAGTGGCTACCAAGGTGCCGAATGTGCCAAAGTGGCTACCAAGTGGCCAAAGTGGCTACCGAGGTGCCTAATGTGCCAAAGTGGCTACCAAGTGGTTACAGAGGTGCCAAATGTGCCAAAGTGGCTACCAAGTGGCCGAAGTGGCTACCGAGGTGCCGAATGTGCCAAAGTGGCTACCAAGTGGCCAAAGTGGCTACTGAGGTGCCGAATGTGCCAAAGCGGCTACCAAGTAGCCAAAGTGGCTACCAAGTGGCCAAAGTGGCTACCGAGGTGCCGAATGTGCCAAAGTGGCTACAAAGTGGCTACTGAGGTGACAAATGTGCCAAAGTGGCTACCAAGTAGCCAAAGTGGCTACCGAGGTGCCGAATGTGCCAAAGTGGCTACCAAGTGGCCAAAGTGGCTACTAAGGTGCCGAATGTGCCAAAGTGGCTACCAAGTGACCAAAGTGGCTACTAAGGTGCCGAATGTGCCAAAGTGGCTACCAAGTAGCCAAAAAGGCTACCGAGGTGCCAAATGTGCTCAAGTGGCTACCAAGTGGCCGAAGTGGCTACCGAGGTGCCAAATGTGCTAAAGTGGCTACCAAGTGGCCAAAGTGGCTACCAAGGTGCCGAATGTGCCAAAGTGGTTACCAAGTGGCCAAAGTGGCTACTGAGGTGCCGAATGTGCCAAAGTGGCTACCAAGTAGCCAAAGTGGCTACCAAGTGGCCAAAGTGGCTACTGAGGTGCCGAATATGCCAAAGTGGCTACCAAGTAGCCAAAGTGGCTACCAAGTGGCCAAAGTGGCTACCGAGGTGCCGAATATGCCAAAGTGGCTACCAAGTGGCCAAAGTGGCTACTAAGGTGCCGAATGTGCCAAAGTGGCTACCAAGTGGCCAAAGTGGCTACTAAGGTGCTGAATGAGCCAAAGTGGCTACCAAGTAGCCAAAATGGCTACCGAGGTGCCAAATGTGCCAAACTGGCTACTAAGTGGCCAAAGTGGCTACCAAGTAGCCAAAGTGGCTACTGGGGTGCCGAATGTGTCAAAGTGGCTACCAAGTGGCCAAATTGGCTACCAAGTGGCCAAAGTGGCTACTGAGGTACCGAATGTGCCAAAGTGGCTACCAAGTGGCCAAACTGGCTACCGAGGGGTCGAAGGTACCAAAGTGGCTACCAAGTGGCCAAAATGGCTACCGAGGGGCCAAATGTGCCAAAGTGGCTACCAAGTGGCTACAAAGGTGCTGAATGTGCCAAAGTGGCTACCAAGTGGCCAAAGTGGCTACTGAGGTGCCGAATGTGCCAAAGTGGCTACTAAGTGGCCAAAGTGGCTACCGAGGGGCCGAATGTGCCAAAGTGGCTACCAAGTGGCCAAAGTGGCTACAGAGGTGCCGAATGTGCCAAAGTGGCTACCAAGAGGCCAAAGTGGCTACTGAGGTGCCGAATTTGCCAAAGTGGCTACCAAGTGGCCAAAGTGGCTACCGAGGTGCCAAATGTGCCAAAGTGGCTACCAAGTGGCCAAAGTGGCTACCAAGTACCAAATTGCTGTAAAGCTGGCAGCACTGTTCAAGCACCATGTATTTCCTTCAGGAAATGCCCATCTAGTTTCTTCTTCTTCTTCTTCTCCGTGTTTTCTGCAATTAATGCGGCCCGAACCGCTCGGCGCAGAGACCCCGTTCAGGCGGCGTTTCGAAGCCCTCGGTGGGGACAGGTGTGCTATGTATTTTTGGAGTCCATCCGATTTTTAGTTTTTTTAAAAAATCGCGTTTTATGCAAAAATTTTCCCATAGGAATTAATGGCGACCTTTCCATGACCTCCAACTGACATGGATTGAAGCCACAGCGCAGGAGCAGTGACTTACAAAGATGGCCGCTATGCAAATGCAGCTTCCCCACATGACCCGTATCAGCTAATAGAAGCTGACAGATCGCAGATTCAAGGTCTTAAAGGCGCAGCGCAGGGCCCCAGGCAGCACACAGGGGCCACAGGCAGCACACAGGGACCCAGGCAGCGCACAGGGGGCCCAGGCAGCACACGGGGAGCCACGCAGCACACGGGGCCCCAGGCAGAGCACAGGGGCCCCAGGCAGAGCACAAGGGCCCCAGGCGGCACACAGGGCCCCAGGCGGCATACAGAGCCCCAGGCAGAGCACACGGGGCCCCAGGCAGCACACAGGGCCCCAGGCAGTGCACGGGGCCCCCGACAGAGCACAGGGGCCCCAGGCGGCACACAGGGCCCCAGGCGGCACACAGAGCCCCAGGCAGAGCACACGGGGCCCCAGGCGGCGCACAGGGGCCCCAGGCACTGCACGGGCCCCCGACAGAGCACAAAGGCCCCAGGGAGCGCATGGGGGCCCAAGCGGCGTATAGGGGCCACAGGAATCGCTTGGGGCCCCTGGCGGCGCACAGGGGCCACAGGCAGCGCAAGGGGTCCCAGGCAGAGCACAGGGGCCCCAGGCAGAGCACAGGGGCTCCAGGCAGAGCACAGGGGCCCCAGGCAGCACACGGGGCCCCAGGCAGCACACAGGGGCCCCAGGAAGCGCACAGGAGCCCCAGGCAGAGCACAGAGGCCCCAGGCAGAGCACAGGGGCCCAGGCAGCACATGGGGCCCCAAGCAGAGAACAGGGGCCCCAGGCAGCACACGGGGCCCCAGGCAGAGCACATGGGCCACAGGCAGCGCACAGGGGCCCCTGACAGCGCACAGGGCCCCTGGCAGTGCACAGGGGCCACAGGCAGCGCACGGGTCCCCAGGCAGCACACAGGGCCCCAGGCAGCACACAGGGGCCACAGTCAGCACACGGGGCCACAGGCAGCGCACAGGGCCCCTGGCAGTGCACAGGGGCCACAAGCAGCGCACGGGGCCCCAGGCAGCACACAGGGGCCACAGTCAGCACACGGGGCCCCAGGCAGCGCACAGGGGCCCCAGGCAGCACACAGGGGCCACAGTCAGCACACGGGGCCCTGACAGCGCACAGGGCCCCTGGCAGTGCACAGGGGCCACAGGCAGCGCACGGGGCCCCAGGCAGCACACAGGGGCCACAGTCAGCACACGGGGCCCCAGGCAGCGCACAGGGGCCCCAGGCAGCACACGGGGCCCCAGGCAGAGCACAGGGGCCCCAGGCAGCACACAGAGGCCACAGTCAGCACATGGGGCCCCAGGCAGCGCACAGGGGCCCCAGGCAGCACACGGGGCCCCAGGCAGAGCACAGGGGCCCCAGGCAGCACACGGGGCCCTAGGCAGCACACGGAGCCCCAGGCAAAGCACAGGGGCCCCAGGCACCACACGGGGCCCTAGGCAGAGCACAGGGGCCCCACGCAGCACATGGGGCCCCAGGCAGAGCACATGGGGCCCCAGGCAGCGCACATGGGCCACAGGCAGCGCACAGAGGCCCCTGACAGAACACGGGGCCCCTGGCAGTGCACAGGGGCCATAGGCAGCGCATGGGGCCCCAGGCAGCACACGGAGCCCCAGGCATCACACGGAGCCCCAGGCAGCACACAGGGGCCACAGTCAGCACACGGGGCCCCAGGCGGAGAACAGGGACCACAGGTGGTGCACGTGGCCCCAGGTGGCACACAGGGGCCACAGGCAGTGCACAGGGCCCCAGGCAGCGCACAGGGGCCACAGGCAGCACACGGTGCCCCAGCCAGCACACAGGGGTCCCAGGCAGCGCACGGGGCCCCAGGCAGAGCACAGGGGCCCCAGGCAGCACACAGGGCCCCAGTCAGAGCACAGGGGCCCCAGGCAGCACACGGGGCCCCAGGCAGCACACAGGGGCCCCAGGTAGCTGCACAGGGGCCCCAGGCACCACACGGGGACCCAGGCAGAGCACAGGGGCCCCAGGCGGAACATGGGGCCCCAGGCGGCACACGGGGCCCCAGGCAGAGCACAGGTGCCCCAGGCAGTACACGGGGCCCCAGGCAGAGCACACGGGGCCCCAGGCAGAGCACACAAGGGTCACAGGCAGTGCACAGGGGCCCAGGCAGCGAACGGGGCCCCTGGCAGAGCACAGGGGCCACAGGTAGCACACGGGGCCCCAGGCAGCACACGGGGCCCCAGGCAGAGCACAGGGGCCCCAGGCAGCACATGGGGCCCCAGGCATCACACTGGGGCCCCAGTCGGCCCACAGAGCACAAGGCAGAGCACAGGGGCCCCAGGCAGTGCACGGGGCCCCAAGAAGCGCACAGGGGCCACAGGCAGCGCACAGGGCCCCAGGCAGAACACAGGGACCACAGAAGCACACAGGGGCCCCAGGAAGTGCACAGGGGCCCTAGGCAGCACACAGGGCACCAGGCAGAGCACAGGGGCCCCAGGCAGCGCACAGGGGGCAGAGACAGTGCACAGGGCCCCAGGCAGAGCATAGGAGTCCCAGTCAGCCTACGGGGCCCCAGGCAGAGCATAGGGGCCCCAGGCAGCACACAGGGGTCCCAGGCATCACACGGGGCCCCAGGCAGAGCACAGGGGCCGCAGGCAGCACACGGGGCCCCAGGCAGCACACAGGGGCCCCATGCAGCACACAGGGCCCCAGGCAGCACACAGGGGCCCCAGACAGCACACAGGGGGCAGAGACAGCGCACGGGGCCCCAGGCAGTGCACAGGGGTCCTAGGCAGCACACGGAGCCCCAGGCAAAGCACAGGGGCCCCAGGCACCACACGGGGCCCTAGGCAGAGCACAGGGGCCCCACGCAGCACATGGGGCCCCAGGCAGAGCACATGGGGCCCCAGGCAGCGCACATGGGCCACAGGCAGCGCACAGGGGCCCCTGACAGCACACGGGGCCCCTGGCAGTGCACAGGGGCCATAGGCAGCGCATGGGGCCCCAGGCAGCACACGGATCCCCAGGCATCACACGGAGCCCCAGGCAGCACACAGGGGCCACAGTCAGCACACGGGGCCCCAGGCGGAGAACAGGGGCCACAGGTGGTGCACGTGGCCCCAGGTGGCACACAGGGGCCACAGGCAGTGCGCATGGCGCCAGGCAGCGCACAGGGGCCACAGGCAGCACACGGGGCCCCAGCCAGCACACAGGGGTCCCAGGCAGCGCACGGGGCCCCAGGCAGCACACAGGGCCCCAGTCAGAGCACAGGGGCCCCAGGCAGCACACGGGGCCACAGGCAGCACCCAGGGGCCCCAGGTAGCTGCACAGGGGCCCCAGGCACCACACGGGGACCCAGGCAGAGCACAGGGGCCCCAGGCGGAACATGGGGCCCCAGGCGGCACACGGGGCCCCAGGCAGAGCACAGGTGCCCCAGGCAGTACACGGGGCCCCAGGCAGAGCACACGGGGCCCCAGGCAGAGCACACGGTGCCCCAGGCAGAGCACACAAGGGTCACAGGCAGTGCACAGGGGCCCCAGGCAGCGCACGGGGCCCCTGGCAGAGCACAGGGGCCACAGGTAGCACATGGGGCCCCAGGCAGCACATGGGGCCCCAGGCATCACACTGGAGCCCCAGTCGGCCCACAGAGCACCAGGCAGAGCACAGGGGCCCCAGGCAGTGCACGGGGCCCCAGGAAGCGCACAGGGGCCACAGGCAGCGCACAGGGCCCTAGGCAGAGCATAGGGGCCCCAGGCAGCGCACGGGGCCACAGAAGCACACAGGGGCCCCAGGAAGTGCACAGGGGCCCTAGGCAGCACACAGGGCACCAGGCAGAGCACAGGGGCCCAGGCAGCGCACAGGGGGCAGAGACAGTGCACAGGGCCCCAGGCAGAGCATAGGAGTCCCAGTCAGCCTACGGGGCCCCAGGCAGAGCATAGGGGCCCCAGGCAGCACACAGGGGTCCCAGGCATCACACGGGGCCCCAGGCAGAGCACAGGGGCCGCAGGCAGCACACGGGGCCCCAGGCAGCACACAGGGGCCCCATGCAGCACACAGGGCCCCAGGCAGCACACAGGGGCCCCAGACAGCACACAGGGGGCAGAGACAGCGCACGGGGCCCCAGGCAGCACACAGGGGCCACAGGCAGCACACAGGGCCCCAGGCAGCGCACAGGGCACCAGGCAATGCACAGGGGCCCCAGGCAGCACACAGGGACCTTAAGGACTTACTAGTCCACTAATTGTACAATTTTATTGAGTAAATAGGAACCACTGCACTACTATAAGAAATGTATGTGACAAGGTTCCCTGATTTCTATAACAAATGTTAGTGGCCTGATTAATGAAAATTGCCTCAGAGTAAAACCATTTTGGTTGTCCATAGCAACCTGATACACTGCTGTAAAGCCGGCAGCGCTGTTCAAGCACCATGTATTTTCTTCAGGAAATGCCCATCTAGTTCCTATTGCAAGCACTAAAAATGAGTTCCTTGGGAAATGTGATGCTATTTTATTCTGTAGACTGTAGAACATACCCTGTAATATGGGATTTATATAGATATGGAATCAGAATCAGCGAAAAAATACAAAGCTAAAAATGCATTTCACGCTGCACAATTTCTACCTGACAAGATCTCTGTCCCCGCTCTCATACAAAGACTTACTTGTATATTCTTCCCCTTAAGTCACAATCGCATGAGAACGTATGACACCTATGTGGGAATTGGCTGGCTGATCCCTGGAATGGACACTGGACTACTTGGAATGTGTGTGGGTGAAAAACGGATAATCACAGTCCCGCCATTTCTCGCCTATGGAGAAGATGGTGATGGTAAGACGACACTAAAGTGGCATTGTTAAAGGGAACCTGTCACTAGACTTGTGCTGACAGCATGAATGAAAGCCTGGCCTCCTGATTGTAACCGTGTACTCTAAAATGCTACAGTGCTTCAGAGAAAATATAGTTTGTAAAGCCGTCTGGGGGCTGTAGGAAGAGCGCTGTCTAGTCCGGCGGGGGTCTTAGGCTGGCGTCACACTGGCGAGTGTGATGCGAGTAAGTCGCACGACTTTCTCGCATCAACACCCGGCACGGCCGCCCGCTCTCGGACCCGAGTGTGCGGCTGCATGTATTTCTATGCAGCCGCACACTCGGGTACGAGAGCTGGCGGCTGTGCCGGGTGTTGATGCGAGAAAGTCGTGCGACTTACTCGCATCACACTTGCCAGTGTGACGCCGGCCTCAGCCGGCTTCTCCTTGCTCTGCTTTAGTTGATTGACAGGTATTTGCCAAGTGTGTATGTAGGGAGAGACCTAACAATGAACTGGAGCGAGGCCAAATACATGGTCTAAGTATGATTTGTCGGAAACGTTGTGGCGTTTCAGAGTAAAATACACCTGGATTCCATTGTGTAGCCAGTCTCATGTGCCCAAGATTTGGGTTACATGAATCTAGAGACAGGTTCCATTTTACATAACATCTGCAGTGTAAATAAACTTATAATAACTTATATCTGACCTAAAAAGAAGTCACAAAAAATGTGCACTTGTGAATAAAATGATGTGTGTGAAACTAGGCTGGAATCACGTGCAGTTTTTGATGTAGTTTTTGTTGCAAGAGGAAAGGAAAACCTCAATGGCGGACTTACTGTATATTCCTCATCCCAACTGGACATCATTTGGACTTTAGTTTTAAAAATGCATTAAAAACTGAACATGTGCTTCTTGTAAGAAAAATAAGCAGTGTAGGGTAAGACGAATCACATTGAAGCTATCACCGATCTGCTGCACCCTAATAAGAAAAATAAGCAGTGTAGGGTAAGACGAATCACATTGAAGCTATCACCGATCTGCTGCACCCTAATAAGAAAAATAAGCAGTGTAGGGTAAGATGAATCACATTGAAACTATCACCGATCTGCTGTACCCTAATAATTGCTGGCCATCGATAAAAATGAACTAGCTTGCTTACACTCCACACTGGAATGACATGAGGGATCCAGAGATTTCTTAATTATGGACAAATGATTTTCCTTATTCAGTGATAGCGGTTTTTAACTTTTTAAGTACAGAAGTGCACTGTGTGTACTGTGCAGCGATTGTCATGATGAGAAAACCCATTTCATTTAAAGGGACTGTGTCTGCACAGAATGACTGTTCAAGCCAAGCACAGGCGCTTGGTGCAGCATGGCGGGGCTTAATATTTAAGTGCACCTTCCCACCTGCTTGGTTTCCATCTCCTCCCTTCTTTGGCTCTATGAAGCCAGAGCCGTCAATCACAGAAGAGGTGGGAAGGGGGCCGTGGTGATTGAGGGATAACAAGCAGGTGGGAAGGTGTATAGAAATGATCGGCCCCACCGTGAAGAGCCGAGTGCCTGGACTTGGTTTGCACAATCATTCTGGGCTGACAGTTTCCTCACTTCTGTCCTCCCTGAATGATGATGAGATTGATAATGGCGGCATATTACTTTGTGTCTTTTATTAGTGGTAATATGACCGCTCCTGCTTGCAGCACATATTGTGTAAACCATATTTGTTCCCCTTTGCTGTGCAGGTAAAGATATTCCCTCGCAGGCCACTCTTGTTTTCGATGTTGTCTTACTGGACTTACACAACCCAAAAGATGGTATCACTGTAGAAGTCCAGTATATGCCAGAAGACTGTGAGAGGAAGTCTCAGGCTGGTGACTACGTCCGGTACCATTACAATGGCTCATTATTGGATGGCACATTCTTCGACTCCAGGTATACGAATGCTTCTTTCTATTGACATAGTAAAAACTGCACATTCTAATAATTATTAGACATCATTTCCACTTTTACTTAAATGCATGTAATTAGGGTTAAAAATAATTTTTGCAGCTTGTCATTAATAAATGTTGCACGGTTTGTCTTCTTCAGCCTCTGCATTGCGTTGTCTATTGCTGGCTGCAGAATGAATGAACTGATCATTTCTCAGTCAGCCTGCTGTGGCGGTGTGACGAGGAGTGTATAACTTCTTTTCTGTGCTCCGCAGCTGATTTATGACCACAAACCATTTTAAAGTTGAATATGAAGGAAAACGCATGTTAAAAAGAAAAGGTGCAACATTTGTAATGATACCCAATTGTAAACTTTCTGCCCAAACACATGCATTATGTAAGAAAAAAGGGAACAACCCCTTTAATTATAATACAAGAATAATGAAACAAATCTGGCAGCTTTGAAAGATGTTTCTGAGATTAGAAATAGATTTCAGGGCTTCTTGGCTCGTCACATTTTACAGTATCTCTAATATACTGTCGAGCAATTTTTAGAGATTTTGTTACAGACAACATTACTGCCTAAAGGCCCCGTCTCACATAGCGAGATCGCTACCGAGATCGCTGCTAAACAACGATCTCAGCAGTGATCTCGCTATGTCTGACACATACCAGCGATCAGGCCCCTGCTGTGAATCGCTGGTCGTGTCAGAAATGCCTGGACTTTTTTTTTGATCGCTGGTCTCCCGCTGGCCAGCATTAATCTCTGCGTGTGACAGGCAGGAGACCAGCGATCAGCTGGTAACCAAGGTAAACATTGGGTTTCCAGGCGCGGGGCTGTGCTTGGAAACCCGACGTGTGCCTTGGATACCAGCGCGCTGCTGCAGGGGAGCGGGCTGGTATCCAATGTACACTGCGGGTAACTAGGCGACGTTACCCGCAGTGTCGCTGTCCTGATTGCTGCCTGTTTGGCAGCTCAGCAGCGATCATGCAGTGACACACCAGCGATCCTGATTGTTGTCAGGATCGCTGGTGTGTCGCTATGTGAGACGGGGCCCTAAGGTGTGTGCAGCGTGGGGTAGGATTATATATCGTAAAGGGAACCTCACAGCTGATCACGTTGCCCGAACCTCAGGCAGCATGTTCCAGGCTGTATAATTTCAGCCAGGTATGTTTGACTCTGAAACGCTGCAGTAATTCAGAGAAAAGCATAGTTTAACTCCTTAGTGACCACCAATACGTCTTTTTACTGTCCTCCTAAATCAGACAATAGCATCCGCCGACGGATGAAAATGCAGCAACTGTCGACTGTACAGTACAGGTGACACCTTGCCGCATCGGCCTCGATTGGTTTTGGCACCAAACATGTTTTTTTAACCCCTTTAAATACTGCTACTAATAGTGACTACAGCACCTAGATGGTTAACAGAGTGTGGGGGCTTCCTCTTTAACCCCATTGGCATTCTGAGATCATGATTGTGTTTGCCTGATGTTTGTCATGGCAATCCATGACCAAACAATGGCCTTAGAGTCTGCCGGCTATAGCGGCCTGTTCAAAAATTAGCAACATTTAGGTGGTAAAATGAATAATTTTCCTTCCTGTCATGTCACTTTATATTAATTTCTGAAAATCACCTGGACGGTTAATAAACTACCTGACAGCAGTTTTGAATACATTGAGAGGTGCTGTTTTTTAGAATGGTCTCACTTTTGGGTATTTTGCGACATATAGGTCACCAAAGTCTCTTCAAACCTGAATAGGTCGCTAAATAAATACGTTTTTCCTTGAAAAAATTGAAAATTGATGCTACAATTTTAAACCTTCCAACATTCTAACAAAATACTGTAAAAGGATATTTTAAAAATGGTGCTGATGTAAAGCAACGTAAGTGCAATTATATTTAATGACTATTTTGTGTGGTGTGACTGTCTGGATTAAAGGGATAATCATTTAAAGTTTGAAAATTGCTAATTTTTAG
>JARQOD010000006.1:136032052-136084480 GCA_033576555.1 Oophaga sylvatica
GGCCCTCAGCTCTTTGGTGTTCCTGGCACTGTGTATATATAATATACAGCCCTCAGCTCTGTGGGTGTACCTGGCACTGTGTATATATAATATACAGCCTCAGCTCTGTGTGTGTACCTGGCACTGTGTATATATAATATACAGCCCTCAGCTCTGTTGGTGTACCTGGCACTGTGTATATATAATATACGGCCCTCAGCTCTGTGGATGTTCCTAGCACTGTGTATATATAATATACGGCCCTCAGCTCTGTGGGTGTACCTGGCACTGTGTATATATTATACAGCCCTCAGCTCTGTGGGTGTACCTGGCACTGTGTATATATAATATACGGCCCTCAGCTCTGTGGGTGTACCTGGCACTGTGTATATATATTATACGGCCCTCAGCTCTGTGGGTGTACCTGGCATTGTGTATATATAATATACGGCCCTCAGTTCTGTGGGTGTACCTGGCACTGTGTATATATATTATACGGCCCTTAGCTCTGTGGGTGTAGTACCTGGCATTGTGTATATATAATATACGGCCCTCAGCTCTGTGGGTGTACCTGGCACTGTGTATATATATTATACGGCCCTCAGCTCTGTGGGTGTACCTGGCACTGTGTATATATAATATACGGCCCTCAGCTCTGTGTGTGTACCTGGCACTGTGTATATATTATACGGCCCATAGCTCTGTGGGTGTACCTGGCATTGTGTATATATAATCTACGGTCCTCAGCTCTGTGGGTGTACCTGGCACTGTGTATATATTATAAGCCCTCAGCTCTGTGGGTGTACCTGGCACTGTGTATATATAATATACGGCCCTCAGCTCTGTGGGTGTACCTTGCACTGTGTATATATTATACGGCCCTTAGCTCTGTGGGTGTACCTGGCACTGTGTATATATAATAAACGGCCCTCAGCTCTGTGGGTGTACCTGGCACTGTGTATATATTATACGGCCCTTAGCTCTGTGGGTGTATACCTGGCACTGTGTATATATTATACGGCCCTTAGCTCTGTGGGTTTACCTGGCACTGTGTATATATAATATACGGCCCTCAGCTCTGTGGTGTACCTGGCACTGTGTATATATAATATACAGCCCTCAGCTCTGTGGGTGTACCTGGCACTGTGTATATATAATATACAGCCCTCAGCTCTGTGGGTGTACCTGGCACTGTGTATATATATATACGGCCCTAGCTCTGTGGGTGTACCTGGCACTGTGTATATATAATATACGCCCTTCAGCTCTGTGGGTGTACCTGGCACTGTGTATATATAATATACGGCCCTCAGCTCTGTGGGTGTACCTGGCACTGTGTGTGCTTAGAGCCCTCAGCTCTGTGGGTGTACCTGGCACTGTGTATATAAAATATACAGCCCATCAGCTCTGTGGTGTACCTGGCACTGTGTGTGCTTAGAGCCCTCAGCTCTGTGAGTGTACCTGGCACTGTGTATATATATATAACGGCCCTCAGTTCTGTGGGTGTACCTGGCACAGTGTATATATATATACAGCCCTCAGCACTGTGGGTGTACCTGGCACTGTTTATATATTATAACAGCCCTCAGCTCTGTGGGTGTACCTGGCACTGTGTATATATAATATACGGCCCTAAGCTCTGTGGGTGTACCTGGCACTGTGTATATATAATATACGGCCCCAGCTCTGTGGGTGTACCTTGCACTGTGTATATATTATACGGCCCTTAGCTCTGTGGGTGTACCTGGCACTGTGTATATATAATAAACGGCCCTCAGCTCTGTGGGTGTACCTGGCACTGTGTATATATTATACGCCCTTAGCTCTGTGGGTGTAATACCTGGCACTGTGTATATATATTATACGGCCCTCAGCACTGTGGGTGTACCTGGCACTGTGTATATATAATATACAGCCCTCAGCTTTGTGGGTGTACCTGGCACTGTGTATATATATTATACAGCCCTCAGCTCTGTGGGTGTACCTGGCACTGTGTATATATAATATACGGCCCTCAGCTCTGTGGTGTACCTGGCACTGTGTGTGCTTAGAGCCCTCAGCTATGTGGGTGTACCTGGCACTGTGTATATAAAATATACGGCCCTCAGCTCTGTGGGTGTACCTGGCACTGTGTGTGCTTAGAGCCCTCAGCTCTGTGAGTGTACCTGGCACTGTGTATATATAATATACGGCCCTCAGTTCTGTGGGTGTACCTGGCACAGTGTATATATATTATACAGCCCTCAGCACTGTGGGTGTACCTGGCACTGTGTATATATATTATACAGCCCTCAGCTCTGTGGGTGTACCTGGCACTGTGTATATATAATATACGGCCCTAAGCTCTGTGGGTGTACTTGGCACTGTGTATATATAATATACGGCCCACAGCTCTGTGGGTGTACCTTGCACTGTGTATATATTATACGGCCCTTAGCTCTGTGGGTGTACCTGGCACTGTGTATATATAATAAACGGCCCTCAGCTCTGTGGGTGTACCTGGCACTGTGTATATATAATATACGGCCCTCAGCTCTGTGGGTGTAGTACCTGGCACTGTGTATATATAATATACAGCCCTCAGCTCTGTGGGTGTAGAACCTGGCAGTGTGTATATATAATATACAGCCCTCAGCTCTGTGGGTGTACCTGGCACTGTGTATATATATGCTGCACTATATATTAATGGTATGAACTGCATTCAGTGGAAGCAAACAGCTGAATAGAATCCCCACCTCTGCTATCTGTGTTGAATGCTGCACTATATATTAATGGTGTGCACTCCATACCTCTACTTGCTGCCAAGCACTGCTTTACCATCTTGCAACATAGTTTAATGTGCCTGTTAATAAGGCTTTGGAATAATTCATTTTTGCACTGTGTTTAAAATACTTACTGCTTTATATCCCGGGTGACTGGGGCCTCTCTAGATGCTATCAGGTGGAAGGTGCTAAAGCATATAGATGTTGCCAGGTAGCCTTTGATGATCTAACCACCCCCTGGTGTGCTGGCCCCAGCTGGCAAATTATCCCAAAACAGCCCCCACAATCCCACTTTCCTGACCCTGTAGTGTGGACTATATATTTAGGAGTAGTCTAAAGGGTATGCCACACTGAACAATATCGCTAACGGGATCGCTAAAAAAACGTCACTATTTAGCGATCCCGTTAGCGATGTTGTTCAGTGCGGCATCTGCCAGCGACGAGCTTCCTGCTGTGATCTCGCTCGTCGCTGGAATCGTTCCGGACCCTATTTTCTCGTCGGCGCTCCCGCTGGGTAAGTATATATCGCTAGTGTGGCACCTTTTCTTAGCGATTTAGCGGTACTTTTGTACCGCTAAAGTCGTTAAGAAGATCGCTAACGGCGATAGCGCCGTTAACTATATCGCTAAATGTGGCCGCACTTAGCGATATAGAAACAATCCCGCTAGCGATCGCATTAGTATGCGTCGTTATTGTGATCGCTAGCGGGATTGTTTAGTGTGGCAGTACCTTAAGGGGCGCACGCAGTAAGGGGGGCGCACGCATCACAGAAAGCAAAGCATCACGAAAGACAAGCATCGAGTAAAAGGCAGTTATCCATGGCAGTTAATCAGGGCAGGAATCAGGTAACCCACACTTTGCTTTCTTTTAAATTATGTTCTCTATCTCTATCCTCCTGTGTTCCCTTGCCATCCACATTCACTGCCCCATCCCCCCTCCATCACGACTCATATACATCAGCCCCTCCATACTTCCTTCTCCCATGTACAGTTCCCATGCACTCCTCACCTTCCTAAGAAAACTCAGCCCATCTTGCCCAAACATATCTCAGAAAAAACCTATTTATAAATCCAACAACTACCTGCTCTTTATCTTCCTACTCCTACTGATTTCAGGGGACATCTCCCCCAACCCTGGTCCACCATCCCCCAACCTCAATCCCTACCCTACCTCATTTCGAAACCATAATAATCTTGTTAATATTACTTGCACTCCCTCATCTCCTTCTTTCAACTGTGCCCTCTGGAATCCACGGTCTGCATGCAATAAACTATCTTTCCTGCACAACTACTTTCTGAACAACTCTCTTCATCTGTTGGCCCTCACTGAAACCTGGATTCAGGATTCTGACACTGTCTCCCCTGCTGCCATTTCCTATGGTGGCTTACAGTTCTCCCATTCCCCGAGACCCACAAACAGACATGGTGGTGGAGTTGGCATACTCCTGTCCCCACAATGCACTTTCCAGGTCATCCCCCCAATTCCATCACTCTCATTCCCTTCTTTTGAGGTCCACACCATCAGGCTCTTCCATCCCCTCTCCCTCAGAATAGCGGTCATATATCGGCCCCCAGGCTCATCCACCCAGTTCCTTGACCACTTCTCAGCCTGGCTGCCGCACTTCATGTCCTCAGAACTACCAACCCTTATCCTTGGAGACTTCAACATCCCCATTAACAGTCCTACTTCCACATCTGCATCTCAGCTTCTATCACTAACCACTTCTCTAGGCCT
The DNA here is from genome assembly GCA_033576555.1 of Oophaga sylvatica. Lineage (NCBI taxonomy): Eukaryota > Metazoa > Chordata > Amphibia > Anura > Dendrobatidae > Oophaga > Oophaga sylvatica. Next base: position 136,036,528 of record JARQOD010000006.1, read on the forward strand.
CTCACAGCTTTCAACCTCTGAGACACACAAGGATGGCAACACCCTTGACCTGGTCTTTGTCCGCCTCTGTTCAATTTTCCACCTAAATAACTCACCGCTTCCACTCTCTGACCACAACATTCTCTCCTTCACGCTCACAAATCCTCCACCACCCCAGCGAACTCCTACCTACCGCACATTCAGAAATCTGCAAGCCATTAACCCTCAGACACTTTCAGACTCCCTACACTCTTCGCTGTCCCCAATCTCCTCTTTTTCTTGTCCTAATCTGGCTGTTCAGCACTACAATGACACTCTTAGAAGCACCCTTGACCAAGTAGCACCGCTCACCCTCAGAACTTCCAAACACACAGTAAAACAGCCCTGGCTCACATCGCAAACTCACCTTCTCCAGCGATGCTCTAGGAGTGCTGAACGCCTATGGAGAAAAACCCGCACACCAGAAGATTTCATCCACTTTAAATTCATGTTAAGAACTTATAATGCTGCCCTTCACCTCGCCGAACAGACCTACTTCACCACACTGATCTCCTCACTAGCCAACAACCCCAAGAAACTTTTTGACACTTTTCACTCCCTCCTCAGGCCAAAAGCACAAGCCCCTATCACAGACATTTGTGCTGATGACCTGGCCTCCCACTTTATAGAAAAAATAGATACTATCCGTCAGGAAATCTGCTCTCAACCACCAAGTGCTGTGACTCCCATCCCACCCTGCATTTCCCCTGGCTCAATTTCCACATTTGATCCCATCACAGAAGAAGAAGTCTCCAGACTCCTCTCTTCCTCTCGTCCGACTACATGCACTACCGACCCCATCCCCTCACATCTCCTCCAGTCTCTTTCTCCTGTTGTCACAACTCACCTAACTACAATCTTCAATCTCTCACTCTCCTCTGGCATTTTCCCATCCTCCTTCAAACACTCCATCATTACTCCACTACTAAAGAAACCCGCTCTTGACCCTTCCTGCACAAACAACTACAGACCGTCTCCAATCTCCCCTTCATCTCCAAACTTTTGGAGCGCCTAGTCTACTCCCGCCTCACCCGTTACCTCTCCACTCACTCCCTCCTAGACCCTTCACAGTCCGGCTTCCGACCCCTACATTCGACTGAAACTGCACTCATCAAAGTGACCAATGACCTTCTGACAGCAAAACGTAACGGCGACCACTCTCTGCTCATTCTACTCGACCTTTCTGCAGCTTTCAACACGGTTGACCACCGTCTCCTACTGTCCAGGCTCCACTCTCTAGGTATTAAGGACACTGTTCTCTCCTGGTTCTCCTCCTATCTTTCTGACCGCTCCTTCAGTGTTTCGTTCTCTGGCTCCACTTCATCTCCTCTCCCTCTCACTGTCGGTGTACCCCAGGGCTCAGTCCTTGGCCCCCTTCTCTTCTCTCTCTACACCGCCCCAATTGGACAGACCATCAGCAGATTTGGCTTTCAGTACCATCTTTATGCTGATGACACACAATTATACACGTCATCCCCCGACCTTACCCCCGCTGTACTACAGAACGCCACCGACTGTCTGTCCGCAGTCTCCAACATCATGTCTGCTCTCTATCTGAAACTCAACCTCTCCAAAACTGAACTTCTTCTGCTCCCGCCGTCTACTAACCTCCCTAAATCTGACATTTCCCTCTCAGTGGGCGGCACCATAATAACACCCCGGCAGCAGGCTCGCTGTCTGGGTGTTATGTTTGATACCAATCTCTCCTTCACCTCCCATATACAATCTCTTGCCCGCTCTTGCCGCCTACACCTAAAGAACATCTCTAGAATCCGCCCTTTTCTCACCATGGAAACAACAAAAACCCTCACTGTAGCATTGATCCACTCCCGCCTGGACTACTGTAACGCTCTATTACTTGGCCTCCCCATTACTCGACTATCCCCTCTCCAGTCCATCCTTAATGCAGCAGCCAGGGTCATCCATCTGGCTAATCGGTACTCGGACGCGTCCGCTCTTCGCCAGTCCTTACACTGGCTGCCCATTCATTATAGGATCCAATTCAAAGTACTTGTTCTCACCCACAAAGCTCTCCACAGTGCAGCACCCCCCTACATCTCCTCCCTCATTTCTATCTATCGGCCTAACCGACTGCTGCACTCTGCAAACGACTTTCGACTAACCTCTGCACTAATCCGTACCTCCCACTCCCGACTCCAAGACTTCTCCCGCGCTGCGCCAATCCTCTGGAATGCTCTACCCCAAGAAATTAGGACTATCCACAATTTGCATGGTTTCAGGCGCTCCCTCAAAACACATCTGTTCAGAGCGGCCTATCACATTCACTAATCAAAGTCATTCTATGTGTAAGTGTGTGTGTGTGTGTAGCCCATTCACTATCTCCATCCATCCCTCACTCCCTTAAGATGGCTGGACCATCATTGTAAATGCACCATTGTATATACACACCTGTATTTTGTATCTCCCCCACCTCATTGTAGATTGTAAGCTCTCACGAGCAGGGCCGTCTTATTTTGCTTTAATTACTGTATTGTTAACGTTGTTACTTATGACTTGTGTTTTGAAACTGTTAAACTGTAAAGCGCTGCGGAATATGATGGCGCTATATAAATAAAGATTATTATTATTATATATATATTATACAGCCCTCAGCTCTGTGGGTGTACCTGGCACTGTGTATATATATATTATACAGCCCTCAGCTCTGTGGGTGTACCTGGCACTGTGTATATATAATATACGGCCCTCAGCTCTGTGGGTGTACCTGCCACTGTGTATATATAATATACGGCCCTCAGCTCTGCGGGTGTACCTGGCACTGTGTATATATAATATACGGCCCTCAGCTCTGCGGGTGTACCTGGCACTGTGTATATATATTATACGGCCCTCAGCTCTGTGGGTGTAGTAACTGGCACTGTGTATATATAATATACGGCCCTCAGCTCTGCGGATGTACCTGGCACTGTGTATATATAATATACGGCCCTCAGCTCTGTGGGTGTACCTGGCACTGTGTATATATATATTATACAGCCCTCAGCTCTGCGGGTGTACCTGGCACTGTGTATATATATATTATACAGCCCTCAGCTCTGTGGGTGTACCTGGCACTGTGCATATATAATATACGGCCCTCAGCTCTGTGGGTGTACCTGGCACTGTGTATATATAATATACGGCCCTCAGCTCTGTGGGTGTACCTGGCACTGTGTATATATATATATATATTATACAGCCCTCAGCTCTGTGGGTGTACCTGGCACTGTGTATATATATATTATACAGCCCTCAGCTCTGTGGGTGTACCTGGCACTGTGTATATATAATATACGGCCCTCAGCTCTGTGGGTGTACCTGGCACTGTGTATATATATATTATACAGCCCTCAACTCTGTGGGTGTACCTGGCACTGTGTATATATAATATACGGCCCTCAGCTCTGTGGGTGTACCTGGCACTGTGTATATATAATATACGGCCCTCAGCTCTGTGGGTGTACCTGGCACTGTGTATATATAATATACGGCCCTCAGCTCTGTGGGTGTACCTGGCACTGTGTATATATATATTATACAGCCCTCAGCTCTGTGGGTGTACCTGGCACTGTGTATATATATATAATATACAGCCCTCAGCTCTGTGGGTGTACCTGGCACTGTGTATATATATATTATACAGCCCTCAGCTCTGTGGGTGTACCTGGCACTGTGTATATATATATATTATACAGCCCTCAGCTCTGTAGGTGTACCTGGCACTGTGTATATATATTATACAGCCCTCAGCTCTGTGGGTGTACCTGGCACTGTGTATATATAATATACCGCCCTCAGCTCTGTGGGTGTACCTGGCACTGTGTATATATAATATACCGCCCTCAGCTCTGTGGGTGTACCTGGCACTGTGTATATATATATTATACAGCCCTCAGCTCTGTGGGTGTACCTGGCACTGTGTATATATAATATACCGCCCTCAGCTCTGTGGGTGTACCTGGCACTGTGTATATATAATATACCGCCCTCAGCTCTGTGGGTGTACCTGGCACTGTGTATATATATATTATACAGCCCTCAGCTCTGTGGGTGTACCTGGCACTGTGTATATATAATATACCGCCCTCAGCTCTGTGGGTGTACCTGGCACTGTGTATATATATTATACAGCCCTCAGCTCTGTGGGTGTACCTGGCACTGTGTATATATATTATACAGCCCTCAGCTCTGAGGGTGTACCTGGCACTGTGTATATATAATATACCGCCCTCAGCTCTGTGGGTGTACCTGGCACTGTGTATATATATTATACAGCCCTCAGCTCTGTGGGTGTACCTGGCACTGTGTATATATAATATACAGCCCTCAGCTCTGTGGGTGTACCTGGCACTGTGTATATATAATATACCGCCCTCAGCTCTGTGGGTGTACCTGGCACTGTGTATATATATTATACAGCCCTCAGCTCTGCGGGTGTACCTGGCACTGTGTATATATAATATACGGCCCTCAGCTCTGTGGGTGTACCTGGCACTGTGTATATATAATATACAGCCCTCAGCTCTGTAGGTGTACCTGGCACTGTGTATATATATTATACAGCCCTCAGCTCTGTGGGTGTACCTGGCACTGTGTATATATAATATACCGCCCTCAGCTCTGTGGTGTACCTGGCACTGTGTATATATAATATACCGCCCTCAGCTCTGTGGGTGTACCTGGCACTGTGTATATATATAATATACAGCCCTCAGCTCTGTGGGTGTACCTGGCACTGTGTATATATAATATACCGCCCTCAGCTCTGTGGGTGTACCTGGCACTGTGTATATAATAATATACCGCCCTCAGCTCTGTGGGTGTACCTGGCACTGTGTATATATATATATACAGCCCTCAGCTCTGTGGGTGTACCTGGCACTGTGTATATATAATATACCGCCCTCAGCTCTGTGGGTGTACCTGGCACTGTGTAATATATATTATACAGCCCTCAGCTCTGTGGGTGTACCTGGCACTGTGTATATATATTATACAGCCCTCAGCTCTGGGGTGTACCTGGCACTGTGTATATATAATATAACGCCCTCAGCTCTGTGGGTGTACCTGGCACTGTGTATATATATTATACAGCCCTCAGCTCTGTGGGTGTACCTGGCACTGTGTATATATAATATACCGCCCTCAGCTCTGTGGGTGTACCTGGCACTGTGTATATATAATATACCGCCCTCAGCTCTGTGGGTGTACCGGGCACTGTGTATATATATTATACAGCCCTCAGCTCTGCGGGTGTACCTGGCACTGTGTATATATAAATATACGCCCTCAGCTCTGTGGGTGTACCTGGCACTGTGTATATATAATATACAGCTCTCAGCTCTGTGGGTGTACCTGGCACTGTGTATATATAATATACCGCCCTCAGCTCTGTGGGTGTACCTGGCACTGTGTATATATAATATACGCCTCAGCTCTGTGGGTGTACCTGACACTGTGTATATATAATATACCGCCCTCAGCTCTGTGGGTGTACCTGGCACTGTGTATATATAATTATACAGCCCTCAGCTCTGCGGGTGTACCTGACACTGTGTATATATAATATACCGCCCTCAGCTCTGTGGGTGTACCTGGCACTGTGTATATATATATACCGCCCTCAGCTCTGTGGGTGTACCTGCACTGTGTATATATATATACAGCCCTCAGCTCTGTGGGTGTACCTGGCACTGTGTATATATAATATACCGCCCTCAGCTCTGTGGGTGTACCTGGCCGATCTTGTGTATATATAATATACCGCCCTCAGCTCTGTGGGTGTACCTGACACTGTGTATATATAATATACCGCCCTCAGCTCTGTGGTGTGTACTATAGGCTACTGTGTATATTATATATATACAGCCCTCAGCTCTGCGGGTGTACCTGGCACTGTGTATATATAATATACCGCCCTCAGCTCTGTGGGTGTACCTGGCACTGTGTATATATAATATACCGCCCTCAGCTCTGTGGGTGTACCTGGCACTGTGTATATATAATATACAGCCCTCAGCTCTGTGGGTGTAGTACCTGGCACTGTGTATACATAATATACGGCCCTCAGCTCTGTGGGTGTACCTGGCACTGTGTATATATAATATACCGCCCTCAGCTCTGTGGGTGTACCTGACACTGTGTATATATAATATACCGCCCTCAGCTCTGTGGGTGTACCTGGCACTGTGTATATATATTATACAGCCCTCAGCTCTGCGGGTGTACCTGGCACTGTGTATATATAATATACCGCCCTCAGCTCTGTGGGTGTACCTGGCACTGTGTATATATAATATACGGCCCTCAGCTCTGTGGGTGTACCTGGCACTGTGTATATATAATATACAGCCCTCAGCTCTGTGGGTGTACCTGGCACTGTGTATATATAATATACGGCCCTCAGCTCTGTGGGTGTAGTACCTGGCACTGTGTATATATAATATACAGCCCTCAGCTCTGTGGGTGTAGTACCTGGCACTGTGTATATATAATATACGGCCCTCAGCTCTGTGGGTGTACCTGGCACTGTGTATATATAATATACGGCCCTCAGCTATGTGGGTGTACCTGGCACTGTGTATATATAATATACCGCCCTCAGCTCTGTGGGTGTACCTGACACTGTGTATATATAATATACGGCCCTCAGCTCTGTGGGTGTACCTGGCACTGTGTATATATAATATACGGCCCTCAGCTCTGTGGGTGTACCTGGCACTGTGTATATATATTATACAGCCCTCAGCTCTGTGGGTGTACCTGACACTGTGTATATATAATATACCGCCCTCAGCTCTGTGGGTGTACCTGGCACTGTGTATATATAATATACGGCCCTCAGCTCTGTGGGTGTACCTGGCACTGTGTATATATAATATACGGCCCTCAGCTCTGTGGGTGTACCTGACACTGTGTATATATAATATACGGCCCTCAGCTCTGTGGGTGTACCTGGCACTGTGTAATATATATTATACAGCCCTCAGCTCTGCGGGTGTACCTGGCACTGTGTGTGCTTAGAGCCCTCAGCTCACGGTACAGGACTATACTAAGCCCCCGGGAACAATAGCGGTACTGCCCGGCTCCACTAGTGCTAATGACGTCCTAGGTAGGTGATCAGCACTATGCACACATATGTGGATACACTTTGCCCGTACATTTAACAGGAAGCGTCACAATAATGGCACCAGAACACTGTGACGTCACATACCTGCAAGGTGGTGGAGAATGGATGACGTCACATCGTCCGGAGCCCTTCATCCAGCTACCGTACTTCTCACTGCTAACAGATCAGTCGCACACCGCCATCTTCTCTGTGTTACCAGGGCAACGGGAACAATCAAAAGGAGGGCGCTGCGGGGAATTGTGGGAGATGTAGTCTTTCGGCGCCTCACAGAGATGCCTGGCTCGTGTGTGATGTGTATCGTGCGCTGCGACATCAGCCTTGGCTTATTACCCAGACGTGTATTCAGATGCTGCGTCTAGTTCACTGTTCTCAGTCTGGCTTCTTATTCTACTTTTTGTTAGGCGCAAACTTGTATTTATTTATAAGTGTAACGCTTTGTCGTCACTGCCAGATTTGTCATCTATAAGACTACTTTCACACTTGCGTTTTTTGCGCTGCGTATCGAGCGCACATAAAATGCATGAAAAAAACGCGTGCAAACGCTTGTAATCGCTGCGATATTTAGTCGCATAAGCGTTCGCATTACGACAAAAAACGCAGCGATTGCATGCGATTTCAAGAGTTTTTGCATGTGTTTGCGTTTTTTCTGCACATTTCACAGGAGGAAAATCCTTGAAAAATTCTTGCAGCTGACTCCACCAATGGGACACCAGTGGGTGTGTTATGGGAAATCTTTATATAGAGCCTGTTTACAGCCATTCTTCACATTTGATTGCATTTGCCTTTATGAACATGGATCTGCGCTGGAAGAGTTTCCACTTCAGCTTGGATCTGGACATGGCTATGGCTCAGGCTTATGCCGTTGCTTGCCATGAAGAAAGGGAGAGAGAGGACATCGGAGACGGCAGCGGCGGCGTTTGTGGGTACATCCCATTGTTGAACTCCAGGAGAGCCGTGGAGCGTATCACACCCTCTACAGTGAGCTGCAGTCAAACCCCGAAAAATTTACCGACTATACACGGATGTCACAACAAAGCTTCAGGGATTTACTTGCTGGGGTCCAACAATTCATCGTCGGGCGATTCCTCCGGAGGAAAGACTCCTGGTGACATTACGGTACGTAATATTGCTAAACCAATGCCTGCATCATTTTATTTGTTCTGCCATGTACTATTCCAAAGCTGCCAGAATTATTTTTCTGCCATCTAGTAAACAAAGACCTGCAGAATTATTTTTATGCCATGTACTTTTTTTTCTCTTTAGTTAAATGTTTTAAAAAAAAAAATACAATAATATATATATTTTTTCTTTCTCAGATTCCTGGCTACTGGAGAGAGCCTCTCTTCACTCCACTTCCAGTACAGGATTGGTATCTCCACCGTGTCAGGAATTGTTGTGGACACCTGCCGGGCATTGTGGAACGTTCTTTGTCCAGATTTTATGCCCCTGCCCACCACAGAAAAGTGGCTAGAAATAGCTGAAAAATTCTGGACAACCTGCAATTTCCCCAACTGTTTGGGAGCGGTTGATGGGAAACACATCCGCATCATCAAACCTAAAAGAGCAGGCTCAGAGCACTACAACTACAAAAAGTACTTCTCTACAGTTCTCATGGCCATTGCGGATGCAGACTGTATGTTTGTTGCGGTGGACATTGGGCATTTGGCCGTGGAAATGACTCACAGGCTTTTAAGAACTCGGACATGGGCCGGAGGTTGTATGGCAACCAGTTCAATTTCCCCATGTCACGGCCTCTTCCCCACACCGAAGGTCCACCACTGCCATTTGTCATGGTTGGGGATGAGGCATTCCAGGTGTGCCAGCACCTGCTAAAACCCTACTCCAGCCGGGACTTGGACCACAACAAAAAACATTTTAATTACAGGCTGACCAGGGCCAGAAGAACTGTAGGGTGTGCCTACAGTATACTTGTTTCCAGATGGCGCATTCTGGGCACAGCCATTCATCTGAAACTGGAAACAGTAGATGAAGTCGTGAAGGCCTGTGTGGTGCTACATAATTTTGTTATGTCTAAAGAGCACCCAAACTTTGAACTTGATGATGCAGCTCCTAACCCATTGCCTGAGTTCACTCAGCACCCTCTCAGGTCTTCTGTTGAAGTCGGCCAAATGGGAGACCAATTTGCAGCCTACTTCATGTCAGATGTAGGACGGGTGGAATGGCAAGATGAAATGGTGTAAAATAATGTTCTTGTCTGAATGTTAATAAAATACCTGTGTTTATACCTGTACCGAGTGCACGCTGTGTTTTTACACTCAAATACAATAATCAATTGGCCAGGTTTACCAGTGAATTCATGATGATGTGTTTTTTTGTGCATCATGAATTTACTAGTAATCCTGACCAGGTGACTATACATACAAGTTGTATAACCTTTATCATCTCTCCAGTTTGGGTTAAATTTGCAGCGACGGGGGAGATAAAACAAAAAATATTTGTGTCACCTGGCCTGATGTCACAAATAGTGATTTGTGGATGCACTAGCATTTGTCACTCTTTATTATACCTGACCAGGTGACTATAAATATTATTTGTAGTATCATCACTGTGGCTTGATTTTGAACGCACTGGAGAGATAATAAAGTTTATACATCTTCTTCAATCCCCAGGCCTGGTGTCATGCTGAAGTGGTGATGCCCCAAATAACGCATCCTCGCTTCAGAATGTATCACACCTGGGCAGGGGAATACACATGAGTTATAAACTGCAGCATCGCTACAGTATGCTTGAAATAGATGCAGACTGAAGCGACGCTGCAGGTTAAAACTCATGTGTATTCACCTGCCCAGGTGTGATAGTAATGATACAAGGCCAGGGGATTGTACATATAACGTGTATTTTCAACATCATCTCCTCCGTTTATTCAACACACACTGAATAGAGGATGTGATTAATTACAAGGTATATCTAGAATCCATGGCCTTGTATCACAAAGTGAAATGATGGTAAAAACACACCATACTCATTTAACTTTCTATGATACCTGGCAAGGTAAAATAGATATGCCTTGCACTCAACACCATCCTCTATTCAGTCTGTGCAATATTAGCAGACAGAAGAGACTGGTGAGGAAAATACAAGTCATATATTTGTGTTTTTGACTACACATATCTCCAGCAATGACGCAAGCATGTGTCATTCCTGCAGTTATGTGTAGGCAAAAACGCAAAGTGTACGGCGCAGTGTGTGTAGGCGGCGAAAGACAAATTAATCAAACCGTTTTTACTAAAAGCATAATTGCACATTTATTTGTTACAACAAAACAAAAAAGACCATTTTTATTGAGAAGGACGTTTTGGGGAGATTGGGATACTCTGGGGGTGTGCAGAGATGACGAACGGCTAGAAAGCGAGGAAGGTGTTCGAGGGGAAGGGGCGACGAAAGTAGTGGGGGAAGGAAGATCAGACATGGAAGTAGAGGCAGGTTGAGACACATTAGGAGGAGAGGGGGGATGGACAAACAAAGTCTTCTTTCTCTTCTTGGGGGCAGGAGTCCCCTGCATGGACCGACTTCTGTGTGACCGCCTTGAGCTTGTGGACCGTGGCCTTGAAACATAAAACACGGAATGTCGGTCACCCATCTCATGCTCTGCGGTGGCGGTACTCGGAGGAGAAGTGGTGGCAGTGCTCTGAGGAGGACAAGTGGTGGCGGTAGTCCAAGGAGGAGAAGTGGTGTCTGTGCTCCTAAACTGCTGCAGAGTGGTGGCGGTACTCCAAGAAGGAGAAGTGGCGTCTGTGCTCCTAAACTGGTGCTGAGTGGTGGCGGTACTCCTAGAAGGAGAAGTGGCGTCTGTGCTCCTAAACTGGTGCTGAGTGGTGGCGGTACTCCTAGAAGGAGAAGTGGTGTCTGTGCTCCTAAAATGGTGGATAGTGGTGGCGGTACTCCTAGCAGGAGAAGTGGTGTCTGTGCTCCTAAAATGGTGGATAGTGTTGGCGGTACTCCTAGCAGGAGAAGTGGTGGCTGTGCTCCGAAAATGGTGCGAAGTGGTGGCAGTGCTCCTAGCAGGAGAAGTGGTGGCTGTGCTCCGAAAATCGTGCGGAGTGGTGGCAGTGCTCCTAGAAGGAGAAGTGGTGGCTGTGCTCCGAAAATGTTGTGTAGTGGTGGCTGTGCTCCTAGAAGGAGAAGTGGGGGCAGTGGCCCAAGCAGGTACTGCGGTGGCGGGAGTCCAAGACTGGAGAACAGTGTCTGTGGTGGTGGTGCTCCAGACAGGAGCAGCGCTTGCCACGGTGGTGGCGACGGTGGAGTGTCCAGCAGTACTCGGACTTGTGGTGGTGTAGTCTTGACTCGGAATGCTGGTGGCCGTGCAGTGGTATGCAGCAGAAGTCGGTAGTGATGTGTGGCGAATCAGTTGTGGCACAGTTGGATATGCAACCACTGACTGCTGCACGTACCGATTCTGCTGCATAGCCTGCAAGTAAGCAGTGTTGCAGGCCTGCAACACACTCAGCTGTTGCTCAGGACTAATGTGCTCCGCCATGCCCCGTTCAATTTTACTGAAAAAATGGTGCGCTGGTCTGTTGAGGTCGGCCTCCAGCCTATCAAGCCGCTGGTCGACACAGTGGAAGCGGTGATCCATGTGGGTAAAACCCCATTCCATTAGTGAAAAACTGCTTTCCACTGTGCGTGACAGCGACTTCATATTGCCATGAAAGGCCTCGCTCAAGTGCATGAACTCGGGCAAGACATTCATGCACAAGGCCCTCTGCCGCTGGCGGGAAGTGCCCGCATAACCAGTGGCAGAGACCTGGGACAGGGGAACACCTGACTGACCAGCTTCCTGGTCACCAGCTGTCCATGTTGCTGACTTGCTTGTTGCTTCCTGGCTGTCGAATGGCTGGGACGGGTCCGAGGTCGTCCGAGGAAGGACCGCTTCAGGTACGGGCTGCATGGTGCTGCTCCAGGTGCTGTGGAAAAAAAAGAAAAACATTACTATAATGCATTTACAAGAAGCATCAGCTGTGGAATAGAAAAGCACAGATTTAAAAAAAAAAAAATTTGGAAAACTTACGCTCTGCTGGCAAGGACTGGTCTCAGGAACGCCAACTCGCGATAGTAGCGATATTTTCTTCTGGTCCTTGCTGCTGAACCACTGCGAACCTGTCCCTCTGCACGAACATCAGTGTTGAAGCGGTCCTTCATCAAGCGCCAACGTGTGCGGACTTTGTTCACTGTTGGAAAAAAAAAATATTATACAATGCACTCAGGGCAATATGTGTCTCATCACACACACTAGTGAAAATGGCAAGCAGTCAATGAATGCATAAAAATGCATATACAGTCAATGAATGCATAAAAAAGCAATACAATACACAGGACAGTCACTGTTGAACCAGATGACACTGTTGGGTTTGCAGGTAGAATATATCTACCAGCAAACCCATCAGTGCCATCTGAAACAAGAGTGAATGCAACATTATAAAAAGCAATACCATACACAGGGCAGTCACAGTTGAACCAGATGACATTGTTGGGTTTGCAGGTAGAATATATCTACCAGCAAACCTATCAGTGCCATCTGGAACAAGAGTCAATGCAGCATAAAAAAGAAATACAATACACAGGGCAGTCACTATTGAACCAGATGACACTGTTGGGTTTGCAGGTAGAATATATCTACCAGCAAACCCATCAGTGCCATCTGGAACAAGAGTGAATGCAGCCTAAAAAAAGCAAAACAATACACAGCATAGCAATACCATAGAATCATAGAATGGTAGAGTTGGAAGGGACCTCCTGGGCCATCTGGTCCAACCCCCTGCTCAAAGCAGGATTCTCTAAATCATCCCAGACAGATGTCTGTACAGCCTCTGTTTGAAGACTTCCATTGAAGGAGAACTCACCACCTCTCGTGGCAGCCTGTTCCACTCCTTGATCACCCTAACTGTCAAAAAGTTTTTTCTAATATCTAATCTGTGTCGCCTCCCATTCAGTTTCATCCCATTGCTTCTAGTCTTTCCTTGTGCAAATGAGAATAAAGATGATCCTTCTACAATGTGACAGCCCTTGAGATATTTGTAGACAGCTATTAAGTCTCCTCTCAGTCTTCTTTTTTGCATGCTAAACATTCCCAAATCCTGCAACCGTTCCTCATAGGACATGGTTTGCAGACCGGTCACCATTCTGGTGGCTCTTCTTTGAACTTGCTCCAGTTTGTTGATGTCTTTTTTAAAATGTGGTGCCCAAAACTGGACACAGTATCCCAGATGAGGTCTGACCAAAGAGGAGTAGAGGGCAATAATGACCTCACGTGATCTAGACTGTATGCTTCTGTTGATACATCCTAGAATTGTATTTGCCTTTTTTGCTGCTGCATCACACTGTTGACTCATGTTCAGTCTGTTATCAATTAGTATACCCAAGTCTTTTTCACATGTGCTGTTACTTAGCCCTATTCCTCCCACTTTGTATATGCTTTTTTCATTTTTATTGCCCAGATGTAGTACTTTGCATTTTTCCCTGTTAAAAACCATTCTGTTAGTTGCTGCCCACTGCTCCAGTTTATTTATATCTTTTTGAATCCTCTCTCTCTCTTCTCTAGTATTAGCTACCCCTCATAGCTTTGTGTCATCAGCAAATTTGATCAGTTTACCCTCAATTCCTTCATCTAAATCATTGATAAAGATGTTGAACAATACAGGGCCCAAAACAGAGCCTTATGGTACCCCACTTGAGACATTCTTCCAACTGGATGTGCAGCCATTTACGACCACTCTTTGATTCCGATCACTAAGCCAGTTATGAATCCACCTAACAGTTGCCTTGTCCATTCCATACTTAGTCATTTTTTCAATAAGGATTGTGTGAGATACTTTGTCAAATGCTTTGCTGAAATCAAGATATACTATATCTACAGCATTTCCCTGATCCACCCAGTCAGTGATTCTGTCATAGAAGGAAATTAAGTTAGTCTGACACGACTTATTAGTTACAAACCCATGCTGACTCTGTTTAATCACTTCATTCTTATGCAGGTACTTACATACATGTTCTTTAATAATTTGTTCAAAGATCTTTCCTGGTATAGAAGTCAGACTCACCGGCCTGTAGTTCCCTGGGTCCACCTTCTTCCCCTTTTTGAAGATAGGAACAACATTTGCTCTTCTCCAGTCTTCTGGGACTTCTCCTGTTCTCCAAGAATTTTCAAAGATTATGGACAGTGGTTCAAGAATTTCTTCTGCTATCTCCTTCAGTATTCTGGGGTGTAATTCATCTGGACCTGGAGACTTGAATTCATTTAGGTTAGCTAAGTGTTTCCTCACTGTCTTTCTGTTTATAGATATCCTGGATTCTTCTATTCCTTTAATAGGACAGTGAAGATCAGTTGATGTTACATTTCCTTTCTGAGAGAAAACAGATGCAAAATATGAATTTAACAGTTCAGCCTTCTCAACATCCTGTCTTACCATTTCATCATTTTCATCCTGTAAAAATCCTATAGCATCTTTGACTTTTCTTTTACTTTTGACGTATCCCCAAAATCCTTTTTTGTTGCTTTTGACATCTCTTGCAAGCCTTAATTCATTGTCAGCTTTAGATAATCTGATTTGTGCCCTGCAGGTTCTGCAGATGGCATTATATTCTTCTTTAGATATGCCTCCTTCTTTCCATTTGATAAACATTTCTTTCTTTCTTTTTAGCATGTGTTTAAGTTCTGTGTTCATCCATCCTGGTTTCCTTAAATGCTTCCCATTTTTCCCTCTTTTCGGAATTGTTAATGATTGTGCTTTGAGAATCTCTTTTTTCAAGATGTCCCATCCTTCCTGGACATTTTTGTCCTTAAGGATATCCTGCCATTGGATCCCTCCAATTCTCTTTCTGAGTCCCTTAAAATCTGCCTTTCTGAAATCTAACCTTGATGTCTGAGTCTTCACAGGTCTTCCTCCTCTTGTTATCCAAAATTCTAAAATAGCATGGTCACTACCTCCTAGGGTCCCAGCCACTCTTACCTCCTCAACCATTTCCTCCCTGTTTATAAGGATTAGATCCAAGGTAGCAGATCCCCTTGTTTTCTCCCCTACCTTTTGAAAGATAAAGTTGTCAGCAAGAGAGGATAAGAATTTCCTTGACCTGTTAGTTTTGCCTGAGAGAGATTCCCAACAAATGTCTGGATAGTTGAAATCTCCCATGACCACTATGTCATATTTTTTGGAGAACTTGGCCATTTGATGCATAAAGAGTTCATCCATATCTTCAGCTTGCATAGGTGGCCTGTAGTAAATGCCTACAATGGTGTCCTTTCCATTGTTCTGTCCTTGTATTCTTACCCAAACAGTTTCCACAGAACTCCCAGTCTCTGAAGCGTCAATCTCTGTGCAGATATACGCTTTTCTAACATACAATGCGACACCTCCTCCTCGTTTATCAAGTCTGTTTCTTGCAAATAAGTTGTATCCTTCTAGCCTTGTATTCCAATCATGTGTATCGTCCCACCAAGTTTCAGTGATTCCAATGACATCATACTTCTTCCCCTGCGTTAGTAGTTCCAATTCTCCTTGTTTGTTGCCCATGCTTTGTGCATTTGTATAAAAACATTTTAGCTTGTGATTGGTTTCTCTTCCACCAATATTTTTATTATTTAGATTGTTTTGTCTTCGTTCTTCCTTTCCACTTCTAATAGCCGAGTTCTCAATAGTATTTGTCAGGTGTATGGCTTTTTCTGGCGTTTTGCTTCTCTTCCCACATTGTTCTAGTTTAAAGCTCTCCTGATGAGTGTAGCAAGGCAATTTCCAAATACATGTTTTCCAGTCTTCGTAAGGTGCACCCCATCTCTAGCAAGTAATCCATCGTATAGGTAATTCACTCCGTGATCCAGAAAACCAAATCCTTGCTGACGGCACAATCGACGTAGCCAGTTGTTCACCTGCAGAATCTTATTCCACCTCCTTGTTCCATGGCCATCCACTGGGAGGATGGATGAGAAGACCACCTGCGCACCCAGTTCTTTCACTTTCTTGCCTAAGTTTTCAAAGTCACTGCAGATGGTTTCCAGGTCACTTCTTGTGGTGTCATTTGTCCCCACATGTATCAGCAGGAATGGGTAGTTATCATTAGGTCTGAAGAGTCCTGATATCCTGTCAGACACATCTTTAATTTTTGCACCTGGAAGACAGCACATTTCTATTGAGGTTATATCCGGTCTGCAGATAGCGGTCTCTGTTCCTCTCAACAGGGAATCCCCCATGACCACAACTCTCCGTTTCTTCTTCACAACATTTTTCTTTCTCCATTCAGGAGGACTCTTAGGGCTTACAAGGTTGCTCTTTGTGGGCAAAGTTTTATCCTGATGTATTTCTTCATCATTCTCCTGTGTGAGAGCCTGGTACTGGTTCCTGAGCAGTATGGGTGCTGACTGCCTCACGATCCTCCTGCTTCTCTGGGTCACATGCTTCCATTCCTCTGTTTCTTCGGGTGCTCTTCTAATTTCTTCTCTTTCTGCACCATGAAGAGATAATTCTGCTCTGTCTAAGAACTCTTCATCTTCCTTAATGATTTTCAATGTAGCTAATCTCTCTTCTAGATTTCGCAACTTTTCCTCCAACATGGACACAAGCTTGCATTTGTGGCATGTGAAGTTTGGCTTTTCCACAGGTAAATCTGTGAACATGTAGCAAGAAATGCAACTCACCACATGGCTCCTAGCCTCTTCCATGCTCTTATTGTCAAAGAGATATCACAGCGGTGAAAAAAGTGCCAAAATTCGCGCGCCTAGCGGCGCGCGGCTTGCCGATGGGCAGTCACTGTTGAACCAGATGACACTGTTGGGTTTGCCGGTAGAATATATCTACCAGCAAACCCATCAGTGCCATCTGGAACAAGAGTGAATGCAGCATAAAAAAAGCAATACAATACACAGCATAGCAATACCATACACAGGGCAGTCACTGTTGAACCAGATGACACTGTTGGGTTTGCAGGTAGAATATATCTACCAACAAACCCATCAGTGCCATCTGGAACAAGAGTCACGGCGGCATTACAGAGCATGGAAATACTTATTAAACGCCTTTTTGAGGTTTGGAGAGGCGCTGTCCCAGCCATCCATCAACGCTGCGTCCACCTCGTTCCATAGCCGCCGGTTCACCACATTGTCCTTGTACTGCGGATCACGGCTATCCCACAATGGGACACGCTCATGGACCTGGCAGATGAGGGCCTCGTTGTCCACATAGAGGTCCTCGTCCCATTGTGGAACCTAGGAAAAACAAAAAAAAACATTACAATCTTGTATATATTGCATAAATAAAAAGAGACCAAAAAAAAGAGACATTCAAAGACTACAGTGGTGGCCAAAAGTATTGGCACCCCTGCAATTCTGTCAGATAATACTCAGTGTCTTCCTGAAAATGATTGCAATCACAAATTATTTGCTATTTTTATCTTCATTTAATTTGCTTGCAAGGAAAAAACACAAAAGAGAATGAAGCAAAAATCAAATCCTTGATCATTTCTCACAAAACTCCAAAAATGGGCCAGACAAAAGTATTGGCACCCTCAGCCTAATACTTGGTTGCACAACCTTTAGCCAAAATAACTGCGAACAACCACTTCCGGTAACCATCAATGAGTTTCTTACAATGCTCTGCTGGAATTGTAGACCATTCTTCTTTGGCAAACTGCTCCAGGTCCCTGATATTTGCAGGGTGCCTTCTCCAAACTGCCATTTTGAGATCTCTCCACAGGTGTTCTATGGGATTCAGGTCTGGACTCATTGCTGGCCACCTTAGAAGTCTCCAGTGCTTTCTCTCAAACCATTTTATAGTGCTTTTGGAAGTGTTTTGGGTCATTGTCCTGCTGGAAGACCCATGACCTCTGAGGGAGACCCAGCTTTCTCACACTGGGCCCTACATTATGCTGCAAAATTTGTTGGTAGTCTTCAGACTTCATAAGCCATGCACACGGTCAAGCAGTCCAGTGCCAGAGGCAGCAAAGCAACCCCAAAACATCAGGGAACCTCCGCCATGTTTGACTGTAGGGACCGTGTTCTTTTCTTTGAATGCCTCTTTTTTTTTTCCTGTACACTCTATGTTGATTGTTTTTCCCAAAAAGCTCGACTTTTGTCTCATCTCACCAGAGAACATTCTTCCAAAACGTTTTAGGCTTTCTCAGGTAAGTTTTGGCAAAGTCCAGCCTGGCTTTTTTATGTCTCGGGGTAAGAAGTGGGGTCTTCCTGGGTATCCTACCATACAGTCCCTTTTCATTCAGACGCCGACTGATAGTACGGGTTGACACTGTTGTACCCTCGGACTGCAGGGCAGCTTGAAGTTGTTTGGATGTTAGTCGAGATTCTTTATCCACCATCCGCACAATCTTGCGTTGAAATCTCTCGTCAATTTTTCTTTTCCTTCCACATCTAGGGAGGTTAGCCACAGTGCCATGGGCTTTAAACTTCTTGATGACACTGCGCACCGAAGACACAGGAACATTCAGGTCTTTGGAGATGGACTTGTAGCCTTGAGATTGCTCATGCTTCCTCACAATTTGGTTTCTCAAGTCCTCAGACAGTTCTTTGGTCTTCTGTCTTTTCTCCATGGTCACTGTGGTACACACAAAATGTCAGGGACACCGCACTGCACTTGCTCACTGAGCCAGTGCGTGTGTCCTGAGTGAACAAACTGTGCCCAAAGATACCTGTATAGCAGAGCCGCAGCAGGGAAGACGTGTGCTTCTGAGGAACAGGACCTTCAGCATGTGACTGCTAGTGGGCGTGGCCTAAGCTCCAGAGAGCTATGAGGTGAAGGAAATTCTCCTCCTAGAAGGGTAACTACGGGACGCAGTTACCAAGGGGCATATACAGAATGGATAATCAGGACGTAGCCAAGGGGTCATACACATAGAGGGCAATGAAGTACAAGAGGAGCAGGCAGAGCGGAGTCAGAACGTAGCCAAGGGTCATACACGTAGAGGGCAGCAAAGTACACAAGGGACAGGCAAAACTCGAAACAGGGACACAGCCAAATCAGAACCAGACAGACAAAACGTAGCACAGGCACAAAGCACTGGCACAAGCACAACAGAGTCACACACACTCGGCCAAGGGTCAGAGTATAAGCGACAGAGGATGGCCCCACAATGAGGCTATAAAAAGCCTCCCAGAATCCCAGAGTGAGGCCATCCCGGTTAACCCTAAAACCACCTAATCCCAGAAACTCAGCAGACCATGACACAAGGACACAGAACAGAGGTTGAGTCAACTTTAATCCATGTTAACTGGCTGCAAGTGTGATTTAGTTATTGCCAACACCTGTTAGGTGCCACAGGTAAGTTATAGGTGCTGGTGATTACACGAATTATAGAAGCATTACATGATTTTTCAAACAGTGCCAATACTTTTGTCCACCCCCTTTTTTAGGTTTGATGTGGAATTATATCCAATTTGGCTTTAGGTCAATTCTTTTTGTATTTTTTCATTAAAGACAAATTAAATGAACAGATTAATACCAAAGAATTTGTGTTTGCAATCATTTTCAGGAAGAAACTGAGTATTATCTGACAGAATTGCAGGGGTGCCAATACTTTTGGCCACCACTGTATATACTTACATTCCGTCTCGACACCGGGACTTGTCTTGGCTGCGACTGCTCCTGCTGTTCTGACTCCTCAATGGCCGTGTCCGACGCTGATGTCTGAAAAAGGAACAAAAATTTTAGACATTTGGAGATTCAGCAGCTATACTTACCCAAAGGCAGGAAGATACTCACATCACGCTCTGCTTGGGCCAGTTCTTGCCGGGATGGCGAATAGTTTGATCCAGAGGAAGACATGCTGCAATAAAAAAAATACAAAGCTTTAGTACATATTACATTGGAAAGGACAGGCAGTCATTTGGTTAAGAATACTCACATTCTTGCTCTCTGGATCCAAAGTTTGTGCTGTCTTGGCTGTGTCTTCAAGGCAGTCTAGTAGGGGTCCAGGCTGTATGTGCAGGCTGAAGCATGCAGTATCTCCAGGCAGTCTAGTAGGGGTCCAGGCTGTTGTTCAGGCTGAAGTCTCCAGGCAGTGTAGTAGGGGTCCAGGCTGTATCTTCCAGGCTGTATCAGCAGTGTCTCCAGGCAGTCTGAGTAGGGGTCTGTCTGGCACTGAAGACACCTTCCTTTATCTCCACCGCTCACAAACAATGTTTCTTGTGTAGGGTGTGTTTTAGACATTGTTTACTTAAAAATCGCGTGCGCGCACAAGCGCTGACGAGCGCACAGCCACGCGCCCACCAGCGCCCCCATAGACTGCAATGTTATTTTTATGCGCATAGCGTGCGCACACGTGCGCACGCGCATTTTTAAAGTGGTGGGCCGGAAAAAAATGCAACATGTAGCGTCTAGCGCGTCTGGGCGCACACCTGGAAAATGCGCTGCGCACGCCAAACGCTGATGAGCGCGTGCAAGCGTAAGATCCTGCGCCCGCCATGTTAAAGATAGGGGAACATTGCGCATGCGACCGATAGCGCACGATGCGCTGCGCGATAAAACGCAAGTGTGAAAGTAGCCTAACAGAGGTTTTATTTTTACATTTCTATTAACACCTACCAGGAGCCAAGACATTTTTGCCTTTGCGGCATCGCATGAGGGCTTGAGTGTTTTTGGAACAAGGTGTGTTATTTTAAGGTGCATATAACTTATTATCAAACTTTTCTATGGGAGAATGGGAAAAAGTAAAATGCAGCCCCTCTCAGCGTATAATGCAGTCCCCCACACACACCATATAATGTATCCCCCTCAGAATATAATGCTGCCCCCTCATAGAGTTTAATGCAGGACCCCCCACACACCATATAATGTAGCCCCTCATAGAGTATACTGCAGCCCCCTTCAGGGTATACTGCAGTACCCTACACACACAGTATAATGTAGTCCCCTCATAGAGTATAATGCAGCCCCTCATAGTGTATAATGCAGCCCCTCAGAGTACACTGCTGCCCCCCTCAGGGTATACTGCAGCCCCCCTCAGGGTATACTGCAGTACCCTACACACACAGTATAATGTAGTCCCCTCATAGAGTATAATGCAGGCCCCTCAGAGTACACTGCAGCCCACTCATAGAGTATAATGCAGACCCCACACACACACAGTATAATGCAGCCCTGTTATGAATGTTTTAGAAATGAATTCTGAGCAGAAGCTCCCTCTGGTGGTTACAAACAGTACTGAACCATTCAATGAGGATTGGCAATCAGGAATCATGGACTGGCTGGATATAAGGGAGGTTTCCCCCCATCATGGTTGCCGGTGATCAATTGTTCTTGTCTCAACGTTGTTTCCTGGTTCACTTGGAAGCTTGCTGAGTCTTGCCTCTTCTCCTTCTCTCAGATAAGATATTTTCTGTTTTTTGTTTTTGTGCTTGCCATTTGCATATTTCTCTGTATTTCTGTGAGGTTGGCCAGGTTCCCCTCCCCGGGGGGCTTGGTCTCCTCTCGGTTCCTCTGGAGCCACTGTTGTTTGTTCATTTTCCTTTTCCAGTTTTTTCAGTGGCTGCAGCTGAGTTTTGTTACACCAGAGAACTAATTTAGGTGGTAGAGGTCGTGTGATCTCAGGTGTTTTTGCAATTAGTAGCGTTGGCTTTTTTTTAGGGTTTTTGGGATTGCAGTAAGTATCCTTCCTATCTTTTCTGTCTAGGCAGATTGGGCACCAGCGTTTGCTCATACTATTTTCTGTCTGTGTCTGTATTTCCTCTTGTCTAACCGCCATTACATGTTTGGGGGCTTCCTATGTTCTTTGGGGATCTGCTCCGGGGCAGATAGCTTTCCTCTTTCTATCTTTAGGTGTAGTTAACCTCTCAGGCTGTGACGAGGTGTCTAGGACCAACGTAGGAACGCTCCACGGCTGCCTTTAGTTGTGGTGGTTAGTCAGGGTACTGCAATCCAGTAGATTCCAACCTCTCTGGTGTATTGCCGTTTTTGCCTGCTCTCCTCAGCTACCAAAACATAACAGTATCACCGGCCCAACTGAAAATTATATGGTACTCACAGAAGGGAAAAATAGTGTGGAAACAAAAAAGGTTGTCAGAGTTGTCAGGGATTTTTTTTTTTTTCTGTTTGTTGCATTTTTTTCCCTCTTTTTCTCTGGGTGCTGAGGAGGATTTTTTTTTTTTCAATGGAGTTTGCACAGTTGTCTGGCCGTGTGGATCAGCTTGCCACTGAGGTTCGGAGTATTGCTACCTATTGTAAGGTTCTATGTATATATTCCTGAAACTCAGTTTGTTCGTCAGCCATTTTACTTTCTGTCTTGCTGCAGCTATCTTGCCCTCAGTCAAAATGGAGTTTACAGCTTGCATGTTCCCGCCCTGATTCTCTCCTTTGCTTCTTAAGCAGCCACAGCTGAGCAATCAGTGCTTCAGAATCTAGCCTGCAGTGAACCTGTGACTTGACTCCTGTAAGCCTTGGACCTTGTACTCCAGCTATTCCTACTGAGGAACTCTGAAGCACTTGTGGACTCTGAACCCTGCTCTTTGAAAGACCCACGTTTGCATGGACTTACGGTAACAGAGAAGAAGATCCTGAATCTGTATTGGAGAGTGATTGCTGAGCTTGGATTACTCTGGCCTGCTGTGTCTCCTGTTTCTGTGTCTGCAAACTGTGTGACTATTTCTGCCAACTTGTATGAAGTAATACAGGACTTTTCTATATCAAACCTGTGACTCCTGTGTTTTCATCGCACCCAAGCACAAGACGCTATATGAACTGTACTACATACATTACAAGATTCTGAAGCCAAAACGTTAGTGTCTGCTGGGTCTGGAAGGCTGTGTCTGCTGTACTGTGGATATCAGACGTCCGGTTGTAATTTCTGTGATGACAGTGGTTGTGACTTCTCACAACCATTCCAGGTGAGCAATTCCCTTAAGTTTTTTCTTTTTGCAGTGTTACCACAGGTAAACACTATTGTTTTTTTTTTTTTCCTTTCTTTTCTCTTTTTTGTCTGCTGTAACTCTGGATATCAGATGTCTGGTTGAAACTTTCTGTGATGATAGTGGTTGTGACTTCTCACAACCATTCCAGGTGAGCAGTTCCCTTAATTTTTTTTTCTCTCTGCAGTGTTGCCACAGGTGAACACTATTTTTTTTTTTCTCTCCTCTTCTTCCAGTAATCCTGTCTTAAAAGATCTGGAAAATGGAGGCCCGCATAAAGGAACTTTGCGGAGTGACTGATAATATCCTTGCAGATTTGCAGAATATAAAGACCCGTTTTACAAACCTACAGGACCTCAATAATCACAATTTGCAAGTGGTTGGACAGACTACCCAGGATTTGCGAGCCAGGATTGAGGTTCTAGAGGGGCGAGTCCAGGCTCCTGCCGTAGCCCCAAGTGCTGGGATTCCCAAGTTGCCCCCTTTTCGTTTTGGCGGTGAACGTGAGAAATTCAGGGGATTTATTAATCAATGCAATCTTTTTTTTCTGCACATGCTTCACAATTTCCCACTGAACGATCTAAGGTGCTTACTATAATTATGTTGCTTACCAACAAGGCTTTAATGTGGGCAAACCCTCTGATTGAGACTGAGGATGATTGTTTGAATCACCTTGATGATTTTATTTCAGCCATGGGGCAGGTGTTTGATGACCCCAATCGAGGTGCAACAGCTGAAGCAGCCATGTTAGCTTTGCGCCAAGGTAAGCACTCGGTAGCTGAATATGCCTTGGATTTCAGGAGATGGGCCCTTGATACCACCTGGGACAGTTCCGCCAAAAAATCTATTTTTCGAAAGGGGTTATCTCCACTGATTAAGGATGAACTTGCTCGTGCCGACCCTCCCACTGCGTTAGGTGACTTTATTAACTACTGCATCCGTATTGATACTCGTCTGACTGAACGCAGGCAAGAGAGATGGTTGGAAAGCAATCGTACTAACCTTTTCCTACCTTCCTCTCCAGCTAAGGAACCTTTGAGTAGGATCACAAGGGAACCTGAACCTGAACCCATGCAGGTAGACTCTTTACAACGACGGGTTAGTGATGCACGCAAGGAACATCGTTTTAAGGAGAATCTATGTTTCTATTGTGGTAAGTCAGGGCACTTCATTATAAACTGCCCCAGCCGTTCTCGTAAGACTACTGCAGCACTCATTCATTGTGAGTGTTGCGAGAGGGGATCTGTCAGGTCCGAGCCTCAGGCTCCAGAGAGATCTGCAGCAGCAGATCTTGATTTCTCGGACTTAAACTCCGTTACCTCTGAGGACGTTGACTGTGTAAACGCTGCCATTTTTCAAGTTTCCTCAGCGGTGTCCCAGCTGAGTTGTAAGAAAAACAATTCTCATTGCTTTCTTTCCATCAAACTCTGGGTTGACTCAGCTTGGGTGTCTAGCTCTGCTATGATTGACTCAGGGGCAAGTGGAAATTTTATGGATGTCTCCTTTGCTCTGAAACAGGGAATACGTTCAGTGAAGAAGGCTACTCCAGTACAGATGGAAACTGTGGATGGCTCCCTGCTGACCTCTGGACCAGTGGATCAGGAAACAGAGCCTTTGAGGGTTCTTATGGGTAAAGATCATCAAGAGAAACTGTCCTTTATGCTTATCTCTTCTCCCCACTTTCCCATTATTCTAGGGCTACCATGGCTGCAGGCTCAGAATCCTACCATTAACTGGGAGACCAAGGAATTACACTTTCCAGAGAAACAGATGAATCCAAAAGTTTCAGCTTGCTCTGTTCCTAAAGGAATCATGTCAGTCCCTGAACTACCAGCTGTATACCAGGACTATGTGGATTTATGTGACAAGAAGAACGCTGACCAGCTTCCTCCTCACCGTCCATATGATTGTCCAATTGAATTATTGCCTGGAGCAGAGATACCTTTTGGTAAGATCTACCCCCTGGCGGGGCCCGAGCTAAAGGCTTTAAAGGATTACATAGATGAAAATCTAGCCAAGGGCTTCATACGCCCCTCTTCATCTCCTGCAGGTGCACCCATCTTCTTTGTAAAGAAGAAAGATGGATCTCTGAGACCATGCGTAGACTATAGGGAACTCAATAAGGTTACTATTAGAAACCGTTATCCATTGCCTTTAATCCCTGAGTTATTGGAGAGAGTGCGACATGCCAACATTTTTTCTAAACTAGATCTTCGTGGGGCCTATAACTTAGTCCGTATTAGACCTGGGGATGAATGGAAGACTGCATTCAGGTCACGCTATGGACACTTTGAATATCTAGTTATGCCTTTTGGTCTGAGTACCGCCCAGCCACTTTCCAACACTTGGTGAATGACATCTTCAGGGATCTCCTAGATACATTCGTGGTAATTTATTTGGATGATATTCTAATTTTTTCTAACTCCACAGAGGAACATCATGGACATGTGAGAATGGTCTTGGAACGTCTAAGACAAAATCATCTTTACATCAAACTTGAAAAGTGTGAATTCCATAGGACCGAAATTCAATTTCTGGGGTATGTACTGTCTACACAAGGAATTAGTATGGATGGAAGCAAAACCCAAGCCATCAAGGATTGGCCAAGTCCTAGAAATGTGAAGGAGGTACAGCGCTTCATCGGGTTTGCCAACTTCTATAGACGTTTCATTAGAAATTTCTCTGAGGTAGTGTCACCTATCACTCAACTTACCCGGAAAGAGTCTAGGTTTTCCTGGACTCCCCAAGCCCAGGAAGCATTTTCCCGTCTAAAAGATAAATTTACCACTGCACCTATCCTAGTACATCCCAACCCCGAGCTTGCCTTCATAATAGAGGTGGATGCTTCAGACTGTGCCGTTGGAGCTATACTCTCTCAGAGAACAGGTGAGAAGAATGTCTTGCATCCCTGTGCCTTCTTTTCCCAGCAGTTGTCTTCGGCTGAGAGGAACTACGATGTGGGCAATAGAGAGTTGTTGGCCATTATTGCCGCCTTCAAAGAATGGAGACACCTTCTTCAGGGAGCTGCACAGCAAATAGTCGTCCTGACAGACCATCGTAACCTTGAGTTTATCAGGTCGGCTAAGTGCCTGACTCCTCGCCAGGCTCGCTGGAATCTTTTCTTAAACCAATTTAATTTTATCATCTCTTATAGACCAGGATCGCGCAATGGAAAGGCTGATGCACTCTCTAGGATTTACTCAGCAGAGACACGTCCAATTACTCCTCCTAAGACTATTCTTCCTGACTCTAGATTCCTAGGAGTAATTCATAATCAAGACCTACTTAAGGACATCAAGGAAGCATACCATGCGGATTCCTTTTTGGCACAACCCCCAAGGGACGTAAGTCTTGTCTTTAAGAATGGTGTGTGGATTCAGGGACAACGTCTGTATATTCCTGAAACAGTCAGATTAAGAGTATTGCAACTCATTCACGATTCCAAGATAGCTGGGCATAGAGGAATTCTAAAGACACAGGAATTTCTTTCTCGTTTCTTTTGGTGGCCCACTTGCAGGAAGGATGTTTTGAATTATGTCACTTCATGTGAGGTCTGTGCAAGATGCAAAACACCTCGCTCCTCACCAACTGGTCTGTTACAGCCTCTTCCCACCCCGTCCCGCCCGTGGGGATCCATTTCTATGGACTTCATTGTGGAGTTACCAACCTCTCAGGGGAAGAACACCATTCTAGTGGTGGTTGACCGTCTAACAAAGGCAGCTCATTTTATCCCTTGTGTCGGCTTACCCACTGCAAAACAGACATCAGATTTGATGATTAAAGATGTGTTTCGCTTACATGGAGTACCGGATGAGGTTATTTCGGATCGAGGGGTGCAATTCACTTCTAGGTTTTGGCAAAATTTCTGTGCAGCATTGGACATTAAAGTAAACCTTTCTTCTGCTTTTCATCCCCAGACTAATGGACAGACCGAACGAACCAATCAAACCCTGGAGCAGTATCTCCGCTGCTTTATCTGCCACCTACAGGATGATTGGGTGGATCTACTTCCATTAGCTGAGTTCTCGTATAACAACTCTCAGAGTGCCTCCACTAAACAGTCTCCTTTTTACTCTAATCTAGGTTATCATCCTAACATTCTACCACGATTTCCCATAGAAACGCCTTTACCAGCAGTGGCTGAAAGAATCACGTCTTTACAGAAGAATATGGATCTTCTAAAGGAAAATCTGGAATCGGCTCAAGAAAGGTACAAGAAAGCAGCAGATACATTTCGTAAACCTGCACCAGCTTTCAAGGTAGGAGACTTGGTCTGGCTGTCAACCAGAAATCTTAAGTTAAGGATTCCATCGTCTAAGTTGGGACATAAGTACATTGGACCCTATAAAATCAGTAAAATTATAAGTGCTGTTGCTTGTCGTCTTCAACTGCCCAGAACTATGAGAATCCACCCTGTCTTTCATGTATCCCTACTAAAGGCTGCGACACCCAATACGTTTCCTGGACGTTCCTCTCCTTGCCCTGACCCAGTGCTAGTCGATGGTCAGGAAGAATTTGTGGTGGAAAGGATTTTAGATTCCAGGTTGTATAGAAATCAGTTACAATATCTGATTAAATGGCAGGGCTACCCAGTGGAGGACAACTCATGGGAACCGGTCAATAACGTTAATGCTCCTCGCTTGCTCCGTCAGTTTCATCAGAGGTACCCACACAAGCCTGGTCTGAGGTCATCCGGAGGTTGTCCTTAAGGGGGGAGTAATGTAAGGTTCTATGTATATATTCCTGAAACTCAGTTTGTTCGTCAGCCATTTTACTTTCTGTCTTGCTGCAGCTATCTTGCCCTCAGTCAAAATGGAGTTTCCAGCTTGCATGTTCCCGCCCTGATTCTCTCCTTTGCTTCTTAAGCAGCCACAGCTGAGCAATCAGTGCTTCAGAATCTAGCCTGCAGTGAACCTGTGACTTGACTCCTGTAAGCCTTGGACCTTGTACTCCAGCTATTCCTACTGAGGAACTCTGAAGCACTTGTGGACTCTGAACCCTGCTCTTTGAAAGACCCACGTTTGCATGGACTTACGGTAACAGAGAAGAAGATCCTGAATCTGTATTGGAGAGTGATTGCTGAGCTTGGATTACTCTGGCCTGCTGTGTCTCCTGTTTCTGTGTCTGCAAACTGTGTGACTATTTCTGCCAACTTGTATGAAGTAATACAGGACTTTTCTATATCAAACCTGTGACTCCTGTGTTTTCATCGCACCCAAGCACAAGACGCTATATGAACTGTACTACATACATTACACCTATCTTGCTAGGTTGCCAATTGTGGAACCCAGGATCCCCATGCCAGATTTGTTTTTGGGGGATCGAGCTAAATTTCTGAATTTCAAAACTAACTGTAAGTTGTTTTTTGCCTTAAAACCTAAGTCCTCAGGGAACGCAGCACAGCAGGTTCAAATTGTCATCTCTCTCCTGTGCGGCGATCCTCAGGATTGGGCTTTTTCCCTGACACCTGGGGACCCTGTTTTGAGTAATGTTGATGCATTTTTTCTGACTCTGGGGTTATTGTACGATGAACCTAATGTCACTGATCAAGCAGAAAAAACCTTGTTGGCATTAAATCAGGGGCTTGAGGACGCTGAGTAGTACTGTCAGAAATTCCGAAAGTGGGCAGTCCTGACCAAATGGAATGATGATGCTTTGGCAGCCCTTTTTCGGAAGGGTCTGTCAGAGAATGTAAAAGATGTTATGGTGGGTTTCCCTGCTCCCTCTGGTCTCAATGATTCTATGTCATTAGCGATTCAAATTGACAGACGTTTGTGTGAGCGTAGAAGTATGCGTGGAATAGTGTTGCCTTGTGAACCATCTTCTGAACCCATGCAGTGTGAAAGAGTGGCTTCTGGGGCACAGCGTCATGAGTTTCGAAAACGCAATGGGTTATGTTTCTACTGTGGTGATGCCTCTCATGCTATTTCAGTCTTCCCTAAAGGTCGCCTTTTTAACTTGTCTGTACCTGAACATGACGCTATGCGGTCTTATATCAAGGAGTCATTGGAGAAAGGTCATATCAGACCATCCTCTTCACCCTTGGGTGCCGGTTTTTTCTTTGTGGCCAAAAAGGATGGTTCATTAAGGCCGTGTATTGATTATCGTCTCTTGAACAATATCACTGTGAAATATCAATATCCGTTACCCTTGATTTCTGACCTGTTTTCCAGGGTGAAAAGTGCTACTTGGTTTACCAAGCTTGACCACAGGGGCGCGTATAACCTTATTCGCATTAAGCACGGGGATGAATGGAAGACGGCGTTTAATACCCCAGAGGGGCATTTTGAGTACCTAGTGATGCCCTTTGGGCTCACTAATGCTCCTTCCGTCTTCCAGTCCTTCATGAATGACATTTTCAGGGATTTTGTGGATAAATTTCTGATTGTTTATTTGGATGATATCTTTATTTTTTCCAATGATTTGGACTCCCATGTGAAACATGTTCGGACTGTGTTCCAGATTTTGAGAGAGAATGCTCTGTATGTGAAGGGATCAAAGTGTCTTTTTGGCGTACAGAGGATCTCATTTCTGGGATTCATTTTGTCTCCATCTGTTATTGAAATGGACCCGGTCAAGGTTCAGGCCATCTGTGATTGGGTCCAACCTACTTCATTAAAGGCTCTTCAGAGATTCTTGGGTTTTGCCAATTTTTATCGTAAATTTATTGGTAATTTCTCTGTTATTGTTAAACCATTGACTGATTTGACCAAAAAGGGTTCTGATGTGGTGAATTGGCCTCCTGAGGCAGTCTCTGCGTTTCAGGAACTTAAACAGAGATTCACTTCTATTCCTGTTCTATGGCAGCCTGATGTTTCTCTGCCATTTCAGGTGGAGGTTGATGCCTCTGAAATTGGGGCAGGTGCCGTTTTGTCCCAAAGAGATCCTGAGACCTCTAAAAGTAACCCTTGTGCTTTTTTCTCTCGAAAATTTTCTCCAACTGAATGTAATTATGACGTTGGTTATCGGGAGTTATTGGCCATGAAGTGGGCTTTTGAAGAGTGGAGACATTGGCTGGAGGGAGCCAAACATCAGGTGGTGGTCCTCACGGACCATAAGAATCTGGTTAACTGGAATCAGCCAAGCGACTTAATCCTAGACAGGCCAGGTGGGCCTTGTTTTTCACACGTTTTAATTTTGTGGTTTCCTTTCTTCCTGGCACTAAGAATGTTAAGGCGGATGCCCTCTCGAGGAGTTTCCTTGCGGACTCTCCTGAGTTATCTGATCCTGCTGTTATTTTGAAAGAGGGTGTAGTTCTTTCCGCCATCTCGCCCAATTTGAGACTGGCTCTGGAAGGGTGTCAGGAGGATAAACCCGAGCGCTGCCCTGTTGGGAAATTGTTTGTCCCAGACCAGTGGAAGAAGAGTGTGATGTCTGAGATTCATTGTTCCGCGTTGGCCGGTCATCCCGGAATTTTTGGTACCAGAGACTTGGTGAGTCGGTCCTTTTGGTGGCCTACTTTGTCTCGTGACGTCAGGGAGTTTGTGCAGTCCTGTGGGACTTGCTCTCGCTCCAAGCCTTGCTCTCGCTCTAGTGGTTTGTTGATGCCATTGCCTGTGCCCAAGAGACCATGGACCCATATCTCTATGGATTTTATTTCCGACCTTCCTGTTTCTCAGAGAATGACTGTTATCTGGGTGATTTGTGATAGGTTTTCCAAGATGATACATCTTGTGCCATTACCTAAGTTGCCTTCCTCCTCCGAATTGGTGCCTTTGTTCCTTCAGCACGTGGTTCGGTTACACGGCATTCCTGAGAACATTGTGTCTGACAGAGGAGTCCAGTTTGTTTCCAGATTTTGGAGGACTTTTTGTTCTAAACTTGGTGTTCAATTGTCCTTCTACTCTGCTTTTCATCCTCAGACCAATGGACAAACTGAGAGAACAAACCAGACATTGTAGACTTATCTGAGATGCTTTGTGTCTGCTGATTAAGATGACTGTGTCTCTTTTTTGCCTTTGGCTGAGTTTGCTCTTAATAATAGGGCAAGCTCTGCCACTTTGATGTCTCCATTTTTCTGCAATTTTGGGTTTCACCCTCGATTTTCTTCGGGACAGACGGAGGCTTCTGTCTGTCCGGGTGATGACTCTGTTGTGGAGCGTATGCAGCAGATTTGGGACCAGGTAGTGGAGAGGTTGTCCCTCTCTCAGGAGAAGGCCCTGCGGTTTGCCAACCGGCATAGGACTGATGGTCCTCGGTTTAAAGTGGGGGACTTGGTCTGGTTGTCCTCAAGAAATATCCCTATGAGAGTTGCATCTCCTAAGTTTAAGCCTAGGTTCATTGGACCTTATAAAATCATGGAGAATCTTAATCCTGTTTCCTTTTGTTTGCTTCTTCCAGGGACATTTAAGATCCATAACGTGTTCCACAAGTCCTTATTGAAGAGGTTTGTCGAGCCAGTGGTTCCTATGGCTTCGCCTCCTGACCCTGTTTTGGTTGAGGGCAATCTGGAGTATGTGGTTGAGAAAATATTGGATTCTCGTTTTTCTAGACGGAAACTCCAGTATTTGGTTAAGTGGAGAGGTTATGGTCAGGAGGACAATTCTTGGGTGTTTGCTTCGGACATCCATGCTAGGAGACTGATCCGTGCGTATCACAGAGCTCATCCTGACCGACTTGGTTGCACAAATGAGGGTTCGGTGACCCCTCCTCAAGGGGGGGTACTGGTATGAATGTTTTAGAAATGAATTCTGAGCAGAAGCTCCCTCTGGTGGTTACAAACAGTACTGAACCATTCAATGAGGATTGGCAATCAGGAATCACAGACTGGCTGGATATAAGGGAGGTTTCCCCCCATCATGGTTGCCGGTGATCAATTGTTCTTGTCTCAACGTTGTTTCCTGGTTCACTTGGAAGCTTGCTGAGTCTTGCCTCTTCTCCTGCTCTCAGATAAGATATTTTCTGTTTTTTGTTTTTGTGCTTGCCATGTGCATATTTCTCTGTATTTCTGTGAGGTTGGCCAGGTTCCCCTCCCCGGGGGGCTTGGTCTCCTCTCGGTTCCTCTGGAGCCACTGTTGTTTGTTCATTTTCCTTTTCCAGTTTTTTCAGTGGCTGCGGCTGAGTTTTGTTACACCAGAGAACTAATTTAGGTGGTAGAGGTCGTGTGATCTCAGGTGTTTTTGCAATTAGTAGCGTTGGCTTTTTTTTAGGGTTTTTGGGATTGCAGTAAGTATCCTTCCTATCTTTTCTGTCTAGGCAGATTGGGCACCAGCGTTTGCTCATACTATTTTCTGTCTGTGTCTGTATTTCCTCTTGTCTAACCGCCATTACATGTTTGGGGGCTTCCTATGTTCTTTGGGGATCTGCTCCGGGGCAGATAGCTTTCCTCTTTCTATCTTTAGGTGTAGTTAACCTCTCAGGCTGTGACAAGGCGTCTAGGACCAACGTAGGAACGCTCCACGGCTGCCTTTAGTTGTGGTGGTTAGTCAGGGTACTGCAATCCAGTAGATTCCAACCTCTCTGGTGTATTGCCGTTTTTGCCTGCTCTCCTCAGCTACCAAAACATAACACAGCCCCCTCAGAGTATAATGCAGCCCCCCTCAGAGTATAATGCAGCCCCACTCAGAGTATAATGCAGCCTCCCTTACAGAGAATAATGCAGCCCCCTCAGGGTATACTGCAGTCCCACCTCTTACAGTATAATGCAGCCCCCCTCATAGAGTACAATGCAGCTCTCATTCATAGAGTATCCTACAGCCCCCTCAGTGTACTACAGCCCCCCACACACAGTATAATGCAGCCCCCTCAGAATATAATGCAGCCCCCCTCAGGGTATACTGCAGCCCCCCTCTTAGAGTATAATGCAGCTCCCATTCATATAGTATACTGCAGCCTCCCTCAGGATATACTGCAACTCCCCTCAGGGTATACTGCAGCACCCACACAGTATAATGTAGTCCCCTAAGACAGTACAATACAGCCCCCTCAGAGTATACTGCAGCCCCCTCATAGAGTATAATGTAGCCCCACACACACTGTAATATAGTCCCCTCAGTGTATAATGAATCCCCCTCAGAGTATAATGAAGCCCCCTCATAGTATAATGCAGCCCCCTCATAGAGTATAATTCAGCCCCCACACACAGTATAATGCAGCCCCTCAGAGTATAATGAAGCCCCCCTTATAGTATAATGCAGCCCCCTCATAGAGTACAATGCAGATGACTATACACAGTATAATGCTGCCCCCTCAGAATATAATGCAGTCTCACAGACACACACAGTATAATGTACCCCCCTCATAGACTATAATGTAGTCCCCTCATAGGCTATAATGTAGCCCCCTCAGAGTATAATACAGCCACCCCCCACACACACACACAGTTCCCCGTGCTGCTCCAGGTTCTGCTCTGGTCTCAGCAGCTTCACTGCTGGCACAGCGCTGCACACTATGAAGTGACATCATTGTGCGCCCGCTGAGTCACAAGCAGAGGGAAATGTTGGAGGAGGCAGCATCATCTGGCGCTCTCTCCTCTATCACTGCTTTCAACTGTATCGGCATCTATGATGACGATAAGTTGAATGCGTGATATGGGGGTGTGGCGGCGCCAGGCCCCGCACTCACTGTGCCCCATAGCTGGCATGTGGTGTGCCACTGGCTGGGGGCCCTAGGCAGCTGCCTGGTTTGCCTGCCCCTATCGCCGGCCCTGCATGTGACTCTTGATAACTTTGTATTAGGCCTGATTCACACGTCCTGATTATATTGGAACTCTTGGATGCCATCAGGGCATTACTGCCATTATTGGAGTATGGGAGCCCAGTGAGGAGGGGGGCCCGGTCCAGAACCCAGGGACAGGGTGTAGACATGGAGATATGGGGGGCATGATGTAGACATATAGGGGTACAGGATGGATACATTTGGGGGAGGCAGGATGGGAGGACATACGGAAGCAGGAATGAAACAGATGGGGCCATGATGGGGGACATTATTGCAAGAATGTGCCAGGATGTAGGACAGTATTACTGTAGGGACTAATTAATGGACATTATTACTGCTGTGATGTATTTTATTTTTGAGGATACTGTTTTCAGTGGGGAGTTAGGCCCTGTTATGTGCAGGGCGACACTGTTGCTTTTTTTCTTCATGTGGCTTAGTTTAGAAGTTGGGGACAAATTAAGGAATATGCTCTAGATAACTGTGTGTTATTTTCTGCAGAGACGACTCCTGGCTGGAAGAAGTGATGGTGGTCTGCACTTGATGAAGAAGTAAAGCAAAAATGAAAATCTTCAACTAGAGATGTCACTGGTGAGTCAGTGTGTTACTTGTACACTTAGGCTACTTTCACGCATCCATTTTTTGCTGTCAGGCGCGATCCGTTTTTTTTTTTTTTTTAAAAAACTGATCCGTTGTTTTCTACCACCGGATCCGTTTTTTTCTCATTAACTTGCATTAGCGCCGGATCGCACTGCATGTCCTTCCGTTTCGTCTGTTTTTTTTCCGGATCCGGCATAAATTCCAATTCCGGCGGCCGGACAAAATGGATCTAGGAACGTTTTTTGTTTTCCGGCGCAAAATCTGGACAGGGCCTGAAGCGACGCATCCAGATTCTTGGTACAATAGAAGTCTATGGCTGCCGGATCAGGCAAAGGTCTGATCCGGCCGCCGGACTCCGTTTTCTTTGTGTGCGCATGCCTGGTAGTAGGAAATCTCTCTCGCTCTCTCTTTAATATTTTAATATTGAAAATACTAAACCAATATTGACCCTCCCAAAGTCCAATGTCGCCTCTTCGACAACAGGACAGGAGAAGTGGTGCTGTGCATTGCATACAAGGCCGGCTCCAGGTTTTTGTGGGCACCAGGTGAACGTCGAAGTGGTCCCTTTAACACATACCACAATTCATGATGCTCCGATACGGCAGAGAAATAGTACAATAGTACAGAAATAGTACAATACCAAAGATTTCACTTACATTACATGAGTGATAACTATAGGTCATAAATCAGACAGTATAGTCCTCCATACAGTATTATGGACACCACATAGATCTTCATACAGAATAACATGTCCCATATATTGCTCCATACAGAATAATGATCCCCATATTTTGCTCCATACAGAATAATGAGTCCCATATAATGCTCCATACAGAATAATGATCCCCATATATTGCTCCATGCAGTATAATGCGCCCCATATAATACTCCATAAAGTATAATGAGCCCCATACCTTGCTCCATACAGAATGGGACCCATATAATGCTCCATACAGAATATGATGGGCCCCATAAAATGCTCCATACAGAATATGATGGGCCCCATATAATGCTTCATATATAATGGGCCCCATATGAGGCTCCAAATATAATGAGCCCCATATGATGCTCCATATATTATGGGCTCCATATGATGCTCCATATATAAAGGGCCCCATATGATGCTCCATACATAATGGGCCCCATATGATGCTCCAGTATATAATGGGCCCCATATGATGCTCCAGTATATAATAGGCCCCATATGAAGTTCCAGTATATAATGGGCCCCATATGATGCTCCATATAATGCTCCAGTGTATGATGGGCCGCATATGATGCTACAGTATATGATGGGCCCCATAAATTGCTCAAAACATTTAAAAAAATGAAATCCTCACCTCTCCTCGCTGGCCGCTGCTCTGCTCCGGCCTCCTCAACGTCGGCGTCTTCCAGCTCTCTGCATTGTGACTGTTCAGGCAGAGG
This sequence comes from Oophaga sylvatica, assembly GCA_033576555.1. Classification (NCBI taxonomy): domain Eukaryota; kingdom Metazoa; phylum Chordata; class Amphibia; order Anura; family Dendrobatidae; genus Oophaga; species Oophaga sylvatica. Next base: position 136,072,212 of record JARQOD010000006.1, read on the forward strand.
GAGCACAGACGTGATGTCACTGCACCATCTGACCTGAAAAGTCACAGTCAGAAGACGCCGCATTGGAGGAGCGGGAAGTGGTAAATATTGCAAGTGTCCGGGCCCTGAGCAAGCAGGGAGGGGCGGACTCTTTATTAGCCCATGTGGCAACATTTCAGTTCCACAGTACAGAAAGGTTATATTGTGGATCTGAAACATTGCCACATGGGCTAATAAAGAGTCTGCCACCTTTTTCACAACTTATCGGAGTGTTTATATATATCTATATATATATATAGATATATATATAGATATATATACACTGTATATATACACTATATATATATATATATATACGGTGTATATATATATATATATGTATATATATGTATATATATATATATATATATACATATATACTGTATATATATACACACACACACACACGCAGACACATAATAAGAGCAGATACTCAGAATTACATCATGTATACAGGACAGGAGAAGTATACACAGCTCCACAATATATACTGTGGTAAGGAATGTAGAGTGGAGCTGTGTATATAGTATATAGTGAAGAGATGTGTCAGTGTATATAGTGTGGATTCCACACTATATACCATATACACAGCAACATACTATATAAACATCTGTACATTTTTATATACAGTATATATACAGTACAGACCAAAAGTTTGGACACACCTTCTCATTCAAAGATTTTTCTGTATTTTCATGACTATGAAAATTGTACATTCAAAATGAAGGCATCAAAACTATGAATTAACACATGTGGAATTATATGCTTAACAAAAAAGTGTGAAACAACTGAAAATATGTCTTATATTCTAGGTTCTTCAAAGTAGCCACCTTTTGCTTTGATGACTGCTTTGCACACTCTTGGCATTCTCTTGATGAGCTTTAAGAGGTAGTCACCGGAAATGGTCTTCCAACAGTCTTGAAAGAGTTCCCAGAGATGCTTAGCACTTGTTGGCCCTTTTGCCTTCACTCTGCGGTCCAGCTCACCCCAAACTATCTCGATTGGGTTCAGGTCTGGTGACTGTGGAGGCCAGGTCATCTGGCATAGCACCCCATCACTCTCCTTCTTGGTCAAATAGCCCTTACACAGCCTGGAGGTGTGTTTGGGGTCATTGTCCTGTTGAAAAATAAATTATGGTCCAACTAAACGCAAACCGGATGGAATAGCATGCTGCTGCAAGATGCTGTGGTAGCCATGCTGGTTCAGTATGCCTTCAATTTTGAATAAATCCCCAACAGTGTCACCAGCAATGCACCCACACTCCATCACACCTTCTCCTCCATGCTTCACGGTGGGAACCAGACATGTAGAGACCATCCGTTCACCTTTTCTGCATCGCACAAAGACACGGTGGTTGGAACCAAAGATCTCAAATTTGGACTCATCAGACCAAAGCACAGATGTCCACTGGTCTAATGTCCATTCCTTGTGTTCTTTAGCCCAAACAAGTATTTTCTGCTTGTTGCCTGTCCTTAGCAGTGGTTTCCTAGCAGCTATTTTACCTTGAAGACCTGCTGCATAAAGTCTCCTCTTAACAGTTGTTGTAGAGATGTGTCTGCTGCTAGAACTCTGTGTGGCATTGAACTGGTCTCTAATCTGAGCTGCTGTTAACCTGTGATTTCTGAGGCTGGTGACTCAGATAAACTTATCCTCAGAAGCAGAGGTGACTCTTGGTCTTCCTTTCCTGGGACGGTCCTCATGTGAGCCAGTTTCTTTGTAGCGCTTGATGGTTTTTGCAACTGCACTTGGGGACACTTTCAAAGTTTTCCCAATTTTTCGGACTGACAGACCTTCATTTCTTAAAGTAATGATGGCCACCCGTTTTTCTTTACTTAGCTGCTTTTTTCTTGCCATAATACACATTCTAACAGTCTATTCAGTAGGACTATCAGCTGTGTATCCACCAGACTTCTACACAACACAACTGATGGTCCCAACCCCATTTATAAGGGAAGAAATCACACTTATTAAACCTGACAGGGCACACATGTGAAGTGAAAACAGTGGGCCCATTTGGTCTTGTAAACTGTGGTGTCTGTTCACATGGGATGCATCTTAATAGTGCTGGGCAGCCCGCCTAATCTAATAGAAGGGTGTAAATACTAGGTTGTTTAACTGGATGCTGTGCATTGCCATAATGTGAACAGCGCTGCATACAAGTCTTCATTGTGCATCAATATACCAAGCAGCCGCCCCCTCCATGGATTGGTAGGTTGTGAGCAGTTTTCTCATCGGTATTCTTGAATCTGTTTTGCCGTCATCTTAAAGACGTGGGTCCACTGTATCCTGATAGTGCATATGTTTGAAGGCCTGGGCAGGTGAGCATCTCTGCCTTTTTGTTGTATTTTTTCACACCTGTGAAGTGGAAAACCATTTCCGGTGACTACCTCTTGAAGCTCATCAAGAGAATGCCAAGAGTGTGCAAAGCAGTAATCAAAGCAAAAGGTGGCTACTTTGAAGAACCTAGAATATAAGACATACAGTATTTTCAGTTGTTTCACACTTTTTTGTTAAGTATATAATTCCACATGTGTTAATTCATAGTTTTGATGCCTTCAGTGTGAATGTACAATTTTCATAGTCATGAAAATACAGAAAATTCTTTGAATGACAAGGTGTGTCCAAACTTTTGGTCTGTACTGTATATGTGCGCAAATCTACATTATACACTATATTAAGACAGCGTTACACTATATTATGTGTTGCATACATCATATAGGTGAGTGCTGTATATACATTTTATAGGTGATTCTGTGACTGGGGTGTATAGTCGCAGTATTGCCTATGTAACATATATACAGCAGTATCACCCATATATTGCATTTATAAGGCCAGCTTCACACTAGCATGTGATGCGAGAAACTTGCACAACTCTATTGCATCATCTCCCGGCACTGCCGCCGGTACTCGTACATGTAGCCTCACGCTCCGGTCCGAGTGCCGGCGGCTGCGCCAGGTGCTGATGCGAGAAACTCATGCAAGGTTCTCGCATCACACACGCTAGTGTGATCCCGGCCTGAGTCACAGTATCCCCTATACAGTATAAGGTATATAGACTGCAGTATATACATTATATATACGTGATACTGTGATTACACAGATTTAGCAGCCAGTATCACCTATATATTGCATATACAGCTGTCTATATACAGTATACAGGTGATAGTGCAAGTGCTGTACATACACAAAGTTTCCATATTGGGACTCACCCAGGTATCAAGATGGGGGGAGGATGAACAGCTGAGGTGCGTCCATTGTCGGCCATGCAGAGGAGCGAGTCCCTGGCTCGGACGGTGAGTAGAAAGGGGATATAGATCACCGAGGGGGACACAGATCACCGTGGGGTGGCACAACAATCACAGGGGGGGAGGTACAGAGATCACAGGGGAGCACAAAGATCACAGAGGAGCACATAGCTGGAGGGCACAGAGATTACAGGGGGCACAGAAATCACATGGGAGCACAAATATCACAGAGGGGTACATAGCAGGGGGCACATAGATCACAAGGGGGCAGAAAGCTGGGAGCAACAGAGATTGCAGGGGTGCATATAGCTGGGGGCACATATCACAGGGGGGCATATAGTTGGGGGGCACAGATCACAGGGGTGCATATAGCTGGGGGGGCACAGGTCACAGGGGGGCATATAGTTGGAGGGCACAGATCACAGGGGTACATATAGTTGGGGGGCAAAGATCACAGGGGGGCATATAGCTGGGGAGCACAGATCACAGGGGTGCATATAGCTGGGGGCACAGATCACAGGGTGCATATAGCTGGGGGCACAGATCACAGGGGGCATATAGCTGGGGGCATATATCACAGGGGTGCATATACCTAGGGGGCACAGATCACAGGGGGCATATAGTTGGGGCACAGATCACAGGGGGCATATAGTTGGGGGCACAAATCACAGAGGGCATATAGTTGGAGGGCACAGATCACAAGGGGGCATATAGCTGGGGAGCACAGATCACAGGGGTGCATATAGCTGAGGCACAGATCACAGGGGCATATAGCTGGGGGCACAGATCACAGGGGGCATATAGCTGGGGGCACATATCACAGGGGGGCATATAGCTAGGGGGCACAGATCACAGGGGGGCATATAGTTGGGGCACAGATCACAGGGGGGCATATAGTTGGGGCACAGATCACAGGGGGGGCATATAGCTGAGGGCACAGATCACAGGGGGTATATAGCTGGGGGCGCAGAGCACAGGGGTGCATATAGCTGGGGGGCACAGATCACAGGGGGGCATTTAGCTGGGGGGCATAGATCACAGGGGGCATATAGTTGGGGAACAGATCACAGGGGGCATATAGTTGGGAGCACAGATCACAGGGGGGCATAAAGCAGGGGGGCAGAGATCACAGGGGTGCATATAGTTGGGGCACAGATCACAGGGGCAATACAGTTGGGGGCACAGATCACAGGGGGCATATAGTTGGGGGCACAGATCACAGGGGTGCATATAGCTGGTGGGCACAGATCACAGGGGGCATATAGTTGGAGGGCACAGATCACAGGAGCATATAGCTGGGGTGGCACAGATCACAGGGGGAAAATAGTTGGGGGGCACAGATCACAGGGGGCATATATTTGGGGGGCATATAGCTGGGGAGCACAGATCACAGGGGTGCATATAGCAGGGGCACAGATCACAGGGGGCATAGAGTTGGGGGCACAGATCACAGGGGGCATATAGTTGGGGGCACAGATCACAGGGGGCATATAGTTGGGGGCACAGATCACAGGGGTGCATATAGCTGGGGGGCACAGATCACAGGGTTGTGTATAGCTGGGGGTCACAGATCACAGGGGAGCATATAGCTGGGGGGCACAGATCACAGGGGGGCATATAGTTGGTGGGCACAGATCACAGGGGTGCATATAGCTGAGGGCACAGATCACAGGGGGCATATATTTGGGGGGTATATAGCTGGGGAGCACAGATCACAGGGGTGCATATAGCAGGGGCACAGATCACAGGGGGCATAGAGTTGGGGGCACAGATCACAGGGGGCATATAGTTGGGGGCACAGATCACAGGGGTGCATATAGCTGGGGTGCACAGATCACAGGGTTGTGTATAGCTGGGGGGCACAGATCACAGGGGAGCATATAGCTGGGGGGCACAGATTACAGGGGGGCATATAGTAGGTGGGCACAGATCACAGGGGTGCATATAGCTGAGGGCACAGATCACAGGGGGCATATAGCTGGGGGGGCACAGATCACAGAGGGCATATAGCTAGGGGGCACAGATCACAGGGGGCATATAGCTGGGGGGCACAGATCACAGGGGGCATATAGCTGGGGGGCACAGATCACAGGGGGCATATAGCTAGGGGCACAGATCACAGGGGGGCATATAGTTGGGGCAAAGAACACAGGGGGGCATATAGTTGGGGACACAGATCACAGGGGGCATATAGCTGGGGGCACATATCACAGGGGGTCTATAGCTGGGGGGCACAGATCACAGGGGTGCATATAGCTGGGGGGCACAGATCACAGGGGGGCATATAGCTGGGGGGCATAGATCACAGGGGGCATATATTTGTGGGGAACAGATCACAGGGGGCATATAGTTTGGGGGCACAGATCACAGGGGGCATAAAGCTGGGAGGCAGTGAACACAGGGGTGCATATAGCTGAGGGGGCACAGATCACAGGGGGGCATAAAGCTGAAGGGCAGAGATCACAGGGGTGCATATAGCTGGGGGGACACAGATCACAGGGGGGCATACAGTTGGGGGCACAGATTACAGGGGAGCATATAGTTGGGGGGCACAGATCACAGGGGTTCATATAGATGAGGGCACAGATCACACGGGTGCATATAGCTGGGGGCACAGATCACAGGGAGGCATATAGATGGGGGGCACAGAGATTATATTGGGGCACATAGCTGGGGGGGCACATACCTGAGGGGCACAGATCACCAGGCACAGAAATTACCTGCAGACAGCCACTGTGCTCCTCTTCCGGGACAGAAGAACGGGAGAGCATTGGGCTCTAACCCCGCCCACCTCGGTGCTAACCCCACCCACCCCAATGACATCATCATTCATGTGCAGGCAATGTTCTGTAATGAACGTTCAGTGCACTTGGGGGTTAAACAGCTGGCAGGGCGTCACTGGAGAATTACGGACTGCTGGGACCTGCCTGCGGGCCGCATGTGGCCCATGGGACGGAGGTTCCCCCACCTGTTTAAAGGGCCGGCGGCGGCCCACTTTGCTGCTAGCCCACCGAGCATCTGCCCGGCTGGGCAGATTAGCAATCCAGGCCTGTATACAAGTAGTATATACAGAGCTCCTATGTATGTCAATCGAGTTGCTTGGAGAAAATCATCAAACCAGGAATTGATGCTTGTGGGAGATATTTTTCATATTCCTGGTGCATTCTGGGAAGAGTGAACAGTCACCGCGAATCTGAGGATCTTTGGCTGTAGCTGGATCGAGCTGCTTGGAGAAAATCTTTACGGTGATTCCAAAGAAATTTGTTTTGTTCAATATGGAGAAGGAGAGCATAGAACAAGGGAAAAAAACAGTAGATCTATTAATGGGTATACGTGGTTGTAAAAATAAAATTTATATTGTGACAGTAGTAAAACCCAACAGACCGGACTATATTGTACAGAGAGGACAGTCAGTGAACATTGCATGAGAAGAAAAAGGGAGAAAAGAACCGACCAAAAAAATCCCCATATACAAAGTAGTGATAATAACAAAATGCTTTATTGAAAACAGGTAGTAGCAGAGGTAACAAAACAATGATAAAAGTTATCCGCCAAAAATACACATAAATATAGATAAGAAAAAACTATGGATGCGCCCCCAAGATGGTGAACCATTTTGGAAGGAGGACCAGTTAGGCTAACACAGTATGAATAAGGTTTGTCATAAAAAACAGTAAACACAATAAAGTACATAGCCACAACAGAATATTGTAATTATTATAAAGATAAGTAAAGTGCAAGTGCGGTAAGTCAGTGCCTTATACAACAGTAGAATCCATATGTTGCATAAACATAAGTATGGGAAAGAGTATATGTGAGACAGTGCTCATGTAATCATGGGCCACTTATATTGGATCACCTAATAGTGAGTGCCATACTGGAATGGAATAGTAAGGACTCATATCCTTATACTGATAGAGGGGCTCCTTGATCCGAGTGGCGTCCACCCCGACACGCGTTTCGGCTTGCGCCTCTGCGAAGGAACAAGCCGAAACGCGCGTCGGGGTGGACGCCACACCTGTACCTCAATAAAGCAATTTGTTATTATCACTACTTTGTATATTGGGACTTTTTTGGTCGATTCTTTTCTCCCTTTTTCTTCTCATGTAATATGGAGAAGGAGATTAGCTGCATGGTGTACTGCAATGTTTGCTAAATGTTTACATGCTTGACAAAGGCAAAGACAAACTTTTCGTGCCAGAACTGCAAGTTTGTGACTTTGATAGAGGAAAAGATGCGAAGTCTTGAGGAGAGAATAGCTATACTGAAGCTGATCAATGAAGATGAGGATTTCCTTGACAGAACAGAAAAATCTCTTTGGAATGGTCCAAGAGAAGAACTTTTCACTGTTCCTGCAGAAGATAATGACAGAGCAGAAAAATCTAATTAGAATGTTTGAAGAGAAGCACCTTTCAATGTACCTGCAGAAGAAGAAAATTGGAAGCATGTGACCCAAAGAAGCAGGATGAGGAGGCAGTCAGCACCCATACCACTGAAGATCCGCTACCAGGCTTTCATGCAGGACAACTATAAAGATGTACATCAAAAAAGTGTTTTGCCCACTAAGAAAACACCAGTAAGAAATCATAAGTCTGTTGAGGGGTGTAAAAGATTCGCTGTGGTGAAGGTGAAAAGGAAAGTTGTGGTTATGGAGACACGGATGGTAAGCAAGTGACCTGGTCACTAGCCAAACCGCATGTACATGCACATAGAGAGGAGGTTACGACATGCTTAGGAAGATGACAGTCCTTTGAAGTATGTGGCCAGGTGACCAGATGGTCCCAGCCTGATTTCCCCAAACGTATCCATGGTGTCAGGTGACCGGATGGTCCCAACCTGGTTTCCCCAAGTGTATCCATGGTGCCAGGTGACTGAATGGTCCCAACCTGGTTTCTACAAACATATCGATAGGTTTCAGGTGACCGGATTGCAGGGCCGGCGTCAGCACCTGGCGCATGCAGGCAAGTGCTGGGGCCCTGAGCAGGCAGGGGTCCCACTTGTTGACAGGGATACCTGTGCGCTATGAGAGCCCGGTGCCAGCACCCTCGAGTGGGTCCCCCCGCTTGGTCAAGGCCTTGGCACTTGCAATACTTACCTCTCCCCTTTCCTATGCTGCAGCGTCTTCCGCATCATCTGACTGTGACGTTTCAGATCAGAGGCCGTGATGGCATCACTAGTTTGGGCCCTCTGCTCTGAGCAGTCAAAGGGAAGAGAGCCGGAAGACAGCGACGCTGAGTCAGAAGCAGAGCATCGGCCAGCGAGGAGAGCTGAGTATTTCATTTTTTTTTTATGTTTGAAGCAATATATGGGACCCATCATATACTGGAGCATTATATGGAGCCAAGCATATATTGGAGCGTTATATGGGACCCATCATATACTGGAGCATCATATGGGGTCCATTATATATGGAGCATCATATGGGGCCCATCATATTCTGGAGCATCATATGGGGCCCATCATATACTGGAACATCATATGGGGTCCATTATATATGGAGCATCATATGGGGCCCATCATATTCTGGAGCATCATATGGGGCCATCATATACTGGAGCATCATATGGGGCCCATCATATACTGGAACATCATAAGGAGCATCATATGGGGCCATCATATACTGGAGCATCATATGGGGCCCATTATATACTGGAGCATCTTATGGGGCTCATGATATACTGGAGCATCATATGGGGCTCATTATATATGGAGTAATATATGGGGCCCATTCTGTATGGAGCATTATATGGGACCCGTCATATACTGTATGGAGCATTATATGGAATCCATTATGCATGTAGCCTATATATGTTTTCCAGGTGTCCAAATCAAAGATGTGTCTGATGGGGTATCAAGACTCTTCAGTGCTAAAGAAGACTACCCACATCCATCAATACACGTAGGAACAAATGACACAGCAAGAAAGGACCTGGAAACTATAGGTAGAGACTTTGAAGACCTAGGCTGTAAAGTGAAGGAACTGGGAGCGCAGATCGTCTTCTCAGCCATCCTCCCAGCGGATGGACATGAACCAAGGAGATAGAACAGGATTCTACAGGTGAACAACTGGCTACGATAATGGTGCTGTAAGCAACGCTTTGGGTTTCTTGTCCATGTGGTGAATTACCTGTATGATGGACTCCTTGCTAGAGATGGGTTGCATCTTACAAAAACAGGAAAACACATGTTTGGTACACGCCTTGCCATTCTCATCAGGAGAGCTTTAAACTAGAGCAATATGGGATGGAAAATATACGGCAAAAATATGCAGCTAATGAATTCTTTTGAGAACCCTGATATTAGAAGTGGAAAGGAAGAACAAAAACAACAAACTCTTAATGAAAATAGAGGAGCAAGAGAAGTCAACTACAAACTAAAATGTGTCTATACAAATGCACAGAGTATGGGAAACAAACAAGGAGAATTTGAGTTGCTAACACAGGAAGAGAGATATGATGTCATAGGCATCACTGAAACTTGGTGGGACGATGCACATGCTTGGAATACAAACCTTGAAGGCTACAACGTATTTATTAGCAACAAGATTACCAAGAAAGGAGGAGGTGTTGCATTGTGTTAGGAAAATGTACTGTATATATCCACAGAGATCCAAGCTTCAGAGACTGGTAGCTCTGCAGAAACTGTTTGGGTAAGAATTTAAGGAGAGAAGATCAGAAAGGACACTATTGTAGGTGTTGTTAGGCCATCTGTACAGACTGAAGATTTTGAGGAACTCTTTTTACATCAGATGTCTCTGTTCTCAAAAAAATACGACATAGTGATCATGGGAGATTTTTACTATCCAGATATTTGTTGGGAATTTCTCTCAGGCAAAAGTACTGGGTATAGAAAATTCCTATCTTCTCTTGCCGACAACTTTATCTTTCAAAAGGTAGAAAAGAGAACAAGAGGATCTGCAATCTTGGACCTAATTCTTATCAACAAGGAGGAAATGGTTGAGGAAGTAAAGGTGGCTGGGAATTTAGCAGGCAGTGATCATGCTATCCTCGAATTTTGGATTACAAGAGGAGGAAGACCAGCAAGGACTCAGACTTTAAGATTGGAGTTCAGAAAGGCAGATTTTATGGACTCAGAAAGAGGTCCAATGGCTGGATGTTCTAAAGGACAGAAATGTCCAAGAAGGATGGGAGATTTTGTTAAATGAAATTCTCACCGCACAATTGGTAACAATACTGAAAAGAAGGAAGAATTGGAAGCATTTAAAGAGACAAGGGTGGATGTACACAGATTGTAATCACTTGTTAAAAAATAAAAAAAGAAATGTATGCCAAATGGAAAGAGGGGGGCATATCTAAAGAAGAATATAATGCTGTTTGAAGGGAATGCATGGCAATAGTTAGAAGAGCTAAAGCTAGTAATGACGTAAGGCTTGCAAGGGAGACCAAAAGCAGCAAAACATGATTTTGTGAGTATGTCAAAAGCAAAAGAAAAGTCTAAGATGCAATAGGATTTTTACAGGATGAAAAGGGTGAAGTGATCAGAAATGATTTTGAGAAGGCCAAACTCTTAAATTCCTATTTTGCATTTGTGTTCTCTAAGAAAGCAAATGTAACATCAACTGATCTTCATGGTGCCATTGAAGGAATAAAAGAATCCACTCTATCCATAAACAGAGAGATGGTGAGGGAACACTTAGCTAATTTAAATTAATTTACATCTCGTCATCCAGATGAATTACCATATTTTTCAGACTGTAAGATGCACCGGACCATAAGACGTACCTAGGTTTTAGATGAGGAAAAAAGAAAAAAAATTGGTAAATTCTGTACTAATATCTACTATCCTGATATGCATGCCCCCCTCATCTCTATCTGGTATGTATGGCCCCTTCATCCCCATCGTGGAATGCATGACTCCTCATCCCTATGCTGGTATGCATGGCCCTTTCATCCCTATCCTGGCATGCATGGCCCCATCAGAAAAACATTAAAAACAATAAACCATTCTACTTACCTTCTCTGTGCTCCATCGCAACATTCTGTTCTGATGCCAGCAGCCGATTAATGCTTCTAAGCAGTGCTTGGCAGTGACAAGCCGAGGACAGCTGTCGGAATATTCACTGCTCCCCATGCCGGGAGGGGCCTGGCGATCACGTGTGCCTGCTACTAAAGGGAATGAGTATTCAATGCTGTCCACTCTCATGGGCATGTAAAGCAGTGAATATTCATTTCTCTTTAATAGCGGGCACACGTGATCGTCCGGCCACTGCAGGAAGCTGGTGACAAAGCCCGCTATTTAAGAGAAATTAATATTCACTGCTCTCCACTCCCATGGGCATGGAGAGCAGTGAATATTAATTTATCTTTAGCAGCGGGCACACATGTTAGATGCAGCCCCTGACTCCTGCCTCCCGTGACCAGCTGCTCCGCTGCTGCCGCTCCCCAAACAGCAGGTACATCCAGACTATAAGACACACACCCCATATTCCCCCAAATTTTTGTAGGAAAAAAAGCGTGTCTTATAGTCCAAAAAATACGGTACATCTTAGGGTACTGAAAGAGTTAGCACAGGAAATTGCAGAACCACTAGCCAGAAACTTTGAAAAATCCTGTAAAACAGAAGACGTCCCAAAAAAATTGGAGAAGGGCAAATCTTGTCCCTATCTTCAAAAAAGGAAAGAAGACGGAGCCAGGAAATTACAGGCCAGTGAGCCTTATTTCTTTACCAGGAAAGATATTTGAACAAATTATTAAACATGTATGTAAGTACTTGGATGACAATACAGTAATTAACCAGAGCCAGCATGGGTTTGTAGCAAACAAGTCATTCCAGACTAATCTAATTTCTTTCTATGATGGAGTCACTGATTGGATGGATCAGGGAAATCCTTTAGCTATAGTATATCTCGACTTCAGCAAAGAATCTGATAAAGTGTCTCATACTATCCTTATTGAAAAAATGACCAAGTATGGGATGACAAGGCTACGGTTAGGTGGGTTCATAACTGGCTCTTTGATCGTACTCAATGAGTGGTAATAAATGGTT
>JARQOD010000006.1:136084580-136226398 GCA_033576555.1 Oophaga sylvatica
CCAAGATCCATGGACCTTGCCAGCCTGATAATACCAGGCCACAGCAGTCTGCATATCTTGGCTGATTAACAAAAATAGGGATCCCCTTGAAAAAAATTGTCGTGGGGTCCCCCCTATTTTTGTTAACCAGCCAGATGAAGCAGACCGCTGAGGCCTGGTTTTTCAGGCTGGTAAGGATCCAATATCCATGGACCTTGCAAGCCTGATAATACCAGGCCACAGCAGTCTGCTTAGCTTGGCTGGTTAACAAAAATAGGGGATCCCCTCGAAAAAAAAACGGCGTGGGGATCCCCCCTATTTTTGTTAACCAGCCAAGTAAAATGCAGACTGCTGCGGCCTGGTATTAAAAGACTGTCAAGGCCCATGGATTTTGGCCCTCAACAGCCTGATAATACCAGGCTACAGCAGCCCCACATTTGGCGCATCAAAAGATGTGCCAATTGTGGCACTTTACCCGGCTCTTCCCACTTGCCCTGTAGCGGTGGCAAGCGGGGTAATAAGGGGTTATTGTCACCGTTGATTGCACGGTGACAATAAGCCCGGTTAATAATGGATAGGCGTCAATAAGACACCGATCCATTATTAATCCGAAAGTTATTAAATGTATAAAAAAAAGACACAGCAAGAAAAAAGTCTTTTAATGAAATAAAAGAGACAACACAGTTTTCATTTCTTTTATTACTCTCTCATTCCTGCGACGCCATCGATCTCCTGTAAAAAAAAGAAAAAAAACAAACCAACAGTATACCACCTGTCCGACGCAGTCCATAACGATAGTCCCACGACGATCCAGCTCTGCTACATCGCAATGACAGGCAGAGCCTGTCATTGCAACGCAGCACAGCTGATTACCTGCTTCCCCGGCGGTGACGTCATCGGACTGACTGCTTTACGGCCGGGATTACCCAGCAGTCACTGCAGTTATCGCGAGAAACTGCATGTGACCGCCGGGGAAAGAAGATGGCGGCCATGAAGCAGTGCAGGACGTGACCGCCGGAGATCTTCTGCCAGGTAAGTGCCGCTGACTCCTGACAGACCCGACCGACGGACACTGACAGTGACAGTGACAATCCCGATTCCGGTATCCGATAAGACGAAAATATCGGAACTCGGAATCGGAATTCCGATACAGCTAATATCGGCCGATACCCGATATTTGCAGTATCGGAATGCTCAACACTAATCAATACCCGTTACCCTTGATTTCTGACCTGTTTTCCAGGGTGAAAAACGCTACTTGGTTTACTAAGCTTGACCTCAGGGGGGCGTATAACCTTATTCGCATTAAGCACGGGGATGAATGGAAGACGGCATTTAACACCCCTGAAGGGCATTTTGAGTACCTTGTGATGCCCTTTGGGCTCACTAATGCTCCTTCCGTCTTCCAGTCCTTCATGAATGACATTTTCAGGGATTTTGTGGACAAGTTTCTGATTGTTTATTTGGATGATATCTTGATTTTTTCTAATGACTGGGACTCTCATGTGAAACATGTTCGAACTGTATTCCAGATTTTGAGAGAGAATGCTCTGTATGTGAAGGGATCAAAGTGTCTTTTTGGCGTACAGAAGATCTCATTTCTGGGATTCATTTTGTCCCCATCTGTTATTGAAATGGACCCGGTCAAGGTTCAGGCCATCTGTGATTGGGTCCAACCTACTTCATTAAAGGCTCTTCAGAGATTTTTGGGTTTTGCCAATTTCTATCGTAAATTTATTGGTAATTTCTCTGTTATTGTTAAACCATTAACTGATTTGACCAGAAAGGGTTCTGATGTGGTGAATTGGCCTCCTGAGGCAGTCTCTGCGTTTCAGGAACTTAAGCAGAGATTCACTTCTGCTCCTGTTCTACGGCAGCCTGATGTTTCTCTGCCATTTCAGGTGGAGGTTGATGCCTCTGAAATTGGGGCAGGTGCCGTTTTGTCCCAAAAAGATCCAGAGACCTCTAAAAGTAACCCTTGTGCCTTTTTCTCTCGAAAATTTTCTCCTACTGAACGTAATTATGACGTGGGTAATCGGGAGTTATTGGCCATGAAGTGGGCTTTTGAAGAGTGGAGACATTGGCTGGAGGGAGCCAAACATCAGGTGGTGGTCCTTACGGACCATAAGAATCTGGTCTATCTGGAATCTGCCAAGCGACTCAATCCTAGACAGGCCAGGTGGGCCTTGTTTTTCACACGTTTTAATTTTGTGGTTTCCTTTCTTCCTGGCACTAAGAATGTTAAGGCGGATGCCCTCTCGAGGAGTTTCCTTGCGGACTCTCCTGAGCTATCTGATCCCTCTGTTATTTTGAAGGAGGGTGTAGTTCTTTCCGCCATCTCGCCCAATTTGAGACTTGCTCTGGAGGGGTGTCAGGAGGATAGGCCCGAGCGCTGCCCTGTTGGAAAATTGTTTGTCCCGGACCAATGGAAAAAGAGTGTGATGTCTGAGATTCATTGTTCCGCATTGGCTGGGCATCCCGGAATTTTTGGTACCAGAGACTTGGTTAGTCGGTCCTTTTGGTGGCCTACCTTGTCTCGCGATGTCAGGGAATTTGTGCAGTCCTGCGGGACTTGCTCTCGCTCCAAGCCTTGCTCTCGCTCTAGTGGTTTGTTGATGCCATTGCCTGTGCCCAAGAGACCATGGACCCATATCTCTATGGATTTCATTTCCGATCTTCCTGTTTCTCAGAGAATGACCACCATCTGGGTAATTTGTGATAGGTTTTCCAAAATGATACATCTTGTGCCATTACCTAAGTTGCCTTCCTCCTCTGAATTGGTGCCGTTGTTCCTTCAGCACGTGGTTCGTTTACACGGCATTCCTGAGAACATTGTGTCTGACAGAGGAGTCCAGTTTGTTTCCAGATTTTGGAGGACTTTTTGTTCTAAACTGGGTGTTCAATTGTCTTTCTCCTCGGCATTTCATCCTCAGACCAATGGTCAAACTGAGAGAACAAACCAGACATTGGAGACTTATCTAAGATGCTTTGTGTCTGCTGATCAGGATGACTGGGTCTCTTTTTTGCCTTTGGCTGAGTTTGCTCTTAATAATAGGGCTAGCTCTGCCACTTTGATGTCTCCGTTTTTCTGTAATTCTGGGTTTCACCCTCGATTTTCTTCAGGACAGACGGAGGCTTCTGTCTGTCCAGGTGTTGACTCTGTTGTGGAGCGTATGCAACAGATTTGGGACCAGGTAGTGGAGAGGTTGTCCCTCTCTCAGGAGAAGGCCCAGCGGTTTGCTAACCGGCATAGGACTGATGGTCCTCGGTTTAAAGTGGGGGACTTGGTCTGGTTGTCCTCAAAGAATATTCCTATGAGAGTAGCATCTCCTAAATTTAAGCCTAGGTTCATTGGACCTTATAAGATCATGGAGATTATTAATCCTGTTTCTTTTCGTTTGCTTCTTCCAGGGACATTTAAGATCCATAACGTGTTCCACAAGTCCTTGTTGAAGAGGTTTGTTGAGCCAGTGGTTCCTGCTGCTGTGCCTCCTGACCCTGTTTTGGTTGAGGGCAATCTGGAGTATGTGGTTGAGAAAATATTGGATTCTCGTTTTTCTAGACGAAGACTCCAGTATTTGGTTAAATGGAGAGGTTATGGTCAGGAAGATAATTCTTGGGTGTTTGCTTCGGACATCCATGCTAGGAGACTTATCCGTGCGTATCATAGAACTCATCCTGACCGACCTGGTTGCTCAAATGAGGGTTCGGTGACCCCTCCTCAAGGGGGGGTACTGTTGTGAATGGGTTTGAGATGAGTTCTGAGCAGAGCCTCCCTCTGGTGGTTACAAGCGGTACTAGTGAGGATTGTGAAGACTGGGAATCAGGTGTTACTGATTGGTCTTATTTAAGGGAATCATTTTCCCATCAGGGTTGCCGGTGATCAATTGTTCTGGTCTGAATCCTTCTTTCCAGTTTCCCTTGTAGCCTGCTGTGTCGTGTCTGCATCTCCTGCTTTCAGATAAGACAATTTCTTATTTTGTGTTTTTGCTACATTTTTGCATTTGGTCCTGCACTTCTGTGGGGGCCTTCAGGGTCCCCTCCGGGGGCTTTTGCCCTCTCAGTTTAGTCCAGCCACTGTGTTTTGTACTTTTGCTTTTTCCAGTTTTTTCAGTGGCTGCTGTTTCTGTTACACCAGAGAGCTAATTTAGGTGGTAGAGGTCGTGTGATCTCAGGTGATTTTGAAATTAGTAGAGTTGGTGTTTTTCAGGGTTTTCTGGGATTGCAGTAAGTACCCTTCCTTTCCTTTTCTATTTAGATAGTTTGGGCCCCAGCGTTTGCTCATACTATTTTCTTTCTGTGTCAGTATTTCCTCTTGTCTAACCGCCATTACATGTTTGGGGGCTTTCTATTATCTTTGGGGTTCTGCTCCGGGGCAGATAGCTTTCCTATTTCTATCTTTAGGTGTAGTTAGTTTCTCAGGCTGTGACGAGGCGTCTAGGACCAACGTAGGAACGCTCCACGGCTGCCTCTAGTTGCGGTGGTTAGTCAGGGTACTGCAATCTCATAGATTCCAACTGCTCTGGTGTATTTCCTTTTTTGCCTGCATTCCTCAGCTACCGTAACATAACACTGCAGTGGCTGACAGGGGTATGGGCCACAGTCCTGTATGAGTCCAACGTGGCTCTGCAAATGTACACTGGTGAAGTCAGGGCGCTAGTGTCTGGGTAAATATTCGCTGGCAACGTCAGGGCACAAGTGTCAGTACCGTATGCAGTCCCTCTTATGTGGAACGTGTGCAGCACTCACGGACACTGAGTGTACGGCGCCTTTCTCTCTGGTAGTCACCGGCACACTGCACCTGCTCTTTGTAGTCACCGGGCACACTGCATCACTCTCTTTGGTCCCCGCTGCTGGCGACGGGAGATGGCGGACGCTGGCCTGTACAATGCTGGTGCTCCCCGGACGGAGCACTCTTCTCCCTGGCTGCTGCTGCTGCTGGACACACAGCTCTCCTCAGCGCAGCAGTCCCTCTCCTTCTGAACTGCTGTAGAATGCCTGGCCGTTCCCTGTGCTGCGGCCCCTCTGCAGGCAGTGGGGCCTGTCGCAGCACCGGCACTGCCCAATGGTTCACGCCAAAAGCCTCCTGCTGCGTGCGCTTTCCTCTTTTATCCCTCTGCTACTGCGCATGCTTTTCTCTCATATCCTCGTCCCCCTCGGTCAGCAGGAAGGTCCTCCTCATTAGAGCTTCCCCCAGGCAACAAGGGAAGGTCCGCCTCGTTAAAGCTTCCCCCAGGGAACAGGTGATGCAGCCTTTTCAGTTCCGGACCTGGCACGCAGGTACCCGCGGTCTGGTCATCCCTTACATGTGCATGGGGCTGTAGGGGCATCGTACGTTGTGGGGACATCGTACTGTGTGTGGCTGGTGCTGTGGGGGCATCGTGTGCTGTGGTGGCATTGTACTGTGTGTGGGGGTATCATACTGTGTGTGCCTGGTGCTGTGGGGGCATTGTACGTTGTAGTGGCATTGTACTGTGTGGGGGTATCATACTGTGTGTGCCTGGGTCTGTGGGGGCATCGTACTGTGTGTGCCTGGAGTTGTAGGGGCATCGTACGTTGTGGGGACATCATACTGTGTGTGGTTGGTGCTGTTGGGGAATTGTATGTTATGGTGGCATTGTACTGTGTGTGGGGGCATCATACTGTGTGGGAGGGCTGTGGGGCATCTTTCTGTGTGTAGCTTTTTATCCAGGTACAGTGGCTGAATAATGGGAGCAAATGATTTGTAGATGTTGTAAAAAGCAGTGAATTATATGGTGCTGATTCGCAGCTATAAGTAAAGATACAAATTACAATCAGCCATATCGTAACATGTAACAGTGACTCAGCGGAATTAATTGTGCTCTGTATTAAGTGATACAAAAAATAAAAACAGTAATAATTATATTAATATTGAGCAGAATTAATTTCAGTCTATTGGTTTGGCCTCCACAACAGTCACAGTCTCTCATGTTGCCCATCGGGAAAATAAATTGGCCACCGCTGGTATATAGAATACTAAAATCTCACTATTTATGAGGGAAAACTGTATATTATAGATATGTTTCCACACATGAATAGAGAGAACTTGTTTCCATCAGAAGCCCCCTTTATAACCTATCACAGGTGATCGGAGGTGTCCAATAGCTGGGACATGGACTGACCAGCAGAATGGGGCACGTTTATCTCTGTAAGGCCTTGCTCACACTGGCATGTAACTCAGATGAGTGCAATTTGCTAAAAAAAAATCTGATTGCTCTCGGACCAATGTTAACGAGGCTGTCCAGATCTGTGGATTTTTTTCTCAGCTGTATTCGGCATGCTACGATTTCATTCTGAAATTGGATGGGTGGAGAAACAAAAAAATTAATCGGCTGCCTTATGGACCACCAGTATACGGACCACCAGTACAAGCACAGTGGCGTACCGCCAATGGCGGCAGACCACGCGACTTCTGTGCGGCCCCGAGGGGTGAGGGGGCCCGCCGGAGTCTGACCGCAACGGCTGTGCTGTGTCGTGCCTTTAATTCAGGGGTGGGGAACATCCGGCCAGTGGGCCGCATGCGGCCCGTGGTGATTTTTCATGCAGCTTGCGGGCAGGTCCCCAGAGTCTGCAATCCTCGGACGGCACCGGCAGCCGTATCCTGTCAGCTGACGGCCCTTTTAGCTCCCAAGTGCACAGCATGCAGCATTCCTTACAGAACACTGCCTGCCTGCACATGAATGATGATCTCATCAGGGTGGACGGGGTTAGCATCAGGGTGGGTGGGGTTAGGACCCAATGCACTCCTGTCCTGTCCCGGAACAGGAGCTGTTCCCATAGAGTCCAGAGCGATCTCTGTGCGTGCCAGCAGCTCTGTACATGTCTGTGGGTGATTTCTGTGCCGGCAGCTCTGTGCCTTTCTGCTGGGGATCTGTGCCCCTCAGCTATGTGCCCACCCTGTGAGCTCTGTGCCCCCCTTTTTCAGCACAGAATGATTGTTCAAAACAAGCACAGGTGCTCAGTGGACCCTTGGTTTGGCACAACATTTAAAGGGGTTGTCCACTACTAGGACAACCCCTTCTGAAACTAAATTTTCGGCCCCAATAAAATAATAAAGCCTATACTCACCTCCCGTGCCGGCTCCGTACCAGTGGTGTGGACACTTGTGGTCCGGGGCTGTGATGCAGTGGAATGACACATGATGCCTGTCTCCACCTTCGTACAATCTGAACAATAAGGGGAAGTCCGGGCTGCATCTGATTCCCGACTTCCTCTTCATGATCAGTTTGTCCAAAGGCGATGACAGTGAAACCAGCGCTGATTTGGTGCTGGTGTCATGTGTCACAACACCACATCACAGTCTTGGGGAGAGTGAGTTCCGGCACCACGGGATTGGGGTTGAATATATAGTTTTAGAAGTAGTAGTACTAGTAGTGGACAACTCCTTTAAGTGCTCCTTCCCATCTACTTGTTTTTTTCTCTATCTCCACCCTCCATTTTGATTGACAGCTCTGGCTTTATAGAACCAGAGAAGGTCGGAGATAGATGGAAAACAAATAGGTGGGAAGGTGCACTAAAATGTTTTGCTGCACCGAGTGCATGTACTTGGTTTCAACAGTCATTCTGTTGCTGACAGAGTCCCTTTAGGGATTCGCCAATGAGAGTGACAGGAGAACCCAGGGTTGCAGAGTGAAGTAGAATTCCACTAACGATGGTGTGTGATAAAAAAAACTTAATAGAGTTAGTGGAATTCTGCTTCACTTGGCAGCGCTCGTTCCACTCTCATGTGATTCCTTTTGATAGATCCAATGTGGGGAGCAGCAGCAGGCAGGAGATTTCTCCTATTCACTTCCCTGCAGAGTTATGCCTGCCTTGCACACCCTTCATAGGTGAGTACGCTCACTACATTTCCTCCATCAGTCCTGGTTGATCTGTGCAAGGAGTGCTTTCTTTTCCTTTCTTTCTACATACCTTTAAAGCTACGGTCACACTATTAGTATTTTACATCAGTATTTGTAAGACAAAACCAGGAGTGGGTAATAAATATAGAAGTGGTGACTAGTGTTGAGCGATACGATACCGCAAGTATCGGGTATCGGCCGATATTAGCTCTATCGGACTTTCGATACTTAGTTCCGATATTTTCGTTTTATCGGATACCGGAATCGGATTTGTCACTGTCACTGTCAGTGTCCGTCGGTCGGGTCTGTCAGGAGTCAGCGGCACTTACCTGGCAGAAGATCTCCGGCGGTCACGGGCTGGACTGCTTGATGGCCGCCATCATCTTTCCCCGGCGGTCACATGCAGTTTCTCGCGATAACTGCAGTGACTGCTGGGTAATCCCGGCCGTAAAGCAGTCAGTCCGATGACGTCACCGCCGGGGAAGCAGGTAATCAGCTGTGCTGCGTCGCGATGACAGGCTCTGCCTGTCATTGCGATGTAGCAGAGCTGGATCGTCGTGGGACTGTCGTTACTATGGACTGCGTCGGACAGGTGGTATACTGTTGGTTTGTTTTTTTTTCTTTTTTACAGGAGATCGATGGCGTCGCAGGAATGATAGTTGTCTCTTTTATTTCATTAAAATACTTTTTTCTTGCTGTGTCTTTTTTTTTATACATTTAAAAACTTTGGGATTAATAATGGATCGGTGTCTTATTGACACCTCTCCATTATTAACCGGGCTTATTCTCACCGTGCAATCAACGGTGACATTAACCCCTTATTACCCCACTTGCCACCGCTACAGGGCAGTGGGAAGAGCGGGGTAAAGTGCCACAATTGGCACATCTTTTGATGCGCCAAATGTGGGGCTGCTGTAGCCTGGTATTATCAGGCTGTTGAGGGCCAAAATCCATGGGCCTTGACAGTCTTTTAATACCAGGCCGCAGCAGTCTGCATTTTACTTGGCTGGTTAACAAAAATAGGGGGACCCCTACGCCGTTTTTTTTTCGAGGGGATCCCCAATTTTTGTTAACCAGCCAAGCTAAGCAGACTGCTGTGGCCTGGTATTATCAGGCTGGCAAGGTCCATGGATATTGGATCCTTACCAGCCTGAAAAACCAGGCCTCAGCAGTCTGCTTCATCTGGCTGGTTAACAAAAATAGGGGGGACCCCACGCCAAATTTTTTTCGAGGGGATCCCCTATTTTTGTTAACCAGCCAAGATATGCAGACTGCTGTGGCCTGGTATTATCAGGCTGGCAAGCAGGGTCGGACTGAGGCACCGGGACACCGGAGAAACCTACGGTGGGCCCCAGCTCCTGCGTGGTGGGCCCTGATTTGAAAGGATAGGTCGCGGGGCAGAGGGGGCGGTGGCCCCGGGGCCCGCGCTCTGAGGGGCCCACCCGGAGCTACGATACAGTTACATTCTGCGGCAGAGCAGGGAGAATCGCTCTCCCTGCTCTGCCTCCCGGAAGCTATGGGCCTGAACAGGCGTTGGGGGGGCCCGGTGCCAGCAGTGGGCCCCCCACCCGTCATCGGAGGGTCAGCTGTATCGGCATCCAGCCGATAAAGCTGACCGCATGGAGAGAGAAGGAGCGAGCGCTCCTTCTCTCCCATAATCCCCCTCTCAGCGTATTACAGCGGGCGCAATAACATCACCTGCCGGCGCCCGCTGTCAGACGCTGAGAGGGAGAACAGTGAGCAGCACAGGAGCTGGGAGGTGAGTTTTTTTTTTTATTTTTTTTTAATGGGGGTGCAGTCGAGTCCTGGCTGGAGAAGTCGTCATGTCGGTGTGGGCCAGATGGAAAAGACATGAAAAGTGAACAATTCCATTAGAAATGTAACACCTGCACATGGAACTGTCAGAGCAGCTACTGGTATACTGGGATTTACAGACACTAAGAAGAGTTTTGCAGCTGCTGTTAAACAGGGACCTTCAGACATTAATGGTTTTTTCCCTGAGCTGCGGGGGACTACAATTCCCATGGACCCTTGTTTCAGTCAGATGACACAGCTTGGAGGGATAGGAGGGAGGAGGAACTTGGGGGAGGGAGCTGGTGAGGAAGTGAAAGAAAGTGAGAGAGCGGATGGTTCATGTAAAAGATGGAGCGCTGTGGACTTGTATTCCTCTAAAGAGCGGAGCGTTCCAGTCCCCTCTGATATACCTGCGAATCTGGAGAGAACGCAGCCCGGTCATCAGGTGAAGCAAGCAACATTAAGGACTCGGAGAGTTCTGCCGGCACTCCCACCGTATAAAGGCCTGAATCCTGCCGCCCCCAGTTGGGGTCCAGGGAAAACTACCACCGGTGGAGACGCACCATGAGTGCCCCTTTTCGAGACTTGTAGTTCAACCAGCCCGTTACAGTGAGTACACTACGCCCCAGACTATTTACCTTCGTGAGCATCTAAGTGCACCAACGGTTATAAATTTGCGCGCCAACATCCGCGGCAACTGGGCCCCAACGTTTGGACTGGGTTAATACAAGAAAAGGGGAACCCTGCTATGTTATATTTCCAGGGTTGGGGAAAGAATTAGGTTGTGATGTGTATATGATTTTTATAGAGCACCGTTACCTGTATTGCATGTTGTTTCTTTAAATACACTTCATTTCTGCTGCATATCCATAAACCAGTTAAACTGTTTTATTCCTGTTTTGGGTGAGTGTGTACTGAGCTATAGGCAGGGGTTTCCCGAATCAGTCCCTGGCAGAAGATAACAGTCCTTCTGCAGTCCTAGAGAGAGCTCCAATCAAGATTCGGGTGGAGGCACTGCGCCCTAAAGAGGTGAGACCCCCCATAACACCCAGCGTACCGTGGTAGCCCTGAAGGGGTGTTACAGTGGAGGCACTGCTGAGATACAGAACTAACACAGGAGTATTTACTATGGAGACTTTAACAGAGCGAGAAGTATATTTGTGGTGTGAAGAGATGGATGTTACAGCTAGTCAAAGCTTTGCAGTGAGTGGTGAGCTCTGTGATGCATCTGATGAAGAGATACTGAAAATAGTTAACAGACTCACTGAACTTGCCCACCCTGAAGTGGTCGACCGCAGAAAGGAAAAGGGGGGACAGTTACCCATAGCCCTGATCTCAACCGGGCAGATCTTGAGGAAAGATTACTTCCCATCCATGATAGCCGTGTCCCCAGAGTATGGTCGACAATGGAAGATCACTTGGCCTAATGAGTCCGAAGTTGAGACCCGGCAACAGGAATCAACCACTCAGTCTAGGAAGACTAGTATACGTCCGCCCTCTACTCCCCTTAGAACCAGTCCTGAAGAGACAGCGGCCCCTGTTGATGTGCTTATGACAGCTATGGAAAAGTTAGTCAGTCAGTTTGCAAAGATGCAGCCAGAAGGGAACTACCGTCGTTTAAGAACCTTCTCGGGTGCCCTCCCCACCCCTGCTGGAGAAGAAGAATATGATACTTGGAGGGATGTCACTTTACTGTGCTTAGAAGAGTGGCAGTGCACTGATGCCGTGAAGAAGCAGAGAATAGTAGAAAGTTTGAAGGGTACTGCTATGGAAGTGGTGCAGGCTGCTTGGCGGAGCAAGCCACTAGCAACTTATCAAGATTATATGAGTGCTTTAGAAGATGCTTTTGGATCCCCTGAAGATGCTACTGATCTACTCTATAAACTTCGTACCACCTACCAACAACCAGATGAGAAGATGTCCGACTATCTATACCGATTGGATAAGATGGTTCATAGAATAGTATCTAAAGGTGGAGTCAGCCCTAAAGAAGTTGATCAGTGTCGTCTGGACCAAGTACTCAGAGGAGCTCTCACTCATGATCCAATTGCTCAGCGGATGAGGTCTTGTGATAAAGAGAAGATTCCTGGTTCTTTTCATGAGTTGCTTAAGGAAGTTCGCAAGGAAGAGGTTATTTTGGCCGCAAGAGAGAAGACCTCCCCTCGGGTGACTACTGTTGCCTTGAAGCCAGCAGCCGACTGCCGAGAGAGGGAACTGCTGAAAGTCATCGAGAAACAGGGGGAGCAGATTACTCAATTGTTAAGTGCTCAGGCCAAGACAATACAGCGGTTACAAAGTGCTGCAGAGGTAGCCGAGAAGCAGACCCTGGCTTCAGGAAGAGAGAATGATGACCTGTGTAGAGTGGAAAGTAGGAAACCAGAAGGGTGCTTTGTCTGTGGGAGTCCGGGCCATATAGCTCGTCAGTGTCCAAAGAGGTGGAGCTCAAAGAACTCTTCACATTCTCCCCACCTCCCTCCGAGGCAGTCGGGAAACGGGAAAGGGGGCCAGTAGAACCCCATACTGAGCCCCCATCAGCAACTAAGACCTACTCTACCTCTCCATCCAATAGTGCCTCATCGAAAACACTGCCTGAAGGGTTAGTGGGACCAGCCCCGCATGTCCCCGCATATATCAATGGTAAATCTTGTTCAGTATTGCTGGATAGCGGATCTCAAGTGTCCATCATTTTTGAAGGATGGTATAAGAGATATTTATCCAATGTGCCTCTGAAACCGCTGTCTGGACTCGTGGTGTGGGGACTGAGTGAACACAGCTATCCCTACCGAGGATACGTGTCCGTGACACTACGATTCCCAGAGACTGTTGTTGGAGTGGATAAAGAGATACCCATTATAGCGCTAATCTGCCCGGAGGCAGAGGCAGATGAGAGACCCACACCTGTCATAGTGGGAACAAATGCCAACATTTTCCGTACGTTAGCTCAGTGGTGTCGTGAAGCTGGGGGAGAAAAGTACTCGCAGACCCTATCCATCCACCCAGTCTGTCTGGAAGCCTATGTGAGGACGGAGGAGGAGAAGAGGGAACTGCAGCCTGAAAGCTTTGACCCTTGTTTTGAAGGAAGTGAGCTGAAAGGAGAAGAGAGGAGGCTAGTCATCGACGGCATGATGATGCGGGGGGCGGCTTTCTCCTTGGGCGAATGGGACATGGGCCTCGCCCAAGGAGTAGAGCATCGCATTCGGTTGAAAGATCAAAAGCCTTTCCGAGAGAGATCCCGAAGATTGGCCCCGGCGGATATCGAAGATGTTAGGCAGCATCTACGTGGTATGTTAGACACAGGAGTCATCATAGAGTCTAGTAGCCCATATGCTTCCCCCATTGTGATTGCTCGGAAAAAAAATGGAGCTATTCGGATGTGTGTGGATTATCGTACTTTGAACAAACGTACGGTTCCTGACCAGTACACTGTGCCCCGAATTGATGAAGCTTTAGATTGCCTGCAAGGGAGCCAATGGTTTTCTGTGTTAGATCTCCGGAGTGGTTACTATCAGATACCCATGTCAAAGGAAGATCAAGAGAAGACCGCTTTTATCTGCCCCATTGGGTTCTTCGAGTTTCAAAGACTGCCTCAAGGACTGACAGGTGCTCCGGCCACTTTTCAGAGATGTATGGACAAAGTAGTGGGGGACATGCACTTACGTGAGGTCTTGGTTTATCTCGATGATCTTATTGTTTTTGGGAAGACTCTGGAAGAACACAACCAGCGGTTGTTCAAGGTGCTGGATCGGTTGAAGGAGGCTGGGTTGAAGTTGTCCCTTGATAAGTGCCGGATTTGCCAGACGACTGTGAAATATGTGGGGCACATAGTCAGCAGAGAAGGAATTTCCACCGACCCCGCCAAAGTGGAGGCTGTGGTAAACTGGCCTAAGCCCACCAAGCTGGGGGAGCTTAGGTCCTTTTTAGGATTCTGTGGATACTACCGAAGATTTGTACCCCAGTACTCTCGGATTGCGAAGCCATTAACTGCTCTTACCCAGGGGTATCCCCCTTCCGGCGGGACAGCCCGCCCCTCAAGGTCAGGGAAAAGAGACTACTTCCGAGTTAATGAACCTTTTGGGGAAAGATGGACACCCTTATGCGACGAGGCATTCGAGAAACTGAAGTCATGTTTGACCCAAACTCCAGTGTTGGCCTATGCAGACGCCAGTAAACCATATGTGTTACATATAGATGCTTCTCTCGACGGACTAGGAGGGATTCTCTATCAGGACCATGATGGCTGTCTACGTCCCGTTTACTACATTAGTCGAGGATTGACTCCCAGTGAACGCAACTACCCAGCTCACAAACTGGAGTTTCTGGCTCTGAAATGGGCTGTAGTGGACATGCTGCATGACTACCTCTATGGGGTACGCTTCGTGGTTCATACCGACAACAATCCATTAACCTACGTGAGAACCACAGCAAAACTGGATGCCACGGGGTACCGGTGGCTTGCCGCACTCTCTCTGTATGATTTCAGCTTAAAATATCGACCAGGGATCAGTAACATTGATGCAGACACACTCTCTCGCCTGCCTAGTGAACCTTTAAATGAGGAAGAAGAAGGAGGATGGATAGAGGTCCCTGCCCCTGAGGTGAAGACTCTGTGCCATAGACATCGAACTGATGCCCTCACTCTGCAGTGCTGTGCTAAATTCTTAGGAGCATCTAGCGAAGCGCTCCCGTTGTCGTACTGTCGAGTGACAAATGTAACCCCAGACTCTCTCCCTCAACTGACTCATAATCAAGTCAGGACGGCGCAGCAGGAGGATCAGTCAGTGGGGGTAGTTCGATGGTGGGTGAAGAGGGGCTGGAGGCCCGAAAAGAATGCATTAAGAACAGAGGAGTCTGTCCTGCTGACTCGGCAGCTAGAGTCGCTAGTAGTAAAAAATGGGCTACTATACCGAGAGACAAGGGGCCAGAAGGGAGGAGTCCGCAGGCAGCTGGTGTTACCCACCCGATTTCGGAAGATGGTCATGAAGTCCCTGCATGATGACCATGGACATCTTGGCATCGAAAAGACTACGAGTCTCGTGGCCGACCGATTCTATTGGCCTCGCATGGAAGCGGATATTGAAGAATACTGCAAATCATGCTCCCGGTGTGTGTTGAGAAAAACCTTGCCTTTGAGAACAGCCCCCCTTGTGAACATTACCAGTGATGGCCCACTTGAACTAGTGTGCATTGATTTCCTCTCCATCGAGCCTGATGAAAGCAATGTCAGTAATGTGTTAGTGGTCACTGACCATTTCACCCGATATGCCCAGGCCTACTCCACTAAAGATCAAAGGGCAATTACTGTGGCAAAAACATTATGGGAGAAGTTCTTTGTACATTACGGGCTGCCTGCCCGCATCCATACCGATCAAGGAAGAGATTTCGAAAGTAGACTAATCAAGGAGCTATGCGCTCTCTGTGGGATCAAGAAATCCAGAACCACGCCATATCACCCCCAAGGGGATCCTCAACCTGAGAGATTCAACCGTACCCTTCTGAACATGTTAGGCACTTTAGATCCCAGGAAGAAGGGACACTGGAGCAGGCATGTGAGCCAGTTGGTTCATGCCTACAATTGCACCACAAATGAGTCAACTGGATATTCTCCTTATTTCCTCATGTTTGGAAGAAAAGCCCGACTACCCGTGGATATTAGTTTTGGGACATCCATTGACCGTTCTAATGGGAAGACCTACTTAAAATATGTGTCCCAGCTAAAAGAAGATTTGACAAAAGCTTACAAATTGGCAGAGCAGGCCTCTGGTCGGTCAGGGAAGCGCAATAAGACTCGCTACGACTGTAGGGTTCGAGAACAAGTTTTACTACCTGGAGACAGAGTTCTTATTCAGCTTTTGGGCCTTCCTGGGAAGCACAAGCTTGCTGATCGGTGGTGTCCTGACCCTTACGTGGTGATGGAGAAGTTGCCCGGTGTTCCGGCCTACAGAGTGAAGCCCGAAAAAGGGGGTGGAGCTGTTAAAACCTATCATCGACATCATCTGTTGCCTGTGGGAAAAAACATCCCTTTACTCCCATTGCCAACTCAAGGAGGTCATACAACTCTTCAGTGCAATAGGAGAAGTCCAAGGTGTAAAAACCCACCCCAGACTGGAGTTGCCTCAGGAGGATGTGACAGCGAGTCTGGGGATGAATGGGGACCTGACTGTCAATGGAGCTACAGGTGGATCGAGGACCCATGCCCCATGGGCGTAGACCCTGAAAACCAGACCCCTGAAGTAGAAACAAAGAAAAGGGACATTTGTCAGGAGGCGAGTGCACCCCGCCCACAATTGGAGGAAAGTTCAGAAGAGGGACATTTATTGAATGAAGAGATTCACCTGGTGGAGCCCGTTCTTGAGAGACAAGAGTCGGGGACTGAGGAGGTGGGCCCCTCGGTACACACTCGTCCCAAGCGGGACATTAGGCCACCCATGATGTTGACTTATGACAGAATGGGACATACCACTGAGGTCCCCAGGTTGATACACCCAAATTCAAATTCTGTTTGGCCTTATTTCTCGGTATCTTCCATGTGTCCAGGAGGTGGTTTGTATGCATGTAAATTTGGTGTTAGTCAGGATGCCTTAACCCCCATTCATGTTTCAGGTGGTGAGTCCTCATGTCGTGATGGGACACTTTCAATGACTCACCAGGGGGAGAATGTAACACCTGCACATGGAACTGTCAGAGCAGCTACTGGTATACTGGGATTTACAGACACTAAGAAGAGTTTTGCAGCTGCTGTTAAACAGGGACCTTCAGACATTAATGTTTTTTTCCCTGAGCTGCGGGGGACTACAATTCCCATGGACCCTTGTTTCAGTCAGATGACACAGCTTGGAGGGATAGGAGGGAGGAGGAACTTGGGGGAGGGAGCTGGTGAGGAAGTGAAAGAAAGTGAGAGAGCGGATGGTTCATGTAAAAGATGGAGCGCTGTGGACTTGTATTCCTCTAAAGAGCGGAGCGTTCCAGTCCCCTCTGATATACCTGCGAATCTGGAGAGAGCGCAGCCCGGTCATCAGGTGAAGCAAGCAACATTAAGGACTCGGAGAGTTCTGCCGGCACTCCCACCGTATAAAGGCCTGAATCCTGCCGCCCCAGTTGGGGTCCAGGGAAAACTACCACCGGTGGAGACGCACCATGAGTGCCCCTTTTCGAGACTTGTAGTTCAACCAGCCCGTTACAGTGAGTACACTACGCCCCAGACTATTTACCTTCGTGAGCATCTAAGTGCACCAACGGTTATAAATTTGCGCGCCAACATCCGCGGCAACTGGGCCCCAACGTTTGGACTGGGTTAATACAAGAAAAGGGGAACCCTGCTACGTTATTGTAATGTATGTAGTACAGTTCATATAGCGTCTTGTGCTTGGGTGCGATGAACATACATGAGACACAGGTTTGATATAGAAAGTCCTGTATTACTTCATACAAGTTGGCAAAATATAGTCACACAGTTTGCGGACACAGAAGCAGGAGACACAGCAGGCCAGAGTAATCTAAGCTCAGCAATAACTCTCACAATAGATTCAGGATCTTCTTCTCTGTTACCGTGAGTCCATGCAAACGTGGGTCTTTCAAAGAGCAGGGTTCAGAGTCCACAAGTGCTTCAGAGTTCCTCAGTAGGAATAGCTGGAGTACAAGGTCCAAGGCTTACAGGAGTCAAGTCAAGTCACAGGTTCACTGCAGGCTAGATTCTGAAGCACTGATTGCTCAGCTGTGGCTGCTTAAGAAGCAAAAGGAGAGAATCAGGGCGGGAACATGCAAGCTGGAAACTCCATTTTGACTGAGGGCAAGATAGCTGCAGCAAGACAGAAAGTAAAATGGCTGACGAACAAACTGAGTTTCAGAAACATATACACAGAACCTTACATTACTCCCCCCTTAGGGACAACCTCCGGATGACCTCAGACCAGGCTTGTGTGGGTACCTCTGATGAAACTGACGGAGCAAGCGAGGAGCATTAACGTTATTGACTGGCTCCCATGAGTTGTCCTCCACTGGGTAGCCCTGCCATTTAATCAGATATTGTAACTGATTTCTATACAACCTGGAATCTAAAATCCTTTCCACCACAAATTCTTCCTGACCATCAACTAGCACTGGGTCAGGGCAAGGAGAAGAACGTCCAGGAAACGTATTGGGTGTCGCAGCCTTTAGTAGGGATACATGATAGATAGGGTGGATTCTCATAGTTCTAGGCAGTTGAAGACGACAAGCAACGGCACTTATAATTTTACTGATTTTATAGGGTCCAATGTACTTATGTCCCAACTTAGACGATGGAATCCTTAACTTAAGATTTCTGGTTGACAGCCAGACCAAGTCTCCTACCTTGAAAGCTGGTGCAGGTTTACGAAATTTATCTGCTGCTTTCTTATACCTTTCCTGAGCCGATTCCAGATTTTCCTTTAGAAGATCCATATTCTTCTGTAAAGACGTGATTCTTTCAGCCACTGCTGGTAAAGGCGTTTCTATGGGAAATCGTGGTAGAATGTTAGGATGATAACCTAGATTAGAGTAAAAAGGAGACTGTTTAGTGGAGGCACTCTGAGAGTTGTTATACGAGAACTCAGCTAATGGAAGTAGATCCACCCAATCATCCTGTAGGTGGCAGATAAAGCAGCAGAGATACTGCTCCAGGGTTTGATTGGTTCGTTCGGTCTGTCCATTAGTCTGGGGATGAAAAGCAGAAGAAAGGTTTACTTTAATGTCCAATGCTGCACAGAAATTTTGCCAAAACCTAGAAGTGAATTGCACCCCTCGATCCGAAATAACCTCATCCGGTACTCCATGTAAGCGAAACACATCTTTAATCATCAAATCTGATGTCTGTTTTGCAGTGGGTAAGCCGACACAAGGGATAAAATGAGCTGCCTTTGTTAGACGGTCAACCACCACTAGAATGGTGTTCTTCCCCTGAGAGGTTGGTAACTCCACAATGAAGTCCATAGAAATGGATCCCCACGGGCGGGACGGGGTGGGAAGAGGCTGTAACAGACCAGTTGGTGAGGAGCGAGGTGTTTTGCATCTTGCACAGACTTCACATGAAATGACATAGTTTAAAACATCCTTCCTGCAAGTGGGCCACCAAAAGAAACGAGAAAGAAATTCCTGTGTCTTAAGAATTCCTCTATGCCCAGCTATCTTGGAATCGTGAATGAGTTGCAATACTCTCAATCTGACTGTTTCAGGAATATACAGGCGTTGTCCCTGAATCCACACACCATTCTTAAAGACAAGACTTACGTCCCTTGGGGGTTGTGCCAAAAAGGAATCCGCATGGTATGCTTCCTTGATGTCCTTAAGTAGGTCTTGATTATGAATTACTCCTAGGAATCTAGAGTCAGGAAGAATAGTCTTAGGAGGAGTAATTGGACGTGTATCTGCTGAGTAAATCCTAGAGAGTGCATCAGCCTTTCCATTGCGCGATCCTGGTCTGTAAGAAATGATAAAATTAAATTGGTTTAAGAAAAGATTCCAGCGAGCCTGGCGAGGAGTCAGGCACTTAGCTGACCTGATAAACTCAAGGTTACGATGGTCTGTCAGGACGACTATTTGCTGTGCAGCTCCCTGAAGAAGGTGTCTCCATTCTTTGAAGGCGGCAATAATGGCCAACAACTCTCTATTGCCCACATCGTAGTTCCTCTCAGCCGAAGACAACTGCTGGGAAAAGAAGGCACAGGGATGCAAGACATTCTTCTCACCTGTTCTCTGAGAGAGTATAGCTCCAACGGCACAGTCTGAAGCATCCACCTCTATTATGAAGGCAAGCTCGGGGTTGGGATGTACTAGGATAGGTGCAGTGGTAAATTTATCTTTTAGACGGGAGAATGCTTCCTGGGCTTGGGGAGTCCAGGAGAACTTTCCGGGTAAGTTGGGTGATAGGTGACACTACCTCAGAGAAATTTCTAATGAAACGTCTATAGAAGTTGGCAAACCGATGAAGCGCTGTACCTCCTTCACATTTCTAGGACTTGGCCAATCCTTGATGGCTTGGGTTTTGCTTCCATCCACACTAATTCCTTGTGTAGACAGTACATACCCCAGAAATTGAATTTCGGTCCTATGGAATTCACACTTTTCAAGTTTGATGTAAAGATGATTTTGTCTTAGACGTTCCAAGACCATTCTCACATGTCCATGATGTTCCTCTGTGGAGTTAGAAAAAATTAGAATATCATCCAAAATAAATTACCACGAATGTATCTAGGAGATCCTTGAAGATGTCATTCACCAAGTGTTGGAAAGTGGATGGGGCGGTACTCAGACCAAAAGGCATAACTAGATATTCAAAGTGTCCATAGCGTGACCTGAATGCAGTCTTCCATTCATCCCCAGGTCTAATACGGACTAAGTTATAGGCCCCACGAAGATCTAGTTTAGAAAAAATTTTGGCATGTCGCACTCTCTCCAATAACTCAGGGATTAAAGGCAATGGATAACGGTTTCTAATAGTAACCTTATTGAGTTCCCTATAGTCTACGCATGGTCTCAGAGATCCATCTTTCTTCTTTACAAAGAAGATGGGTGCACCTGCAGGAGATGAAGAGGGGCGTATGAAGCCCTTGGCTAGATTTTCATCTATGTAATCCTTTAAAGCCTTTAGCTCGGGCCCCGCCAGGGGGTAGATCTTACCAAAAGGTATCTCTGCTCCAGGCAATAATTCAATTGGACAATCATATGGACGGTGAGGAGGAAGCTGGTCAGCGTTCTTCTTGTCACATAAATCCACATAGTCCTGGTATACAGCTGGTAGTTCAGGGACTGACATGATTCCTTTAGGAACAGAGCAAGCTGAAACTTTTGGATTCATCTGTTTCTCTGGAAAGTGTAATTCCTTGGTCTCCCAGTTAATGGTAGGATTCTGAGCCTGCAGCCATGGTAGCCCTAGAATAATGGGAAAGTGGGGAGAAGAGATAAGCATAAAGGACAGTTTCTCTTGATGATCTTTACCCATAAGAACCCTCAAAGGCTCTGTTTCCTGATCCACTGGTCCAGAGGTCAGCAGGGAGCCATCCACAGTTTCCATCTGTACTGGAGTAGCCTTCTTCACTGAACGTATTCCCTGTTTCAGAGCAAAGGAGACATCCATAAAATTTCCACTTGCCCCTGAGTCAATCATAGCAGAGCTAGACACCCAAGCTGAGTCAACCCAGAGTTTGATGGAAAGAAAGCAATGAGAATTGTTTTTCTTACAACTCAGCTGGGACACCGCTGAGGAAACTTGAAAAATGGCAGCGTTTACACAGTCAACGTCCTCAGAGGTAACGGAGTTTAAGTCCGAGAAATCAAGATCTGTTGCTGCAGATCTCTCTGGAGCCTGAGGCTCGGACCTGACAGATCCCCTCTCGCAACACTCACAATGAATGAGTGCTGCAGTAGTCTTACGAGAACGGCTGGGGCAGTTTATAATGAAGTGCCCTGACTTACCACAATAGAAACATAGATTCTCCTTAAAACGATGTTCCTTGCGTGCATCACTAACCCGTCGTTGTAAAGAGTCTACCTGCATGGGTTCAGGTTCAGGTTCCCGTGTAATCCTACTCAAAGGTTCCTTAGCTGGAGAGGAAGGTAGGAAAAGGTTAGTGCGATTGCTTTCGAACCATCTCTCTTGCCTGCGTTCAGTCAGACGAGTATCAATACGGATGCAGTACTTAATAAAGTCACCTAACGCAGTGGGAGGGTCGGCACGAGCAAGTTCATCCTTAATCAGTGGAGATAACCCCTTTCGAAAAATAGATTTTTTGGCGGAACTGTCCCAGGTGGTATCAAGGGCCCATCTCCTGAAATCCAAGACATATTCAGCTACCGAGTGCTTACCTTGGCGCAAAGCTAACATGGCTGCTTCAGCTGTTGCACCTCGATTGGGGTCATCAAACACCTGCCCCATGGCTGAAATAAAATCATCAAGGTGATTCAAACAATCATCCTCAGTCTCAATCAGAGGGTTTGCCCACATCAAAGCCTTGTTGGTAAGCAACATAATTATAGTAAGCACCTTAGATCGTTCAGTGGGAAATTGTGAAGCATGTGCAGAAAAAAAAAGATTGCATTGATTAATAAATCCCCTGAATTTCTCACGTTCACCGCCAAAACGAAAAGGGGGCAACTTGGGAATCCCAGAACTCGGGGCTACGGCAGGAGCCTGGACTCGCCCCTCTAGAACCTCAATCCTGGCTCGCAAATCCTGGGTAGTCTGTCCAACCACTTGCAAATTGTGATTATTGAGGTCCTGTAGATTTGTAAAACGGGTCTTTATATTCTGCAAATCTGCAAGGATATTATCAGTCACTCCGCAAAGTTCCTTTATGCGGGCCTCCATTTTCCAGATCTTTTAAGACAGGATTACTGGAAAAAGAGGAGAGGAAAAAAAAAAAAAAAACCAATAGTGTTTACCTGTGGTAACACTTGCAGAGAAAAAAAAATTAAGGGAACTGCTCACCTGGAATGGTTGTGAGAAGTCACAACCACTATCATCACAGAAAGTTCAACCAGACATCTGATATCCAGAGTTACAGCAGACAAAAAAGAGAAAAGAAAGAAAAAAAAACAATAGTGTTTACCTGTGGTAACACTTGCAGAAAGAAAAAACTTAAGGGAATTGCTCACCTGGAATGGTTGTGAGAAGTCACAACCACTGTCATCACAGAAAGTACAACCGGACGTCTGATATCCACAGTTACAGCAGACACAGCCTTTCCAGACCCAGCAGACACTAACGTTTGGCTTCAGAATCTTGTAATGTATGTAGTACAGTTCATATAGCGTCTTGTGCTTGGGTGCGATGAACATACATGAGACACAGGTTTGATATAGAAAGTCCTGTATTACTTCATACAAGTTGGCAAAATATAGTCACACAGTTTGCGGACACAGAAGCAGGAGACACAGCAGGCCAGAGTAATCTAAGCTCAGCAATAACTCTCACAATAGATTCAGGATCTTCTTCTCTGTTACCGTGAGTCCATGCAAACGTGGGTCTTTCAAAGAGCAGGGTTCAGAGTCCACAAGTGCTTCAGAGTTCCTCAGTAGGAATAGCTGGAGTACAAGGTCCAAGGCTTACAGGAGTCAAGTCAAGTCACAGGTTCACTGCAGGCTAGATTCTGAAGCACTGATTGCTCAGCTGTGGCTGCTTAAGAAGCAAAAGGAGAGAATCAGGGCGGGAACATGCAAGCTGGAAACTCCATTTTGACTGAGGGCAAGATAGCTGCAGCAAGACAGAAAGTAAAATGGCTGACGAACAAACTGAGTTTCAGAAACATATACACAGAACCTTACAGTTATATTTCCAGGGTTGGGGAAAGAATTAGGTTGTGATGTGTATATGATTTTTATAGAGCACCGTTACCTGTATTGCATGTTGTTTCTTTAAATACACTTCATTTCTGCTGCATATCCATAAACCAGTTAAACTGTTTTACTCCTGTTTTGGGTGAGTGTGTACTGAGCTATAGGCAGGGGTTTCCCGAATCAGTCCCTGGCAGAAGATAACAGTCCTTCTGCAGTCCTAGAGAGAGCTCCAATCAAGATTCGGGTGGAGGCACTGCGCCCTAAAGAGGTGAGACCCCCCATAACACCCAGCGTACCGTGGTAGCCCTGAAGGGGTGTTACAGAAAGAACATCAGCGGTAAGTCATTATCTGTACCTGTGCTGTAATCTATATGTTCTGTAGGACTGGTATTATTTAACACAGACCATATGGCGGTAATATCAATATTGGTCTTTTTATATATAGATTATTTTGGCCAACAGCGCGGTCATTTGCTGAGGTTCTCTGATGATGGGCCCACTCAGAAGTTTTGCCCCCACTAAACCAAAACCCTAGCTACACCTATGGCTCTCTCTCTAGTCTTTCTTTCTCGCTCTCTGTTCTTTCCTTCTCGCTCTCTGTTCTTTTTTCTCTCTGTTCTTTCTTTCTCTCTTTTCTTTCTTTCCTCTCTTTCTTTCTCTGTTTGTTCTTTCTCTCTCGCTGCTCTTTCTTTCTTTTCCTCAGTACCAGCCACTGTGCCCTCATTACCAGTCAGTGTGATCAGCAGTGCTAAATGGTTACGCTTGGGGCGAGGATATGGGTGTGATTAGCTGTGAAATGGGTGTTGTCGGGGCGTGGCCTAAAATTTTCAGCGGCGCGCAACACGCGCCGCAGCCTTTAATCCTCTTTCCTGTCTTCCAAATTTGGGAGGTATGCTGTATGACCTCCCTACAACTTCTGGCCATGCTCCTGATGAGCGCGACGGATGGTCTCGTGAGGGATCTCCTCCCACACCTGGACTAAAGCATCCACCAACTCCTGGACAGTCTGTGGTGCAACGTGGCATGGCCTAAAATTTTCTGCAGCATGCACAGCGTGCCACAGTCTTTGTCCCTCTTTCCCTTATTCAAAGGTTGGGAAGTATGATGTTGGGCCGCAAGAATATATTTTCTCTGGTGGGCCCAAGGTACTCCAGTCCGACGCTGCTGGCAAGGTCCATGTATGTTGGCTCCTTAACAGCCTTAAATACCATGCCTCAGCAGCAGGGGCGTACATATAAATCATGGGGCCCCATAGCAAAAGTCTGAGTGTTCCCCACCCCCCAAAAAAAAAAACCTAGAGGCATTTGTAAATGTAAAGTGCCAGCACAGTGAGGGAAGTTGAGTTGCACAGAGACAGGGGTTTTGGGGGTACTCGGCACCGATCACGTCGACTTCTATGGGGGATGTCACGAGTAGCACAGCTCGGTCCGTGACCTGGGCGATCACTGGAATGTGGGATATTTCCAGGGGATGATAGAATGTTCGTGTAGTTTGTCGTGACGCCACCTGTATTACCTGGTCAGGGTGTCCAGCGCTGCTGTGCAGGTCCTCTGGAAGGGATGGTGTAGTGCAGGTAGGTGAAAAGTCTTCTACAGGTAACACGCTATCCTTACAGGGCAGATAGATGTGAGATAGAGCAATGGTGCAAAGTGATGTAGCAGAGTGGACTATGCGACGTAGTAAGAAAGCAGGAAACACTTCAAGTTAAACGTTGCATAATAAAATTTTTAATAATAACATTACAAAAGTGCAAATGGCTTATATTATGTGACATGTTTTGTTACTGTTCATACCCTTGATATGTGTTATATATGTGTGTTAATAAATACATATTCAACAAAAGTGCAAATAGCATTAGTGCCGAAGTTCGTGGAGACTTCTTAGGACTACCCCCACCGGGGTAACTTCACAGTGTCCTTTACTTGTGCTTGTGGAGGACCCGCTCCAAACCTCCAACTGTGGTCTTGGGTGGGCTGCAAGACTTTCCTTGAGCAGACCTCACTTTCGGCCACACCAAACGGGTTTTTAGTTTCTGAGGTAGTTGAAAATAGTGCACAGTAAAGTTTTTTGTAAAACCAAGATGGAGCACCGAAGTGCCAACTATTTACAGAAAAGTTTGTGAGCCAGTACAGTTCATGGCTTCAAAGTTCAACATTTTCATTACAGTGAAACACCATTACCCAACCTGGGTATATTAAGGCAACAATAAACTTGTTCTTCTGAACATTCACCCGTCCGGGTACATCAAACCATTACCCAACCTGGGTATATTAAGGCAACAATAAACTTCTTTTTATGAACATTCACCCGTCCGGGTACATCAATAATTTAACTATTTACATACAGAGACCCTGTCCGGGTTATTTAGACTTCTTTGGCTGGCCTCTTACAGGTACCACCTGGTACTGTTCTGGAGCTTGCCAAACATCCGTGACAGGAGGGTCCACCCAGACCTGATGACGTCGTGTGGCCTGTACAGTGACGTCGTGACCCGCTATCTGGGTCTGTGTGGCCACCTCTTTCATCTCCCTCCGGGTCTGGACCCCTATGTCCCGGACTGAACGAACCCCAGGGGGCCTAACAGGCGCCGGGTACGGGCCAGCTATCATTATCATGTCCATAGCTGGGGCTGCTGAGGAGACCACTGAGGGAGGCTGGGGAGATTTACGGCGTGGGGTGGGCACTTGTGCAGAGGCCTGGTTGGGGGAGGCTGAAAGCTCGTAGGGTCTGTCAGTTTCCTGACACTCTGGGGAGTAGGGGTCGCACCTGGTAACATTTAGGGCGTACCATCCATTGTAACCCCAGTGTCGGGTGTAAGTCACCAAGTCTCCTGGCAACAGGTCCCTCCCCGGGTGTCCTTCTGGGAGGTGAGCCTCCACGTCCCGCCGGGTTACAAAAACTTCGAAATAAAGTCCAGGCTCCTGGATGAAGCCCCAACCACCTTTTAACTTAAAGTTCCGTACTGCACCCTTACGCCGCGGCTCCCTCACCGTACTTTTATCCTTTCTCATACGTGCCTTCTCTGCCAGGTCCTTCTCCAGGTGACGTTGCCGAAGCTTTTGGGATTCTCGCTGCTCCCTTTGTCGCTCTGCTTCCCGCTCCCGACGTCTCCACTCTTCCTCCTGACGCCGGTTGTAATTCTCCTCCACCAGCATCTCCATGTCTCCACCATCAAACGCCAGCTTACGATGTACGGTTTGCGGCAGCTCTCCTGGCGCCCGCCAGTCCTGGCGGCGCTCACCTGTGGCGGAAGCAGCCGGCTCTGGAACAGATGACGGTCGGGGCTCCGGTACAGGCAGGTAGAGCTCTGGTGCCTGCGCGGCCTGAGGACGGGTGTCGCTTCTTCTGCCTCAGCGACGGGGGCAGACAGCGGGATCTGGGGTGCTGGTGCGGCGTTTTCTGCAGGAACGGGTGCCTCCACTGTGATACTGGCAACCGGTTCAGATTGCAAGGGCTGGGATGCCCGCACGGCCTCCTCTACTGGAACGGGTGCCTCACCTTCCGGTACAGACACTTCAGGGGGTAAGAGGGATTGGCGCCGCTCCAATTGTAGTTTTAGGGCCCGCCAGCTCGCTTCCATCCTGGCGACCTCCTCCCGGTGCCGGGCCAGGTCTCTCAGGGTATCCTCCGCTTCTTCCAGCGTAGGAGGGTTTCCAGGCCGGGTGCCAAACGGTGGCTCCGTGGCGATCGGGTCGCTTCCGTGGGGGGAGAGCTCTGACTCCTCCATCCCTTCCCACTTCTGCTCACGTCCATTCGCCATCTCTGCCAAGTCACATGTGTCATTAGCATCAGGAGAGGCGACATCTTTTGTAGGGAGGCGGGACCTTCGCGTTCGTTTCCGCCCACTGAGGAGGATGAGGAGGCGGAACTCCAGAGCTGTGGGGCACGATCTTACATTGCAGTAACATTTAGAGTGTGCGGACATCGTTTTCGCGCCACGGAGTGAGTGTACGCCCACGAGAGCACGCCCTTATTCTTCACCTGTGCCTCGTGGCGCAGATATGACGGAAAAATGGCAAATACAGTCTATGATGATTTTTGCAATTCTCAAGCAAAAAAAACAGTTCAATTAAGCCAAACAGGACTCGCTTATAGCGAGCTTCTGAATCCTGTTCGTGACGCCAAAGTTGAGTCGCACAGAGCCACAGGTTTTGGGGATACTCGGCACCAAGCCCGTCGACTTCTATGGGGGATGTGACGGGTAGCACAGCTATGTCCGTGCCCTGGTCGCTCACTGGAATGTGGGATATTTCCAGGGAATGATAGAATGTTTGTGTAGTTTGTCGTGACGCCACCTGTAGTACCTGGTCAGGGTGACCAGCGCTGCTGTGCAGGTCCTCTGGCAGGGATGGTGTAGTGCAGCTAGGTGATAAGTCTTCTACAGGTAAGACGGTATCCTTCCAGGGCAGATAGATGTGAGATAGAGCAATGGTGCAGAGTGATGTAGCAGAGTGGAGTATGCGACGTAGTAAGAAAGCAGGAAAGGAAACAATTCTTACTACAAAGACATGCAGCATAAGGCTGCCTCAACCCCTCCCATCCAACTAGCTACACCCTGTTCTAACCAGCCTGAGCTAGACCATCCCATTGGGTCCGCCTACACTCAGCTGGCATAGTGTACTGTTGAATGCAGTGGTTGGAGTCAATGGGGTGTTTCCTCCTTACCTGAGAGTAAGTTGTCACACCGCTGGGTGCGATGCAACATCTCTGTGGCGACTGGACCCTCGGGTGCTTCTGTCTTTTCACAAATGCCGGCTTTACCCGGCAATTGAATCAGAGGCTATTTTACTATGTAGAAGTGAATAAACTATAAATATATGTATATATATATGTCACAATGACATGTATATATATATATATATATATATATATGTATTCTAAGTGTGTATATTTTGTGTTTACAAGGAAAGAAAGTGTTTTTTTAGTTGCGATATTTTGTTCCCATAGACTTACATGGGACTTCCGGTATCGGAATCGGATATCGCCGATATTTAGTGATATCGGCGATACCATTCCGATCCGATATTTTTAGATATCGAGCAGTATCGCTCAACACTAGTGGTGACGTATTTCTATTATACTTTTCCTTTCATTGTTCCACTCCTGGTTTTGGCTTACAAATTCTGATGTAAAATACTGACCAAATACTGATAGTGTGATCATGCTCTAAAGGCACTGTCACACTTAGCGATCGCACTAGCGATCACGACAACGACACGACCTGGCGAGATCGTTGGTGCAATCGCTATATGATCGCTAGTTGCTTCCAAACATAAAGATCTCATCAGAGATCAGCGATCTGTATAACGACCTCTGCGGTCGTTGGGAAAACCTAGTCCCGCCTGCGCCGCTGGTAAAGTCGTTCATAAAGGGTGTCACACTCAGCGATACAGGCTCACCAGCGGGACACCAACGACCAAAAAACGGCTCAGAACGTTCATGAACGATCAGCAACATCGCAAGCGAGGGCCACATCGCCGCTACACGTCACACACAGCGACGTCGCTAACGAGATCACTACTGCGTCATAAAATCGCTGACGCTTTAGCGATCTCGCTACCGATCTCGCTTAGTGTGACAGTACCTTAAGACCCTCAAACATATTAGATAACAGTCAGCCCTACAGCTGTTTGGCCGACAGTTCTCTCTCGCCAGACAATCACATACACAGGTGCACTTTGACAAACGTTCTTTTGCTATTAGAACGCAGATGTCTGGCTCCTGTGGCGGAAGCTTTTCTTCAGAGAGAACAAGAGGATCAACCATTGGAATTCCAACTCGCCAAATCTTTTCCTTATGGCCGGCGTCACACTAGAGAGGAATACGGACGAGTGCTATGTGAGAAAAAAATCGCATAGCACTTGGACAAATGTTAATCTATGGGGCAGCTCCCATCAGCCGATTTTTTTTCTCACCCGTATTTTACGGACCGAGAAAGTCGTAGCGTGCTGTGTTTGTCAGCGTATTACGGCCGTAATATGCCAATGCAAGTCTATGGGGGCGAGAAAGGTACGGATTACACACAAACCAGACGTGTGATTTGCGAGAAATACGCAGGATTTCTGCAGGTGACACGAACTGGCCTCAGCCATTATCAGGAAGCTTTGGCATGCTAATCAGCTTCAAAAGGGCGCCAGACATCCCGGAACAACGCCTCCACGGAGTCCACCATCATGTCCACATACATGAACGTGGAAATGCTTATCGTTCTGATCCAAGAGAGGCCAGAACTGTGAGACCAGAGGGACGCACATTATTCATACCGCGCCCGCAAAAAGGCGGCATGGAGGAGGATCTGTGTACAAATGATTCCAGATTATGAGAGGCCTTGTGAGAGCCAGCAACAAATTAGTAAGTTCTATCCTTTTTTAAAAATCATTAATGTGCAAAATAACATGTTTTCCCATTAGACCCTTAAATAATATGTGTAGTTTTTGCCCATTCTGTGTAATATATCTGATGTTTAAATGACAACTTACTAGGCCACATGACACTGTAAAATATATGTTAAAGTATTGAGAAAATTGGGCAATGTCCTAATAAATTATTCTGTCACATTGCAGCGGAAGATGTAATGAGACTCTGGCGCAGCATCCACGACCAGTATAGGCGGGAACGTCAGCAGCGGGCCAGGAGTGGGGATGCAGCACCGACCAAGAGGAAATATATATATTTGATTGGCTGTCCTTTCTGGCTCCCATTCTCGATCTCAGACCGTAAGTACATACATCACACAACATTTCACATATGCTGTTTAGGGTCCGATCTACAATTTTTTTTTTCACATTTAAAAACACAACTCAGTCCAACCTCACTGAGAGGGAGACAGGGTCTGATTCGGAGGCCATTATTGATCCGGTCGGGGGAGGTGAAGAGGTGGCTGGCCCATCTTCTGACCCTTCCAGCTGCATCCCCCAACCTCCACCAGCACCACCAGTGGCATCATGCAGCTTGGATTTTGCGCAACAGGAGGACCAGGGCAACAGCAACAGCCCTACTGTGCCTCTTGAGTCATCACCCCAGCCTGCCGTCATACCCCGCCGTGGCTAAGACGAGACAGCCATGCTTGTGACACAAGGAGGCATGTCAATACGGGGGTGTTAAATTATCTGTCCAGGATGAAGGTGAGGAGGCCTATGCCCGCAGCCTGGCCCTCTACCTCCGTCCACTACCCTGGGAGGTCAAACTGTGTGTGCGAGGATCCATTTAGATCCTGATTGATGCCTGCACACCCCCCAATAACTCATATGAAGTTTTTAAGTTTTTGGAGCAGTGGCAGCTGTCAGCCCATAACCAGCTCAGAATTTCCTCCAACCCAGAAGTGCAGGCTCAATCAGGATCTGAGCCACCTCCTCCACGGGTGCCTACACCACATCCCAATCCACCCCCAACCAACATTGGCCTCCACAGGGTCAAATGGCAGGCTATAATCCACCTGCCCAATATGGCCACTTGATCAGACCCGGTGTTAGAGGCTGGTTACAACCTGGGCTTGATCGACATGGCCATATTGGGGGTTATGAATCACGTGGCTACCATAATCCACAGGAGTATCATCTCCAATATCCGTCTGGCCACTTCTTTAGTCACCACCAGGATCATAGCCACATCACCCATCCTGGCCCAGAATATGTTCCCACACAGGGTGAGGTCCAAGTTAGGCGTCAAACCCAGCAACAAAGTGAAGCTGGACTCCCACCAACCCTACCATCTACGTATGAAAACTTATAACTTCAAGTTGTGTGTTATGATGATAACGCAGATTTTTTTTTTTTTTTAATTTTGTTTTTACAAAATATGCTAAGAAATGTTTGGCCACATTTGTATGGCCACAAAAGCCATATGACTGTATTTTATTTTTTTATCCTAAGTTATTTTTTGCCTTTATGAAAAGGTGCAAATCTACGCGTTTTGTGTTTTATTTAATTCTTAACTTTGACAACAAAATATTTCTACAGTTGCCACAATGAAAATTAAACCACAACTTGAAGAACAAACAAGCTTTTAAATAAAGCAAAACAAAGTATATTTACAACATACCGTATTTTTCGGACCATAAG
Source organism: Oophaga sylvatica (assembly GCA_033576555.1). Taxonomy (NCBI): domain Eukaryota; kingdom Metazoa; phylum Chordata; class Amphibia; order Anura; family Dendrobatidae; genus Oophaga; species Oophaga sylvatica. The sequence goes on from JARQOD010000006.1 coordinate 136,115,563, forward strand.
ACGCACTTTTTTCCCTCCAATTTTTTTTTTTTTTAACTTCGTTTATTAACGTCTATTAAACCATAAACAGTTGTACAATACACAAACTGGTTTCAGACATCAAAGAAAGTGCAATATACATATGTTCCACATGTCATTGAAAAATATATAGTGAAATGCAAATACCAATTGCAAATAAATAAATCAAAACATAATATCGGTTAAGTCTCTATGGTCTTGTGCTATAATACAAACAATAAAATCTATCTAACTCCTAGACTGTACCTACATCTACTAAACCGTACCGCAGCCTTCTTCCATACAATTAGCTGTGTATTATGTGACATCTCCTCTCTGCAAAGTAAGGTGGGAGGAATTCCACCTATACCCATATCTTCTCGAATTTGCTTGGACACCCTCTTTTCTGATATAGTGTGCGCTCATGTGGGATAATCGAGTTCACCAAATTAATCCAGGATCCGAGGGAAGGAGATGAATTCCCCATCCACCTCAATGCTAATACCTTTCGAGCCATAAAAAGTGTCTCCCTTAGGAAAATCCCAACATATTGATCCCATACTCCAAATAGACAGACCAACGGTTCAAGGGGAACAGGCGTTGGTACCAAAGACGTCAGCAGTGATGTCACCGCCTTCCAATACTGCGCAACAATAGGACAACATCAGATCATGTGGATGAAGTCTGCATCTATCAGATGACATCTCAAGCAATCCGATGATTGGCAGCGGCTCATCTTGAAAAGCCGAGTTGGGGTCAAATATGATTGATTTATAATATATAATTGTATCATCCTATTATCAACAGACGGGGACACCTTGACTGATGACTCAAGAATTTCTTCCCACTCCTCTCCTTGTGTATCTGAGATAAGCCGGTCCCACTTCCTCCTAACGAGGCCATGGTAGACTCTGTTCCTACCGACAACATATATGTGTACAGAGAAGAGATGAGGCCCTGGGGGCTCTGTGATTTAAGGATCCCTATCAAGGGAAAAGACGAGATAGCAGTGTCCATACCTATACCTCTCATGTGTGATTGAAATGCTGACCTCAACTGTAAATAACGAAAGAACTGAGACCTCGGAACACCTCAATTAACTTGTAGTTGTTCGAAGGAGATCAAAGTTCCGCCATCATACAGATCACCTATCGTGGAGACACTATATAGAGTCCAGAACCAGGCAGATGGGTGTTCAAGTAGCGCCGGGAAGTAACTATTATTCCATAAAGGCATCTCAGCCAGAATATCTTCGAACCCAACCACCCTCTTAATCTGTTTCCAGATTGATCTTGCCAAACGAAGCAAGGGGAGCGGTCATGAGACACCTGCCCTTCTCGTTTCTAAAAAACCCAACGGTCAACTGGTCTGTGCAGCATGAAGTAAATGGTTTTCAGAGTTAGGTAGTTTACCGCCGGGCATCCACGTACTTATGGCTTAAGCCTGTCCAGACAAATAATACAAAAATAAATCGGGCAGCGCTGCCCCCCCTCCCTTCTTAGGTCTCTGCAGGGTGGTTAGCCTAAGTTTGGGCCTCGTTTTCCCCCATATAAAGAATGTGATCTGGGAATTCAAATTAGCAAAAAAAAGATCTGGGCACCACTACAGCGCTATGTTGAAGAAAGTAGCTAAGCTTGGGGCGTAATATCATTTTAATTAAATTGATACGTCCGGCCACAGACAATGGAAGTTTAACCCAGGTCGCAAATTTAACTTTAACCATCTCCTGTAACGGGTGTATATTCAGCTGCAAATCAGCCTTACTGTCTTTAGAGATATGGATACCTAGGTATTTAAAATTGGTTACAATGGGTAATAGGGAAAGAATCTCAAGATGTGGCATTGGAGTATGGGAGAGAGGCATTAGAACAGACTTTCCCCAATTTATACATAGGCCAGAATATTCACCAAATTCATTTATAATTGTAATTGCTCTTGTTAAAGTGTAATGTATGGAGTACAGTTCATATAGCGTCTTGTGCTTGGGTGCGATGAAAACACATGAGACACAGGTTTGATATAGAAGGTCTTGTATTACTTCATACAAGTGGCAAAAATAGTCACACAGTTTGCAGATACAGAAGCAGGAGACACAGCAGGCCAGAGTAACTTAAGCTCAGCAATCACTCTCCACAACAGGTTCAGGATCTCTTCTCTGTTACCGTAATTCCATGCAAACGTGGATTTATCAAATAGCAGGGTTCCAAAGTCCACATGTGTTCCAAAGTTCCTCAGAAGGAAATAGCTGGAGTACAAAGTCCAAGGCTTCCAGGAGTCAGGTCACAGGTTCACTGCAGGCTTGATTCTGAAGCACTGATTGCTCAGCTGTGGCTGCTTAAGAAGCAAGAGGGAGAGAATCAGGGCGGGAACATGAAAGCTGGAAACTCCATATTGACTGAGGGCAAGATAGCTGCAGCAAGACAGAAAGTAAAATGGCTGACGGAAAAACTGAGTTTCAAGAAACATGTACAAAGAACCTTACATTACTCCCCCCTTAGGGACAACCTCCGGATGACCTCAGACCAGGCTTGTCTGGGTACCTCTGATGAAACTGGCGGAGCAAGCGAGGAGCATTAACGTTATTGACTGATTCCCATGAGTTGTCCTCCACTGGGTAGCCCTGCCATTTAATCAAATATTGTAACTGATTTCTGTACAACCTGGAATCTAGAATCCTTTCCACCACAAACTCTTCCTGACCATCGACCAGCACCGGGCCAGGGCAAGGAGAAGAACGTCCAGGAAACGTATTGGGTGTTGCAGCCTTTAGTAGGGATACATGAAAGACAGGGTGGATTCTCATAGTTCTGGGCAGTTGAAGACGACAAGCAACGGCACTTATAATTTTACTGATTTTATAGGGTCCAATGTACTTATGTCCCAACTTAGACGATGGAATCCTTAACTTAAGATTTCTGGTTGACAGCCAGACCAGGTCTCCTACCTTGAAAGCTGGTGCAGGTTTACGAAATTTATCTGCTGCTTTCTTGTACCTTTCCTGAGCCAATTCCAGATTTCCCTTTAGAAGATCCATATTCTTTTGTAAAGACGTGATTCTTTCAGCCACTGCTGGCAAAGGCGTTTCTATGGGAAATCGAGGAAGAATGTTAGGATGATAACCTAAATTGGAGTAAAAAGGAGACTGCTTAGTGGAGGCGCTCTGAGAGTTGTTATAAGAGAACTCAGCCAGTGGAAGTAGATCCACCCAATCATCCTGTAGGTGGCAGATAAAGCAGCGGAGATACTGCTCCAGGGTCTGATTGGTTCGTTCTGTCTGTCCATTAGTCTGGGGATGAAAAGCAGAAGAAAGGTTTACTTTAATATCCAATGCAGCACAGAAATTTTGCCAGAACCTTGAAGTGAATTGCACCCCTCGATCCGAAATAACCTCATCCGGTACTCCATGTAAGCGAAACACATTCTTAATCATCAAATCTGATGTCTGTTTTGCAGTGGGTAAGCCGACACAAGGGATAAAATGAGCTGCCTTTGTTAAACGATCAACCACCACTAGAATGGTGTTCTTCCCTTGAGAGGTTGGTAACTCCACAATGAAGTCCATAGAAATGGATCCCCACGGGCGGGACGGGGTGGGAAGGGGTTGCAACAGACCAGTTGGTGAGGAGCGAGGTGTCTTGCATCTTGCACAGACTTCACATGAAGTGACATAGTTTAAAACATCTTTCCTGTAAGTGGGTCACCAAAAGAAACGAGAAAGAAATTCCTGTGTCTTTAGAATTCCTCTATGCCCAGCTATCTTGGAATCGTGGATGAGTTGCAATACTCTCAATCTGACTGTTTCAGGAATATACAGACGTTGTCCCTGAATCCACACACCATTCTTAAAGACAAGACTTACGTCCCTTGGGGGTTGTGCCAACAAGGAATCCGCATGGTATGCTTCCTTGATGTCCTTAAGTAGGTCTTGATTATGAATCACTCCCAGGAATCTAGAGTCAGGCAGAATAGTCTTAGGAGGAGCAAGTGGACGGGTCTCTGCTGAATGAATCCTAGAGAGTGCATCAGCCTTTCCATTGCGCGATCCTGGTCTATAAGAAATGACAAAATTAAATTGGTTTAAGAAAAGATTCCAGCGAGCCTGGCGAGGAGTCAGGCACTTAGCCGACCTGATAAATTCAAGGTTACGATGGTCTGTCAGGACGACTATTTGCTGTGCAGCTCCTTGAAGAAGGTGTCTCCATTCTTTGAAGGCGGCAATAATGGCCAACAACTCTCTATTGCCCACATCGTAGTTCCTCTCAGCCGAAGACAACTGCTGGGAAAAGAAGGCACAGGGATGCAAGACATTCTTCTCACCTGTTCTCTGAGAGAGTATAGCTCCAACGGCACAGTCTGAAGCATCCACCTCTATTATGAAGGCAAGTTCGGGGTTGGGATGTACCAAGATAGGTGCGGTGGTAAATTTATCTTTTAGACGGAAAAATGCTTCCTGAGCTTGGGGAGTCCAGGAGAACCTAGACTCTTTCCGGGTAAGTTTGGTGATAGGTGACACTACCTCAGAGAAATTCCTAATGAAACGTCTATAGAAGTTGGCAAACCCGATGAAGCGCTGCACCTCCTTCACATTTCTAGGACTTGGCCAATCCTTGATGGCTTGGGTCTTGCTTCCATCCATACTAATTCCTTGTGTAGACAGTACATACCCCAGAAATTGAATTTCGGTCCTATGGAATTCACACTTTTCAAGTTTGATGTAAAGATGGTTTTGTCTTAGACGTTCCAAGACCATTCTCACATGTCCATGATGTTCCTCTGTGGAGTTAGAAAAAATTAGAATATCATCCAAATAAATCACCACGAATGTATCTAGGAGATCCCTGAAGATGTCATTTACCAAGTGTTGGAAAGTGGCTGGGGCGGTACTCAGACCAAAAGGCATAACTAGATATTCAAAGTGTCCATAACGTGACCTGAATGCAGTCTTCCATTCATCCCCAGGTCTAATACGGACCAAGTTATAGGCCCCACGGAGATCCAGTTTAGAGAAAATCTTGGCATGCCGCACTCTCTCCAATAACTCAGGGATTAAAGGCAATGGATAACGGTTTCTAATAGTAACCTTATTGAGTTCCCTATAGTCTACGCAGGGTCTCAGAGATCCATCTTTCTTCTTCACAAAGAAGATGGGTGCACCTGCAGGAGATGAAGAGGGGCGTATGAAGCCCTTGGCTAGATTTTCGTCTATGTAATCCTTTAAAGCCTTTAGCTCGGGCCCCGCCAGGGGGTAGATCTTACCAAAAGGTATCTCTGCTCCAGGCAATAATTCAATTGGACAATCATATGGACGGTGAGGGGAAGCTGGTCAGCGTTCTTCTTGTCACATAAATCCACATAGTCCTGGTATACAGCTGGTAGTTCAGGGACTGACATGGTTCCTTTAGGAACAGAGCAAGCTGAAACTTCTGGACTCATCTGTTTCTCTGGAAAGTGTAATTCCTTGGTCTCCCAGTTAATGGTAGGGTTCTGAGCCTGCAGCCATGGTAGCCCTAGAATAATGGGAAAGTGGGGAGAAGAGATAAGCATAAAGGACAGTTTCTCTTGATGATCTTTACCCATAAGGACCCTCAAAGGCTCCGTTTCCTGATCCACTGGTCCAGAGGTCAGCAGGGAGCCATCCACAGTTTCCATCTGTACTGGAGTAGCCTTCTTCACTGAACGTATCCCCTGTTTTAGAGCAAAGGAGACATCCATAAAATTTCCACTTGCCCCTGAGTCGATCATAGCAGAGCTAGACACCCAGACTGAGTCAACCCAGAGTTTGATGGAAAGGAAGCAATGAGAATTGTTTTTCTTACAACTCAGCTGGGACACCGCTGAGGAAACTTGAAAAATTGCAGCGTTTACACAGTCATCGTCCTCAGAAGTAACGGAGTTTAAGTCCGAGAAATCAATATCTGTTGCTGCAGATCTCTCTGGAGCCTGAGGCTCGGACCTGACAGATCTCCTCTCGCAACACTCACAGTGAATGAGTGCTGCAGTAGTCTTACGAGAACGGCTGGGGCAGTTTATAATGAAGTGCCCTGACTTACCACAATAGAAACATAGATTTTCCTTAAAACGATGTTCTTTGCGTGCATCACTAACCCGTCTTTGTAAAGAGTCCACCTGCATGGGTTCAGGTTCAGGTTCCCGTGTGATCCTACTCAAAGGTTCCTTAGCTGGGGAGGAAGGTAGGAAAAGGTTAGTGCGATTGCTTTCGAACCATCTCTCTTGCCTGCGTTCAGTCAGACGAGCATCAATACGGATGCAGTAGTTAATAAAGTCACCTAACGCAGTGGGAGGGTCGGCACGAGCAAGTTCATCCTTAATCAGTGGAGACAACCCTTTTCGAAAAATAGATTTTTTGGCGGAACTGTCCCAGGTGGTATCAAGGGCCCATCTCCTGAAATCCAAGGCATATTCGGCTACCGAGTGCTTACCTTGGCGCAAAGTTAACATGGCTGCTTCAGGTGTTGCACCTCGATTGGGGTCATCAAACACCTGCCCCATGGCTGAAATGAAAGCATCAAGATGATCCAAACATTCATCCTCAGTCTCAATCAGAGGGTTTGCCCACATCAAAGCCTTGTTGGTAAGCAACATAATTATAGTAAGCACTTTAGATCGTTCAGTGGGAAATTGTGAAGCATGTGCAGAAAAAAAAAGATTGCATTGGTTAATAAATCCCCTGAATTTCTCACCGCCAAAACGAAAAGGGGGCAACTTGGGAATCCCAGAACTCGGGGCTACGGCAGGAGCCTGGACTCGCTCCTCTAGAACCTCAATCCTGGCTCGCAAATCCTGGACAGTCTGTCCAAACACTTGCAAATTGTGATTAGTGAGGTCCTGTAGGTTTGCAAAACGGGTTTTTATAGTTTGTAAATCTGCAAGCATATTATCAGTCACTCCGCAAAGTTCCTTTATGCGGGCCTCCATCTTCCAGATCTTTTAAGACAGGAGTACTGGAAGGAGAAGAGAAAAAAAAACAAACAATAGTGTTTACCTGTGGTAACACTGCAGAAAGAAAAAAAAATTAAGGGAACTGCTCACCTGGAATGGTTGTGAGAAGTCACAACCACTGTCATCACAGAAAGTACAACCGGACATCTGATATCCACAGTTACAGCAGACACAGCCTTCCCAGACCCAGCAGACACTAACATTTTTTCTTCAGAATCTTGTAATGTATGGAGTACAGTTCATATAGCGTCTTGTGCTTGGGTGCGATGAAAACACATGAGACACAGGTTTGATATAGAAGGTCTTGTATTACTTCATACAAGTGGCAAAAATAGTCACACAGTTTGCAGATACAGAAGCAGGAGACACAGCAGGCCAGAGTAACTTAAGCTCAGCAATCACTCTCCACAACAGGTTCAGGATCTCTTCTCTGTTACCGTAATTCCATGCAAACGTGGATTTATCAAATAGCAGGGTTCCAAAGTCCACATGTGTTCCAAAGTTCCTCAGAAGGAAATAGCTGGAGTACAAAGTCCAAGGCTTCCAGGAGTCAGGTCACAGGTTCACTGCAGGCTTGATTCTGAAGCACTGATTGCTCAGCTGTGGCTGCTTAAGAAGCAAGAGGGAGAGAATCAGGGCGGGAACATGAAAGCTGGAAACTCCATATTGACTGAGGGCAAGATAGCTGCAGCAAGACAGAAAGTAAAATGGCTGACGGAAAAACTGAGTTTCAAGAAACATGTACAAAGAACCTTACATAAAGTTTCTTCCACTTTGTCCATAAACAGTACCATATAGTCAGCGTATAGGCCAATGGCATCTGTCTGACCCGCTATCTCTATGCCAGCAACATCAGGGGAAGATCTCATACGAATTACCAGTGCCTCGATAGCAAGAGCGAAGAGGGCCGGAGAGAGGGGACACCCTTGACGGGTTCCCCTGTGTAATGAAAATGGCTCAGATATGGAACTATTTACGATGACCCGGGCCTTAGGTTTCATGTACAGAATACCAATCCACTTTTGAAATCTATCGCCAAATCCATATCTCTGCAAACATGCGCGGAGAAAAGGCCATTCAAGAGAGTCAAAAGCTTTGGCCGCATCCAGCGATGCCACTGCCCACTTATTGTCCGGCACCAGGGAGCTATATTGAAGGAGCTATATTGAACCACTGACTGGACTCGTCTAATATTAATGGAGGTATTTTTACCAGGCATAAAGCCAGTTTGGTCAGAATGCACCAGATCTAATATGACTGAATTTAACCGCTTAGCCAAAATATTTGTAAAGATTTTATAATCCACGTTTACCAGTGATATGGGCCTATAAGAACCACAATCTAAAGAATCGTTCCCCTCTTTTTTAAGAACTATTATATTAGCCTCGTAGAAAGATTCCGGGATGCATCCCCTCTCCCAAATCCCGCGAAACAGTCAGCAGAAGAGGTGCTAGTATTTCTTGGTAGTTCCTATACAATTCAACAGGGAATCTGTCCGGCCCAGGGGCCTTCCCAGAAGCCATGTCCCTTATGGCATCCTCTACCTCCTCCAGAGTGAACTCAGCATCCATAAAGGCCCGTTGGGAGGGGTCCAGTATAGGAAATTCTATATCGGACAGATAATTTAGACACTCCAGGTCATCTTTATCAATTTTGGAGTTATACAATGAATTATAATAGTTGGTAAAACATTTCAGTATTTCCTCAGTTGAGGAAACCAAAATACAATCAGGGTTACGAATCTGTAGAATTGTGTTAGTTGTATTATGTTGTCAAACCAAATAGGCCAAAAATTTGCTAGCCTGATTCCCCATTTCAAAATAAGATTGTCTAGTAAAAAATAGACGCTTAGTTTTAGTATCAATGTATTGAGTATATAACCTTTGAGCAGTCAATCACTCTACCCTATTGCTATTAGTTTGGTCAGATATATAGGCTGCCTCTGAATCTTTCAAACGTCGCTCCATCTCGCCATCTTCCTCTGATGTCACCCTTTTAATATAAGAGATCGTGGAGGATAAACACCCTCTTAAATAAGCTTTAAGAGTATCCCAGAATATGTTAATCTTTCGGGGCTCAGGGTGAGATGAGATGAAGCAACGTAGTTGATCTATCGTTCTGTCAGGTGATTCTATCAACTTTAGCCAAAAGGGATTCAATTTCCATGTGATCCTATTGTTCGTTGGGCCAAATTTAAGTTTAAGAACAACCGGGCTATGGTCTGAAATTCCTCTACTACCATGTTCGATATCATCTACCCATGTCGCCAGGCTACTGGATCCAAAAATGTAATCTATGCGAGATAGAGAGCATTTAGTAGAGGAATGGCAGGTATATTCCTTTGTATCAGGGTGGCGCATTCTCCAAAGATCCACCCACCCACCTCCCGCTATAAATTGTGACAACTGGGATGTAAACGGGGGGGATGTCCCACTATGGATCCCGTCACCCAGTCTCCATTTATCCATATAATTATTCATAACCAGATTAAAGTCCCCCAAACAAATAACATGAGCATCTGGGTAGTTCAAAGCAAAACTCAATGCCCTCTGAATAATAGACATATTTGCTGGAGGAGGGTTATAAATACAGAGGATGACATATTTCTGAGAGTTAATTAACGCATGTACAAAAACAAACCGTCCCGCAGGATCTTTTCGGGCCTCCCTCGTTTCCCACCAAACATCTTTATGTATTAATAATGAGACACCCCTGGAGTAGCTAGTATGAAAAAAATGTATAAACCACTGTACCCATGGTTTTTGGACCCATCGAGCCGTGTCTTTGGTTAGGTGTGTCTCAACCAGAACTACCACATGAGGGCGATATTGTCTAATTTGTGAAAATACCTTAATTTTCTTTCGAGGGGTTTTTATGCCCCTTACGTTCCAGGTCATACAGATCAACTCAGAACACATTCCCACTTATCTGAATATATTGCAGTATAGTATCCGAATAGAGTATAGAGATATCACCTAGAGAACTCAATTGGTATCGGCTGCGGCATTTACCTAAATAACTATAAACACTAAAACCTTGAGAAAGAAAAAAACAAAACAAATACTTAGTGATATAGGAGCATAGTCCCACGCCCCCGTCAAAAAATAAAGAAGGGGATACCATCACTGAACACAGTGTCCGGTATTGTTGGTAATTGGATGCTTGCCAAAAAAAAGAAAAACTCCAATCAAACCAACCTAAAGGATTCAAATTGGCAGTTATCACATTAGGATTCCTTCGCTGGGGATCTCCTCTGGGACCGCAGCCACTCCATCGCCTCTGCCGGGTCCGTGAAAAATACGGAGACATCTCCATGAACAACCCGGAGCCGAGCCGGATATATCATTGAGTACACAAAGTTCCCATCTCTGAGCCGTTTCTTGACCTCAATGAACTGTGCTCGCTGTTTCTGCAATTCCATGGAAAAATCTGGAAAAATGGATATAGTAGCATTATTAAACTTAATTGGACTCTTTAGTCATGCAAGACGCAGAATGGTGTCTCTGTCTTTACAATTGAGCAGGCGTGCCAAGAGAGGCCGAGGTGGAGCCCCCGGAGGCAGGGGTTTAGTGGGATCCCTATGGGCTCTTTCAATGGCAAACATGGGGGAGAATTCATCTCCCAGGGCTGTTTTAAGCCAGTCCTCCAGAACTGTTCAGGATGTTGACCCTCCGAGTGTTCGGGCAGACCAATAATACGAATATTGTTCCGGCGCATTCTGTTTTCCAGGTCGTCCGCTTTTTGCTTCCAGGCATTTATGGAGCCGGCCACCTTTGTCAATTTGGCCTCCATAGGTATAACGGTATACTCCACCTTGGACACCCTCATCTCTACTTCTGTAATACGTCCCTTCAAAGCCTGTATGTCATGACGAAGCCTCCCCACTTCCGTATGGACATCCTCGATTTTCTCCGTGAGGGAAGACCTGGTCAGAGAAATAGCTTGCATCAATTGCTCAGACGCCTGTTTAAGGGTCAATTCCTCCTGCTCCGTCTCCTCACCTCCGGATGGGCGATTTTTACGTTGAACTTGGGAGGAGGTATTTCTAAGATGCCGTGTACCCTCGGAGGGGTCAAGTCTTGCAAACTCTTTAAGTTTTTCTGCTGTTCCTGACCCTTTAAATCGACTCATGACTGATTACAATTTGACCCAGTGAAATAGTCTGAAGTACGTGCCTCGGATAACTCCCACCGTAGAGGGCAACCACAACAGAGCTATTAATGGGCGTTTATAATTCCAGCAGAGGCAACAGTTATGAGGCCACATAAATTTATAAGTATTATTCAGGAGAGTCCCCTGCGGTCAGGGAAGGCAGAGAAGGTCCCACAGAGATAGCAGCAATGAGGAGGGTACTCAGAGCCTCCCACAGTGATATCACCGACTAGCACAGCGAGGGGTTAATAATGAGAGCAGGGGGAAGGGGAACACTCAGGGCCAAATCTTTCCAGGGCACTCTATCAGGCTGTCGGTATCCTCGCTGCCTGCAGTGCAGATATGGGTCAGCGTCGCAGCTCTCAGCAGGAGAGCCGCGCTCCCAAAATGGCCACCGCCTCGTGGAGGAGCAGGACCAGCTGCTCACTTCGGATTCCTCAGCCGCCCAACCGCAAGTAGCACGTCCTCTCACGGGGTGCCAGGGGGGGTCCCAGTGTCCAGGGGGTCCAGATCGCCAACAATGAATACTTGAAAAGGGGTCCAGGTGCCAGGATATTGAAAGGATTCTGAGGAGTTCTCACGGCAGCGTCCTCACCTGCTCACTACATAGCCATGCCTCCTTCCCCCAAAATTTTTGGGTAAAATGGGGGTGCGTCTTATGGTCGCAACATACCTAAAAATCCAGTGGCGGCGGCGGTCTCGATGCGCTGTGGTGCAGTGGTGTCCGGGTTCTGTGATGTGGCGGCAGCGGGGCTCCGTGCTGCGTGGGGGGCTCCGCCGGCATTTCGTCATAGCCTGAAAGCCCCCCGCAGCTCTGTTGCTGAGACGCGGGGTTGCCGAGACGCGGAGCAAAGATGGCCGCCAGGGGCCTCCAGAAAGATGGCGGCGCATACTGAAATTCGTTGCCGAGATTTGAATTTCAGTATGCGCCGCCATCTTTCTGGAGGCCCCTGGCGGCCATCTTTGCTCCGCTTCTCGGCAACCTCCGCGTCTCCGCAACAGAGCTATGACCAAATGCCGGCGGAGCCCCCCTCGCCGCATGGAGCCCCACACGCAGCACGGAGCCCCCCACTCAGCACGGAGCCCCCCACGCAGTACAGAGGCCCGCTGCCACCACATCACAGAGCCCAGACACCACAGAGCACAGGGAGGCTGCATTGGGACCACCGCCACGGGATTTGTAAGTATATTGCGACCCCACGGACAGAGCACAGCCACCCCACGGACAGAGCATAGCCACCCCACAGACAGAGCACAGCCACCCCACGAACAGAGCACAACCACCCCAGAGAGCACAGCCACCCCACGGACACAGAGCACCCCACAGAGCACCCCTGCAACACAGAGCACCACCACTGCACCAGCCTGGACCACCAAACGACCCCTGTGACCACTCCTCTACCTGTGCTGATCCCTTCGCTGGTAAGCTGAATTCGGACTATAAGACGGACCTCCATTTGACACATTTTTTTTCCCTATTTTCTTCTGAAAATTTGGGGTGCGTCTTATGGTCCGGTGCGTCTTATAGTCCGAAAAATACGGTAGAAATAGCATTTTCTTGCCACGGAGTAGCACCATGAAGTGTAAGAAAATAATTGGTGAACACATCACGTACTTTGTCTAGACAGCGTATGACGGGGAGGGATCATATGTGGAATAGGCATGCCCACATCTACATACACAACTTCAGCACCATCAGATGAGGAGCAATCATGTATTCGGGTGAAGTTATGTTGGATGACATATGCTTTTATCACCTCATTTACGTTAGCTTCACTCAACTGAATGGCTGACTGGAGGACACGCCATTTGGCACACAGAATGCCAAAGGCACACTCCACCAGTCGTCGTGCGCGTGGTAGGCGCAAGTTAAAGATTCTGCACTGGTGGTCCAGGTTTCTACGGGGATAGGGCCTCCTTACATGACGGGTCAATTGAAAGGCCTCATCTGCAACAAGGACATAAGGCACAGGTTGAATATTGCAGCCTGGAAGGTGACATGGTGGTGGTAGGTCCAACAGATTATTGTGCAGCCACCTACCCATAATGGAAGAATTGAAGACTTTAGAGTGTCCAGTTCTTCCATAGGCCCAATATCTACAATTATAAACCGGTAGTGACTGTCGACCAGGGCCAACAGCACTACTGAAAAATATTGTTTATAATTACAGGGTCCCTGAGATGGGCGGCTTACGCACATGGATGTGCTTCCCATCCAGGGCTCCAAAACAATTCGGAAACTGTCAGTGCTCCTCAAATCCCCTGGAAATCCGCAACCAGTCTGCCATATTTGGCTCAGGCATGACCACTTGATGAAGCCGTGACCAGATTTCCGAACAGGTAGACTTGACAATGCCTGATATTGTTGATCTTCCAATCAAAAACTCATGATGCAGTGTCGCATATGACAGACCAGTTGTGAGGAAGCTACAAGAAAAGAAAATATAAAGTAAAATTAGCTAACATGTTGAAGGTTTAAAACTATTCACAATAATGACAGTTACAGAGTGTAACTAACAAGCCATGCAAAAACAACATAAAAATACTTGCAATGGCTATGAAAAATATTTAGAATTGAGAGTCCTCAGTGGTTGATATCTATTAATGGCTAACTGAAAAGATAGTAACAAATTGCAAGCTTTCGAGACTACTCAGGTCTCTTCATCAGGCAAAGACTAATACAAAATCTGAAGAATCACATATTTATACACAACACAGCACAGAAACAATGCAATAGATAAGACAAGTGATGTAAAGCAGAACTGTCAATATGGGAGATAGAGATGAACATAAATATTGGAACAGTTCATAGATAAGGAGTGTGAAAGTTTTATTGCCCTCTGATTGGGGTCTGGTAATGTTTTGTGATTACTACTGAAAGGTACAATTACTTGTACTGAAAGGTAATTTCACATCTCAAAGACACAGGAGAGTTTGTGAATACAAACTGATGATGACCTTTGACACTCTCAATGCTGGAATGAACCTATCACATGGATTTATGGCCTATTACATCAATTAAAGAATTTGCTCCCAAGACCCTGTGAGAACATCACAAAACATTACCAGACCCCAATCAGAGGGCAATAAAACTTTCACACTCCTTATCTATGAACTGTTCCAATATTTATGTTCATCTCTATCTCCCATATTGACAGTTCTGCTTTACGTCACTTGTCTTATCTATTGCATTGTTTCTGTGCTGTGTATAAATATGTGATTCTTCAGATTTTGTATTAGTCTTTGCCTGATGAAGAGACCTGAGTAGTCTCGAAAGCTTGCAATTTGTTACCATCTTTTCAGCTAGCCATTAAAAGGTATCAACCACTGAGGACTCTCAACTCTAAATATTTTTCTATCTACTGGCTGACACGGTACTAAGATATACATCTTTCCTGTTGCAATGGCTATGTGATTTTACCAACAAATACATATTATTATTAATAATGTGAGTTTTTATTTTTAATATATATGCCGACTAAAACACACATTTTAAAACAGAACTATATACTAAATTTGGAAACATCATCAACATACAGTATGAGTTTGAGAAACACATACCGTAACGTAAGGAGAATGCGATCCTTAGCAGAAATACATTTGTGCATCCTGGTGTCCTGAAAGGTGATACCAGGGCGCACTGTCTCTAACAAAATATCAAAGGTGTCAAGGCTCATGCGACAATATTGGTAAAACTTGTCGGGATGGGCCCGCAGAGATGCAGAGCCGGTGGAAATGCCCTTTAGTGAGGCGTTGCCTTAAAAGCGGATGGGCCCGCAGTCGTCTCCTCCTCCTCGGATCCACAATCACTGGGTATGGCTGGCCAAAGTGGCGTGACAAAACCCAGTTATATAGCACATGCTCAATTGGGGTGAAACGAAGTCTGTCTGACATTTTGGACACAAACCACAACTACACCAACACAAGCACGGAACAAAAAAAGATCAGATTGGAGGCTGCCACCTGTTGTTAAGTCAATAAATAGGGTTGTTGATGATGATTTCAATTATTTTCAGGCCTAAAGACCATTAAAAAATGTCGATTTTGCAAGGTTGCGAGAAAAATACACTATGGATGCTTACATGCGCAAAAAATGCAGACTCGCTTTACAATCGGATGACATTCAGGGAACATTTCTGCGTATTACGAACGTTAAAAATGGACCGTATTTTTATACGTTAAGTCTGACCCCGGCCTAACTCACATAAACTATGGAAGGAAAGTTGAAGGGCCCCATACACATCAGATTGTTGGCTGAACCTGCTGACTTTAGCCTTATGTGCATGGAAACCTTAGTGTAACCAGTAAAATAGACAGTGCTGTGTGCAGAGAAATCATGAGCCTCAGTGCAGTAACTCTGATCTAGTCATCTCCGTAGTGAGACAGCTAGAATGGAGTTGCTGTATAGAGGACGTCATTAGAGACAGTGCTGCGTGCACAAAAATCACAAGCCTCAGTGCAGAAACTCTGATCTAACGAGGGAAGAAAAAGTACTACCCAATGAGTGTGCATTAAAACAATTAAAATTAATCACAAAAAACAATAGGGTCCCACACTGGTGGTTACTATGCCTATTAATTAAATGCTCAGTAGCAAAAACCCAATACAAGCATGTAACAATACAACATGGAAATCGGGTCATATACCATATAGTAACACTGTGAGCCACATGGGGTGGAACAGGGTACTGTAGACAAGAATAAATACAGAGAGATGAATGACCCTACAGTGACCCCTCTGATGGCCTGCTGATGCAATGATGGTGAATAGGTAAACAAAAAAGGCGTCTGGAGAGACCATGTAAAAAGATCCCCTGAACAGGGGAGCCGAAATAAACTCGCAGATCAGCCACCTGAAGGAATATGCACTTATGTGGGTGCTGAAGTCTGCATGAGAAACCTCCGATAAGGTTACCTGTGCAAGGAGGCTCTCCAGGTAGATGCGCCTAAGAATTCAATATGAAAAAGTGAGGCCAGAAGGGGTCATATGGCCAGAGTGGGAATCCACCCCATGCGTATCACCGTCTGGCTGGCGGCTTCGTCAGGGGAATGACGGAGTAAAAGTAATGCTAAGTTTAAATAGGTAGGATAATTAGTAAACGGTATTACCGGTGAAGCCCGTGGGAGGGAAACTGGAAGTGACTCGACGATGACTAATGTGCAAAGTGCTGGCAGACGTCTCTGCCAGCACAGACAGAAAGAGCATGTGTGAAGAGATATAGGGAAGGCGGGGGTATAGGATGACTACAGCACATGCGCAGCTCCCAGGAGACTACAACAAAGGAGGAAAACACTTAATGTGAATGAAGTGTCATGGAACAACTTGATGTACATACCTCTGAACAAAAACTCAGAATGGTTTATGAAAAAATAAGGAAAATGATAATAATGTTATATGGAACAAGAGAAATAGAACAAAAAAAGGGAAAAATAGAAAATGGTATAATAAAAAAAAAAGAATAATAAAAATATATAAATAAATGGAGATGAGAAAGAGGAAAAATATCAAAAATGATGTACAAAGAGGATTAAAAAATAAAAAAGGGGGGATGACATGATCGCTGGAGAATGGAGGCAGAAAGTATAAAAAGTGAGTAAAGAGAACTTCTAGTATCCACAAGAAATAGGAAAAACGCAATGAACCAAAATTAGACATATAACCTTTGCTGCAATAGGTTTTAATAGTAATAAAATGAAATAAAGAGACAAATGCCGAGGGGCCAAAGGATAGGTGTACCCATTAGCTCCAGATAATATCATACATATGGTCAGTGGGTTATAAAAAGGTCCATAAGAATGTAGGGGTAAATGCATATAAGCAATCCTGTGTTCTACTGCCGCTGTAAAGATGTCAAGAAATGTATCCGGACAGACAGGTAAGTCATAGTTTTTGAGAGGAAATTTAACAGATTGATTGCTCAATTTGGCCAACAATATGGGAATTATCACTGCCAAAGAAAAGAGTTTCATCAAGGTTGAACATCCAGTTGTCTCGACATTTTACATGCTCCTCAAGATACACAAGAGTATCACCAAACCACCGGGACGCCCCATCGTATCCAGTATCGGTAGCCTTTGTGAGAAGGCAAGTGTGTATGTTGACCACTTTCTACAACCGTCAGTATTTAAACTCCCATCTTTTCTTAAGGACACGCCAGACTTCATTCGGTCATGTTGCCAGATCACCCTTCCTTCTGATGCCCTCCTGGTCATGTGCGATGTTGAAAGTCTCTATTCCAATATTAGACATACTGAGGGATCAGTGCGGTGACCTTTTTTCTGGATCAACAAACAGGTTCAGACAGGCTACACGATTCATTTATTACAGACCTGCTAGATTTCATTCTACGACACAATTTTTTCACTTTTGACAGATCATTTTATCTGTAGGTATCCGGAGTAGCGATGGGGGCGAGATGTGCACCTGCCCTGGCTAATCTTTTCCACGGGTGGTGGGAAGCCACCGTGGTGTATCCTTTGGAACAATTAAAGAATCAGGTCAGCAATTGGTCACGCTATATAGATGACATGTTCTTCGTCTGTTTCTCTATTTCCTCAACCAAAATCCATTTAATATTAGACTGAGTCACTCCATGTCTTCCCACAGTGCCATCTTCTTGGATGTGACTGTTCGGGTACGTGACAATCAACTTGTCACTAATCTATACCGTAAGACCACCGCTACTAATAGCTTATTGGAATTTCACAGCTTCCACCCTCTGCATACACAAAGAGGAATCCACACCAGTCAATTTCTGCGGACCAGAAGAAATTGCACTTTGGATGAAAATTTCCGCAGCCAGGCATGGGACCTTACTGATAGATTCCGCAAACGTGGATATCCAACGAAAATGATCTCGAGGGCTTTCCAACAAGCTACGTTACAATCACAGGATATCCTCTTAACACCAAGGCTCAAGTCAAACAGATGGATACACAGGTATGTTTTATCACAAATTACAATACTCATTGGACACAGATTAATAGACATTGGAGTATCTTAACTACGGACCTACAGACTAACAACATAGTAGGTAATTCTGTCCAACTAACAGCACGAAAAGCACCCAATCTCAGAGACACCTTGGTTCATAGCCATTACCAGAGGACCACTGTCAAACTGCATCGGGGGATTCACCTTCGCAGTTCTTTCCCTTGCGGTGAATGCAACGTTTGCCCACACATGCATGTAACACAATTTTTTTATCAATCCTTTGGATTCTGGACATCATCATTTAACCCCTCTCTGACATCCGACGTACTATCCCGTCCATGAAACCCGTGACAATCTGACCATGGACGGGATAGTACGTCATAGCGATTAGCTGCGTTCCCGGGCGGAGCGCAGCTAATCACCGCCGGGTGTCAGCTGATTATCACAGCTGACACCCGGGACTGTGTGGCAGGAGCAGTCACGGACCGCTCCCGGCACATTAACCCCTGGCACACCGCGATCAAACATGATCGCGGTGTACCGGGGGCACAGGGGAGCATCGCGCAGGGAGGGGCTCCCTGCGCGCCCC
Organism: Oophaga sylvatica; assembly: GCA_033576555.1. Classification (NCBI taxonomy): domain Eukaryota; kingdom Metazoa; phylum Chordata; class Amphibia; order Anura; family Dendrobatidae; genus Oophaga; species Oophaga sylvatica. The sequence continues at coordinate 136,134,194 of JARQOD010000006.1, forward strand.
CTGAGACCCTCAGACCAGCGCGATGTGATTGCGCTGTTCTGAGGGCTTCCTCCCTCCCAGGACCCGGATCCAAGATGGCGCCGGGGTCCTGGAGGGAGGCGGCTTCATCAGTGCCTGCTGAGAGCAGGCACTGAGAAGCCTGCAGCGCTGCCTGTGAAATCGCTGGTCTCACAGAGTGCTGTGCACACTGTGACACCAGCGATCTGACATTTTACAGTGATGTCCCACCCTGGGACAAAGTAAAAAAGTAAAAAAAATAAAAATAAACGTGTAAAAAAAAATTCCAAAATAAGTAAAAAAAAAAAAAAAATTCCCCAATAAATTAATTTCTTCCTGTAAATAAAAAAACAAACAATAAAAGCACACATATTTGGTATCGCCGCGTCCGTAACGACCCCCCCTATAAAACTGTCCCACTAGTTAACCCCTATCATCATACCGCCGAACAAAAAGTGGAATAACACGCGATCAAAAAGACGGATATAAATAAACATGGTACCGCTGAAAACGTCATCTTGTCCCGCAAAAAACAAGCCGCCATATAGCATCATCAGAAAAAAAATAAAAAAGTTATAGCTCGCAGAATAAAGTGATGCAAAAATAATTATTTTTTATATAAAATTGTTTTTATTCTATAAAAGCGCCAAAACATAAAAAAATGATATAAATGAGGTATCGCCGTAATCGTACTGACCCAAAGAATAAAACTGCTTTATCAATTTTACCACACGCGGAACGGTATAAACGCCTCCCCCAAAAGAAATTCATGAATTGCTGATTTTTGTTCATTCTAACCTCCCAAAAATCGAAATAAAAAGCGATCAAAAAATGTCACGTGCTCAAAAATGGTACCAATAAAAACGTCAACTCGTACCGCAAAAAATAAGACCTCACATGACTCTGTGTGCCAAAATATGCAAAAATTATAGCTCTCAAAATGTGGCGATGCAAAAAACTATTTTTTGCAATAAAAAGCGTCTTTTAGCGTGACAGCTGCCAATCATAAAAACCCGCTGTAAATAGTAAATCAAACCCCCCTTTATAACCACCTTAGTTAGGGAAAAATAATAAAATTAAAAAAATGTATTTATTTCCATTTTCCCATTAGGGTTAGGGTTAAGGTTAGGGTTGCGGCTAAAGTTAGAGTTAGGGTTGGCGCTAAAGTTAGGATTAGGGTTAGGGTTGGGATTACGGTTAGGGGTGTGTTAGGGTTAGGTTTGCGGTTAGGGTTGGGACTAGGGTTAGGGGTGTGTTGGGGTTTAGGGTTGGAGTTAGAATTGGGGGGTTTCCGCTGTTTAGGCACATCAGGGGCTCTCCAAATGTGACATGGCGTCTGATCTCAATTCCAGCCAATTCTGCGTTGAAAAAGTCAAACGGTGCTCCTTCACTTCTGAGCTCTGCTATGCGCCCAAACAGTAGTTTACCCCCACATATGGGGTATCAGCGTACTCTGGACCCTAAGAGTTATTGTGCAATTTGTCCTATTTTTTCTGTTACCCTTGTGAAAATAAAATATTGGGGGCAAAAAAAATAATTTTTGTAAAAAAAAAAAATATTTTTTATTTTTACGGCTGTACGTTATAAACTTCTGTGAAGCACTTCGGGGTTCAAAGTGCTCACCACACATCTAGATAAGTTCCTTGTGGGGTCTATTTTCCAAAATGGGGTCACTTGTGGGGGGTTTCCACTGTTTAGGTGCATCAGGGGCTCTCCAAATGCGACATGACGCCCCCAGACCATTCCATCAAAGTCTACAATCCAAAACGTCACAACTTCCCTTCCGAGCCCCAACGTGTACCCATACAGTAGTTTTCTCCCACATATTGGGTATCAGCGTACTCAGGACAAATTGGACAACAACTTTTGGGGTCCAATTTCTCCTGTTACCCTTGTGAAAATAAAATATTGGGGACGAAAAAATCATTTTTGTAAAAAAAAAAAAAGATTTTTTATTTTACGGCTGTACGTTATAAACTTCTGTGAAGCACTTGGGGTTCAAAGTGCTCACCACACATCTAGATAAGTTCCTTGAGGGGTCTAGTTTCCAAAATGGTGTCATTTGTCGGGGTTTTCCACTGTTTAGGCAGATCAGGAGCTCTCCAAACACGATATGGCATCCAGCCAATTCTGCGTTGAAAAAGTCAAACGGCGCTCCTTCCCTTCCAAACTCTGCCATGCACCCAAACAGTGGTTTACCCCCACATATGGGGTATCAGCGTACTCAGGACAAATTGTACAATAACTTTTGGAGTCTTGTTACCCTTGGGAAAATAAAAATTGGGGTGAAAAGATCATTTTTGTGGAAAAAATATGATTTTTTTAATTTTACGGCTCTACGTTATAAACTTGTGTGAAGCACTTAGGGGTTCAAATTGCTCACCAAAGATCTAGATAAGTTCCTTAGGGGGTCTAGTTTCCCAAATGGGGTCACTTGTGGGGGGTTTCCACTGTTTAGGCACATCAGGGTCTCTCCAAATGCAACATGGCGTCCAATCTCAATTCCAGCCAATTTTGATTGGAAAAAGTCACATAGTGCTCCTTCCATTCCGAGCTCTGCCGTGCGCCCAAACATTGGTTCTCCCCCACATATCGGGTATCAGCGTACTCAGGACAAATTGGACAACAACTTTTGTGGTCCAATTTCTCCTGTTACCCTTGGGAAAATAAAAAATTAGTGACTAAAAATAATTTTTGTGGAAAAAAAATAGGATTTTTTATTTTCATGCCCGGGCATTATAAACTTGTGTGAAGCACTTGGGGGTTTAAAGTGGTTTTCCCCCACTTATGGGGTATTGGCGTACTCAGGAGAAATTGCACAACAACTTTATCTGTCCATTTTCTTCTTTTACCCTTGTGAAAATAAAAAAAAAGTTTGTAAAAGATAATTTTTGTGGATAAAAAGTTAAATATTCATTTTTTCCTTCCACGTTGCTTCAGCTCCTGTGAAGCACCTGAAGGGTTAATAAACTTCTTGAATGTGGTTTTGAGTACCTTGAGGGGTGCAGTTTTTAGAATAGTGTCACTTTTGGGTATTTTCTGCTATATAGACCCCTCAAAGTGACTTCAAATATGAGGTGGTCCCTAAAAAAAATGGCTTTGTAAATTTTGTTGTAAAAATGAGAAATCGCTGGTCAACTTTTAACCCTTATAATTTCCTAAGAAAAAAATAATTTTGATTCCAAAATTGTGCTGATGTAAAGTAGACATGTGGGAAATGTTATTTCTTAACTATTTTGTGTGACATATTTCTCTGTTTTAAGGGAATAAAAATTCAAAGTTTGAAAATTGCAAAATTTTCAAAATTTTCGCCAATTTTGCATTTTTTTCAAAAATAAACGCAAGTTATATCGAAGAAATTTTACTACTAACGTGAAGTACAATATGTCATGAGAAAACAGTCTCAGAATCGCGAAGATCTGTTGAAGCGTTCCGGAGTTATAACCTCATAAAGAGACAGTGGTCAGAATTGTAAAAATTGGCCTGGTCATTAACGTGCAAACCACCCTTGGGGGTGAAGGGGTTAAAGGGAATCTGTCACCCTAAATTGGCGGGATATTTTAATGATGGCAGTCAGGTCAGATGGGCGGTGTTTTGGGTACTTGCCTTAACATGTTGTTCGCCGCTGTCTCCATTATTTCTGGGAATTGTAGTCGTTGCCCTCCATATAACGCGCCTGCACATTGCAATCTGCGGGCAAAGCATGCTGCGCATGCGCAATTCAAGATTGCAATGCGCAGGCGCGTTATATAGAGGGCAACGACTACAATTCCCAGAAATAATGGAGACAGCGGAGAACAACATGTTAAGGCAAGTACCCAAAACACCGCCCATCTGACCTGACTGCCATCATTTAAATATCCCTCCAATTTAGGGTGACAGATTCCCTTTAAGGTCTCACATCAACTGCAAGATGAGACAAGTTGTTTATGCTATCATCTGCCCTTGCCAACAGGTATACGTGGGCCAAACGTCACAAGAACTTCGTAAAACAATCCAAACAATCAAAATGGATAAAACAATCCAAAAACTTTTCTCAACGATCAATCTGGTGGCTATAGATCAACAAAAGGGTAAGACACTGACTTCAGTAGCTGCCCATTTCCTGTCCAAACATGCAGGAATTCCTGCTAATACCCACGTTATTGGCCTTCAAAGAATCCAGGGGTCTGGCAGAGGCGAATTTTTGCAACGTCGACTTTTACAGTCGGAATCTCGTTGGAGTTACGCTTTGGGTCTGTTGCACCATCAGGTTTAAATGAGTAACTTATTTTCTCTGGGTTCTTAGGCTAAGCATGACAATCTTATTATTGATATTGTCATGGTGTTACCCGATTAGGGACTTTAACAACAACAGTCCTTTTTTATAACATGTAGATACCTTTATCTTCCTTTTGGAATTCTTTGCAGGTTCACGGCACCATAATTCTTGAGGACATCTACTATGACCTACCTGTCTGTCCGGATCCATTTCTTGACATCTTTACAGCGGCAGCAGAACACAGGATGAAGAGAACCATTCAGGATTGCTTATATGCATTCACCCTTACATTCTTATGGACTTTATTATAACTCACTGACCATATAGATGATATTATCTTGCGCTCACGGATACACCTATCCTTTGGTCCCTCAGCATTTTTCTCTTTATTTCATTTTATTACTATAAAAACTTATTGCAGCAAAGGTTATATGTCTAATTTTGGTTCCCCCCCAACAGGATTATCTGTATATACCCTCATATCTGACTACCTCTGCGACACTACATATTCTATTCTAGAAAGAACCTACAAAAGGGTATGTCTACTTGATTTGTTTTTTCAAATATGCAATTTTTTTTTCCTTGCCTATCTAAACCAACCTTTTACTCTTTAATGTCCTGTTATCATATGTCTTATTCTTACGCCTATGTATTTAGGTGCATTTTTCTGATCATTCTGACATGTTTTTGAAAATGTACATATGTATATTTGTATCTATATGTTTACGTTTATGTTGAAATTTATTGTATATATTTTTCTGTTTTTTCAGCGATATTGTGATCAAGGCCACTGATTGGCCAAAACGTTAATTTGTGCCTGTCGCTTCACCTTTCACCTTCAAATAAATTATCCACTTGAAGCAAACCTCTTCTAATTGTACGAGTGCAGTGATTGTACATTCGACTAATTTTGGTTCATGTTTTTCTTATTTGTTGTGGGTACCAGAAGTACTCTTTACTCACTTTTTATACTTTCTGCCCCCATTCTCCAGGGCTCATGTCAGCCCCCCTTTTTTATTTTTTCATCCTGTTTGTACATCATTTTTTGAGATGTTTCCTCTTTCTCATCTCCATTTATTTATATTTTTTATTTCTCCTTTTTTTATTATACCATTTTCTATTTTTCCCTTTTTTTGTTCTATTTCTCTTGTTCCATATAACATTATTATTATTTTACTTCTTTTTTCATAAACCATTTTAAGTTTTTGTGCTGAGGTATGTACATCAAGTCGTTCCATGACACTTCATTCACATTAAGTGTTTTCCTCCTTTGTTGTAGTCTCCCGGGAGCTGCGCATGTGCTGTAGTCATCCTATACCCCCGCCTTCCCTATATGGCCGGCGTCACACTGGCGACAAAATCGGACGATTGCAATGCGATGAAAAATCGCATTGCAGTCTGCCGTATGTTAATCTATGGAGCAGCTCCCAGTAGCCGTTTTTTTGTGGTCCGTTTTCAACGTCCGTGTACAATCGCAGCATGCTGCGATTGTCACCGATTGTCGGTCGACAATCGCCAATGCAAGTCTATGGCAGCGATGAAAAGTGGGATTACAAACGGAGCACACTGTGTGACTTGCGATAAAAAATCGGACCACTATCTTCAGGTGTCAGGAAATTGCATCTGGAGAAATGACAGGAAGGGCTGACATGCTAATTAGGCTAGGAAAAATCAAACGAAAACAGGAAACCGCCTCCACGGAGTCCACAAACATGGCCACACACATCAACGTTGAAATGTTAATTGTTCTGGTCCAGGAGAGGCCAGAACTTTGGGACCAGCGCGATGCAAACTATTCCAACCGGGCATTGAAGGACGCCTCTTGGAGGAGAATCTGTACGCAGATGTTCCCTGATTTTGGGGACAGGGCTAGGGAGGAGCAAGAACGCATTAGTAAGTACCGACTTGAAAATGCTTAAAATAATGCTGGACTATTCAGTATGTACCAACAACAATGTGTTATAATGTTCCTGTACCCTTATATGTGACCCCGAAATGTATTGAATCAGTTGAACCCCCAATGCTATGTTCCAAATCCAAACACATGTAATATTGAGCTCCTGTAATTGTCCAAACAGCCGCCTTAGAAAAAAAAATTTTAATGCAAGTTTAAAAAGTGCTAACTGTTTGAAATTTAAAAAAAAAAAAAATGAGGTAACGTTTCTACCCTGCATTGGTTGTTTGTGAAACTTTAATTAACAGAACTCAATAGTAACATAGGAGACCACTGTGGGATATGTTCTAACTTTAAAAAGGTCCATCCCATATATAGGGAAATCACACAGGGCAGGGATCAATTGAAGCTCCTGCTCTGATGAATGTTCATGTGCCGTCTGTGTATTTGGTATATTTATGTTATACTACAATGGTGTTAAAAAAAAATATTACAAATGTGGCCTGACACAATAAATGCGTCGGTGAATTACTTAATATGTGTCCCTTTTGTTTATTTGATTGCTGTGTGTCCACAAAATGCACATTATTGTGACACATATGTCATACAGATTTCTACTTATGAAGCCTTCTAATATTTCATTTCAAATTTAATGAGATATACTTTGTATTGCTGTTTGAACCCCTATAACAAATTTTTGATAACAAATTTTTGTTTTATTGCAAATATTTTAGCATTTTGCACAATTATAAAGGCACATAATGTTTAAATTATATTTGATGTGTTAATTTTTCAGTGGCAGATGTTACAAGACGATGGCGCAGCTGTAGAGACTCTTATCGAAGAGAGAGACAGCTGAGGGGCCGCAGTGGGGCAGCAGGAAGCGCCAAACGAAAATACGTCTACTATGACCGTCTCAATTTTCTTGCTCCAGCTCTGGATTTGAGACCGTAAGTTTATGTCTGTACAAAATGTATATGTGTATTATGAATAAATTTTAATAAATTGTTATTCTTCTATAGCACCGAATCAAACCTGAGTGCCAGAGAGGCAGCTTCCGACTCGGAGCAAATTATTGATCCTGTGGGTGATGTCGAGGAGGCTGGTCCATCGTCAGCAGCAACAGCATCATCACCACCACCACCAACACCATCAGTGGAGACGGAGAGATTGCCTTCTCAATCGCAAGACCCTCCCCTGAGCAGCAGCCCTGGTAGGCCCCTGGATGTGGGTTCGCCTACAGCTGCAGTTGCACGCAGACCCAGGCGTAGAAGAGAGGGAGTTGGTTCTGTCACAAGGAGGCAGGTGGACAGAGGAGTGCTGGACTATTTGTCTAGTGTTGCTCATGATGATGGTGAGGAGGCCTATTGCCGCAGTCTTGCCCCTTACCTCCGGGCAATTCCTAGCCAGCACAGACTGCTGATCAGAAATGCTCTGCATATTGTGTTGCATGCTGGGACACCACCAAATGATCCAACAAACCTGGTAAATTACCTACATACATGGGTGGCTGGTCCAGACAATGTATGTAGAGTGGTGTCTCAACATACAGCACAATCTGCAGCAGCCACTGATCCACCTCCTCATCATCATCCTCCTCCTCCACCTCCTCCTTGTGTCCAACAGAACCCAACTCCTCCTCTTCAGCCTACTGCGGCTTCTTTTTATGGAGATAACCAGTACCAACACATGCCACATAGTGGCCACTCACAATATGCCCACTCGACCATACCCAATGTTCAAGGCTGGCCACAACATGGGTATGGTCGACATGGAAATTTTGGGGGCTATAATGTAAGTGGGCAGTCATGTTATGACTACCCACAACAGTTCCCAAATTTCCCATACCCAAACCCACCTCAACAGCAAGCAGCAAGCATACAGCCAAGTTCCCAGTCAGCCACCACTCATGCTGACACAGTGGCTGGAGAGCAGTCTACACAGCCCTCCCAAGCTGCACTTCCACATTCACCACCACAACATACCAGCACTTATAGTTGTGTTTTGTATTTGTTTTGCTTTTGTTATCTGAATTTGGAAAATGTTCTTTGTTTTTGTTAATGTAATTTTATTTTTGATAAAAATACCTACAAATAAGGACAGATTAGTCCTTTGAGATAAGTTCAAAAGCCACTAATCCCTAAACCCAAGATTAAAATTTTTTTACGTGGCATTAATTGTATGTATTTATTTCAAAAGGTAATGCCCTGCTTAACTTACACACAGCATTACCAACACAACATAACAACATATAAAATAAATATTTACAAATTAGCTTTATGACAGAGCAACATAGCCACACTACATGTCTAATAATGCCTCCTCTTGCCAGGCAGTAGCACCCTCAGGGGAAACAAAATATTCAGTGAACACATCACGTACTCTTATGCCTGAAGGTGGACGACGGGGATGGATGGGTGGTGACATAGGCAAAGACACATTCACAGATGATAATTGATCCACATGTTGAGAGGAGCATTCATGGATTCTACAAAAATTATGTAGGACCACACATGCTTGGAGGACCACATTAACATTGGCTTCACTAAGTTGAATTGCAGATTGAAGTACACGCCATTTAGCACAAAGAATTCCAAATGTGCACTCCACCAGACGCCGAGCACGTGACAGCCGACAATTAAATATTCTCCTCCGATGGGTGAGATAGCGACGGGGATATGGCCTCATTACATTCCTGGTTAATTGAAAGGCCTCATCTGCAACAATAACATAAGGCACATGCTCTGGAATGGAGTCAGTAAGTTGACTTGCTGGAGGTAGGTCCAGTTGGTTATTGCGTAACCGCCTACCCATTATGGAAGTATTGAAGACTCTTGAGTCTCCAGTCCTTCCATAGGCCCCAATGTCTACAATTATAAACATGTAGTTTGTGTCGACCAAGGCCAACAAAACAACAGAAAAATATTATTTATAATTGAAGAATTGTGAGCCTGAGTTAGGAGGTTTGCGAACACGTATGTGCTTGCCGTCCAGGGCTCCTATACAGTGTGGAAACTGACAATTTTGCTCAAAACCCTCTGCTATCCTCAACCAGTCACTCATTTTTGGTTCAGGCATGACTTCTTCATGTAGTCTGTTCCAAATTTCCACACAAGTTGACCGAACAATGCCAGAAATTGTTGATCTGCCCAGTGGCGTAGCGTGGGGGGGGCGGGGGGGGCGGTCCGCCCCAGGCGGCACGTGTGTGTGGGGGCGGCGCAGCAGCAATTCCATATGCACCCCTTCATTGCCCTCCCAACTTCGCACAGCCAGCATTTACCATTGCTGTGCTGTGCTTTGTAAAGGTGGTAGCAGGACCTGTGATGAGGTCACAGGAGGGGAGGAGTTAGGTGTCACATGATCTTCAGGCCCCTGTGTGCAGGAAACTGCTGTTTTGGTCGTCATGGTGCTGGATGATGGTAAGTTTATATGTGGGATCATAAGGGGTTTACAGTGTGGATGTAGCTTAGCTGTGTGTGCATGAGGTGTACGGAGCGGAGCCGTGTGTACGAGGTGTACGGAGCGGAGCCGTGTGTGTGTACGAGGTGTACGGAGCGGAGCCGTGTGTGTGTACGAGGTGTACGGAGCGGAGGTGTACGGAGCGGAGGTGTATGGAGCGGAGCCGTGTGTGTACGAGGTGTATGGAGCGGAGCCATGTGTGTACGAGGTGTACGGAGCGGAGCCGTGTGTGTACGAGGTGTACGGAGCGGAGGTGTATGTACGAGGCATACAGAGCAAAGCAGTGTGTGTACGAGGTGTACGGAGCGAAACCGTGTGTGTACGAGGTGTACGGAGCAAAGCCGTGTGTGTACGAGGTGTACGGAGCGAAGCCGTGTGTGTACGAGGTGTACGGAGCGAAGCCGTGTGTGTACGAGGTGTACGGAGCGGAGCCGTGTGTGTACGAGGTGTACGGAGCGGAGCCGTGTGTGTACGAGGTGTACGGAGCGGAGCCTTGTGCGTGTGAGGTGTGTGGAGTGGACCCGTGTGTGTACAGGGCCACAAAGAGCGGAGCCGGGCATGTACAAGGGTCCTGTTACTTGCGGGATCTGTGTGCTTGGGGGCTGCAGGGGGGAAGGAGGGGTGCCATTATGTGCATGGGTCTGCGTGGGGACGGAGCGAATGCTGTTATCTGTGTAGGGCTGGGTCCCTGTCCCGCTGTCCTGGCCGGGAGGTTTACTTTCCCGCATTAGAATCGTACATGCGGAAACCCGGGGACCTCCCACACGTTCTGGCAGCCACATGTCACGTTCCACCGGAGGTGACGTGCTGTAAGTCAGCTGAACGCTGGAAATGACCGTTGACCTCATTTCCGGCGGTCAGCTTACAGCAGCAGGTACTGTAACTCGTTCTCGGGAGAGTCTTCAGAACGGCGACGCATCAAGCCGCTGGATCTGTTGGAGTGAGAGCCGGGTATTGTACGGTCCGCTGCATACAATACCCGACTCTCACTGAGCGAGACAAGCAGCATGTGGGGATCTCAACATGGGATCTGTTCAACAGATGAAGAGATCACCAGATCCTGCCTGTCTCGCTCAGTGAGAGCCGGGTATTGAATGGAGCGCCTCATAGCTGGTGAGATCCCCACATCCTGGGGAAATGAGGTCAGCGATGGAACGTGACTTGTGGCTGCCAGAATGTGTGGGAGGTCCCCGGGACGATTCTAATCCGGAAAGTAAACCGCCTGGCCGGGACAGCGGACAGGGTCCCGAAATGGGGACTGTCCCGCTGAAACCGGGACGGTTGAGAGGTATGTGTTTATAATTATTGTTTATGAAACAGTGTGATCAGCAGTGCTAAGTGGGTGTGGTCAGGCGTGGATATGGGTGTGACCAGTGAAATGGGTGTGGCTAGGGGTGTGGTCTAAAATTTGCCGCCCCGGGCGCCACAAACAGTTGCTACGCCACTGGATCTGCCTATTAGGAACTCTAAGTGCAGAGCAGCGTAGGACATGCCAGTAGAAAGGAACCTGTAACAAACATAGAACATCGACAAATCAGTTTACTAATTTATCATTAAAAAGAAACAACACTTAATAATGCATGAGTTTGTTATAGCACACATGCTGTAAATGAGATTAAAATACATGGCTTCTGTACAATACACCATAGGCAATAATTGAGATACCTAAGGTTGAGAAATACAATACACACATTCCAAGATTACAAGAAGTGTGCTCCTACACTTGCAAAGTGAGTATGTGGATAAAAAAATCATCAACATATCGTTAATACACATACCTTATTGTTAGAAGAAGACGTTCCTCCGCAGAAATGGATTTTCTCATCCTGGTGTCCTGAAATGTGATCCCAGGGCGCACAATGTCAAGCAACGTATCAAACGTAGCTATGCTCATTCGACAATATAGGAAAAACTTATCTCCATTACTACGCAGTGACAAATATAGGCGGTGAAAATGTCCTTTAGTTAGCCTTCTTGTCAAAAGAGGATGTACCCACATCCTTCTGCCTCTTCTGTGATCTGATATTACAGGATATGGCTCCCCAAAACGTCTGGATATAACCCAATGGAACAGCACACGCTCAGTTGTCGAAAATCTCAGTGTGTCGCTCATGTTTGGATAATGCAGGTAGCAAGCACAAAGCAGAATGACCAAAATGAGACCAGTGCAAAGGTGGGAGGCTCACACCTGGATCAGATCACTTAAATATAGCTCTGCCTGATTATTTAAATTATTATCAGGCCTGAAATCCGTTACTTGTCAGTTTTGGTTTGCTGCGACTAAAAAACGGTGGTGGGATGAAAATCGGATGTTACAAGGTACACACACATGCGATTAAATCGCATCTTTGAAGGAAAATCGGATGCCAGAAGGATGTGTGATGTTTGCATTTTGATCCGATTGTCGACCGTCTAAAACGGACCGATTTTTTGTGGTTGTGTGTGACACCGGCCTATCTCTTCACACATGCTCTTTCTGTCTGTGCTGGCAGAGACGTCTGCCAGCACTTTGCACATTAGTCATCGTCGTGTCACTTCCGGTTTCCCGCCCACGGGCTTCTCTGGTAAGACCGTTTACTAACTAGATGGGCATTTCCTGAAGGAAATACATGGTGCTTGAACAGCGCTGCCAGCTTTACAGCTGTGTATCAGGTGTCGACTGTAAGAAAGTAAAGTTAGAATATGAATGTTGTGTATAGCGATGGCACAACCTGGGATGGGTTGTATATGAAGCCAATGGGGCAGCAAATCCACAGCATTAGGGCCGTTTCACAGGGGCGATTTTTTGGCATGAGAATTGTGGACAATTTTCTCGCTAAAAATCATGACCCATTGTTATCAATGGGCATATTCACATGTGGCCGTGTGATGTCATGTGGCCGTGTGATGTCATGTGATGTCATGTGGCCATGTGATGTCATGTGGCCATGTGATGTCATGAGGCCATGTGATGTCATGTGGCATGTGATGTCATGTGGCCATGTGATGTCATGTGGCCATGTGATGTCATGTGGCATGTGAATACGGCCATTGAAAATAACAGGTTATGATTTGTAGAGCTAAAATGTCCGGCAATATTCGCGCCAAAGAATCTCCTGTGTGAATCGACCTTATTGCCACAAAACCTGTAGCAAATCTGCTGGAATAAGCGTGGCATAGTTCCCCCATGGAAATTAATAACATAGGTGAAATACTGTATTTTATGGCTGCGGTAAAGAAACAATGACATGCCCTATTTTTTGGCTCCCAGCCCTTACATAATACTGTATGGCAAAATTTGCTGTGAGAAAAAAATGGCAGCAATTTGTTAACTGCTCCTCTCACACGTGTGAATACACCCTTAGGGCAGATTATGGGGCAGATTTACCTCAGTGGAAATTCCTTCAGAAATTCTGCTTATGTTATTCGCCGAACACAGAAATTAGAAGGTGACTAGCAGATTAGGAAGAGCAGGCCTCACACAGTGACACTGCCTGACAGACTGCTCTAGTTCCCCGACAACCAATCAGAGGTCAGCTTTCATTTTACCTCAGCAGTTTCAAATATGAAAGCTGACCTCTGGTTGCTATGGACAACCAAAATGGTTTTACTCTGAGGCAATTTTCATTAATCAGGCCACTAACATTTGTTATAGAAATCAGGGAACCTTGTCACATACATTTCTTATAGTAGTGCAGTGGTCCCTATTTACTCAATAAAATTGTACAATTAGTGGACTAGTAAGTCCTTAAGGTCCCTGTGCACTGCCTGGTGCCCTGTGTGCTGCCTGGGGCCCCTGTGTGCTGCCTGGGGCCCTGTGTGCTGCCTGGGGCCCCTGTGTGCTGCCTGGGGCCCCTGTGCGCTGCCTGGGGACCTGTGCACTGCCTGGGGCCCCGTGTGCTGCCTGGGGCACTTGTGCGCTGCCTGGGGCCCCGTGTGCTGCCTGTGGCCCCTGTGTGCTGCCTGGGGCCCTGTGTGCTGTCTGGGGCCCCCAGTGCTGCCTGGGCCCTGTGCGCTGCCTGGGGACCCGTGTGATGCCTAGGGCCACTGTGCTCTGCCTGGGGCCCGGTGCGCTGCTTGGGGCCCTGTGCGCTGCCTGGGGCCCCTGTGCTCTGCCTGGTGCCCTGTGCGCTGCCTGGGGCCCCGTGTGCTGCCTGGGGCCCCTGTGTGCTTACTGGGGCCCCGTGTGCTGCCTGGGGCCCCTGTGCTCTGCCTGGGGCCCTGTGCGCTGCCTGGGGCCCCTGTGCTCTTACTGGTGCCCTGTGCGCTGCCTGGGGCCCCTGTGCTCTTCCTGGTGCCCTGTGCGCTGCCTGGGGCCCTGTGCGCCGCCTGGGGTCCCCGTGTGATGCCTGGGGCCAGTGTGCTCTGCCTGGGGCCCGGTGCACTGCCTGGGGCCCTGTGCGCTGCCTGGGGCCACTGTGCTCTGCCTGGTGCCCTGTGCGCTGCCTGGGGCCCCATGTGCTGCCTGGTGCCCCTGTGTGCTGACTGGGGCCCTGTGTGCTCCCTGGGGCACCTGTGCGCTGCCTGGGGCCCCTGTGCTCTTCCTGTTACCCTATGCGCTGCCTGGGGCCCCTGTGCTCTGCCTGGGGCCCTATGTGCTGCTTGGGGCCCCTGTGCTCTGCCTGTAGCCCCATGTGCTGCCTGGGGCCCCTGTGCTATGCCTGGGGCCCTATGTGCTGCCTGGGGCCTCTGTGCTCTGCCTGGGACCCTGTGCTCTGCCTGTGGCCCCTGTGTGCTGTCTGTGGCCTCTGTGCTCTGCTTGGGGTCCTATGTGCTGCCTGGGGCACCTGTGCTCTGCCTGGGGCCCATGTGCTGCCTTGGGCCCTTTGCTCTGCCTGTGGCCCCTGTGTGCTGCCTGGGGCCCCGTATGCTGCCTGGGGCCCCTGTGCTCTGCCTGGGGCCCTGTGTGCTGCCTGGGGCCCCTGTGCTCTGCCTGGGGCCCCATGTGCTGCCTGTGGCCCCTGTGTGCTGCCTGGGGCCCCGTATGCTGCCTGGGGCCCCTGTGCGCTGCCTTGGGCCCTGTGTGCTGCCTGTGGCCCCTGTGCTGCCTGGGGCCCCTGTGCTCTGCCTGGGGCCCCGTGTGCGGCCTGGGGCCCCTGTGCTCTGCCTGGGGCCCCGTGTTCAGGGGATCTTTTTCCATGGTCTCTCCAGACGCCTTTTTTGTTTACCTGTTCACCATCATTGCATCAGCGGGGTCACTGTAGGGCAGGGATGTCAAAGTCAAACACACCGAGGGCCAAAAAAACAAATTTGCTACAAGCCGAGGGCCGGACTGGTTCAATGTTTATTAAAACATATCGAAATGATTGCACATAGCCTATTGAACCAAGACCTAACACAGTGTACATTATTTAATGATTAAATGAATATGGCAATATTTTGTTATGGCTCTGTCAGTAACTTCAAGTTAAAACATTTTCAACAGCCAAACCGCAAAAAATTAAATTGTTTTTAAAAACAAAATGTGTTTCTTAATATCAAGAAAAATGCATAAATAAAAGTGCATGCATTATAAACTGAAAATGTATTATTGTGCTGCTCTATGATCTACCGATCACTGCTTTCAAATAGTAAAATGAAAAAATAAATCAAATCAGTAGTATTCTTTCTCATGGCTCTTATCTGCAATTTTCCCTGAGTCCATTCAACTGAAAAATGAATATAAATAAATAAAATACAAAAATTTATGGCACACAGACAAAACAATACTTCCTTCAAAGAAAAATCACGTCTTGTAGAAACAAATGTAAAAATGTAACTGAATTAAAAAACCAAAAATACTTTACTGCTCTGTGATGCTCACTTGTCTGAGGCTGAGCCTGATACTTGGAGGTCTCATCTTTTGTACAAGTTCATCAATGTTCAGGGTTAGGCTCTGAGCTGAGGAAATCCTCAGGATTGAGTGAAGGTGATTATCAGTAAGGCTGGAGTCACACGGCCGTAAAACTCCTGGGATAATCGCATCGCACTGCATGGACTGGCCTGACACCTCTCCTGACCTGAGCAAGACAGCGTGATGGATTACTATGCAGAGGTCAAGCTCAGGTCAGGAGAGCAAACAGCCAGTATGAGTTTTAGGCCGGTGTCACACACAACCACAAAAAATCGGTCCGTTTTAGACGGTCGACAATCGGATCAAAATAAAAACATCACACATCCTTCTGGCATCCGATTTTCCTTCAAAGATGCGATTTAATCGCATGTGTGTGTACCTTGTAACATCCGATTTTCATCCGACTTGCGAGATTTTCTCGCAGGCTTGCAAAACTGACATATAATGGATACAAAAGAATAGTATTTAAATGCCAAAAGAAAGAATAGATATACACATAGAGCACATATATATATATATATATATATATATGTCATTGTGACATGTATATATACATATATTTATAGTTCTTACACTTCTACATACTGTAATAGCCGCTAATTCAATTGCCGGCTTCAGTGAAATCACAGAAGCCGACATGAAATGATACATTGTTTCCACACATTTAACCATGTAATTTCATATATTTTTTTATATGTTTGAAACATACAATTACATGAGTGTATGTGTGCTAAATTTCAGACATGTAGGGGTTAATTAAAGGTGTAAATTCGTTGAAAAAAAATGCGTGGGCTCCCGCTGTATTTTCTCCACCAAACAGACAAAGCAAAGCGAGTGGGGGCAGATAATAATAGCCTAGGGAGGGTACATTTTTTTTGTGCCCCCCTGGCTACTAACATCTGCCCCCAGACACCCCAGAAAGGGCAAATCTATAATTAGATTCGCCCTTTCTGGCACTTTGCCCGTCTATTCCCATTGCCCTGTAGCGGTGGCGAATGGGTTAATAAGGGGTTAAAATGACCTTGCAATTGAAAGGTCACTTTAAGCCAGATTAATAATTGAGAGCTGTCAATCAGACAACTATCAATTATTAATCCTATTGTATGAAAGAAAAATCAAACACACACAGTTTAATAAAAAATAAGTTTAATGAAATAATCACACAGTTTTTGACCATATTTTATTTTCCTGCTAAAACCATTTCCTGTAATAAAAATAAAATAAAAAAGCAAAATTATACTTACCAATCCGATGTACAGTCAGGTCCCACGCTGTAATCCATCAGAAAGGGTTAACAGGTTACAGGTCGCAGAGAGCTAATAATGCTGTCTCAGACCTGTATTCCCCTGAATGAATAACTTCCTCTCCCAGCGAAAGTAGAGGAATAGATTCATGAATGGAGCTTAATTGATTTATTGCCAATTTAACTGTAGTGACCTGACCTAAAGGGAAAGTGGACACAATCAATTAACCTTCATTCATGAAACACATCCTCTCCTGTCGCCAGGAGAGGAACTTATTCATTCAGGAGCTTTGAGCTGAGCATGCAGGATTACTTGCAGTGCTTGGCTCAAAGCTAGTTAACCCTTTGTGAAGGATTACAGCGTGGGACGTGACAGATCAGCGGAATAGGTAAGAATAATGTTGTTTTATTTTTTTTTCTTTATTTTAGGAGATCAATGGCTTCGCACGGATTAAGTGTAAAATAAAATATGGTCAAAAAAATGTGTTTTTATTTCATTAAAATTATTTATTCTTAAAGTGTGTGTGTTTTTTTATTTACTTCAATAGGATTAATAATTGATAGTTGTCTAATTGACAGCTATCAATTATTAACCTGCCTTAAGGTCACCTTTCAATAGCAAGGTGACAGTAAGGTGAGATTAACCCATTCGCCACCACTACAGGGCAATGGGAATAGACGGGCAAAGTGCCAGAAAGGGCGAATCTAATTATAGATTTGCCCTTTCTGGGGTGTCTGGGGGCAGATGTTAGTAGCCAGGGGGGGCACAAAAAAAATGTACCCTCCCTAGGCTATTATTATCTGCCCCCACTCGCTTTGCTTTGTCTGTCTGGTGGAGAAAATACAGCGGGAGCCCACGCATTTTTTTTCAACGAAATTACACCTTTAATTAACCCCTACATGTCTGAAATTTTGCACAAATACACTCATGTAATTGTATGTTTCAAACATATATAAAAATACATGAAATTACATGGTTAAATGTGTGGAAACAATGTATCATTTCATGTCGGCTTCTGTGATTTCACAAAACCCGGCAATTGAATTAGCGGCTATTACAGTATGTAGAAGTCTAGGAACTATAAATATATGTATATGTACATGTCACAATGACATGTATATATATATATATATGTGTTCTATGTGTATATATCTATTCTTTCTAGTCTTTATTAAAGCTGTCAGTGTGATTTTACAGTATAGCCGGGGATGAATTGCCGGCTTTTCTAAAGGACACCATGCGATTTCATCGCAAGTCACACATGCGGTCCGTTTGTAATCAGATTTTTCATCGCTCCCATAGACTTGCATTGGCGATTGTACACGGACGTTTAAAACGGACCACAAAAAATCTGATACTGGGAGCTGCTCCATAGATTAACATAGGTCCGACTGCAATGCGATTTTTCATCGCATTGCAGTCGTCCGATTCTGTCGCCAGTGTGACGCCGGCCTTACGATGCGATTCTCGCATGTGAAATACGGCAGTGTGTCTCTGCCCTAAGACGACTCCTCTGTGATGTTTTGTTTAGCTTCATCAAAGAGAACAGTTGTTCACACAGGTATGTGCTGCCAAACATAGAGAGCGTCCGAGCCGCTTGGATGCGCAACTGGGGCATTGTGTCGGGGATGGAACGTGAAAACTCAGCAGCACCCACTCTCTCATATTTTTCCTTCAGTGTGTCATTGCACTGGAGCTCAATCAACTCCATTTGTAGATTTGGTGGTGCACTTTCTACATCAACTGCAAAAGGATTGCTGAGCAGTTCAAACCTGCTTTTTTGGGCTTCAAAGTCAGCAAATTGGCGTCGGAAGTCGGTGGCAAGTATGTTGAGTTTATCGGCAAACTGTGCACACGGGAACACAGCGGTAGAGAGCTTCTCTTTCATGGTCTGGCAGCTGGAAAAGTGGCTTAAGTTTTCTTTCCGCATCTGCGTCTCCCACAGACTTGGTTTTAAAGGCCTTCACTGTACTGTACATATCAGAGATGACACGTCCCCGTCCCTGCAGCTGCAGATTCATCACATTCAGATGGCTCGTGATGTCGCAGAGAAATGCCATTTCACACAGGAAAGTTTCATCTCGGAGCTCTGTTGTGTCTTTCCCCTTGCTTTCCATGAACAGACAGATCTCCTCACGCAGCTCAAAACATCTTTGAAGAACCTTTCCCCGGCTTAGCCATCGCACCTCTGTGTGATACGGTAAGTCACCATACTCTGTATCTAACTCCCCCAGAAATGCCTTCAACTGGCGGTGATTTAAACCTTTGGCTCTGATGAAGTTAACTGCTCGCGTTATGGTGCTCATTACATGCTCCATTTTCAAGGCTTTGCCACACAACGACTCCTGGTGTATGATGCAGTGATACGCTGTTAGCTCATCTGTGACGTTTTCCTCCCGCATCCTCTCCCGCATCCTTGCCACCAATCCACTCCTGTGCCCACACATTGCGGGTGCTCCGTCTGTGGTTAATCCCACGAGTTTTTCCCAAGGCAGCCCCATCTCATTTACACATCTGGATACCTCTTCATACAGATCTTGTCCTGTAGTTGTGCCATGCATAGGACGTAATGCCAAAAACTCTTCTGTTATGCTCAGGCTGGAGTCTACTCCACGGACAAAAATTGACAGCTGGGCAATGTCTGATGTGTCCGTGCTCTCATCCACAGCAAGAGAATATGCGATGAAATATTTTCCCTTTCTCACAAGCTGTTCTTTTATGTTGGTGGAAAGCTGGTCTACGTGCTCAGCAACGGTGTTTCTGCTCAGGCTCACGTTTGCGAATAGTTGTCTTTTGTCTGGGCACACTGCGTCACAAACTTCAAGCATACAGTTTTTGATAAACTCTCCTTCTGCAAAGGGCCGGGCTGATTTTGCGACCTCTTTTGCCACAATAAAGCTAGCCTTGACAGCAGCCTCGCTTTGTGATTTAGCATATGTGAACATAGCCTGTCTGGACTTAAGGCCTCGTTTTAATTCTTCCACCTTCTGTAGCTTTTGTTCATATTCCATATTCTTGTCTTTGTCTGTGTGTTTCTTAGACTTTTGATAATGCCTTCTTAAATTAAATTCTTTCATTACAGCCACATTTTCTTCACACAGAAGACACACAGGTTTGCCTTTTACCTCCGTAAACATGTACTCTGCCTCCCACCTGGCCTGAAACCCCCTGTTCTCAGCGTCCACCTTACGTTTAGCCATTTTTGAAGAGGGGGGTATCAGAAAGTTGTTCTCTGCTCTGACTACTGATGAATAATGAAGCCGCTTGTGCGCGCTGCAGTGACTTCACGGGCTACCGGTGCATTGTGGGAAATGTAGTGTTCAGGGGCGGACCTACCGCCCGTGCAGCCCGTTCATTGAACGGGGGCCCCAGGGGAGAGGGGGCCCCTCCAGCCTCCAGCACCGCATGGCTAATTATTTACCTATTCAAATTAGCCATGTGGTGCACTACGCAGCCGAGGCACAAGGAGAAGAGCAGCTCTGCGGGAGGCAGGGCCGGCATCAGCACCCGGCACACCCGGGCAAGTGCCGGGGCCCTGAGCAGGCGGGGGGGCCCACTGGCAGTCTGGCACCCCCACGCCCGTTAGCGGTGTCAGCGCCGCCACTGGGCCCCCCCCCGCTTGCTCAGGGCCCCGGCATCAGCTGGCACAATACTTACCTCTCCCGTGCCTCCGCTGCCGCAGCTCCGGGCTCCAGGGGGCGCCGGCGCTTCCTCTCACAGCAGCGCTGCTGAATGACGTCATCATTCAGCGGCCGGCTGTGGCAGAGAGCGCGGACGCTGGACAGGTAAGACGTGTGTGTGTGTGTCTCTGTGTGTGTCTGTGTGTATGTAGTGCGGTGCTTTGTGTGTGTGTGTGTGTGTATGTCTGTATGTGAGAGAGTGCTTGTGTGCTGTGGTGCTGTCTGTGTGTGATGGGCAGGCATTGCTGATAATGGGGAGGCATTGATGATGATGATGGGGAGAAGATGATGATAATGGGCAGGCATTGATGATAATGGGCAGGCATTGATGATGGGGAGAAGATGATGGGGAGGCGATAATGATGATGGGGAGGCGATGATGATGGGCAGGCATTGATGATAAATGGGGAGGCATTGATGATGATGATGGGGAGAAGATGATGATAATGGGCAGGCATTGATGATAATGGGCAGGCATTGATGATGGGGAGAAGATGATGATGGGCAGGTATTGCTGATAATGGGGAGGCATTGATGATGATGAGGAGAAGATGATGATAATGGGCAGGCATTGATGATAATGGGCAGGCATTGATGATGGGGAGAAGATGATGATGGGCAGGCAATGATGATGATGGGAGGAGATGATGATGGGCAGGCATTGCTGATAATGGGGAGGCATTGATGATGATGAGGAGAAGATGATGATAATGGGCAGGCATTGATGATAATGGGCAGGCATTGATGATGGGGAGAAGATGATGATGGGCAGGCATTGATGATGATGGGGAGGAGATGATGATGGGCAGGCATTGCTGATAATGGGGAGGCATTGATGATGATGAGGAGAAGATGATGATAATGGGCAGGCATTGATGATAATGGGCAGGCATTGATGATGGGGAGAAGATGATGATGGGCAGGCATTGATGATGATGGGGAGGAGATGATGATGGGCAGGCATTGCTGATAATGGGGAGGCATTGATGATGATGATGGGGAGAAGATGATGATAATGGGCAGGCATTGATGATAATGGGCAGGCATTGATGATGGGGAGAAGATGATGATGGGCAGGTATTGCTGATAATGGGGAGGCATTGATGATGATGAGGAGAAGATGATGATAATGGGCAGGCATTGATGATAATGGGCAGGCATTGATGATGGGGAGAAGATGATGATGGGCAGGCATTGATGATGATGGGGAGGAGATGATGATGGGCAGGCATTGCTGATAATGGGGAGGCATTGATGATGATCGGGAGAAGATGATGATAATGGTCAGGCATTGATGATAATGGGCAGGCATTGATGATGGGGAGAAGATGATGATGGGCAGGCATTGATGATGATGGGGAGGAGATGATGATGGGCAGGCATTGCTGATAATGGGGAGGCATTGATGATGATGAGGAGAAGATGATGATAATGGGCAGGCATTGATGATAATGGGCAGGCATTGATGATGGGGAGAAGATGATGATGGGCAGGCATTGATGATGATGGGGAGGAGATGATGATGGGCAGGCATTGCTGATAATGGGGAGGCATTGATGATGATGAGGAGAAGATGATGATAATGGGCAGGCATTGATGATAATGGGCAGGCATTGATGATGGGGAGAAGATGATGATGGGCAGGCATTGATGATGATGGGGAGGAGATGATGATGATGATGGGCAGGCATTGATGATAATGGGGAGGCCATGATGATGATGGGGAGGCAATGATGATGATAAGGAGGCAATGATGATGATGGGGAGTCTTTCCACAGCGCCCTTTCCTGAGCCGTAACAGTGCAGAACGCAGTACAGCGCAGAGGAGAGCTCCATATTTTGTATGGAGCATTATATTGGGTCCAGTATTCTGTATGGAGCATTATATAGGGACCAGTATCCTGTATGGAGCATTATATTGGGTCCAGTATTCTGTATGGAGCATTATTTTGGGTCCAGTATTCTGTATGGAGCATTATATGGGGGGTGACATCCTGCATGGGGTATTATATGGGTGATGAGGGGGAGACTGTGGTGCCCATAATATTGTATGGAGGACTGTACTGTCCAGTCTGTTCTGTGCGCTGTGAGGATTTGGCGGTTTTTGAGCTATTGTAGAATTTACAATAGATATCACTCATGTAATGGAAGAAGTGAAGTATTTGGCATTGTACTATACCCATATTTCTGTGCTGTATCTGTGCATCATGAATCGTGGTCTGTGTTAAAGGGGCCCACTGAGGTTTGTGACTGACCTATGCAAGTGGTAGGTAGAACGGGCAGGTAGGTATCATCTATCTCCCTATTAGTTTTTATGATCATATTAAACAACTTTACTATTTAGATTTGATAGTTGCGTTCTAAATAAATATTACAATCTATATGATTACATAACTTTGTTTCCCTATAAAGTGCGGGGGGGGCCCGAAAAATTTCTTGCACAGGGGCCCACTACAGTCTGTGTCCGCCCCTGGTAGTGTTGGTGCGTGCAAAACACCAGCAGGCGGCTGTGGCCAGCGGGCCGGTTCTAATAGTAATTAAATATCATCCAGGGGGCCATAGATAATCAATTTGCGGGCCGGATCTGGCCCGCGGGCCTTGACTTTGACATATGGGCTGTAGGGTCATTCATCTCTCTGTATTTATTCTTTTCTACAGTACCCTGTTCCACCCCATGTGGCTCAGAGTGTTACTATATGGTATATGACCCTATTTCCATGTTGTATTGTTACATGGTTGTCTTGGGTTTTTGCTACTGAGTATTTAATTAACAGGCATAGTAACCACCGGTCAGGGACCCTATTGGTTTTGTGTTCAATTTTAATTGTTTTTAACCCCGAGGATTGTTTGGACGTAAATGACGGGCCAATTTTTATAATTCTGACCACTGTCCCTTTATGACATTTCCCACATGTCTATTTTACATCAGCACAATTTTAGAAATTTTTTTTTATTTTGTTAGGAAGTTATAAGGGTTAAATTTGACCAGCGATTTCTCATTTTTACAACAAAATTTACAAAACCATTTTTTTTAGGGACCACCTCATATTTGTTACTTTGAGGGGTCTATATGGAGAAAATACAAAAAAGTTACACCTTTCTAAAAACTGCACCCCTCAAGGTACTCAAAAGCACATTCAAGAAGTTTATTAACCTTTCAGGTGCTTCACAGGAATTTTTGGAATGTGGAAGGAAAAAATGAACATTTAACTTTTTAGTCACAAAAATGATCTTTTACAAACTTTTTTTTTATTTTCACAAGGGTACAAGGAGAAAATTGACATATAAAGTTGTTGTGAAATTTCTCCTGAGTACCCCGATACCCCATATTTGGGAGAAAACCACTGTTTGGGCACATGGCAGGGTTCGGAAGGGAAGGAGTGCCGTTTGACTTTTTCAAACCAAAATTTTCCTGGGATTGAGATCGGATGCCATGTCGCGTTTGGAGAGCCCCTGATATGCCTAAACAGTGGAAACCCCCACAAGTGACCCCATTTTAGAAACTAGACCCCCTACGGAACTTATCTAGATCTGTGGTGAGCACTTTGAACCCCCAAGTGCTTCACACAAGTTTATAATGCCCGGGCATGAAAATAAAAAATCCTATTTTTTTCCCACAAAAATGATCATTTAGTCACCAATTTTTTATGTTCCCAAGGGTAAGGGAGAAATTGGATCCCAAAAGTTGTTGTCCAATTTGTCCTGAGTATGCCGATACCCTATATGTGGCAGAAAACTACTGTGTGGGCACACGTCGTAGCTCGGAATAGAAGTAGTTCCGTTTACTAATGCAGACTTTGATGGAATGGTCTGCGAGTGTCATGTCGCGTTTGGAGAGCCCCTGATGTGCCTAAACAGTGGAAACCCCCCACAAGTGACACAATTTTGGAAACTAGACCCCCTAAGGAACTTATCTAGATGTGTGGTGAGCACTTTGAACCCCTATGTGCTTCACAGAAATTTATAACGTAAAGCCGTGAAAAAAAATCACATTTTTCCCACAAACATGATCTTTTTTCCCCAAGTTTTTATTTTCCCAAGGGTAAGAGGAGAAATTGGACCTGAAAAAGTTGTTGTCCAATTTGTCCTGAGTACGCTGATACCCCATATGTGGGGGGGAACCACTGTTTGGGCGCATGGCAGAGTTTGGAAGGGAAGGAGCACCATTTGACATTTTGATACCAAAATTGGCTGGAATTGAGATTGGACGCCATGTTGCGTTTGGAGAGCCCCTGATGTGCCTAAACAGTGAAAACTCTCCAATTCTAACTACAACCCTAACCTCAACACACCCCTAACCCTAATCCCAACCCTAACCACAAACCTAACCCTAACACACCCCTAGCCCCAATCCCAACCCTAATCCAAACCCCAACTCTAGCCCCAACCCTATCCTAACTTTAGCCCCAACCTTAACCTTAACTTTGGCCCCAACCCTAATCCTAACTTTAGCCCCATCCCTAACTTTATCCCCAACCCTAACCCTAATGGGAAAATGGAAATAAACACATTTTTTTATTTTTTCCCTAACAAAGGGGTGATAAAGGGGGGATTTGATTTACTATTTATAGCGGGTTTTTATAGCAGGTTTTTATGTTTGGCAGCTGTCACACACTAAAAAACGCTTTTTATTGCAAAAAACAGTTTTTGCATCACCACATTTTGAGAGCTATAATTTTTCTATATTTTGGCCCACAGAGTCATGTGAGGTCTTGTTTTTTGCAGGACGAGTTGACGGTTTTATTGATACCATTTTCGGGCACATGACATCTTTTGATCGCTTTTTATTCCGATTTTTGGGAGGCAGAATGAACAAAAACCAGCAATTCATGAATTTCTTTGGGGGGGCGTTTATACCATTCCGCATGTGGAAAAATTGATAAAGCAGTTTTATTCTTCGGGTCAGTACGATAACAGTGATACCTCATTTATATCTTTTTTTTATGTTTTGGCGCTTTTATGCAATAAAAACTATTTTATATCAAAAATAATTATTTTTGCATTGCTTTATTCTGAGAGCTATAACTTTTTTATTTTTTTGCTGATGACACTGTATGTCAGCTCGTTTTTTGCGGACAAGATGACGTTTTCAGTGGGCCATGTTTATTTATATCCGTCTTTTTGACCACGTATTAATCCACTTTTTGATCTGCGGTATGATGATAAAGCATTGTTTTTTTGCCTTATTTTTTTAAGGGGATCACAAAAGGGGTTAACTAGTGGGACAGTTTTATAGGGCAGGTCGTTAAGGACGCGGCAATACTAAATATGTGTACTTTTATTGTTTTTTATTTACATAATAATATAGTGTTTATTGGGGAAATATTTTTTTTTATTTAGGGATTTTTAAAAAAATATTTTTACACAGTATAATTTTTTTTTCTTTATTACATTGTCCCAGGGTGGGACATCACTATATAGTGTCAGATCGCTGATCTCACACTTTGCAGAGCACCGTGTCAGATCAGCGATCTGACAGGCAGTGCAGGAGGCTTGCCAGCGCCTGCTCTCAGCAGGCACTGACAAGCCACCTCTCTGCAGGACCCGGAAGGACCCCGTGGCCATCTTGGATACAGGGGCCTGTATGGAGGAGGCCCTCGGAACAACGCTATCACATCGCATTGTTCTGAGGGTCTCAGGGAAGCACGCAGGGAGACCCTCCCTGCCCAATGCTTTCCTATGCCACTGGAACACTGCGATCATATTTGATCGTAGTGTGACGGGGGGTTAAAGTGCTGGGAGCGGTCCCTTGTTCCTCTTGCCATTACTACCCCTGTGGCACCTCCTACCACACACATTCTCTCGTATGATATTGACTATGGTTCATTTCTAGTGCGCCCTTGCTTTCTTTCATTATTTGTAACCCTGATCTACACCATGTTCCAAATTATTATGCAAATTGGTTTTGAGGCTATGTGCACACGTTGATGAATCTTTGCAGAAATTTCCTGAGAAAAAACTGACTTTTTCCCAGGAAATACGGATGCGTTTTTATTGCGTTTTTTTCCTGAACATCCTAGGTCCATAATATAGCGGGAAATCCGCAAATTTACCGTGAAATTAATGAACATGCTGCGTTTTTTTACCGCGATGCATTTTTTTCCATGAAAAAGACGCACCATGTGCACAAAAATTGCAGAATGCATTCTAATCATAGGATCCTTACTGCATGCGTTTTTAAAGCGTTTTTGCCGCGGAAAATCACGAAAAAAACGCGTAAAAACCTGAACGTGTGCACATAGTCTAAGTGTCATAGCGTTTTTTTTTTGTAAATGAAACCCATTGATGGTATTGTGTCTCAGGGTTCTTTTGATCACTGAAATCAATCTCAGATACCTGTGATAATTAGTTTGCCATGTGAGCCCAATAAAATGAAAACTGGATGTTCCACACTATTAAGCAGGCAAGAGTTTTCAAGTAATATGGGAAAGAAAAAGGATCTCTCTGCTGCTGAAAAGCATCAAATAGTGCAATGCCTTGGTCAAGGGATGAAAACATCAGATATTTCCCGAAAACTTAAGCGTGATCATCGTACTGTTAAGAGATTTGTGGCTGATTCTGAGCACAGACCTGTTCGTGCTGATAAAGGCAGAATGAGGAAGGTTTCTGCCAGGCAAGTTCATCGGATTAAAAGAGCAGCTGCTAAAAAGCCATGACAAACCAGCAAACAGATATTTGAAGCTGCTGGTGCCTCTGGAGTCCCTCGAACCTCAAGGTGTAGGATCCTTCAAAGGCTTGCTGTGGTGCATAAACCTACTATGAGCCACCCCTAAACAGTGCTCATAAGCAGAAACGGTTGCAGTGGGCCCAGACATACATGAAGACTAATTTTCAAACAGTCTTGTTTACTGATGAGTGTCGAGCAACCCTGGATGGTCCAGATGGATGGAGTAGTGGATGGTTGGTGGATGGCCACCATGTCCCAACAAGGCTGCGACGTCAGCAAGGAGGTGGAGGAGTCATGTTTTGGGCCGGAATCATGGGGAAATAGCTGGTATGGCCCTTTAAGGTGTGAAAATGACCTCTGCAAAGTATATAGAGCTTCTGACTGACAACTTTCTTCCATGGTATAAAAAGCAAAAAAGTGGCTTCAGGAGCAAAATCATCTTCATGCATGACAATGCACCATCTCATGCTGCAAAGAATACCTCTGAGTCATTGGCTGCTATGGGTATAAAAGGAGATAAACTCATGGTGTGTCCACCATCTTCCCCTGACCTCAACCCTATAGAGAACCTTTGGAGTATCATCAAGCAAAAGATCTATGAGGGTGGGAGGCAGTTCACATCAAAACAGCAGCTCTGGGAGGCTATTCTGACTTCATGCAAAGAAATACAATCAGAAACTCTCCAAAAACTCACAATTTCAATGGAAGCAAGAATTGTGAAGTTGATATCAAAGAAGGGTTCCTGTGTTAACATGTAACTTGGCCTGTTAGGATGTTTTGGAGCTAAATAGCTTTTTTGTTCAGTGAATGTGACCTCCTAATGCTGCAAATTCCACAAATGAGCATTTTCTGTTCTTTGAAACATATCAAATGTTTCGAAATTCTAGTGTGCCTAATAATTTGGAACAGTGCATTTTGAGTTTTTATTCATTTTGGAGATTATACTGTTATAATTGAGAGGTTTCTTCAATAAAATTCGATGAATACTCTAAAGGGTGATGACTTTTATTAGACTGACTGTCATTTGCACTGACCACTTAGGAAAATCAGAGAAAAATATCATTTGCATAATAATTTGGAACATGGTGTAGTCATCTCTGTAGTGAGACAGCTAGAATGGAGTAGCTGTACAGAGGATAGCCTTGTATAGACAGTACTGTGTGCACATAATTCATGAGCTTCAGTGCAGTAGATCTGATCTAGTCATCTCCGTAGTGATACTGCTAGAATGGAGTTGTTGTACAGAGGGCGTCCTTATAGACAGTACTGTGTGCACAAAAATTATGAACTTCAGTGCAGTAACCCTGATCTAGTTACCTCTGTAGTGGGACAGCTAGAATCAAGTTGCTGCATGTAGGACGTCCTTAGGCTAGGTTCACATTGCGTTAGGGCAGTCCATTCAACGCATTCGTTAAACGGACTGCACTAACGCAACTGCCTTTTTTTGCTCGCGTTATACGATCGCACTAGCGCAGATGCTCCATCTGCGCTAGTAGCGACGGACCTTCGAACGCTGCAGACCGCATCCGAGGGTCCGCCACAGCATAACGGCACATCGCTAACGCATGCAGATTATGACATGCGTCAGCGATGCGCTACGTTATGGCAGTCTATGGGTGCGTTAACGGATGCGTTACATCGCGTTAATGCCGCGTTGTAACGTAATCCCTTAGCCGGACTGCCATAACGCAATGTGAATCCAGCCTTATAGACAGTGTTGTGTGCACAGAAATCATGAGCCTCAGTGAAGGAACGATGATCTAATTATCTCTGTAGTGATACCGCTAGAATCGAGTTGCTATACAGAGGATGTCCCTATAGACAGTACTGTGTGGACAGAAATCATAAACCTCAGTGTAGTAACTCTGATCTATTCATCTCTGTAGCAATAACCGTTAGAATGAAGTTGCTGTATGGAGGACATCATTATAAACAATACTGTGTGCACATAATTCATGAGCCACAGTGCGGCAAATCTGATCTATTCATCTGTGTAGTGAGACAGGTAGAATGGAGTTGCTGTATATAGGACGGTCCTTATAGACAGTGCTGTGTGCACAGAAATCATGAGCTTCAGTGCAGGAAGGAGGATCTTGTCATTTCTGTAGCCAGATCACAAGAATGGAGTTGCTGTATAGAGGATGTCTTTATAGACACTACTGTGTGCACAGAAATCATAAACCTCAGTGCAGTAACTCTGATCAAGTCATCTCCGTAGTGAGACCATTAGAATGGAGTTCCTGTACAGTGGACGTCCTTGTAGACCAGAGTTGGTCTCAAACTGCATTCCTCAAGGACCGCAAACAGGTCATGTTTTCAGGATTCCCTTGTATTGCACAGGTGATAATTTAATTACCTGCACAGATAATGATTCCAGCACCTAGTGCAATGCTAAGGAAATCTTGAAAACACGCACGGTTTGCGGCCCTCAAGGAATGCAGTTTGATACCCCTGTAATGTATACAGTACCAGGGCTGCCACTAAAAATTTCAGGACCCCATACTGGCAAAATCCCTCTTGAGAGTCCACCCAGGCTCCACCCCAGCCCCGCCTCCACCCCTCGAACAGTCAACAGTCCCACCGCCCACTTTAGGAAAAACTCCACTGCTGCACCATATCCTCACCAATCACACATTTACAGTTCCCATCACAACATACATGACAAGCAGATTTTGGTTTGGCCAAAAGATTTTTTAATCCGCCACTATGACAAGGCAGACTCTTTTGACTGGGCTCTAAACTACTGTAACTTACTAAACATTTGTTAAAATATCCAATACAATTTAGGTATATTTTTATTTAGTTTTCAATTTTTAAAATGACCAATAATATCACAAACAAGGAACAAATACTGTTGTGAACATGTTGGAAATGACTTCTGAGCTGAGGCTCCCTCTTGTGGTTGCTGATGGTATTGAAGCTGTATTGAATGACAAGGCTTTATCACCTGGAAGCGAGGATTGGCAATCAGGGGAGACGGACTGGGCTGATATAAGTGAGCTGCCCTCCCATGATCCTCGCCGGTGATTAGTTTCCTCTTCCTGGTCTAGTTTGGAAGTCAGCTGGTTTTCTGCTGTCTCCTGCGAACATTCAGATAAGTTACTTTCTGCTTTTTTCTGTGGTTAGATTTTCTTTGTTTTTGCTGTCCTGCTTTGTGAGGTCAGCCAGGTCCCCTACAGGGGCCTGTGCGGGTCTCTGGTTCTCATTTGTTTCTGTTCATTTGCTCTGTTCCTGTTGTTTCAGTGCTGCTGGGTAGCGGCGTGTTCACACCAGAGATCTGATTAAGCGGGGGCGAGATCGTGTGGTCTCAGCATTTTTGGAATCAGAAGTGCTGGAATTTTTCCTAGGGTTTTGCTGGGTTGCAGACAGTATTCTTTCCTATCCTGTCCTGTCTGTATAGCTTTTGGCTTCAGCGTTTGCTTTCTCTATTTTCTACCTGCGTTTGTATTTCATCTCCTGCTGCACTCTCCTATGGTGGATTCCACCTTTCCCACACCCCCCGCCCCAGCAGAAAGCATGGTGGAGGAGTTGGTTTTCTCATGTCATATAACTGCTCCTTCACACCAATCCCACTGCCACCCTCTGTTACCCTCCCTTCCTTTGAGGTGCACTCTGTGCGCATCTATTCCCCCTCCAACCTTCAACTAGCTGTCATTTACCGCCCCCCAGGACCAGCCACCACCTTTTTTGACCACTTCACCACCTGGCTACTTCATTTCCTTTCCACCGACATCCCCACTATCATCTTGGGCGACTTCAACATCCTCATCGACACTTCCCTCTCAGCTGCCACTAAACTTCTATCTCTCACTTCCTCCTTCAGCCTCACTCAGTGGTCTTCTGCAGCCACTCACAAAGATGGCCACACGCTAGACCTCATCTTCACCTGCCTCTGCTCCCTATCTAACCTCTCTAACTCACCTCTTCTTTCTGACCACAACCTACTTACATTCTCTTCCCTCTCCTCTCCAGGTCCACAATCCCCACCCCACAAACTAACACACCCTTGCAGAAACCTTAAACACCTCGATCTACACTCACTGTCTGAATCCCTCCTCCCTCTTACAGACATAAGTTCCCTACACAATGCGGATGCCGCTGCCACTCTATATAACACCACAATAGCTGGAGCTCAGGAATCTGTCGCCCCTCTCACACATACCAAAGCTCGCAAAATCAACAGACAGCCCTGGCACACCAGCCTGACCAAAGAACTGAGGCGAGCTTCCAGGGCTGCTGAGAGGAGATGGAAAAGATCCCACTCCAATGAGGAGTTCATCACATTCAAACAGTCCCTCACTACTTTCAAGACCACACTCGCTGCAGCAAAACAAACCTACGTCTCATCTCTCATATCCTCCCTGTCTCACAACCCTAAACAGTTATTCAACACCTTCAATTCTTTCCTCCGCCCCACAGCACCTCCTCCCTCCCCCCTCATCTCAGCCGAAGACTTTGCCTCATTTTTCAAGGAGAAGATTGATAACAACAGACACAGTTTTGGTCAACAACCCCAGAGCCCTTCCTCCTAACTGCCCTGCCCTCCTCCTCCAAAACCAACTTCTCCACCATTACAGAAGATCGACTCTCCACCCTACTCTCAAGATCACATCTCACTACCTGTGCACTTGACCCAATCCCATCCCACTTCATCCCAAACCTCACCACAGTGTTCATCTCAACCCTAACCCATCTCTTCAACCTATCACTAACAACTGGTGTTTTCCCCTCAAGCTTTAAACATGCCTCAATCACACCTATCCTCATAAAGCCCTCTCTTGACCCATCCTCTGTATCTAGCTATTGCCCTATATCACTTCTCCCCTAAGCCTCAAAACTACTGGAACAACACGTCCATCTTGAACTGTCCTCCCACCTCTCTTCTTGCTCCCTCCTCGACCACCTACAATCTGGCTTCCAGGCACAACACTCCACTGAAACTGCCCTAACTAAGGTCACCAATGACCTATTATCTGCCAAGGCCAAGCGGCTCTACTCTGTCCTCCTCCTCCTGGACCTGTCCTCTGCCTTTGACACAGTGGACCATTCCCTATTACTACAGACCCTCTCATCTCTTGGTATCACAGACTTGGCCCTATCTTGGATCGCGTCATACTTAACAGACCGGACATTCAGCGTCTCCCACTCGCATACCACCTCCTCACCGCACCCTCTATCTGTCGGAGTCCCGCAAGGTTCAGTCCTAGTACCCCTGCTCTTGACCATCTACACCTTCGGCCTCGGACAGCTCATAGAATCTCACGGCTTTGAATATCACCTCTTTGCTGATGACACACAGATCTACATCTCTGGACCAGATATCACCTCCCACTAAACAGAATCCCTCAATGTCTGTCCGCTAGTTCATCTTTTTTCTCCGCTAGATTCCTAAAAGTTAATATGGACAAAACAGAATTCACCATCTTTCCCCCATCTCACACAACCCCTCCAATGGACCTATCAATTAATGTAAACGCCTGCCCACTCTCTCCAGTCCCACAAGCTCGCTTCCTCGGGGTTATCCTTGACACTGATCTCTCTTTTAAACAACATATCCACCTCCTGCCGACTTCAACTCAAAAATATCTCACGGATCCGTACATTCCTCAACCAAGAATCTGCAAAAACCCTAGTCCATGCCCTCATCATCTACCGCCTTGACTACTGCAACCTCCTGCTCTGTGGCCTCCCCTCTAACACTCTCGCACCCCTCCAATCTATTCTAAACTCTGCTGCCAAACTAATCCACCTGTCCCCCCGCTATTCCCTGGCCTCTCCCTCTGTCAATCCCTGCCCTGGCTCCCCATTACACAAAGACTCCAGTTCAAAACCCTAATCATGACATACAAAGCCATCCACAACCTGTGTCCTCCATACATCTGTGACCTCATCTCCCGGTACCTACCTGCACGCAACCTCCGATCCTCACAGGATCTCTTCCTCTCCTCCCCTCTTATCTCCTCTTCCCACAATCGCATACAAGATTTCTCCCACGCATCCCCCCTACTCTGGAACTCTCTACCACAACATATCAGACTCTCGCATACCATGGAAATCTTCAAAAATAACCTGAAGACCTACCTTTTCCGACAAGCCTACAACCTGCAGTAACCACCGATCCATCAAACCGCTGCACGACCAGCTCTACCCTCACCTACTGTATCCTCACCCATCCCTTGTAGATTGTGAGCCCTCGTGGGCAGGGTCCTCTCTCCTCCTGTACCAGTCGTAACTTGTATTGTCTAAGATTGCTGTACTTGTATTTATTATGTATATCCCACCTCACATGTAAAGCGCTATGGAATAAATGGCGCTATAATAATAAATAACAATAACAACAATCTTGTCTAACCGCCATTATATGTGTGGGGGCTGCCTATTCCTTTGGGGTTCTATTCCGGGGCAGTTAGCTTTCCTCTTTCTATCTTCAGGTGTAGCTAATCTCTCCGGCTGTGTCGAGGCGTCTAGGTTACCGTAGGTACGTCCCACAGATGCTTCTAGTTGTGTGGTTAGTTTAGGGGTCTGCAACCTTTTAGTTCCCAACCTCTCTGGTGTTCGGCTGCCTTGGCTGTTTTTTGCTCCTGTGCTCCTCAGCTACCAAATCATAACAGAATCACTGGCCTGACTGTAAATTCTATGGTACTCAAAAGAAGGAAAAAATAGTTTAAATAAAAAAGGGTAGTCAGAATTTTTTTTTTGTGTGTGTGTATTTTTTCCTCTTTATCTCAGGGGGCTGTAGGAGGAGTTTTTCTGCAATGGAAATCAAGCATTTGTTCGATCGTGTGGAGCAGCTTGCTGCTGAAGTTTGGAGTATTGATAGGTATCTCACTCGGTTGCCTGCTGTAGAACCTAAGATCCCTATTCCGGATTTATTTTTTGGTGACCGGTCTAAATTTTTGAATTTTAAAAATAACTGTAAGTTGTTTTTTGCCCTGAAACATAAGTCCTCGGGGAACGCAGCACAGCAGGTTCAAATTGTCATCTCCCTGTTGCGCGGCGACCCTCAGGATTGGGCCTTTTCCCTGACACCTGGGGATCCTGTTTTGACTGATGTTGATGTGTTTTTTCAGGCTCTGGGTTGTTGTACGATGAACCTAATGTTACTGATCAAGCTGAGAAAACTTTGTTGGCATTGAATCAGGGTCAGGAAGCCGCAGAGCTATATTGTCAGAAATTCCAAAAGTGGGCAGTCCTTACTAAATGGAATAATGATGCCCTGGCAGCTCTTTTTCAGAAGGGTCTGGCAGAAACCGTAAAGGACGTTATGGTGGGATTTCCTGTTCCCTCTGGTCTCAATGACTCTATGTCATTAGCGATTCAAATTGATAGTCGTTTATATGAGCGTAGAAATATGCGAGAGGTGGTGATGCCTTGTGAGCAAACCTCTGAGCCCATGCAGTGTGGTGGAGTGGTTTCTGGGGCTCAGCGTCGAGAGTTTTGAAAGCGTAATAAGTTGTGCTTCTATTGTGGAGACGCTTCTCATACTATTTCCGTTTGCCCTAAGCAGGGAAGACATTTTGCGCGCTTATTTGTTTTGGGTAATGTTCAGACTAAATTTCTTTTGACTGTTACCTTGATTTGCTCCATGTCCACATTTTCTGCTCAGGCTTTTGTTGATTCAGGAGCAGCTCTAAACCTGATGGATTTTGATTTTGCCAAACGTGGTTTTCCCATGGTACCCCTGCGGAGGTCTATTCCTTTGCTGGGTATTGATTCTACCCCTTTGGCGGAGAATAAACCTCAAAAGAAGGAAAAAATAGTTTAAAAAAAAAAGGGTAGTCAAAATACCACCACACCATGACCAGACGACATATTACTAGCATATAGTGATCAAATAATACCACATAAAAGTAACAAAAATCGCCACACCATGACCAGACCACATATTACCACCATATAGTGATCAAATAATACCACATAAAAGTAACAAAAACCGCCACACCATTACCAGACCACATATTACCACCATATAGTGATCAAATAATACCACATACAAGTAAAAAAAACTGCCACACCATGACCAGACCACATATTACCACCACATGGTGACCGAAAAACACTACATACAAGGAACAAATACTGCCACACCACAATACTAATATCACCATAAGTGCTTATACACAGGAGCTTTGTACTTCGCATACAGTGTGTCACGCTGTCTAATGATATGAATACAATGTCAGTAAACTATTTATACAGGAACCACACTCTATACAACATATAGTTTAGCAACATCAGAATGTAAGTATAAAATAGATTTACCTGACACAATCTCTGCAGAACTTTAGGGTTAATCTTGAGGACTAGATGTGCAGAAACGATATAGTTGAACTCAGGGTTAATCTTGAGGACTTGATGAGCTGTAACAGGAAAGAGGAGGACCGGGGTCTAACCTGACCCTACACTGGGGTCCTAACTAATCCCTTACCTTGGAGGTACTGATAATGGTTCAGAGGTCCAAGTCTCCAGCCTAACCCTGTCTCCTGTCAGACCCTGAACCCTGTAATCAGTCCTAAGAAGGATCCTGATTACCACCAAAGGGATATGGGCTGATCTCAGCTAAATACACAGATTAGACATATAAGACAGACAGGATAGCACTCACTTGCATACACACTCAAACACCGAAGGAACATAAATGGTCTGGGAAATAAACTCTAAGCAAGTTGAGCTTAAAACAGCTAAGGAGCTCTCAACTTAAGTCTATACAGATTCATTCCTATCTGTGGTCTGCATGAAGGATTTCACTGGCAACTCCCAAAGCAGACAACCAGGAATTTAAAGGAAACAATCAACAAATAATCAATTGCAGCCGGGAGAAACTGCACCCAGTCCCAGCACCGAGCACAGACAGAATTAACTCCCAAGCTGCCAAACACAAAGAAACAGCAACTCAGCTGTGAGAAGTCAAAATGTGCAACCGCGACGATCTTCGTGGCAATGCACACATGACAGTACCCCCCCTTCTACGAGGGGCCTCCGGACCCTCAGGGCCAGGCCTGCCCGGGTGAGTTCTGTGGAAGGTCCGAACCAAACGATCTGCGTTAACATCAGACGCAGGGACCCACGTCCTCTCCTCCGGACCATACCCCTTCCAATGCACCAAGTACTGAAGGGACCGGCGATTCAGACGAGAGTCAATGATTTTTGATACTTGAAATTCCAAATTACCATTGACCAACACTGGAGGAGGAGGTAGAGGTGACGGTATGACTGGTGCCACATACCTTTTAAGTAATGACTTGTGGAACACATTATGAATTTTAAACGTAGAAGGGAGTTCCAGACGAAATGCCACAGGATTAATTATGGAACTGATCCTGTACGGCCCGATGAATCTGGGACCCAGTTTCCAGGAGGGCACTTTAAGTTTTATATTCCTGGTAGACAACCATACCAGATCGTTCACATTCAGATCTGGACCAGAAACTCTCCTCCTATCAGCCATACGTTTGTAACGGTTCCCCATCGTACTCAAATTATTCAATACACCTCGCCACACAGAAGCAAGTGACGACGAGAAACGCTCCTCCTCAGGAACCCCAGAAGGACCCCCCCCATTGAAAGTACAAAACTGGGGATGAAAACCATATGCCCCAAAAAACGGGGACTTACCAGTGGACTCGCTCCGCCTGTTGTTAAGAGCGAACTCTGCCAGAGGCAAGAAAGAAAACCAGTCCTCCTGGTTCTCCGATACAAAACACCGGAGATATGTCTCTAAACTCTGATTCAGACGCTCTGTCTGATCATTGGTCTGTGGATGAAAAGCCGAGGAAAACGACAATTGCATCCCCCGACGTAAACAAAATGCCCTCCAAAATTTGGACACAAACTGAGACCCCCTATCTGACACCACATCAGAAGGCAACCCATGAAGTCTCACGATCTCCCTAATGAACACCTGCGCCAGAGTTTTAGCATTAGGGAGTGCAGGAAGAGCAACGAAATGTGCCATCTTACTGAATCTGTCAACAACCACCAGTATGACAGTATTCCCAGACGACGGAGGAAGGTCCGTAATGAAGTCCATAGATAAATGAGTCCATGGACGCTCCGGAAGTTTCAAGGGTAAAAGGGTCCCAGACGGACGGGTATGAGGAGTTTTAGAGCGAGCACAAACCCCACAGGACGCGACAAAAGTTATAACATCTTTATTAGCGTTAGGCCACCAAAATCGGCGGGAAAGGAGATCTAAAGTAGCCTTACTCCCTGGATGTCCTGCTAAAGCAGAATTATGATGTGCCTCAATAACCTTTTGTCTCAACTGATTCGGGACAAACAGTCTCCCTGGAGGTCCTGCAGGGGCGTCCCCCTGAGCCTCTAACACCTCCTCCTCAAGCTCAGAACATACAGCCGACACTACCACCCCCTCCTGAAGGAGTGGAATCGGGTCGTCCGTTTTCCCGGCCCCTGGGAAACTGCGAGACAAGGCATCAGCCTTTACATTCTTAGACCCCGGACGATAAGTGACGACAAAATTAAACCTGGTAAAAAACAACGACCATCGAGCTTGTCTGGAATTCAGACGCTTAGCGGATTCTAAATACAGCAGGTTCTTGTGATCAGTAATAACGGTGACCGGGTGGACTGCCCCCTCCAAAAAGTGACGCCATTCTTCAAAAGCCAATTTAATGGCCAAAAGTTCCCTATTGCCGATATCATAATTCCTTTCGGCGAACGACAATTTCTTAGAAAAGAAAGCGCACGGATGCCATTTACCAGGGGACGGACCCTGGGACAATATAGCACCCACTCCTACGTCAGACGCGTCCACCTCCACAATGAACGGCTGAGATACATCTGGTTGGATGAGAACGGGTGCCGAAGCAAAACATCTTTTTAAAGAGGAAAAGGCTTGGCAAGCTTTGTCCGACCACTTAGAAAAATCCGTCCCTTTTCTCGTCATGTCAGTGAGAGGTTTGACGACAGACGAGAAATTACAAATAAATTTCCGGTAGTAATTAGCAAACCCCAAAAAACGCTGCAGAGCCTTAAGATCCCCTGGCTGATCCCATTCAAGCACTGCTCTCACCTTTTCAGGGTCCATCCGGAAACCGGAGGCTGACACCAAAAAACCCAAAAACTGAAGTTCCTGTACGGCAAAAACACACTTCTCCAGTTTGGCGTATAGTTTATTGTCTCGCAAGATCTGCAACACCTGTCTCACATGCTCCTGGTGAGACACAAGATCTGGCGAGTAAATTAAAATGTCATCCAAATATACGACCACAAACACCCCCACAAGGTGACGAAAAATGTCATTAACAAAATGTTAGAATACTGCTGGAGCAGTAGTCAGACCAAAAGGCATGACCAGGTTTTCATAATGTCCCTCCGGCGTGTTAAACGCCGTTTTCCACTCATCTCCCTCTTTTATCCTAATCAGATTATACGCCCCCCTGAGATCCAATTTAGAGAACCATTTGGCGCCAACAATTTGATTGAAGAGATCAGGAATAAGAGGTAGTGGATACGGATCTCGAACAGTAATCCGATTAAGTTCGCGTACATCCAAGCAAGGGCGTAGGCCTCCATCTTTTTTCTTCACAAAGAAGAACCCCGCGGCCACAGGGGAAGATGAAGGTCTAATATGCCCTTTGGCCAGACTTTCAGAAATATAATCTTTCATAGCCTGTCTTTCAGGACCAGAAAGATTATACAACCTAGCTTTAGGCAACTTAGCATCAGGAAGTAGATTAATAGAGCAGTCATACACGCGATGAGGAGGCAACTCCCGACACCCCTCCTCAGAGAAAACATCCCCAAAATCCTCCAAAAAAGGAGGCAATGTACTGGGCACGACCGCACTGATGACTGTGTTCATGCAGTTGCTTTTGCAAAACTCACCCCATTGGCTTATCTCTCTGGACTGCCAATTAATCACAGGGTTATGTTTAACCAGCCAAGGAAGTCCCAACACAATGGGAGTAGGTAGACCCTCCAACACATAACAAGATAATTGTTCCCTATGTATTGCCCCTACCCGAAGGTCAATGTTATGAACCTCATGAACAAAGCTACCTTGGCCGAGAGGCCTGGCGTCAATGGAGAAAATAGGGATCGGTTTGACCAATACACTCAGATGCATACCTTGAGCCTGAGCAAACTGAGCGTCAACCAGATTAGCCCCAGAACCACTATCCAGAAGAACAGACAATCTCTTCACTCTAGTACCAACCACCACCTCCACTGGTACAAGGAACTGAGAAGAACCGGCGGATGAAATACATACTCCCAGGTTGTCGTCCACCACACAACCTGGGATTAGCAGTTTTCCGAAGACTTTTTACTTAACAAGACACGGGATGGACATTCTCCAACAAAATGTCCCTCTTTCCCGCAGAAAAAACACCTTCTAGTCCTGCGGCGTGCCGCCAATCCCCTACTACGAAAAGATGTCCCTCCCAACTGCATAGGCTCATCCGAACAGACAAGGGGAACCTCAACATAAGGGACTTTAGTAGTAGGTGGAGAAACAACAGGGAGTGGAGTTACCTCACCCCTCTCCCGAAGCCGTCTATCAGTACGGATAGCTAGGGCCATAGCAGCCTCCAGAGAAGGAGGAGACTCATACTGGGCCAAAACGTCTTTTAATTTGTCAGAAAGCCCATGACAAAACTGGCTTCTAAGAGCTGGGTCATTCCACTGAGTATCCGTGGCCCATCTACGAAACTCAGAAGCAAATTCCTCCGCCGGACGATCTCCCTGCTGTAACTTACGTAATTTGGTCTCAGCAAGAGAGACCTGATCTGGGTCATCATATACCAATCCCAGAGCAGTAAAAAATTGATCTACAGACTGTAGAGCCGGGGAACCCGGAGGAAGGGAAAATGCCCAGGATTGAGGGTCCCCTTGAAGAAGTGAGATAACAATTCCCACTCTCTGCTCATCACTCCCTGATGATCGCGGCCGAAGCCGAAAATACAATTTACATGCCTCCCGGAAGGTAAAAAATTTGTCTCGCCCACCAGTGAACCTATCTGGAAGAGCTACTTTAGGTTCAACTCTGGTTTGCTCCAGGGGAGACAAAACTTTGGACTTAATGTCCGTCAGCTCCATGGATAATCCCTGCAACTGCAGAGCCAGCTGGGCTACTGGATCCATGGTAACTAGAGATAATTTTTTATGGCCAGTGAAAATGTCACGCTGTCTAATGATATGAATACAATGTCAGTAAACTATTTATACAGGAACCACACTCTATACAACATATAGTTTAGCAACATCAGAATGTAAGTATAAAATAGATTTACCTGACACAATCTCTGCAGAACTTTAGGGTTAATCTTGAGGACTAGATGTGCAGAAACGATATAGTTGAACTCAGGGTTAATCTTGAGGACTTGATGAGCTGTAACAGGAAAGAGGAGGACCGGGGTCTAACCTGACCCTACACTGGGGTCCTAACTAATCCCTTACCTTGGAGGTACTGATAATGGTTCAGAGGTCCAAGTCTCCAGCCTAACCCTGTCTCCTGTCAGACCCTGAACCCTGTAATCAGTCCTAAGAAGGATCCTGATTACCACCAAAGGGATATGGGCTGATCTCAGCTAAATACACAGATTAGACATATAAGACAGACAGGATAGCACTCACTTGCATACACACTCAAACACCGAAGGAACATAAATGGTCTGGGAAATAAACTCTAAGCAAGTTGAGCTTAAAACAGCTAAGGAGCTCTCAACTTAAGTCTATA
Organism: Oophaga sylvatica; assembly: GCA_033576555.1. Taxonomy (NCBI): domain Eukaryota; kingdom Metazoa; phylum Chordata; class Amphibia; order Anura; family Dendrobatidae; genus Oophaga; species Oophaga sylvatica. The sequence goes on from JARQOD010000006.1 coordinate 136,174,907, forward strand.
CAGATTCATTCCTATCTGTGGTCTGCATGAAGGATTTCACTGGCAACTCCCAAAGCAGACAACCAGGAATTTAAAGGAAACCAATCAACAAATAATCAATTGCAGCCGGGAGAAACTGCACCCAGTCCCAGCACCGAGCACAGACAGAATTAACTCCCAAGCTGCCAAACACAAAGAAACAGCAACTCAGCTGTGAGAAGTCAAAATGTGCAACCGCGACGATCTTCGTGGCAATGCACACATGACACAGTGTCTGTGTACAGGTAATACAGTGATCACCAGTGACATTATACACAGGAGCTCTGTATATAGTGTATTGTGTACAGGTAATACAGTGATCACCAGTGACATTATACACAGGAGCTCTGTATATAGTGTCAGTGTACAGGTAATACAGTGATCACCAGTGACATTATACACAGCAGCTCTGTATATAGTGTCAGTGTACAGGTAATACAGTGATCACCAGTAACATTATACACAGGATTTCCGAATATTGAGTCAGTGTACATTTAATACAGTGATCACCAGTGACATTATACACAGCAGCTCTGTATATAGTGTCAGTATACAGGTAATACAGGGATCACCAGTGACATTATACACAGGAGCTCTGTATATAGTGTCAGTGTACAGGTAATACAGTGATCACCAGTGACATTATACACAGCAGCTCTGTATATAGTGTCAGTGTACAGGTAATACAGGGATCAACAGTGGCATTATAGACAAGAGCTCTGTATATAGTGTAAAGGTAATACAGGGATCACCAGTGACACTATACACAGGAGCTCTGTATATAGTTTCAGTGTACAGGTAATACAGTGATCACCAGTGACATTATACACAGGAGCTCTGTATATAGTGTCAGTGTACAGGTAATACAGTCATCACCAATGACATTATACACAGAAGCTCTGTATATAGTATACAGTGTTTAGTGTCAGTGTACAGGTAACACACAGACTCACCAGTTACGTCGCTAGTTGAAGTCCTTCATAGAAATGAGCGAATTTGTTCAATAATAATAATAATCTTTATTTATATAGCACCAACATATTCCGCAGCGCTTTACAGTTTAACAGTTTCAAAACACAAGTCATAAGTAACAACGTTAACAATACAATAATTAAAGCAAAATAAGATGACCCTACTCGTGAGAGCTTACAATCTACAATGAGGTGGGGGAGATACAAAGTACAGGTGTGTATATACAATGGTGTATTTACAATGATGGTCCGGCCATCTTGAGGGAGTGAGGGATGGAGATAGTGAATGGGCTACACACACACACTTACACATAGAATGACTTTGATTAGTGAACAGGATAGGCCGCTCTGAACAAATGTGTTTTGAGGGAGCGCCTGAAACCATGCAAATTGTGGATAGTCCTAATTTCTTGGGGTAGAGTATTCCAGAGGATTGGCGCAGAGCGGGAGAAGTCTTGGAGTCGGGAGTGGGGGGTACGGATTAGTGCAGAGTTTAGTCGAAAGTCATTTGCAGAGCGCAGCAGTCGGTTAGGCCGATAGATAGAAATGAGGGAGGAGATGTAGGGTGTGCTGCACTGTAGAGAGCTTTGTGGGTGAGAACAAGTACTTTGAATTGGATCCTATAATGAATGGGCAGCCAGTGTAAGGACTGGCGAAGAGCGGACGCGTCCAAGTACCGATTAGCCAGATGGATGACCCTGGCTGCTGCATTAAGGATGGACTGGAGAGGGGATAGTCGAGTAGTGGGGAGGCCAAGTAATAGAGCGTTGCAGTAGTCCAGGCAGGAGTGGATCAATGCTACAGTAAGGGTTTTTGTTGTTTCCATGGTGAGAAAAGGGCGGATTCTTGAGATGTTCTTTAGGTGTAGGCGGCAAGAGCGGGCAAGAAATTGTATATGGGAGGTGAAGGAGAGATTGGTATCAAACATAACACCCAGACAGCGTGCCTGCTGCCGGGGTGTTATTATGGTGCCGCCCATGGAGAGGGAAATGTCAAATTTAGGGAGGTTAGTAGACGGCGGGAGAAGAAGTTCAGTTTTGGAGAGTATGAGTTTCAGATAGAGAGCGGACATGATCTGCTATGGGGCTGCTACATTATACTCCTATGGGGCTGCTGCATTATAGTACTATAGGTTTCATTATACTGCTATCGGGGTGCAAAATACTACTATGTGGGTGCATTATACTATATATGACTATGGGGTACATTATACTATTATGGATGACTATGGGGGCAATATGGAGAGACATGAGGCAGAATGGGAGGGCAAGTGGGGTCTAAAATGTAGGATACTATAACTGTAAGTGCTAATAAAAGGATATTATTTTTGAGGATACTGTTTTCAGTGTGAGGGGGGAGTGTTGTGAATACTCTGGAGGCGACTTCTGAGCTGGGGCTCCCTCCGGTGGTTGCTGAGGGTAATGAACTAATTGCTGAATGGCCTTCAGCTGGCTCTGAATGGTCTGATATAAGTGACCTGAGTTCCCATCAGCCTTGCCGGTAATCAGTTGTTCTTCCTGGTTTTGCTTGGCGCTCAGCTTGCATTCCTGCTCTCTTTCAGATAAGTGATTTGCTATTTTTTTTCCTCTTGTTGAATTTTCCTTGCCTGTTTTGCTGCTTGCAGGGGACTGCAGCCTGGTCACCTTTTGGGGTCTGGCGCTGTAATAGTGCTCATTTTGTGTTTGCACTTTTGCTCTGTTCCTTTGTCACTTTTTTTGCTGAATTGCTGTGTGTTACACCAGAGATCTGATTTAGGTGGTAGAGATCGTGTGATCTCAGGTTTTTTTGTTAATCAAAAGTGTTGGTATTTTTGTCAGGGTTTTTTTTGGTTGCAGTCAGAATTTTTTCCTATACTTTTCTATCTAGACAGATTGGGCCCCAGCGTTTGCTCATTCTATTTTCTGTCTGTGTCCGTATTTTCTTCTTGTCTAACCGCCATTACATGTTTGGGGGCTTCCTATTTCTTTGGGGGATCTGCTCCGGGTCAGATAGCTTTCATCTTTCTGCCTTTAGGTGTAGTTATCTCTCCGGCTGTGACGAGGCGTCTAGGATCACCGTAGGTACGCTCCACGACTACTTCTAGTGTGGCGGTTAGTTTAGGGTATTGCAATCCAATAGTTTCCAGCCTCTCTGGTGTATTACTACTTTTGCTATTTTTGCAATTTCTCCTCAGCTACCGAAACATAACAGTATTACCGGCCAAACTGAAAATTATAATGTACTCACAGAAGGGAAAAATAGTACTCTGTTTGTTGCATTTTTTTTTACCCTCTTTTTCTCTGGGTGCTGAGGAGGAATTTTTTATTTTTTTTTCTCTCAATGGAATTTGCACAGTTGTCTGGCCGTGTGGAGCAGCTTGCCACTGGGGTTCGGAGTATTGCTACCTATCTTGCTAGGTTGCCGGTTGTGGAACCTAGGATCCCCATACCAGATTTATTTTTGGGGGATCGGTCTAAATTTCTGAATTTCAAAAATAACTGTAAGTTGTTTTTTGCCTTAAAGCCTAAGTCCTCAGGGAACGCAGCACAGCAGGTTCAAATTGTCATCTCTCTCCTGCGTGGCGACCCTCAGGATTCGGCTTTTTCCCTGACACCTGGGGATCCTGTTTTGAATGATGTTGATGTATTTTTTCAGGCTCTGGGGTTATTGTAGATGAACCTAACGTCACTGATCAAGCTGAAAAGACCTTGTTGGCATTAAATCAGGGTCTTGAAGACACTGAGCTATACTGTCAAAAATTCCGAAAGTGGGCAATCCTGACCAAATGGAATGATGATGCTTTGGCAGCCCTTTTTCCGAAGGGTCTGTCAGAAAATGTAAAGGACGTTATGGTGGAAATTCCTGTTCCCTCTGGTCTCAATGATTCTATGTCTTTGGCTATTCAAATTGACAGACGTTTGCGTGAGCGCAGAGGTATGCATGAGATAGCGTTGTCTTGTGTGCCAGCTCCTGAGCCCATGCAGTGTGATGGAGTGACTTCTGGGGCTCAGCGTCATGAGTTTCGAAAGCGCAATAGGTTGTTTCTACTGTGGTGACGCCTCTCATGCTATTTCCGTCTGCCCTAAGCGGGGAAGACGTTTTGTGTGCTCAGTTGTCTTGGGTAGCGTTCAGACTAAATTTCTGTTGACTGTTACCCTGATTTGCTCCCTGTCCACATTTTCGGCTCAGGCTTTTGTTGATTCAGGAGCAGCTATTAACCTGATGGATTTTGACTTTGCCAAACGTTGTGGGTTTCCCATGATACCCCTGCGGAAGTCTATTCCTTTACTGGGCATTGATTCTACCCCTTTGGCGGAGAATAAACCCCAGTTTTCTACTCAGGTGATAATGAGGGTTGAACCAGATCATCAGGAGAGCTGTAAATTTCTGGTGTTGCATCTGCATGACATTATTGTACTGGGTTTCCCTTGGTTACAGACTCATAATCCTGTTTTGGATTGGAAATTTGTGTCTGTGACCAGTTGGGGCTGCCAATGTGTTAATACTGACACTCCTGTTTTTTTCTGCCTCTCCCCAGTCTCAGGATGTCCCTGATTTTTTGACTGATTTTTCTGAAGTGTTTAGTGAAAGTAAGTCTGCATGCTTACCTCCTCACAGATGCTATGATTGCGCTATTGAGTTAGTGCCTGGTGGTAAATTTCTTAAAGGTCGCCTTTTTAATTTATCTGTACCTGAACACAATGCTATGCGATCTTATATCAAGGAGTCTTTGGAGAAAGGTCATATCAGACCATCCTCTTCACCCTTGGGCGCCGGTTTTTTCTTTGTGGCCAAAAAGGATGGTTCATTGAGGCCGTGTATTGATTATCGCCTCCTAAATAAGATCAATGTGAAATATCAATATCCATTACCTTTGATTTCTGACCTATTTTCCAGAGTGAAAAGTGTGAGATGGTTTACCAAGCTTGACCTCAGGGGGGGCGTATAACCTTATTCGCATTAATCACGGGGATGAATGGAAGATGGCGATTAATACCCCAGAGGGGCATTTTGAGTACCTAGTGATGCCTTTTGGGCTCACTAATGCCCCTTCCGTCTTTCAATCCTTCATGAATGATATTTTCAGGGATTTTGTGGATAAATTTCTGATCGTTTATTTGGATGATATCTTGATTTTTTCTAACGACTGGGACTCTCATGTGAAACATGTTCGGACTGTGTTCCAGATTTTGAGAGAGAATGCTCTGTATGTGAAGGGATCAAAGTGTCTTTTTGGCGTACAGAAGGTCTCATTTCTGGGATTCATTTTGTCTCCGTCTGTTATTGAAATGGACCTGATCAAGGTTCAGGCCATCTGTGATTGGGTTCAACCTAATTAATTGAAGGCTCTTCAGAGATTTTTGGGTTTTGCCAATTTTTATCATAAATTTATTGGTAATTTCTCCGGTATTGTTAAACCATTAACTGATTTGACCAAAAAGAGTTCCGATGTGGTGAACTGGCCTCCTGAGGCAGTTTCTGCATTTCAGGAACTTAAGCAGAGATTCATTTCTGCTCCTGTTCTACGGCAGCCTGATATTTCCCTGCCGTTTCAGGTGGAGGTGGATGTCTCTGAGATTGGGACAGGTGCCGTTTTGTCCCAAAGGGATCCAGAGACCTCTAAGATTAACCCTTGTGCCTTTTTCTCTCGAAAATTTTCTCCAACTGAACGTAATTATGACGTGGGTAATCGGGAGTAATTGGCCATGAAGTGGGACTTTGAAGAGTGGAGACATTGGCTGGAAGGAGCCAAACATCAGGTGGTGGTCCTCACGGACCATAAGAACCCGGTTTATCTCGAATCAGCCAAGCGACTTAATCCTAGACAGGCCAGGTGGGCCTTGTTATTCACACGTTTTAATTTTGTGGTTTCTTTTCTTCCGGGCACTAAGAATGTTAAGGCGGATGCCCTCTCGAGGAGTTTCTTTGCGGATTCTCCTGAGTTATCTGATCCTGCTGTTATTTTGAAGGAGGGTGTTGTACTTTCCGCCATCTCGCCCAATTTGAGACTGGCACTGGAGGGGTGTCAGGAGGATAAACCTGAGCGCTGCCCTGTTGGGAAATTGTTTGTCCCAGACCAGTGGAAGAAGAGTGTGATGTCTGAGATTCATTGTTCCGCGTTGGCTGGTCATCCCGAGATTTTTGGTACCAGAGACTTGGTGAGTCGGTCCTTTTGGTGGCCTACTTTGTCTCGTGACGTCAGGGACTTTGTGCAGTCCTGTGGGACTTGCTCTCGTTCCAAGCCTTGCTCTTGTTCTAGTGGTTTGTTAATGCCATTACCTGTAACCAAGAGGCCATGGACCCATATTTCTATGGATTTTATTTCCGACCTCCCTGTTTCTCAGAGAATGACCGTTATCTGGGTAATCTGTGATAGGTTTTCCAAGATGATACATCTTGTGCCATTACCTAAGTTGCCTTCCTCCTCTGATTTGGTGCCTTTGTTCTTTCAGCACGTGGTTCGGTTACATGGTGTTAGAACCCTCTTGTTAGGTTTTGTTTCACTTTGCTTGTCACATGACCTTTTTACCCTATTTAGTCTGGTTCCGCCCTTCTGGCCTTGCTGGACTTCATTGTATTATCTACTCTTAAGCTAGCCGGGTGCTTAGGTGCCTTACTCTGTCAGTTTTGCTAGATCTTAGTATCTCTTAGTATTTGTTTTCTGTTTTATTTTCCCTGCTACACTTTCTGTTAGGAGGTGTCCACCTTTTCACCCAGTCCCTAGATCTTGTAGGGATTCCTCCCTCGCAACTATAGGTCTTCGTTCAGACTAGCTGAGGACTTTAGCGGGTCTGGTCGCAGGATCAGGTTCCCCGTTACATCGTAGGGATCCAGCTCAGTCCTATTGTAGGGACAGAATTCCCACCTTTCCTTAGTGCTTGTAGCAGATCATAACAGTAAGTCCAGCCAAAAGAAAAAAAAAAAAAAATCTCTAAGGAAAGATTTTCTGTTTTCCATCATGGTGTCGGTTCAGGATTTGGTTCAGCGCCTGCAGGGACTTTCTCTGGAGGTGGCTCAGATAAAGCAACACGTGAGTAGTTGTTCTGGAGCACATTTCGTGGAGCCAATGGTACGTTTGCCTGATTTATATTTTGGTGAACAACAAGATTTTTTTCTTTTAAAAATGCTTGCTTGTTGTATTTCCGTTTGAGACCCAGATCCTCTGGTGAGGAATCACAGCGCATAGGGTTCATAATGTCACTTTTGCGCAAAGAACCTCAGGATTGGGCCTTTTCTCTGCAGCCTAGTGATCCATGCTTTATATCAGTGGATAGTTTTTTTTCTGCTTTGGGGTTGTTATATGACGATCCGGATCGTGTTTCATCAGCTGAGACAGAATTGAGACGTTTGAGACAGGGATCAGGTAATGTGGAGAAATATTGTACTCACTTCAGAAGGTGGTCCACACAGGTGGGCTGGAACGATTCAGCTTTGAAAAGTTTATTTCTTGCAGGGTTAAGTGAAAGGGTTAAAGATTTGCTGATTGCTTATCCTATACCTGGTAACTTGCAAGAGGCTATGCAATTGGCCATACGGGTGGATAGGAGACTGCGTGCAAGGGTTAATGAGAGTAAATCTGCCTTGTCAGCTCCAAGTTTGGAGAAGGAATGTACTGACATTGCAGAGCCGATGGAAATTGGAGCAATGACACTTCACTCTCGGGAAAAAGAACGCAGATTTGCTAAGGGCTTGTGTTTCTACTGTGGTAAATCGGAGCATTTATTAAGAACTGTGCGCTTCGAATGAATAAAGAGAGAAAAAAAAATGAGGTCAGTTTCGCCCGTATAGCTTGTTTAAACAATAAAGGTGTCTTTCTTTCTGCTACCACTGCTGTTGAGGAGGAATTAATGGAGTTTCGGGTATTTGTGGATTGTGGTTCAACTCTCAATGTGATTGATGGGAAATTTTTGGAAAAACTAAAATTAAAACCCAAACTTCTGTCTTCCCCTATTAATGTGGTGTCTGTGGATGGTTCTCACTTGAAAAATGTTACTCACCATATCTGTGAATTTCCTCTTACTATTAATGGTGTTCATCAAGAGAATTTGGATTTGGTGGTTTTGAATAATTTGCCCTCACCGGTGATTTTGGGGTTACCCTGGTTAAAATTGCACAATCCGGTACTGGATTGGTCTACCAATGAAATTAAGTCCTGGAGTCCCAATTGTTATGACAAGTGTTGTAACGGGCGTATTGCTGCTGTAGTTAAGGGGGAGTTACCTGTACCTATTCAGGATTTTTGGAAAGTTTTTTCTGATAAAGAATCGCAGGTATTGCCTCCTCATAGAGATTATGATTGTGCAATTGAATTTGTCCCTGGAGCGACTCTTCCTAAAAGTCGCTTATTTAATTTGACTATTCCTGAGAGAAAGGCTTTGGAGGAATACATACAGACAAGCTTGGCCGCCGGTCACATTAGGCCTTCCAAGTCTCCTGTGGCGGTTGGATTTTTTTTGTTAAAAACAAGGACGGCGGTTTAAGGCCTTGTCTAGACTTTCGTGAGATTAATAAGATTACTGTACGCAATCCTTACCCACTGCCATTGATTCCTGATTTGTTTAACCAGTTAGTGGGGGCCAAGTGGTTCTCGAAAATTGATCTTCGAGGGGCATACAATTTGTTGCGCATGAAGGAGGGGGATGAATGGAAGACTGCGTTTAACACTCCACTGGGTCATTTTGAGAATCTGGTCATGCCTTTTGGACTTTCCAGTGCTCCGGCATTTTTTCAGAATCTTATTAATGACATCCTTAGACCTTTGATCGGCAGACGTGTGGTTGTGTATTTGGATGACATTTTGATTTATTCACCGGATTTGGAGTCTCATTGGAGGAGTGTGCGTGAAGTATTACAGTTACTGAGTGATAATTCACTTTTTGCCAAACTAGAAAAATGTGAGTTCGCTGTACAGAGACTTAGTTTTTTGGGCTACATTGTCTCCAGTGAAGGTTTTGAGATGGACCCGGTGAAAGTGCAAGCTGTGCAGGAATGGCCTAGACCTATTGGTGTGAAATCAATACAGAGGTTTTTGGGGTTCGCCAATTATTATAGAAAATTCATAAAAGATTTTTCTGTGATTGCCAAACCTCTGACTGATCTCACCAGGAAAGGTGCTGATGCGGTTCAGTGGACTACTGAGGCCATTGAGGCTTTTGTGTTGCTAAAGGAGAGGTTCAGCTCTGCTCCCATCCTTACGCAGCCTGATGTGACTAAACCATTTTTGGTTGAGGTTGATGCTTCTTCTGTGGGGGTTGGCGCGGTGTTGTCTCAGGCAAAGACGGATGGAGTACATCCCTGTGATTTTTTTTCAAAGAAATTTTCTGAGTCTGAACTAAATTATGATATCGATAATCGGGAATTGTTGGCAATTAAACTCGCATTTGAACACTGGCGTCATTTTTTGGAGGGAGCGGAATTTCCCGTTCAAGTCTTCACCGATCATAAAAATCTCATCTACCTTGATGCTGCCAAACGCTTGAATGCCCGTCAGGCTAGGTGGGCACTGTTTTTCTCACAGTTTAATTTTACCGTTACTTACATCCCAGGTACTAAAAATTTTAAAGCTGATGCTTTGTCTCGCAGCTTTTCTCCTATGGTGGGTACTGAGGAGGAGGAGGAAAACATCTTGCAAGAGGGGGTTGTTATTGCTGTTTTGGACTCCGTGCTGGAAGATGAGATTCTTAAAGCACAGGAGAATGCCCCATCTAACACGCCGCATGGGAGGTTGTTTGTGCCTGGTACCCTGAGGAGAGATTTGTTTGATGAATGTCATGACTCTCGGTTGGCAGGTCATCCTGGAATCTCTGAGACCAAGAGACTTGTGGGTCGCAGTTTTTGGTGGCCAGGATGGCAGAAGGAAGTCATTAAGTGGGTGCGTCAATGCACTGTGTGTGCTAGATCTAAGTCTTCTCATACTCCTGCTGCGGGGTTGCTTTGCCCTCTGGAGGTCCCTAGTGCACCTTGGACACATTTGGCTATGGACTTTATTACTGACCTTCCCTCCTCTGAGGGTTTCACGGTCATCTGGGTGGTCGTGGACCGTTTTAGCAAGATGTGTCACTTGGTTCCTTTCATCAAACTGCCCTGCGCTAAGACTCTCGCTAAGGCCTTTGTCAAGGAAATAGTCAGACTACATGGTGTTCCTACTGACATTGTTTTTGATAGGGGACCTCAGTTTGTGGCTCGTTTTTGGCGCGCTTTTTGTGACAGGTTGGGAGTTCATTTGTCGTTTTCATCCGGATATCATCCGGAGTCTAATGGCCAGACAGAAAGGAAAAACCAGGATGTTGAGCAGTTCTTGCGTTGTTTTGTGACTGATAATCAAGAGGGGTGGTCTGAGTTTCTGCCACTTGCTGAGTTTGCTCTTAACAACCATACATCCGCTTCTGCTGGTTGTTCGCCTTTTTTTTGTTGTACTGGGAGACATCCGTCGTTTGGGTCATTTTCCAAGTTGGGATCGGCTGTACCTGAAGAGGAGAATTTTTCTGGTCTTTTGGAGAGAGTTTGGACTGATGTGCGTGGTAATCTTCAGGAGGCTAACAAAAGATCCAAAGTGTATTTTGATAGAAAACGACAAGAGGTTTTGTTTGCTATTGGTGACATGGTTTGGTTGTCCTCTAAGAATCTGCGCTTGAGGATTCCGTCTAAGAAATTGGGTCCCAAGTTTGTAGGGCCCTTTAAGGTGCTTCAGGTTATTAACCAATCTGCTGTTAAGTTGGAGCTTCCCACCTCCTGGAAGATTAATCCGGTGTTTCATGTTTCTCTCTTGAAAAAAGCTGAGGTCTCAGATGGAGACGTCTCGGCCACTGTTCCCCTGGTGGTGGAGGACGGGCAATATGAGATTTCCCGCATCCTAAATTCTAGACGGTATAGAGGGAGTTTACAGTACCTCGTCGCTTGGAAGGGTTATGGACCCGAGGATAACTCATGGGTGAGGGCGGATGATGTTTCTGCGTCTAGACTTGTCAGAGCGTTTCACAAGAGGTTTCCGGATAAGCCTAAGTCCTAGGGGATCCGGAGGATCCTCTTAGAAGGGAGGGTACTGTTAGAACCCTCTTGTTAGGTTTTGTTTCACTTTGCTGGTCACATGACCTTTTTACCCTATTTAGTCTGGTTCCGCCCTTCTGGCCTTGCTGGACTTCATTGTATTATCTACTCTTAAGCTAGCCGGGTGCTTAGGTGCCTTACTCTGTCAGTTTTGCTAGATCTTAGTATCTCTTAGTATTTGTTTTCTGTTTTATTTTCCCTGCTACACTTTCTGTTAGGCGGTGTCCACCTTTTCACCCAGTCCCTAGATCTTGTAGGGATTCCTCCCTCGCAACTATAGGTCTTCGTTCAGACTAGCTGAGGACTTTAGCGGGTCTGGTCGCAGGATCAGGTTCCCCGTTACATCGTAGAGATCCAGCTCAGTCCTATTGTAGGGACAGAATTCCCACCTTTCCTTAGTGCTTGTAGCAGATCATAACACATGGCATTCCGGAGAACATTGTGTCTGACAGAGGAGTCCAGTTTGTTTCCAGCTTTTGGAGGACATTTTGTTCTAAACCTGGTGTTTAGTTATCTTTCTCCTCTGCATTCCACCCTCAGACCAATGGACCAATTCGCTTTTCATCTTCATCCAACACACACCACCATCACTTCTTACAGCAGGACTAGTCTCTGCAGAAAATAATACAGTAATCTAGAGCACATTCCCCAATTTTTCTCCAACCTCTACACTGCGCCAGATGAAGAAAAAAAGCGACTGTGTCGCCCTGCACAGTAACAGGACATGTCCCACCTCACACTGAAAACAGTATCCTCAAAAATAATATCCGTTCTTTAGCCCTTACAGTTTTAGTATCCTACAATTTGGACCCCACGTGCCCTCCCATTCTGCCTCATGTCTCTCCATATTGCCCCATAGTCATCCATAATAGTTTAATGTACCCCATAGTAATATATAGTATAATGCACCCACATAGTAGTATTTTGCACCCCGATAGCAGTATAACGAACCCTATAGTACTATAATGTAGCAGCCCCATAGGATTATAATGCAGCAGCCCCATAGGAGTATAATGTAGCAGCCCCATAGCAGTATAATGTAGCAGTCCCATAGCAGTATGATGCAGCAGCCCCATAGCAGTATAATGCAGCAGCCCCATAGCAGTATAGTGCAGCAGCCCCATAGCAGTATAGTGCAGCAGCCCCATACAAGTATAATACAGCAGCCCCATAGTATAATGCAGCAGCCCCATAGTATAGTGCAGCCATAGGAGTATGTTGCACCCCATAGTATAATGCAAAAGCTCCATAGCAGTATAATGCAGCAGCATCTTCATAGAATAATGCACCCCATAGTATAATGCATCCCCTTTCCCTTCCCCCCCCCATAGTAGTATAATGAACCCCTATACCGGTATAATATGCCCCATACTGAGGCTTTACAAAAAAAAAAGTTTTTCCTTACCTGGCCGAGCTCCTGCAATGTCCTCACCTATGATTCGGCTGAGGCGCGCAGTGTCATCCTGGTGTATGACAGTGACGTTATACGTCGGCGACGTGCGCGCTGACGTCAGCTGCCGGCCTGTGATTGGCTGGAGGCTGTTAACTCTTGCCGTGCGGGAGGAATCTCCTGCACGGCAACAGATTTTAACTGATTGTGCGTCGGAAGACGCGCGGTCAGTTACTGAAACGGCGATCCTGCCACTGCGGGCCCGGTGAGCAGAACAGAGGGGGCCCGCTACGGGCCCCCTTTGCTCATCGGGCCCCATATGCCAGTAAGGGCAGTAATGCCCTGATGGCGGCCCATGACAGTACTGTGTGCACAGAAATCATGAGCCTCAGTGCAGTAACCCTGATCTAGTCCTCTCTGTAGTGAGACAGCAAGAATGGAGTTGCTGTACAGAGGACATCCTTATAGACAGTGCTGTGTGCACAGAAATCATAAGCCTCAGCACAGTACTGTAACTCTGATCTAGTCATCTCAGTAGTGATACCGCTAGAATGGAGTTGCTGTACAGAGGACGTCCTTATAGACTGTGCTGTGTGCACAGAAATCATGAGCCTCAGTGCAGTAACCCTGATTTAGTCATCTCTGTAGTGAGACAGCTAGAATGGTGTTACTGTATGGTGTTTCATTATTTCTTAGCAGTTACACAAGATTACAGCTCCAGTTCATGAAGAACATAATTTCGTACACCAGTGTTAAAGGGTATATCCGGAACTTTTTTGAAAAACAAAAAATGTGAATCAATAAATGTCCAAATATATCAACGGGGCATGTCTAACATCAAGTACAAAACTAGTCCTATATGAATTCCTATAGGACAAAGAAGAGATCCCGCAAGTAACAATAAGGATAAAATTAACAATTTTAATAAGGAATATAGATTAAGAAACAAGAATAAAAAAGCAAGAAGAACCGTAATAGGGGACACCAGACAAAATATAAAGAGGGCAGAAATGAAACTATGCAGCTCAAATAGGTGTCACAAACATATAGCTAAAATAGCTGTTCATGCTAGATAAATATCTTAAAGGGAATCTCTCACCCCATTTTTCGTATATAAGCTGAAGCCACTGCCATCAGGGGATTATCTACAGCATTCTATAATGCTGTAGATAAGCCCCCGATGTAACCTGAAAGATAAGAAAAAACAGTTATATTATACTCACCGGGGGGGGGGGGGGGGGGGGGGGGCGGTCCAGTGCCTTCCGGTGTAACAGGCCAGATTAACCCCCCGCCCAGAATATACCCGGGGTTAAAGTGGCCTAGCCCAGATTATACCCCTCCGGGTCAGAATATACAGCAGCTGCTGTAGATCAGATTATTCACGCTTTTGAGAACCATCAAAAACGGGGCCCCAGGCAGCACACAGGGCCCCAGGCAGCGAAGAGGGGCCCCTGGCAGTGCACAGGGCCCCAGGCAGCACACGGGGGGGCAAAGATAGTGAACGGGTCCCAGGCAGCACACGGGTGCCCCAGGCAGCACACAGGGGCCCAAGGCAACACACAGGGGGCAGAAACAGCAAACGGGTTCCCAGGCAGCACACGGACCTCAGGCAGCACATGAAGGCCCCAGGCAGTGCACAGTGCCCCAGGCAGCACACGGGGGCACCAGGCAGCACACGGGGGCCCCAGGCAGCGAAGAGGGGCCCCTGACAGTGCACAGGGCCCCAGGCAGCACACGGTGGGGCAAAGACAGCGAACGGGTCCCAGGCAGCACACGGGGGCCCCAGGCAGCGCACAGGGCCCCAGGCAGCACACAGGGGCCCAAGGCTGCACACAGGGGGCAGAAACAGAAAACGGGTTCCCAGGCAGCACACGGAGGCCCCAGGCAGTGCACAGAGGCCCCTTACAGTGCACAGGGCCCCAGGCAGCACACAGGGGCCCCAGGCAGCACACAGGGGACAGAGAAAGCAAACGAGTTCCCAGGCAGCACACGGGGCCCCTTGCAGTGCACAGGGCCCCAGGCAGCACACAGAGGACAGAGACAGAGACAGCAAATGGGTTCCCAGGCAGCACACAGGGCCCCAGGCAGCACATGAGGTAGAGAGCAAACGGGGCCCCAGGCAGCACACGGGCCTTAGGCAGCACACGGGGGCCCCAGGAAGCACATAGGGGCCCATTGCAGCACACAGGGCCCCAGGCAGCACACGAGGGGCAAAGACAGTGAACAGGTCCCAGGCAGCACACGGGGGCCCCAGGAAGCACACAGGGGCCCAAGACAGTACACAGGTGCAGAAACAGCAAACGGGTTCCCAGGCAGCACACGCACCTCAGGCAGCACACGGAGGCCCCAGGCAGTGCACAGGGGCCCTTTGCAGTGCACAGGGCCCCAGGCAGCACACAGGGGCCCCAGGCAGCACACAGAGGACAGAGACAGCAAACGGGTTCCCAGGCAGCACATGGGGCCCCGGGCACCACGCTGGGCCCCAGGCAGCGCACAGGGGCCCCTTGCAGTGCACAGGGCCCCAGGCAGCACATGAAGGCCCCAGGCAGTGCACAGGGCCCCAGGCAGCACACGGGGGCACCAGGCAGCACACGGGGGCCCCAGGCAGTGAAGAGGGGCCCCTGGCAGTGCACAGGGCCCCAGACAGCACACGGTGGGGCAAAGACAGCGAACGGGTCCCAGGCAGCACCGGGGCCCCAGGCAGCGCACAGGGCCCCAGGCAGCACACAGGGGCCCAAGGCAGCACACAGGGGGCAGAAACAGAAAACGGGTTCCCAGGCCACACACGGAGGCCCCAGGCAGTGCACAGAGGCCCCTTACAGGGCCCCAGGCAGCACACAGGGGCCCCAGGCAGCACACAGGGGACAGAGAAAGTAAACTGGTTCCCAGGCAGCACACAGGGCCCGTTGCAGTGCACAGGGCCCCAGGCAGCACACAGGGGACAGAGACAGCAAATGGGTTCCCAGGCAGCACACAGGGCCCCAGGCAGCACATGAGGTAGAGAGCAAACGGGGCCACAGGCAGCACATGGGCCCTAGGCAGCACACGGGGGCCCCAGGAAGCGCACAGGGCCCCAGGCAGCACACAGGGGACAGAGAAAGTAAACTGGTTCCCAGGCAGCACACAGGGCCCGTTGCAGTGCACAGGGCCCCAGGCAGCACACAGGGGACAGAGACAGCAAATGGGTTCCCAGGCAGCACACAGGGCCCCAGGCAGCACATGAGGTAGAGAGCAAACGGGGCCACAGGCAGCACACAGGGCCCCAGGCAGCACACAGGGGGCAAAGACAGCGAACGGGTCCCAGGCAGCACATGGTGACCCCAGGAAGCACACAGGGGCCCAAGGCAGTACACAGGGGCAGAAACAGCAAACGGGTTCCTAGGCAACACACAGACCTCAGGCAGCACACGGAGGCCCCAGGCAGTGCACAGGGGCCCCTTGCAGTGCACAGGGCCCCAGGCAGCACACAGGGGCCCCAGGCAGCACACAGAGGACAGAGACAGCAAACGGGTTCCCAGGCAGCACACGGGGCCCCAGGCAGCACGCTGGGCCCCAGGCAGCACACAGGGGCCCCTTGCAGTGCACAGGGCCCCAGGCAGCACATAGGGGCCCCAGGGAGCACACAGGGGACAGAGACAGCAAATGGGTTCCCAGGCAGCACACAGGGCCCCAGGCAGCACACAAGGTAGAGAGCAAACGGGGTTCCAGGCAGCACATGGGAGCCCCAGGCAGCACACAGCCCCAGGCAGCACACGGGGGCCCCAGGAAGCGCACAGGGGCCCCTTGAAGCACACAGGTTCCTAGGCAGCACACAGGGGCCACAGGCAGTGCACAGGCCCCCAGGCAGTGAACAGGGGCCCCTGGCAGTGCACAGGGACTCCAGACATTGCACAGGATTGAGTGATATGCTCAAGAATGGGGCCCCAGACATCGCACAGGGGGTCCCAAACATCGCACAGGGGGTCCCAGACAGTGCACAGTGGGGCAGAAACAGCGCACAGGGGGCAGAGACAGTCTCTTCCCCCCTTGCGCGCTGTCTCTGCCCCCTGTGCGGTCTGGGGCCCTGTGCTCTGTCTCTGCCCCGTGCGCTGCCTGGGGCCCCTATGCATGGTCAGGGGCCCCTGTATGCTGCCTTTGGCCCCTGTGCACTGCCTGGTACCCTGTGCAGTGCCAGGGGCCCCTGTGCGCTGTCTGAGCCCCTGTGTGCTGCCTGGGGCCCCTGTATGCTGTCTGGGGCCACTGTGCATTTCATGGGGCCCTGTGTGGTCCCAGGGGCCCTGTATACTGCCAGGGGCCCCTGTGTGCTGCCTGATGCCCCGTGTGCTGCCTGGAGCACCGTGTGCTGCTTGGGGCCCCTGTGTGCTGCCTGAGGCCCTGTGTGCTGCCTGGGGCCCTTGTGTGCTGTTTGGGGCCCCTGTGTGCTGCCTGGGGCCCCATATGTTGCCTGGGTCCTGTGCGCTGCCTGGGGCCCCCGTGTGATGCCTGGGGCCCTGTGCGCTGCCTGGGACTCCATTCGCTGTTTCTGCCCCGTGTGCTGCCTGGGGCCCCTGTGCTCTGCCTGGACCCTGTGCGCTGCCTGGGGCCCCCATGTGTTGACAGTGGCCCCTGTGTGCTGCCTGTGGCCCCCGTGTGCTGCCAGTTGCCCATGTGTGCTCCCTGGGACCCCTGTGCTCTGCCTGGGGCCCCTATGCACTGCCTGGGACCCTGTGCGCTGCCTGGGGCCCCCGTGTGCTACCTGGAGCCCCATGTGCTGCCTGGGGCCCTGTGCGCTGCCAGGGGCCCCTGTGCGCTGCCTGGTAACTTGTTGGCTGCCACTGCCCCTGTGTGCTGCCTGGGGCCCTGTGCGCTGCCTGGGACCAAGTTCGCTGTCTCTGCATCCCGTGTGCTGCTTGGGGCACCGTGTGCTGTCTGGGGCCCCGTTTTTGATGGTTCTCAAAAGCGTGAATAATCTGATCTACAGCAGCTGGTGTATATTCTGACACGGAGGGTATAATCTGGGCTAGGCCACTTTAACCCCGGGTATATTCTGGGCGGGGGGTTAATCTGGCCTGTTACACCGGGTCCGATGGGCGTTGCAGGTCTGGGTCCGGCGCCTCCCATCTAGTGATGACGTCCTCTTCCTTCCTTCTGCAGTACTTTTCTCTGCCATCACCAGGGCAGATAAAGTACACCTGCGCAGGAGCTGGGCCTCTCTGACCTCTTCCGGCGCCTGCACACTGCAATACTTTGCTCTTCCCTCAACAGGGCAGATAAAGTACGCCTGCGCAGGAGCGCACCACAAGCAAGGAGGACGTCATCGCTAGAACATGGGAGATGACGTACACGGACCTGCGACGCCCATCAGACCGGACCGCCCCCCCCGGGTGAGTATAATATAACTGTTTTTTATTATCTTTCAGATTACATCGGGGGCTTATCTACAGCATTATAGAATGCTGTAGATAAGCCCTGATGGCGGTGGCTTCAGCTATATATACGAAAAATGGGGTGACAGATTCCCTTTAATGATGAGTAAATCTATGTAACTATGTATCTATATTCCTTTCTCCCCCTCCTCCCCCTTTCTTCTATCCTTCAATGCCAATAGACTAACACTGGTATAAAGATACAGCTAACCCTGACATGCCCCTGGAAGAAGCTGGCGGCGAAACGCACGTTGGGGTGAGGGGAAGCCAGGAGCACCTCTTCTACAGGTAAATTACGCTTCCATATGGTGTTCATATGAATTTAGGTTAGAGACATTATATATATTCTTCCTCATATCTTATCTGGGTTAGGCTGGCCATAAACTAACACTGCTAACTCCTGGTTTACCAGAACCATGGGCATTATATCTACAGTATAGCCGTCTGTTACATAGATTTACTCACCATTAAGATATGTATCTAGCATGAGAAGCTATTGGTTTGTGACACCTATTTGAGCTGCACAGTTTCATTTTTGCCCTTTTTATATTTTGTCTGGTGTCCCCTGTTATGGTTCTTCTTGCTTTTTATCCCTGTTTTTTTATTATTATTTATTCATAACCGTCTGCAAACAAAATAAGAATCAGTAACATACATAGCATATCAAGACAAAGAAGGACATAACAATATCCAAAAAGTGTAGCTTGAAAGATTCAAAAGAAGACGGGGTTATTCAGTTTAAGGCCGGCGTCACACACAACGACAAAAATCGGTCCGTTTTAGACGGTCGATTGTCAGATCAAAATGCAAACATCACACATGCTTCTGTCATCCGATTTTCCTTCAAAGATGCGATTTAGTCGCATGTGTGTGTACCTTGTAACATCCGATTTTCATCCGACTTGCGAGAATTTCCCTCAGGCTTGCAAAACTGACATATAATGGATCCAAAAGAATAGTATTAAAATCACAAAATAAAGAATAGATATATACACATAGAACACATATATATATATATATATATATATATATATATATACACATGTCATTGTGACATGTATATATATACATATATTTATAGTTCTTACACTTCTACATACTGTAATAGCCGCTCATTCAATTGCCGGCTTCTGTGATTTCACAGAAGCCGACATGAAATGATACATTGTTTCCACACAGTTAACCATATAATTTCATGTATTTTGATATATGGTATTAAGTTAATATTACATAAGTATATGTGTGCAAAATTTTAGACATGTAGGGGTTAATTAAAGGTGTAAATTCGTTGTAAAAAAAAATTAATTTTTAACAACGAATTTACACTTTTAATTAACCCCTACATGTCTGAAATTTTGCACACATATACTTATGTAATATTAACTTAATACCATATATCAAAAAAAAAGAAATTATATGGTTAACTGTGTGGAAACAATGTATCATTTCATGTTGGCTTCTGTGATTTCACAGAAGCCGGCAATTGAATGAGCGGCTAATACAGTATGTAGAAGTGTAGAAACTATAAATATATATATATATATATATATATATATATATATATATATATATACATGTCACAATGACATATATATATATATATATATATATATATATGTATTCTATGTGTGTATATGTATTGATTCGATTCTTTATTAAAGCTGTCAGTGTGCTTTTACAGTATAGGCAGGGATGAATTGCCGGCTTTTCTAAAGGACACTGATGCGATTTAATCGCAAGTCACACAGTGTGGTCCGTTTGTAATCCGATTTTTCATCGCTCCCATAGACTTGCATTGGCGATTGTCGACCGACAATCGGTGACAATCGCAGCATGCTGCGATTGCACACGGACGTTTAAAACGGACCACAAAAAATCTGATACTGGGAGCTGCTCCATAGATTAACATAGGTCCGACTGCAATGCGATTTTTCATCGCATTGCAGTCGTCCGATTCTGTCGCCAGTGTGACGCCGGCCTAATAGTCAGTCCCGACCCCAACTCCACCTCCCCCCCAGGCACGTCTGAAACCCTGTAGGTTTAATCAGGTAAGCCTAGTAGGTGTGTTACCAGATATAAGCTCTCTCATATACCAATCGGTGAATTGAAAGCAACCATGTAATGCTTGCAGCACCGATAGTGGCTGCAGATCAATAAAGGAGGACCATGTGAAGAAAAAACGTTCCGTATGACTTTCTTTATAACGTATGGACTCAATCCAATCCATTTTAACCCCTTTATTCCATCCGACGTACTATTCCGTCCATATGACCCTGGACCTTATTCCCATGGACGGAATAGTACGTCATATGCGATCAGCTGCGCACATGATCGCGGTTGTACCGGGGGCACAGGGAAGCATCGCGCAGGGAGCGGGCTCCCTGCGTGCTCCCCGAGACCCTCATGTGATCGCGCTGTTCTGAGGCCTTCCGTCCTGCAAGACCCCGGATCCAAGATGGCCGCCGGGCCCTGCAGGGAGGCGGCTTCCTCAGCGCCTGCTGAGAGCAGGCGCTGAGGAAGCCTGCAGCACTGCCTGTGAGATCGCTGGTCTCACAGAGTGCTGTGCACACTGTGAGACCAGCGATCTGATAAAATACAGTGATATCCCACCCGGGACAAAGTAAAAAAGTTAAAAAAAAGCAAGTGTAAAAAAAAATTAATAAATTAAAAAAAAAAAAATTCCCCAATAAATTCCTTTCTTCATGTAAATAAAAAAAAAGCAATAAAAGTACACATATTTAGTATCGCCGCGTCCGTAACGACCCATACTATAAAACTGTCCCATTAGTTAACCCCTTTAGTAAACCCCTTAAAAAAAAAACAGGGCTAAAAAACAATGATTTATCATCATACCGCCGAACAAAAAGTGGAATAACACGCGATCAAAAAGACGAATATAAATAAACATGATACTGCTAAAAATGTCATCTTGTCCCGCAAAAAACGAGCTGCCATATAGCATCATCAGCGAAACAATAAAAAAGTTATAGCTCGCAGAATAAAGCGATGCAAAAATAATTATTTTTTATATATAATCGTTTTTATTGTGTAAAAGCGCCAAAACATAAAAAAACATATAAATGAGGTATGGCTGTAATCGTACTGACCTGAAGAATAAAACTGCATTATCAATTTTACCACATGTGGAACGGTATAAACGCGCCCCCCCAAAAGAAATTCATGAATTGCTAGTTTTTGTCCATTCTGCCTCCCAAAAATCATAATAAAAAGCGATCAAAAAATGTCATGTGCCCAAAAAATGGTACCAATAAAAACGTCACCTCGTCCCGCAAAAAATAAGACTTCACATGACTCTGTGGGCCAAAATATAGAAAAATAATAGCTCTCAAAATGTGATGATGCAAAAACTATTTTTTGCAATAAAAAGCGTCTTTTAGCGTGACAGCTGCCAATCATAAAAACCCGCTATAAATAGTAAATCAAACCCCTTTTATCACCCCCTTAGTTACAGAAAAATAATTAAATTAAAAAAATGTATTTATTTTCATTTTGCCATTAGGGTTAGGGTTGTGGCTAAAGTTAGGGTTGGGACTAGGGTTACTGGTGTGTTAGGGTTAGGTTTGTGGTTAGGGTTATGATTAGGGTTGGGATTAGGGTTAGGGGTGTGTTGGGGTTAGGGTTGGAGTTAGAATTGGGGGGTTTCCACTGTTTAGGCACATCAGGGGCTCTCCAAACACGACATGACAACCGCAGACCATTCCATCAAAGTCTGCAATGCAAAACGTCACTACTTCACTTCCGAGCCCCGACGTGTGCGCATACAGTAGTTTTCTCCCACATATAGGGTATCAGCATACTCAGGACAAATTGGACATCAACTTTTTGGGTCCAATTTCTCCTGTTAGGCCGGCGTCACACACAACGACAAAAAATCGTTCCGTTTTAGACGGTCGATTGTCGGATCAAAATGCAAACATCACACATCCTTCTGGCATCCGATTTTCCTTCAAAGATGCGATTTAGTCGCATGTGTGTGTACCTTGTAACATCCGATTTTCATCCGACTTTCGAGAATTTCTCGCAGGCTTGCAAAACTGACATATAATGGATCCAAAAGAATAGTATTTCAATCACAAAAAAAAGAATAGATATATACACATAGAACACATATATATATATATATATACATGTCATTGTGACATGTATATATACATATATTTATAGTTCCTAGACTTCTACATACTGTTATAGCCGCTAATTCAATTGCCGGCTTTTGTGAAATCACAGAAGCCGACATGAAATGATACATTGTTTCCACACAGTTAACCATGTCATTTCCTGTATTTTGATATTTGTTTAGAACTTACAATTACATGAGTGTATTTGTGCAAAATTTCAGACATGTAGGGGTTAATTAAAGGTGTAATTTCGTTGAAAAAAAATGCGTGGGCTCCCGCTGTATTTTCTCCACCAGACAGACAAAGCAAGCGAGTGGGAGCAGATAATAACAGCCTAGGGAGGGTACATTTTTTGTGCCCCCACTGGCTACTAACATCTGCCCCCAGACACCCCAGAAAGGGCAAATCTATAATTAGATTCGCCCTTTCTGGCACTTTGCCCGTCTATTCCCATTGCCCTGTAGCGGTGGCGAATGGGTTAATAATCTCACCTTAATGTCACCTTAGTATTGAAAGGTGACCTTAAGGCAGGTTAATAATTGAGAGCTGTCAATTAGACAACTATCAATTATTAATCCTATTGTATGATAGAAAAATCAAACACACACAGTTTAATAAAAAAGAAGTTTAATGAAATAATCACACAGTTTTTGACAATATTTTATTTTCCTGCTAAAACCATTTCCTGTAATAAAAATAAAATAAAAAAGCAAAATGATTCTTACCAATCCGAAGTACAGTCAGGTCCCACGCTGTAATCCATCAGAAAGGGTTAACAGGTTACAGGTCGCAGAGAGCTAATAATGCTGTCTCAGACCTGTATTCCCCTGAATGAATCAGTTACTCTCCCTGCGAAAGGAGAGGAATAGATTCATGAATGGAGCTTAATTGATTTATTACAACTTTCACTTGAGTGACCTGACCTAAGGTGAAAGTGGATACAATCAATTAAGCTTCATTCATTAATCACATCCTCTCCTGTCGGCAGGAGATAAGCTCATTCATTCAGGAGCTATCAGATGAGCACGCAGGATTACTTGCGCTGCTTATCTGATTGCTAGTTAACCCTTTGTGAAGGATTACATCGTGGGACGTGACAGATTGCCAGATAGGTAAGAATAATGTTGTTTTATTATTTTATATTTATTTTAAAAGAACAAGGGCTTCGAACGGATTAAGACTTAAATAAAAGATGGTAAAAAATATGTGTTTTATTTCATTAAAATTATTTATTCTTAAAGTGTGTGTGTGTTTTTTTTTATTTACTTCAATAGGATTAATAATTGATAGTTGTCTAATTGACAGCTCTCAATTATTAACCTGCCTTAAGGTCACCTTTCAATACTAAGGTGACATTAAGGTGAGATTATTAACCCATTCGCCACCGCTACAGGGCAATGGGAATAGATGGGCAAAGTGCCAGAAAGGGCGAATCTAATTATAGATTTGCCCTTTCTGGGGTGTCTGGGGGCAGATGTTAGTAGCCAGGGGGGGGGGCACAAAAAAAAGTACCCTCCCTAGGCTATTATTATCTGCCCCCACTCACTTGCTTTGTCTGTCTGGTGGAGAAAATACAGCGGGAGCCCACGCATTTTTTTTCAACGAAATTACACCTTTAATTAACCCCTACATGTCTGAAATTTTGCACAAATGCACTCATGTAATTGTAAGTTCTAAACAAATATCAAAATACAGGAAATGACATGGTTAACTGTGTGGAAACAATGTATCATTTCATGTTGGCTTCTGTGATTTCACAGAAGCCGGCAATTGAATTTGCGGCTATTACAGTATGTAGAAGTCTAGGAAATATAAATATATATATTATACATGTCACAATTACATATATATATATATACATATATATATATATGTATTCTATGTGTGTATATCTATTCTTTCTATTCTTTATTAAAGCTGTCAGTGTGATTTTACAGTATAGCCGGGGATGAATTGCCGGCTTTTCGAAAGGACACCGATGCGATTTCATCGCATGTCACACATGCGGTCCGTTTGTAATCAGATTTTTCATCGCTCCCATAGACTTGCATTGGCGATAGTCGACCCACAATCGGTGACAATCGCAGCATGCTGCGATTGCACACGGACGTTTAAAATGGACCACAAAAAATCTGATACTGGGAGCTGCTCCATAGATTAACATAGGGCAGACTGCAATACGATTTTTCATCGCATTGCAGTCGTCCGATTCTGTCGCCAGTGTGACGCCGGCCTTACTCTTGGGAACATAAAAAACTGAGGACTAAAAGATCATGTTTGTGGAAAAAATTATATTTTTATTTTCACGCCTGGGAGTAATAAACTTCTGTGAAGCACTTGGGGGTTCAAAGTGCTCACCACACATCTAGATAAGTTCCTTTGGGGGTCTCGTTTCCAAAATGGGGTCACTTTTGGGGGGTTTCCACTGTTTAGGCACATCAGGGGCTCTCCAAACGCGACATGACACTCGCAGACCATTCCATCAAAGTCTGCATTAGTAAACGTAACTACTTCTATTTCGAGCTCCGACATGTGCCCACACAGTAGTTTTCTGCCACATATAGGGTATCGGCATACTCAGGACAAATTGGACAACAACTTTTGGGATCCAATTTCTCCCCTTACCCTTGGGAAAATAAAAAATTGGTGACTAAATGATCATTTTTGTGGGAAAAAAATAGGATTTTTTATTTTCATGCCCGGGCATTATAAACTTGTGTGAAGCACTTGGGGGTTCAAAGTGCTCACCACAGATCTAGATAAGTTCCGTAGGGGGTCTAGTTACTAAAATGGGGTCACTTGTGGGGAATTCCCACTGTTTAGGCACATCAGGGGTTATCCAAATGCGACATGGCGTCCAATCTCGATTCCAGCCAATTTTGGTTTGAAAAAGTCAAATGGCACTCCTTCTCTTCCGAGCTCTGCATTGCACCCAAACAGTGGTTCCCCCCCACATATGGGGTATCAGTGTACTCAGGACGAATTGGACAACAACTTTTTTTATGGTCCAATTTCTCATGTTTCCCTTGGGAAAATTGGTGACTTAAATATTATTTTTGTGGGAAAAAAATAAATTTTTTATTTTCATGCCTGGGCATTATAAACTTGTGTGAAGCACTTGGGGGTTCAAAGTGCTCACCACAGATCTAGATAAGTTCCTTAGGAGATCTAGTTTCCAAAATGGGGTCACTTGTGGGGGGTTTCCACTGTTTAGGCACATCAGGGGCTCTGCAAACTGAACATGACACCCATCAAAGTCTGCATTTCAAATCATCATTACTTCCTTTCCGAGCCCTGTAGTGCGCCCAAACAGTATTTCTCCCCCACATATTGGGTATCAGCATACTCAGGACAAATTGGACAACTTTTGGGGTCCAATTTCCTTGGGAAAAATCAAAAATTGGGGACTAAAAAATCATTTTTGTGGAATTTTTTTTTTTTTTTTAACACCCAGGCATTATAAACTTTAGTGAAACACTTGGGGGTTCAAAGTGCTCACAACAGATCTAGATAAGTTCCTTAGGGGGTCTAGTTTCCAAAATGGTGTCACTTGTGGGAGGTTTCCACTGTTTAGGCACAACAGGGGCACTCCAAACGCGACATGGCGTCCAATCTCAATTCCAGCCAATTTTGGTTTGAAAAAGTCAAACGGGGCTCCTTCCCTTCCGAGTCCGGCCGTGCGCCCAGACAGTGGTTTTCCCCCACATATGTGGTATCGGCGTACTCAGGAGAAATTGCACAACAACTTTTTCTGTCCATTTTCTCCTTTTACCATTGTTGAAATAAAAAAAATTGCTTGTAAAAGATCATTTTTGTGACTAAAAAGTTAAATGTTCATTTTTTCCTTCCAAGTTGCTTCAGCTTCTGTGAAGCACCTGAAGAGTTAATAAACTTCTTGAATGTGGTTTTGAGTACCTTGAGGGGTGCAGTTTTTAGAATGTTGTCACTTTTGGGTATTTTCTGCCATATAGACCCCTCAAAGTGACTTCAAATGTGAGGTGGTCCCTAAAAAAAATGGTTTTATACAATTTGTTGTAAAAAGGAGAAATCGCTGGTCAACTTTTAACCCTTATAACTTCGTAACAAAAAAAAAAAAAAATTGGTTTCAAAATTGTGCTTATGTAAAGTAGACATGTGGTAAATGTTATTTAGTAACTATTTTGTGTGACATATTTGTCTGTTTTAAGGGAATAAAAATTCAAATTTTGAAAATAGCATAATTTTCCAAATTTTCGCCATATTTCCATATTTTTTCATAAATAACCACAAGTTAGATCAAAGAAATTTTACCACTATCATGAAGTACAATATGTCACGAGAAAACAGTCTCAGAATCGCCAAGATCCGTTGAAGCATTCCAGAGTTATAACCTCATAAAGAGACAGTTGTCAGAATTGTAAAAATTGGCCAGGTCATTAACGTGCAATCAACCCTCAGGGGTGAAGGGGTTAAACAAATATGTTACCTTCAAAGAAATTAGATTTAGTGAAGGGGTTGCGTCCTGTGCCCACAAATGCAGAATACTCTTGCGGGTAGCCGCCACCCCAATAGTTAAAAGACGTCGCTGCTGAGCAGAGAGTCCGAGTAGATGATCTCGCTGGAGAATATTAAGTAACGCCCATTCCGGAGATAATGTAAAACAAATGTTGAAGGTGTTGGTGAGATGGCGAAGAAGCATATCCCAAACCTCCTGTATCCTCGGACAATCCCAGAGACAATGAAAGATGTCAGCTGGAGAGTGTAAACATTTGGGACAAGAGGGATTAGCCGATAGAGACATCCTAGCTTTGACCTCTGGGGAGATGTAAGCCCTATGGAAAATCAAGAGGGCCATAGTTGAGTAGCTGTCATATGGCAATAAAGAGTTTAAACGTAGAGTGGCTTTCAAAAGATCAGTCAGTGTATAATTAGATAGTTGTGATACCCATCTGCCCAGGCCTGGTGAAGAATCTGACCATGAAATAGAAGGTTTGATTGATTTATAGATAAGACTTAGCGAATAAACTCCTGCAGGAGCGTCAAGGGAGATCAGATGGAGAGGACAGGTTCTGACACTGTCTGGTATGCATCAGAAGACCAAGTCAACGTAATGCTTAACCCCTTCACCCCCAAGGTTGGTTTGCACGTTAATGACCGGGCCAATTTTTACAATTCTGACCACTGTCTTTTTATGAGGTTATAACTCTGGAACGCTTCAATGGATCTTAGCGATTCTGAGAATGTTTTCTTATGACATATTGTACTTCATGATAGTGGCAAAAATTTCTTCAATATAACTTGCGGTTATTTATGAAAAAATGGAAATATGGCGAAAATTTGGAAAATTTCGCAATTTTCAAACTTTTGAATTTTTATTCCCTTAAAACAGAGAAATATGTCACACAAAATAGTTAAGAAATAACATTTCCCACATGTCTACTTTACATCAGCACAATTTTGGAATCAAAATTTTTTTTTCTTAGGAAATTATAAGGGTTAAAAGTTGACCAGCGATTTCTCATTTTTACAACAAAATTTACAAAGCCATTTTTTTTAGGGACCACCTCATATTTGAAGTCACTTTGAGTGGTCTATATAGCAGAAAATACCCAAAAGTGACACTATTCTAAAAACTGCACCCCTCAAGGTACTCAAAACCACATTCAAGAAGTTTATTAACCCTTCAGGTGCTTCACAGGAGCTGAAGCAACGTGGAAGGAAAAAATGAATATTTAACTTTTTAGCCACAAAAATGATTTTTACAAACTTTTTTTTTATTTTCACAAGGGTAAAAGAAGAAAATGGACAGATAACGTTGTTGTGCAATTTCTCCTGAGTACGCCAATACCCCATAAGTGGGGGAAAACCACTGTCTGTGCGCACAGCAGAGCTCATAAGGGAAGGAGCGCCGTTTGACTTTTTCAAACTAAAATTGGCTGGAATTGAGATTGGATGCCATGTCGCGTTTGGAGAGCCCTGATGCGCCTAAACAGTGGAAACCCCCCACAAGTGACACCATTTTGGAAACTAGACCCCCTAAGGAACTTATCTAGATCTGTTGTGAGCACTTTGAACCCCCAAGTGTTTCACAAAAGTTTATAATGCCTGGGTGTGAAAAAAAAAAAGAAACAATTTTCCACAAAAATGATTTTTTAGTCCCAAATTTTTGATTTTTCCCAAGGAAATTGGACCGCAAAAGTTGTTGGCCAATTTGTCCTGAGTACGCTGATACCCAATATGTGGGGGGGGAACTGTTTGGGCGCACGACAGGGCTTGGAAAGGAAGTAGTAACGTTTTGGAATGCAGACGTTGATGGGGGTCATGTTCCGTTTGCAGTGCCCCAGATGAGCCTAAACAGTAGAAACCCCCCACAAGTGACCACATTTTGGAAACTAGACCCCCTAAGGAACTTATCTAGAGCTTTGGTGAGCACTTTGAACCCCAAGTGCTTCACACAAGTTTATAATGCCCGGGCATGAAAATAAAAAATTCTATTTTTTTCCCACAAAAATTATTTTTAGTCACTAATTTTTTATTTTCCCAAGGGTAACAGGAGAAATTGGACCACAAAAGTTGTTGTCCAATTGGTCCTGAGTACGCTGATACCCGATATGTGGGGGGGAACCACTGTTTGGGCGCACGGCAGAGCTCGGAATGGAAGGAGCACCATTTGACTTTTTCCAACCAAAATTGGCTGGAATTGAGATTGGACGCCATGTTGCATTTGGAGAGCCCCTGATGTGCCTAAACAGTGGAATCCCCCCACAAGTGACCCCATTTGGGAAATTAGACCCCCAAAGGAACTTATCTAGATCTTTGGTAAGCAATTTGAACCCCCAAGTGCTTCACACAAGTTTATAACGTAGAGCCGTAAAATTAAAAAATCATTTTTTTTCCACAAAAATGATCTTTTTACCCCAATTTTTATTTTCCTAAGGGTAACAAGACTCCAAAAGTTATTGTGCAATTTTTCCTGAGTACGCTGATACCCCATATGTGGGGTAAACCACTGTTTGGGTGCATGGCAGAGTTTGGAAGGGAAGGAGCGCCGTTTGACTTTTTCAACGCAGAATTGGCTGGATGCCATGTCATGTTTGGAGAGCTCCTGATCTGCCTAAACAGTGGAAACCCCCGACAAATGACACCATTTTGGAAACTAGACCTCAAGGAACTTATCTAGATGTGTGGTGAGCACTTTGAACCCCCAAGTGCTTCACAGAAGTTTATAACGTACAGCCGTAAAATAAAAAAAAAATTTTTTTACAAAAATGATTTTTTCGTCCCCAATATTTTATTTTCACAAGGGTAACAGGAGAAATTGGACCCCAAAAGTTGTTGTCCAATTTATCCTGAGTACGTTGATACCCAATATGTGGGAGAAAACTACTGTATGGGTGAACGTTGGGGCTCGGAAGGGAAGTAGTGACGTTTTGGATTGCAGACTTTGATGGAATGCTCTGGGGGCGTCATGTCGCATTTGGAGAGCCCCTGATGCACCTAAACAGTGGAAACCCCCCACAAGTGACCCCATTTTGGAAAATAGACCCCACAATGAACTTATCTAGATGTGTGGTGAGCACTTTGAACCCCGAAGTGCTTCACAGAAGTTTATAATGTACAGCCGTAAAAATAAAAAATTTTTTTTTTTTTACAAAAATTATTTTTTTCGCCCCCAATATTTTATTTTCACAAGGGTAACAGGAGAAATTGGACCCCAAAAGTTGTTGTCCAATTTGTCCTGAGTACGCGGATACCCAATATGTGGGAGAAAACTACTGTATGGGTACACGTTGGGGCTCGGAAGGGAAGTAGTGACGTTTTGGATTGTAGACTTTGATGGAATGGTCTGGGGGAGTCATGTCGCATTTGGAGAGCCCCTGATGCGCCTAAACAGTGGAAACCCCCCACAAGTGACCCCATTTTGGAAAATAGACCCCAAAAGGAACTTATCTAGATGTGTGGTGAGCGCTATGAAGCCCAAGTGCTTCACAGAAGTTTATAACGTACAGCCGTAAAAACAAAAAAAAATAATTTTTTTTTAAAAAAAATGATATTTTTGCCCCCAGATTTTTATTTTCCCAAGGGTAACAGAAGAAATAGGACAAATTGCACAATAACTCTTAGGGTCCAGAGTACGCTGATACTCCATGTGGGAGTAAACTACTGTTTGGGCGCATGGCAGAGCTCAGAAGGGAAGGAGCACCGTTTGACTTTTTCAAAGCAGAATTGGCTGGAATTGAGATCAGACGCCATGTCACATTTGGAGAGCCCCTGATGTGCCTAAACAGCGGAAACCCCCCAATTCTAACTCCAACACTAACCCCAACACACCCCTAACCCTAGTCCCAACCCTAACCACAAACCTAACCCTAACACACCCCTATCCCTAATCCCAACCATAACCCTAATACTAACTTTAGCGCCAACCCTAACCCTAACTTTAGCCGCAACCCTAACCTTAACCATAACCCGAATGGGAAAATGGAAATAAATACATTTTTTTAATTTTATTATTTTTCCCTAACTAAGGGGGTGATAAAGGGGGTTTGATTTACTATTTATAGTGGGTTTTTATGATTGGCAGCTGTCACGCTAAAAGACGCTTTTTATTGCAAAAATTAGTTTTTTGCATCGCCACATTTTGAGAGCTATAATTTTTGCATATTTTGGCCCACAGAGTCATGTGAGGTCTTATTTTTTGCGGTATGAGTTGTCGTTTTTATTGGTACCATTTTTGAGCATGTGACATTTTTTGATCGCTTTTTATTTCGATTTTGGGAGGTTAGAATGAACAAAAATCAGCAATTCATGAATTTCTTTTGGGGAAGGCGTTTATACCGTTCCGCGTGTGGTAAAATTGATAAAGCAGTTTTATTCTTCGGGTCAGTACGATTACGGCTATACCTCATTTATATCATTTTTTTATGTTTTGGCGCTTTTATAGAATAAAAACAATTTTATATAAAAAATAATTATTTTTGCATCGCTTTATTCTGCGAGCTATAACTTTTTTATTTTTTCGCTGATGATGCTGTATGGTGGCTCGTTTTTTGCGGGACAAGATGACGTTTTCAGCGGTACCATGTTTATTTATATCGTTCTTTTTGATCGCGTGTTATTCCACTTTTTGTTCAGCGGTATGATGATAAAGCACTGATTTTTTGCTTTGTTTTTATTTTTAGTTTTTTAACCCCTTAATGACCGCCGATACGCCTTTTAACGGCGGTTATTAAGGGTACTTAAACCACATCGCCATTAATTAACGGCGCTGTGGAAAAAGTGAATAGCGCCCCCAGAGGAGCATTTTCTCCGGGGTCTCGGCTACCGGGGGTAGCCGAGACCCCAGAGAACATGAATCGGGTCGGTTTTTACCGACACCGATGTTGCGATCGCCGTTATTAACCCTATAACGGCGACCGCAACAAAAAAAAAAAGTTGTGCCATTTAATTTCTCTGTCCTCTGATGTCATCGGACATCAGAGGACAGAGAAAAGGGGTCCCCGGGACCCCCATGTGTCCCCCAATGTCCTCCATGTGGCCCCAGGGCCCTCCGGTGTCCCCCGGGGCCGGCGCTGTTAAGAAAAGTGCGCCTGCCGCTAAGTGCCGCTGTGCTGGGGGGGGATGGGCAAATATTCTCTGGGGTCTCGGCTACCGGGGGTAGCCGAGACCCCAGAGAACATGATCCGGGTCGGTATTCACCGATCCCGGTGTTGCGATCGCATCTATGCAAGCATAGATGCGATCGCAAAAAAAAAAAAAAAAAAAGATTTTCTCTCCCTCTGATGTGATCGCACATCAGAGGGGAGAAAATGAGGGTCCCCCGGTCCCCCGATCGCCCCCCCTATACTTACCGGTGTCCTCCGTCCTCCCGCAGGCCCCAGGATCCCGGCGTCTTCTTCCTGGAAAAAAAAAATGGCGGGCGCATGCGCAGTGCGCCCGCCGATCTGCTTGGCGGCAGATTCAAATTTTTTTCATTCATTCTCCAGAAAGTGCATTTTGATCACTGTGATAAACTATCACAGTGATCAAAATAAAAAAAACAGTACATAACCCCCCCATTTATCACCCCCTTAGTTAGGGACAGATAATAAAAAATAGAAATTATATTTATTTTCATTTTTCTGCTAGGGTTAGGGTTATAATTAGGGTTAGGGTTATAATTAGGGTTAGGGTTAGCATTAGGGTTAGGGTTAGCATTAGGGTTAGGGTTATAATTAGCGTTAGGGTTAAGCTGGGTTCATACTGCGTTATGGCAGTCCGTTAGACGGACTGCGTTACACCGCGGTATAACGCGGTGTAACGCAGTCCGTTAACGCTGCCATTCACCCCCATTTGAGGGCGCATCGCGACGCATGCCGTAAAGCGGCATGCGTTTGAGACGTGCCATCATTCAGTGACGGAGCCTTGGACGCGGGCTGCAGCGTCTGGGCTCCGTCACCGCTAGCGCAGATGAATCATCTGCTGATTCCTCTGCGCTAGCGGGTATAGCATAACGCGATCGCGTTATGCTATACCGTTACCAGCCCGTCAACGCTATGTGTTGAACGGGCTGGTAAAACGCAAAATGAACCCAGCCTTAGGGTTAGGGTTACAATTAGGGTTAGGGTTACAATTAGGGTTAGGGTTAAAATTAGGGTTAGGGTTACAATTAGGGTTAGGGTTACAATTAGGGTTAGGGTTACAATTAGAGTTAGGGTTACAATTAAGTTTAGGGTTACAATTAGGGTTGGGATTTAGGTTAGGATTAGGGTTGGGATTAGGATTAGGGGTGTGTTGGGGTTAGGGTTGGAGCTAGAATTGAGGGATTCCACTATTTAGGCACATCAGGGGGTCTCCAAACACGACGTGGCGTTCAAAAAGTCAAATGGCGCTCCCTCCCTTCCGAGCCCTGCCGTGCGCCCAATCAGTGGTTTACCCCAACATATGGGGTATCAGCGTACTCAGGACAAATTGCACACCAATTTTGGGGTTCTAATTTCTCCTGTTACCCTTGGGAAAATAAAAAATAGCTGGCTAAATAAATCATTTTTGAGAAAAAAAATGATTTTTTATTTTCACAGCTCTGCGTTTATAAATTTCTGTGAAACACTTGGGGGTTCAAAGTGCTCACCACACATCTAGATAAGTTCCTTAAGGGGTCTAGTTTCCAAAATGGGGTCACTTGTGGGGGGTTTACACTGTTTAGACACATCAGGGGGTCTCCAAACACGACGTGGCTTTCAAAAAGTCAAATGGCGCTCCCTCCCTTCCAAGTCCTGCCGTGTGCCCAAACAGTGGTTTACCCCAACATATGGGGTATCAGCGTACTCAGGACAAATTGCACACCAATTTTGGGGTTCTAATTTCTCCTGTTACCCTTGGGAAAATAAAAAATAGCTGGCTAAAAAAATAATTTTTAAGAAAAAAAATGATTTTTTATTTTCACAGCTCTGCGTTTATAAATTTCTGTGAAACACTTGTGGGTTCAAAGTGCTCACCACACATCTAGATAAGTTCCTTAAGGGGTCTAGTTTCCAAAATGGGGTCACTTGTGGGGGGTTTCAACTGTTTAGACACATCAGGGGGTCTCCAAACACGACGTGGCTTTCAAAAAGTCAAATGGCGCTCCCTCCCTTCCGAGCCCTTCCGTGCGCCCAAACAGTGGTTTACCCCAACATATGGGGTATCAGCGTACTCAGGACAAATTGCACACCAATTTTGGGGTTCTAATTTCTCCTGTTACCCTTGGGAAAATAAAAAATAGCTGGCTAAAAAAATCATTTTTGAGAAAAAAAAATATTTTTCATTTTCACGGCTCTGCGTTTATAAATTTCTGTGAAGCACTTGGGGGTTCAAAGTGCTCACCACACATCTAGATAAGCTCCTTTGGGGGTTAGTTTCCAAAATGGTGCCACTTGCAGGGGGTTTACACTGTTTAGACACATCAGGGGGTCTCCAAACACGACGTGGCTTTCAAAAAGTCAAATGGCGCTCCCTCCCTTCCAAGTCCTGCCGTGTGCCCAAACAGTGGTTTACCCCAACATATGGGGTATCAGCGTACTCAGGACAAATTGCACACCAATTTTGGGGTTCTAATTTCTCCTGTTACCCTTGGGAAAATAAAAAATAGCTGGCTAAAAAAATAATTTTTAAGAAAAAAAATGATTTTTTATTTTCACAGCTCTGCGTTTATAAATTTCTGTGAAACACTTGTGGGTTCAAAGTGCTCACCACACATCTAGATAAGTTCCTTAAGGGGTCTAGTTTCCAAAATGGGGTCACTTGTGGGGGGTTTCCACTGTTTAGACACATCAGGGGGTCTCCAAACACGACGTGGCTTTCAAAAAGTCAAATGGCGCTCCCTCCCTTCCGAGCCCTGCCGTGCGCCCAAACAGTGGTTTACCCCAACATATGGGGTATCAGCGTACTCAGGACAAATTGCACACCAATTTTGGGGTTCTAATTTCTCCTGTTACCCTTGGGAAAATAAAAAATAGCTGGCTAAAAAAATCATTTTTGAGAAAAAAAAATATTTTTCATTTTCACGGCTCTGCGTTTATAAATTTCTGTGAAGCACTTGGGGGTTCAAAGTGCTCACCACACATCTAGATAAGCTCCTTTGGGGGTCTAGTTTCCAAAATGGTGCCACTTGCAGGGGGTTTCTACTGTTTAGGTACATCAAGGGCTCTGCAAACACAACATGACGCCCGCAGAACATTCCATCAAAGTCTGCATTACAAAATGGCGCTCCTTCCCTTCCAAGCACTCCCATGCGCCCAAACAGTGGTTTCACCCCACATATGGGGTATCAGCGTACTCAGGAAAAATTGCACAACAACTTTTTGGGTCCAATTTCTCCTGTTACCCTTGGGAAAATAAAAAAAATAGCGGGCTAAAGAATAATTTTTGAGGAAAAAAATTATTTTTTATTTTCAAGGCTCTACGTTTATTAATTTCTGTGAAGCACTTGGGGGTTCAAAGTGCTCACCACACATCTAGATAAGTTCCTTAAGGGGTCTAGTTTCCAAAATGGTGTGATTTGTGGGGGGTTTCGACTGTTTAGGCGTATCAGGGGCTCTCCAAACGCGACATGGCGTCCAATTTCAATTCCAGCCAATTTTGGTTTGAAACAGTCAAACGGCGCTCCTTCCCTTCCAAGCCCTGCCGTGCGCCCAAACAGAGGTCCCACCCCACATATGGGGTATCAGCGTACTCAGGACAAATTGGACAACTTTTGTGGTCTAATTTCTCCTGTTACCCTTGGGAAAATAAAAAATTGGGGACTAAACGATCAGGTTTGTGGAAAAAATATGACTTTTTATTTTCATGCCCGGGAGTTATAAACTTCTGTGAAGCACTTGGGGGTTCAAAGTGCTCACCACACATCTATATAAGTTCCTTAGGGGGTCTAGTTTCCAAAATGGTGTCACTTGTGGGGGGTTTCCACTGTTTAGACACATTAGGGCCTCTACAAACGCGACATGGCGTCCAGCCAATTCTGAGTTGAAAAAGTCAAACGGCGCTCCTTCCCTTCCAAGCTCTGCCATGCACCCAAACAGTGGTTTACCCCCACATATGGGGTATCGGCATGCTCAGGACAAATAGCACAAAAACTTTTGGGGCCTTGTTACCCTTGGGAAAATAAAAATTGGGGTGAACAGATCATTTTTGTGGAAAAAATATGATTTTTTATTTTCACTGTTCTATGTTCTAAACTTCTGTGAAGCACTTGGAGGTTCAAAGTGCTCACCACACATCTAGATAAGTTCCTTAGGGGGTCTAGTTTCCAAAATGGGGTCACTTGTGATGGGTTTCCACTGTTTAGACACATCAGGGCCCCTACAAACGCGACATGGCGTCCAGCCAATTCTGCGTTGAAAAAGTCAAATGTCGCTCCTTCCCTTGCAACCTCTGCCGTGCGTCCAAAAAGTGGTTTACCCCCACATATGGGGTATCGGCTTATTCAGGAGAAGTTGCACAACAAATTTTGTGGTTCATTTTTTCTTTTAACAGTTGTGAAAATAAAAAAAAATAGGTTCCGAAGTAAAGTTTTTCCAAAAAAAGTTAAATGTTAATTTTTTCCTTCCACATTGCTTCAGTTCCTGTGAAGCACGTAAAGGGTTAATAAACTTCTTGAATGTGGTTTTGAGCACCTTGAGGGGTGCAGTTTTTAGAATGGTGTCACTTTTGGATATTTTCTATCATATAGACCCTCAAAGTGACTTCAAATGTGATGTGGTCCCTAAAATAAAAATGGTGTTGTAAAAATGAGAAATCGCTGGTCAACTTTTAACCCTTATAACTTCGTAACAAAAAAAAATTTTGGACCCAAAATTGTGCTGATGTAAAGTAGACATGTGGGAAATGTTATTTATTAAGAAATTTGTGTGACATATCTCTCTGATTTAAGGGCATAAAAATTTAAAGTTTGAAAATTGTTAAATTTTCAAAATATTCGCCATATTTCCGTTTTTTTCATAAATAAACACAAGTCATATCAAAGAAATTTTACCACTAACGTGAAGTACAATATGTCACGAAAAAAAAATCTCAGAATCAGCGGAATTCGTTAAAGCGTTCCAGAGTTATAACCTCATAAAGTGACAGTGGTCAGAATTGTAAAAATTGGCCCTGTCATTAAGCTGCAAAATGGCTCTGTCACTAAGGGGTTAAGGGGTTCACAAAAGGGGTTAACTAGTGGGACATTTTTTATAGGGGGGTCGTTATGGACGCGGCGATACCAAATATGTGTACTTTTATTGTTTTATTTTTTTTATTTACAGGAAGAAATGAATTTATTGGGGAATATTTTTATTTTTTTTTATTTATTTTGGAATTTTTTTTACACATGTTTATTTTTATTTTTTTTACTTTTTTACATTGTCCCAGGGTGGGACATCACTGTAAAATGTCAGATCGCTGGTCTCACAGTGTGCACAGCACTCTGTGAGACCAGCGATCTCACAGGCAGCGCTGCAGGCTTCCTCCGTGTCTGCTCTCAGCAGGCACTGAGGAAGCCGCCTCCCTCCAGGACCCCGGCGCCATCTTGGATCCGGGTCCTGGGAGGGAGGAAGCCCTCAGAACAACGCGATCACATCGCGCTGTTCTGAGGGTCTCAGGGGAGCTCGCAGGGAGCCCCCTCCTTGCGCGATGCTCCCCTGTGCCCCTGGTACACCGCGATCATGTTTGATCACGGTGTGCAAGGGGTTAATGTGCCGGGAGCGGTCCGTGACCGCTCCTGGCACACAGTCCCGGGTGTCAGCTGTGATAATCAGCTGACACCCGGCGGCGATTAGCTGCGCTTCCCCCGGGAGCGCAGCTGATCGCTATGACGTACTATCCCGTCCATGGTCAGATTGTCATGGGTTTTATGGACGGGATAGTACGTCAGATGTCAGAGAGGGGTTAATCTGAGTAGTAATAAAAATATTACCCACTAAGATTGAATATTTGGAGAAAATTCCCTCCAGAGAAAGAAGACATTGAGCAGTTGTCAGAAGATCGCAGACCAGTCTGTACCCTCTCTCCCTCAGCACTCGGTAAGTTGGGGGTGGCCTGCCTTCCAAAAAAAAGGGTTACCTTGAAAGGGAAGAAAAACTGAGGTATAAGGATCTAGTCTGCTGATCCTTCTAGCATGACGCCATGCCAATACCACGGACCACAGCAAAGGATTATCCCTGATTGCAGTGGGAACTCTATTTTGTTGTAAATGTAGTAAGGCAGGAAGACTGATCGGTCCAGACATTGCTTCATCTAATGGGGTGTTGGTAAATTTAGTAAGGGCCCAAATCCAATCAAGAGAATGTCTGAAATAGGCTGCAACGCTATACAATCTTAAATTTGGAAAATTGAGGCCCCCCCAAAGATTTTTATCCCTGTTTTTTAATCTATATTCCTTAATAAAATTGTTGATTTTATCCTTATTGTTACTTGTGGGATCTCTTCATTGTCCTATAGGGATTCATATAGGACTAGTTTTGTAAAACAAAAATGTGCCTAAGCACTAACAAACAAGTAGTTGCTATTTAACTGCCTGTTGTGCTCGGTGCCATTCTTCCCTGGCACAGACGGCTTCTGCCGGTGAGTCAGCTGCCTCTGCTGACAGTGTGTGACTTCTGCCTCATTATGATTGACGGTTCCTCCAGTCAGGCAGTGGGAATCCGGCTGTCAATAAGAGTGATGTCAGCACTCCTGCCCTGTCTACAGAGCTGAGCGGAAAAGAAGCCTCCACTCTGTCGACGTGACTTAAGCAGAGGCAGCTGAGTCCCCGGCAGGACAGTCTGGGACTGTTCTGTGCCAGGAAAGAACAGTGCGGTGCACAACAGGCAGGTATGTAGCATCTACCTACATGTCTGTGCTTATGCACATTTTTTGTTTTTCAGAAAGTCCTGGATATCCCCTTTAAGGCCGGTTTCACACGTCCTGATATTTCTGGTACCAGAAAAAACAGTACTGGAGATATCAGTGCCCGTGTAATACTTGCGGCAACCGTGTTTTGCATCAGAACCACACGTATTGGCACCTGGGAAGCAGCTGTCATGTTAGCGCTGTTCACTGGCGCTGAAAACAGCTCTCATCATTCTTGCCTGTGTAAAGGGACAGCTGTGGGGCCGATGCACTGTAAGCTGTGTGCTGTGTTAGCTCTGTAGTGAGCGGGGATGTTCTCTGCCTGTGAGGTAGCGTACAGAGCAATTAGAGACAGAGTCCAAAATCACGTCAAACAGTTCTGCTTTATTTTCCTCTGGGCACAGCACATCCAAGACACGCATCTCTCACACGATACCAGCAATTCATTCTTCACAAGGCTGCTTCTTCTCCGCAGCCACACCAGAGTGGACCAATAAGTATTGATGGGATGAGGAGCCCGGTGAAAACGGCACTTCAATTGCTTCTCCCAGAGTCACTTCAATCCAGCATAAGAAAGACACAATTACTAGGTCGTCCACCCCTCTCTGGTTATCCTGCCCGGATACTTCTGATGGCCCACTCGCTTCCACGCTTCAGCACGACCTCTTCTGCTGAGCGTTCCCACAGTGGTTTTCCCACTGGACTACTGCTGTGTAAACCCACTCACTTTGGGCTCACACTACCATGGTGAATCCTTCACCGGCTTCTTCAGGGGTTGCTGGTCCCCTCTTCTTCCTACTCTATGCTCAGGGCCCAGGAACGTGGACGTCCTCACAGTATCAAGGTCCACCCCCAACTGATCTCCGCTACGAGGAGAGCATCCTGACAGATTCCCGCTTGGAGGCAATCTTTCCCTAGCAACAAGTCCCTAACTATTGTTCCTAACCATCTAGTGGCCAAACCCAAATACTGCACTGACGTCTTTTTATAACTAACTGGATCTCTAACGTGCCCCCATTAGTAATCCCTCGCAGATAACAGTTAACCCCTGACTATATACACTATTCTCCTAGTGCCCTCCTCTAGTGACCCCTAGGAAGCACTGACTACCTGTCACTAAACCCCCACATATATACCTACATAGCAATATACAAAGCACACATATATATATATACATTGACACAATTAACCCCTTACTGTCCATTGACTGCACAGTCCGTCATGGCCGCGGGTCAGTTCCGGCATCAGGACGGACTGTGCACGTCATGCCTTTGAACTACAACTGCGTGTAAACACGCAGTGGTAGTTCAGTGCCGACAGCTGTCTATGACAGCTGACAGGCATGACAAGAGATGTAAGGACCTTTGCAGTCGGTCCCCGCACCTACAGCGCTGTGATTGGTCAGTCAATCTGACTGACTAAACACAGCAGCGATCGGGCATGAGATGCCGAAATTTCAGCATCTCCAGCGCGATTAGTGCAGGAGCTCAGCGTACATTGGTTAACAGCTCCTAGCGCTCTACAGCAGAAGCTGGGAGCCGGTATCCAGGGTACATATCGGGTAACTAGGCGCTGCGCAGCCCTTAGTTACCCGATGTGTACATTGGATACCAACGTGCTCGCTGGTCCTGATCGCTAGTGAGTCTGCCCATGTGACAGCTCACCAGCAATCAGATGACGATGTCCCATCGATCTCATCCAGGTCGGATCATTGGTGGGATCGCTGGGACATTGAAGAGTGTGACGGGACCCTAAGTCTACTACATAGATAGAGCAACAAAACCAAGCCTCCTACATAGATACGGGAACAGAACCAACCTTACTACATACATATGGTACCAGAATCTAGATTAATACACGGATACAGTACCAGAACCAAGCTTACATATGGTACCATAACTGAGCTTATTTACAAACATACATACAACTCCAGAAACACGGACATGTAAACACACATTATGGCAGGGGCGTTGCTAGGGTCATAAAAGATTGGGGGCCCAAGCCCCAAAATGCATGTCTCCCCATATGACCCCCCTATAGCCACTTAAAATAGCATCTATACAAGTATAATTACAGTATACCAATGTTGCTAACCAAAAACACACAATGCAATGGCCAATATTATAAAATTACTATTATAAAAGGACAAAACAATAAAACTACTCAATGTCCACTACTATCACCACCACACCGTGAATACATAATATTATTAATATTACCATTACCTCTACATAACAAAACACTTTATACAAAGACCAATGATACCACCATACGTCTTCTAATACATAATGACTGAAATACATTAAACGGTTACTAAATTAAAAAAGAAAAAAAAAGCTACTAAAGAGCAATAATTCCACCTCATAGTAACTGTATATTGGTAGATACCAGCCCTGCACATACATGTGAGTACAGTACAGTCATATATAGTAACTTACAGATGACGATATTTCTGATTTGGGTTACCCTATGAAAACTATTAACCCCTTCATGACCCAGCCTATTTTGACCTTAAAGACCTGGCCATTTTTTGCAATTCTGACCCTTTATAAGGTAATAACTCAGGAACGCTTCAACGGATCCTAGCGATTCTGAGATAGCTTTTTTGTGACATATTGGGTTTCATGTTAGTAAATTTTCGTCAATAATTTGTGCGTTTATTTGTGAAAAATTTGGAAATTTGGCGAAAAGTTTGAACATTTCGCAATTTTCAAATTTTGAATTTTTATTCTGTTAAACCAGAGAGTTATGTGACATAAAATAGTTAAAAAATAACATTTTCCACATGTCTACTGTATATCAGCATAATTTTGGAAACAAAATTTTTTTTTGTTAGGAAGTTATAAGGGTTAAAAGTTGACCAGCGATTTCTCATTTTTACAACAAAATGTACAAAACCATTTTTTTAGGGACCACCTCACATTTGAAGTCAGTTTGAGGGGTCTATATGGCAGAAAATACCCAAAAGTGACACCATTCTAAAAACTGCACCCCTCAAGCTGATCAAAACCACATTCAAGAAGTTTATTAACCCTTCAGGTGCTTCACAGGAGCTGAAGCAACGTGGAAGGAAAAAATGAACATTTAGCTTTTTAGTCACAAAAATGATCTTTTCCAAACAATTGTTTTATTTTTACAAGGGTAAAAGGAGAAAGTGGACAGACAAAGTTGTTGTGCAATTTCTCCCGCCAATACCCCATATGTGGGGGAAAACCACTGTCTGGGAGCACGGCAGGGCTCGGAAGGGAAGTAGCGCCATTTGACGTTTTCAAACCAAAATTGGCTGGAATTGAGATTGGACGCCATGTTGCGGTTGGAGAGCCCCTGATGTGCCTAAACAGTAGAAACCCCCCACAAGTGACACCATTTTGGAAACTAGACTCCCTAAGCAACTTATCTAGATTTGTTGTGAGCACTTTGAACCCCCAAGTGTTTCACTAAAGTTTATAATGCCTGGGTGTGAAAAAAAAATTTCCACAAAAATGATTTTTTAGTCCCCAATTTTTGATTTTTCCCAAGGAAATTGGACCCCAAAAGTTGTTGTCCAATTTGTTCTGAGTACGCTGATACTCCATATGTGGGGGGGGGGGAAACTGTCTGGGCACACTACAGGGCTCGGAAAGGAAGTAATGACGTTTTGGAATGCAGACTTTGATGGGTGGCACGTTCAGTTTGCAGAGCCCCTGATGTGCCTAAACAGTGAAAACCCTCCACACATGACCCCATTTTGGAAACTAGACCCCCCAAGGAACTTATCTAGATGTGTGGTGAGCACTTTGAACCCCCAAGTGCTTCACAGAAGTTTATAACGCA
Source organism: Oophaga sylvatica (assembly GCA_033576555.1). Classification (NCBI taxonomy): domain Eukaryota; kingdom Metazoa; phylum Chordata; class Amphibia; order Anura; family Dendrobatidae; genus Oophaga; species Oophaga sylvatica. Next base: position 136,216,974 of record JARQOD010000006.1, read on the forward strand.
GAGCCGTGAAAATAAAAAAAAATATTTTTTTTTCACAAAAATTATTTTTTAGCCCCCAATTTTTATTTTCCCAAGGGTAACAGGAGAAATTAGACCCCCAAAGTTGTTGTGCAATTTTTCCTGAGTACGCTGATACCCCATATGTTGGGGTAAACCACTGTTTGGGCACACTTCGGGGCTTGGAAGGGAGGGAGCACCGTTTGACTTTTTGAACGCAAAATTGGCTGAAATCAATGGTGGCGCCAAGTCGCGTTTGGAGACCCCCTGATGTGCCTAAACAGTGGAAACCCCTCAATTCTAACTCCAACCCTAACACACCCCTAATCACAACCCTAGCCTCAACACACTCCTAACCCTAATCCCAACCCTAACCCCAACACATCCCTAACCCTAATCCCAACCCTAACCATAACCCTAACCACAAGCCTAACCCCAACACACCCCTAACCTTAATCCTAACCATAACCCTAATCCCAACCCTAACCATAACAAGCCCAACCCTAATCTTAACCCTAATCCCAACCCTAATCCTAATTCCAACCTTAACCCTAATTCTAACCCTAACCCTAATTCCAACCCTAACTCCAACCCTAATCCTAACACTAATCCTAACCCTAATTCTAACCCTAATCCTAACCCTAATTCTAACCCTAATCCTAACCCTAATGGAAAAATAAAAATATTTTCTTTATTTTATTATTTGTCCCTACCTATGGGAGTGATAAAGGGGGGGTATTTACTATTTTTTTATTTTGATCACTGTGATAAGGTTTATCACAGTGATCAAAATGTCCCTGAATGAATGGGCAGATTGCGCATGCGCCCGCCATTTTGGAAGATGGCGGCGCCCATGGACCAGGGACACCGGGACTCCGGAGGTACCGGGGGGGATCAGAAGGAGAGTGGAGGGGAAGCAGATGCTGACGGCGGCGGCAGATCGCCGACGTCAGTCGGTGGAAGATCACCCCCGTCAGTTGGTGTGGGGGGTCAGATTACTGTCTCCAGCCATGTCCGATGATATTTCAGCATCGGCCATGGCTGGATTGTAATATTTCACCAAGTATCGTTGATGAAATATTATAATCGCTGATTGGCTGTTTCACTTTCAACAGCCAATCAGAACGATCGTAGGCAGGGGAGAAGCACAAGTGTTCCTCTATCTGTGGGTCGGGTGACCTTTCAGTGACCCCGGTCACCCGACCAGCAGGAACGCGATTTATACCATGACACCTACGTAGGTGTCACAGGTCAGGAAAGCACAGGTTTTCATGACGCCTACATAGGCGACATAGGTCGGGAAGGGGTTAATGTCCCTATTTATAACAAATAATGTCCTCTGACTGCCCACCCAGCTTTGTATACAGTGGGTACTAGTGATGAGCGAGTATGCTCATTGCTTGGGTGATCTCCGAGTATTTGGGAGTGCTCAGAGATTTAGTTTCTGTATCTGCAGCTGCATGATTTGCGGCTGCTAGACAGCCTGAATACATGTGAGGATTGCCTGTTAGGAAATCATGCAGCTCCGGTGACAGAAACTAAATCTCTGAGCATGCCCAAATACTCGGAGATCACCCGAGCAAGGAGCACAGTCGCTCATTACTAGTGGGTACGTAAAGTATTCAGACCCCTTTACATTTTTCACTCTTTGTTTCATTGCAGCAATTTGGTAAATTTAAAAAAAAAGTTATTTTTTTCTCAATGTATACTCTGCACCCCATCTTGACTGGAAAATACAGAAATGTAAAAATTTTTATAAATTTATTAAACAAGAAAAAACGAAATATCACATGGTCATAAGTATTCAGGCCCTTTGCTCAGTATTAAGTAGAAGCACTCTTTTGAGCTAGTATAGCCATAAATCTTCTTGGGAATGATGCAACAAGTTTTCCTCACCTAGATTTGGAGATCCTCTGCCATTCTTCCTTGCAGATCCTCTCCAGTTCCGTCAGGTTGGATGGTAAAGGTGGAAAGCCATTTTCAGGTCTCTCCATAGATGCTCAATTGAGTTTAGGTTAGGGGTCTGGTTGGGTCGGTCAAGAATGGTCACAGAGTTGTTCTGAAGCCACTCCTTTGTGAGTTTATGTAAGGTTCTGTGTACATGTTCCTGAAACTCAGTTTGTTCGTCAGCCATTTTACTTTCTGTCTTGCTGCAGCTATCTTGCCCTCAGTCAAAATGGAGTTTCCAACTTGCATGTTCCCGCCCTGATTCTCTCCTTTTGCTTCTTAAGCAGCCACAGCTGAGCAATCAGTGCTTCAGAATCTAGCCTGCAGTGAACCTGTGACCTGACTCCTAAAGCCTTGGACCTTGTACTCCAGCTATTCCTACTGAGGAACTCCGAAGCACTTGTGGACTCTGAACCCTGCTCTTTTGAAAGACCCACGTTTGCATGGACTTACGGTAACAGAGAAGAAGATCCTGAACCTGTGATTGCTGAGCTTAGATTACTCTGGCCTGCTGTGTCTCCTGCTTCTGTGTCTGCAAACTGTGTGACTATTTTTGCCAACTTGTATGAAGTAATACAAGACTTTCTATATCAAACCTGTGTCTCATGTATTTTCATCGCACCCAAGCACAAGACGCTATATGAACTGTACTACATACATTACAAGATTCTGAAGCCAAAACGTTAGTGTCTGCTGGGTCTGGAAAGGCTGTGTCTGCTGTAACTGTGGATATCGGATGTCCGGTTGTACTTTCTGTGATGACAGTGGTTGTGACTTCTCACAACCATTCCAGGTGAGCAATTCCCTTAAGTGTTTTTTTTTCTGCAGTGTTACCACAGGTAAACACTATTGTTTTTTTTTTCTTTTCTCTTTTTTGTCTGCTGTAACTTTGGATATCAGATGTCCGGGTGAACTTTCTGTGATGATAGTGGTTGTGACTTCTCACAACCATTCCAGGTGAGCAGTTCCCTTAATTTTTTTTTCTCTCTGCAGTGTTACCACAGGTAAACACTATTGTTTTTTTTTTTTCTCCTCTCCTCTTCTTCCAGTACTCCTGTCTTAAAAGATCTGGAAAATGGAGGCCCGCATAAAGGAACTTTGCGGAGTGACTGATAATATCCTTGCAGATTTGCAGAATATAAAGACCCGTTTTTCAAGCCTACAGGACCTCACTAATCACAATTTGCAAGTGTTTGGACAGACTGCCCAGGATTTGCGAGCCAGGATTGAGGTTCTAGAAGAGCGAGTCCAGGCTCCTGCCGTAGCCCCGAGTTCTGGGGTTCCCAAGTTGCCCCCTTTTCGTTTTGGCGGTGAACGTGAGAAATTAAGGGGATTTATTAATCAATGCAATCTTTTTTTTTCTGCACATGCTTCACAATTTCCCACTGAACGATCTAAGGTGCTTACTATAATTATGTTGCTTACCAACAAGGCTTTGATGTGGGCAAACCCTCTGATTGAGACTGAGGATGATTGTTTGAATCACCTTGATGCTTTTATTTCAGCCATGGGGCAGGTGTTTGATGACCCCAATCGAGGTGCAACAGCTGAAGCAGCCATGTTAGCTTTGCGCCAAGGTAAGCACTCGGTAGCTGAATATGCCTTGGATTTCAGGAGATGGGCCCTTGATACCACCTGGGACAGTTCCGCCAAAAAATCTATTTTTCGAAAGGGGTTATCTCCACTGATTAAGGATGAACTTGCTCGTGCCGACCCTCCCACTGCGTTAGGTGACTTTATTAACTACTGCATCCGTATTGATACTCGTCTGACTGAACGCAGGCAAGAGAGATGGTTCGAAAGCAATCGCACTAACCTTTTCCTACCTTCCTCTCCAGCTAAGGAACCTTTGAGTAGGATTACACGGGAACCTGAACCCATGCAGGTAGACTCTTTACAACGACGGGTTAGTGATGCACACAAGGAACATCGTTTTAAGGAGAATCTATGTTTCTATTGTGGTAAGTCAGGGCACTTCATTATAAACTGCCCCAGCCGTTCTCGTAAGACTACTGCAGCACTCATTCATTGTGAGTGTTGCGAGAGGGGATCTGTCAGGTCCGAGCCTCAGGCTCCAGAGAGATCTGCAGCAACAGATCTTGATTTCTCGGACTTAAACTCCGTTACCTCTGAGGACGTTGACTGTGTAAACGCTGCCATTTTTCAAGTTTCCTCAGCGGTGTCCCAGCTGAGTTGTAAGAAAAACAATTCTCATTGCTTTCTTTCCATCAAACTCTGGGTTGACTCAGCTTGGGTGTTAGCTCTGCTATGATCGACTCAGGGGCAAGTGGAAATTTTATGGATGTCTCCTTTGCTCTGAAACAGGGGATACGTTCAGTGAAGAAGGCTACTCCAGTACAGATGGAAACTGTGGATGGCTCCCTGCTGACCTCTGGACCAGTGGATCAGGAAACAGAGCCTTTGAGGGTTCTTATGGGTAAAGATCATCAAGAGAAACTGTCCTTTATGCTTATCTCTTCTCCCCACTTTCCCATTATTCTAGGGCTACCATGGCTGCAGGCTCAGAATCCTACCATTAACTGGGAGACCAAGGAATTACACTTTCCAGAGAAACAGATGAGTCCAAAAGTTTCAGCTTGCTCTGTTCCTAAAGGAACCATGTCAGTCCCTGAACTACCAGCTGTATACCAGGACTATGTGGCTTTATGTGACAAGAAGAACGCTGACCAGCTTCCTCCTCACCGTCCATATGATTGTCCAATTGAATTATTGCCTGGAGCAGAGATACCTTTTGGTAAGATCTACCCCCTGGCGGGGCCCGAGCTAAAGGCTTTAAAGGATTACATAGACGAAAATCTAGCCAAGGGCTTCATACGCCCCTCTTCATCTCCTGCAGGTGCACCCATCTTCTTTGTAAAGAAGAAAGATGGATCTCTGAGACCATGCGTAGACTATAGGGAACTCAATAAGGTTACTATTAGAAACCGTTATCCATTGCCTTTAATCCCTGAGTTATTGGAGAGAGTGCGACATGCCAAAATTTTCTCTAAACTAGATCTTCGTGGGGCCTATAACTTAGTCCGTATTAGACCTGGGGATGAATGGAAGACTGCATTCAGGTCACGCTATGGACACTTTGAATATCTAGTTATGCCTTTTGGTCTGAGTACCGCCCCAGCCACTTTCCAACACTTGGTGAATGACATCTTCAGGGATCTCCTAGATGCATTCGTGGTAATTTATTTGGATGATATTCTAATTTTTTCTAACTCCACAGAGGAACATCATGGACATGTGAGAATGGTCTTGGAACGTCTAAGACAAAATCATCTTTACATCAAACTTGAAAAGTGTGAATTCCATAGGACCGAAATTCAATTTCTGGGGTATGTACTGTCTACACAAGGAATTAGTATGGATGGAAGCAAAACCCAAGCCATCAAGGATTGGCCAAGTCCTAGAAATGTGAAGGAGGTACAGCGCTTCATCGGGTTTGCCAACTTCTATAGACGTTTCATTAGAAATTTCTCTGAGGTAGTGTCACCTATCACCCAACTTACCCGGAAAGAGTCTAGGTTCTCCTGGACTCCCCAAGCCCAGGAAGCATTTTCCCGTCTAAAAGATAAATTTACCACTGCACCTATCCTAGTACATCCCAACCCCGAGCTTGCCTTCATAATAGAGGTGGATGCTTCAGACTGTGCCGTTGGAGCTATACTCTCTCAGAGAATAGGTGAGAAAATGTCTTACATCCCTGTGCCTTCTTTTCCCAGCAGTTGTCTTCGGCTGAGAGGAACTACGATGTGGGCAATAGAGAGTTGTTGGCCATTATTGCCGCCTTCAAAGAATGGAGACACCTTCTTCAGGGAGCTGCACAGCAAATAGTCGTCCTGACAGACCATCGTAACCTTGAGTTTATCAGGTCGGCTAAGTGCCTGACTCCTCGCCAGGCTCGCTGGAATCTTTTCTTAAACCAATTTAATTTTATAATTTCTTATAGACCAGGATCGCGCAATGGAAAGGCTGATGCACTCTCTAGGATTTACTCAGCAGAGACACGTCCAATTACTCCTCCTAAGACTATTCTTCCTGACTCTAGATTCCTAGGAGTAATTCATAATCAAGACCTACTTAAGGACATCAAGGAAGCATACCATGCGGATTCCTTTTTGGCACAACCCCCAAGGGACGTAAGTCTTGTCTTTAAGAATGGTGTGTGGATTCAAGGACAACGCCTGTATATTCCTGAAACAGTCAGATTGAGAGTATTACAACTCATTCACGATTCCAAGATAGCTGGGCATAGAGGAATTCTAAAGACACAGGAATTTCTCTCTCGTTTCTTTTGGTGGCCCACTTGCAGGAAGGATGTTTTAAACTATGTCACTTCATGTGAAGTCTGTGCAAGATGCAAAACACCTCGCTCCTCACCAACTGGTCTGTTACAACCTCTTCCCACCCCGTCCTGCCCGTGGGGATCCATTTCTATGGACTTCATTGTGGAGTTACCAACCTCTCAAGGGAAGAACACCATTCTAGTGGTGGTTGACCGTCTAACAAAGGCAGCTCATTTTATCCCTTGTGTCGGCTTACCCACTGCAAAACAGACATCAGATTTGATGATTAAAGATGTGTTTCGCTTACATGGAGTACCGGATGAGGTTATTTCGGATCGAGGGGTGCAATTCACTTCTAGGTTTTGGCAAAATTTCTGTGCAGCATTGGACATTAAAGTAAACCTTTCTTCTGCTTTTCATCCCCAGACTAATGGACAGACCGAACGAACCAATCAAACCCTGGAGCAGTATCTCCGCTGCTTTATCTGCCACCTACAGGATGATTGGGTGGATCTACTTCCATTAGCTGAGTTCTCGTATAACAACTCTCAGAGTGCCTCCACTAAGCAGTCTCCTTTTTACTCTAATCTAGGTTATCATCCTAACATTCTACCACGATTTCCCATAGAAACGCCTTTACCAGCAGTGGCTGAAAGAATCACGTCTTTACAGAAGAATATGGATCTTCTAAAGGAGAATCTGGAATCGGCTCAGGAAAGGTACAAGAAAGCAGCAGATAAATTTCGTAAACCTGCACCAGCTTTCAAGGTAGGAGACTTGGTCTGGCTGTCAACCAGAAATCTTAAGTTAAGGATTCCATCGTCTAAGTTGGGACATAAGTACATTGGACCCTATAAAATCAGTAAAATTATAAGTGCCGTTGCTTGTCGTCTTCAACTGCCCAGAACTATGAGAATTCACCCTGTCTTTCATGTATCCCTACTAAAGGCTGCGACACCCAATACGTTTCCTGGACGTTCTTCTCCTTGCCCTGACCCAGTGCTAGTCGATGGTCAGGAAGAATTTGTGGTGGAAAGGATTTTAGATTCCAGGTTGTATAGAAATCAGTTACAATATCTGATTAAATGGCAGGGCTACCCAGTGGAGGACAACTCATGGGAACCAGTCAATAACGTTAATGCTCCTCGCTTGCTCCGTCAGTTTCATCAGAGGTACCCACACAAGCCTGGCCTGAGGTCATCCGGAGGTTGTCCCTAAGGGGGGAGTAATGTAAGGTTCTGTGTACATGTTCCTGAAACTCAGTTTGTTCGTCAGCCATTTTACTTTCTGTCTTTCTGCAGCTATCTTGCCCTCAGTCAAAATGGAGTTTCCAGCTTGCATGTTCCCGCCCTGATTCTCTCCTTTTGCTTCTTAAGCAGCCACAGCTGAGCAATCAGTGCTTCAGAATCTAGCCTGCAGTGAACCTGTGACCTGACTCCTAAAGCCTTGGACCTTGTACTCCAGCTATTCCTACTGAGGAACTCTGAAGCACTTGTGGACTCTGAACCCTGCTCTTTTGAAAGACCCACGTTTGCATGGACTTACGGTAACAGAGAAGAAGATCCTGAACCTGTGATTGCTGAGCTTAGATTACTCTGGCCTGCTGTGTCTCCTGCTTCTGTGTCTGCAAACTGTGTGACTATTTTTGCCAACTTGTATGAAGTAATACAAGACTTTCTATATCAAACCTGTGTCTCATGTATTTTCATCGCACCCAAGCACAAGACGCTATATGAACTGTACTACATACATTACAGTTTAGCTGGGTGCTTAGGGTCATTGTCTTGTTGGAATGTGAACCTTTGGCCAAGTCTGAAGTCCAGAGCAGTCTGGAAGAGGTTTTCATCTAAGATATCTCTGTACTTGGCCGCATTCATGTTTCCTTCAATGGTAACCAGTCGTCCTGTCACTGCAGCTGAAAAACACCCCCATAGCATGATGCTGCCACCATGTTTCACTGTTGGGATTGTAATGGTCAGGTGATGAGCAGTGCCTGTTTTCTCCACACATACTGCTTAGAATTATCACCAAAAAGGTCTATCTTCGTCTCATCAGACCAGAGAATCTTATTTCTCATAGTCTGGGAGTCCTTTGTGTTTTTTAGCAAACTTTATACGGGTCTTCATATGTCTTGCACTGAGGAGAGGCTTCCGTCGGGCCACTCTGCCATAAAGACCCGACTGGTGGAGAGCTGCAGTGATACATGACTTAGTGGACCTTTCTCCCATCTCCTTACTGCATCTGTGGAGCTCAGCCACAGTGATCTTAGGGTTCTTCTTTACCTCTCTCACCAAGGCTCTTCTCCCACGATTGCTCAGTGTGGCTGGACCGCCTGGTCTAGGAAGACTTCTGGTGGTCCCAAACTTCTCCCATTTAAAGGGGTTGTCCACTACTTTAAATTAACCCCCCCCCAATGTATCCCCCCGGGGCTACTAATGAATTTTGAAAATACCTCATGTTTCCTATACTGCCTGTGAGCGACGCTATCGCTGGCCGCTCACAGGCAGCACAGGACCCAGGGCTGACGTCACGACAAATGAGGCGTGACTCAGCACTGGGTCCCCGCTGTGGCTGCTGGGTTGTTACCCCCCCGCCTCACATCCAGCATTCACCGCGAGCTTTCTCAATGAATAGGCGCGCGGTGGATGCCGGGTGTGACGCGGGGGGATAACTCCGCCCACAGCCTGGCAGCCAGCACGGAAGGAGGAAGAGGGTCCCCCGGCTGCTGCCAGCACTTGACGGGACGTCAGCGGAAGCAAGAGCCGGCTGCAGCTGGGGGTCACGTGCTGCCTGTGAGCGGCCAGCGATAGCACCGTTCACAGGCAGTATAGGCAACATGAGGTATTTACAAAATTATTTAGGGGCCCCGGGGGTATACATTGGGGTGTTAATTTAAAGTAGTGGACAACCCCTTTAAGGATTATGGAGGCCAGTGTGCTCTTAGAAACCTTGAGTACTGCAAAAATTATTTTGTAACCTTGGCCAGATCTGTGCCTTGCAACAATTCTGTCTCTGAGTTCCTTGGCCAGTTCCTTTGACCTCACGATTCTCATTTGGTCTGACATGCACTGAGCTGTGAGGTCTTATATAGACAGGTTGTGCCTTTACAAATCAGGTCCTATCAGTTTAATTAAACACAGCTGGTCTCCAATGAAGGAGTAGGATCATCTCAAGAAGGATCAC